>CM053035.1:61542020-62142020 GCA_028564925.1 Lithobates sylvaticus | reverse complement strand
CCAAAAAGCTAGTAAGTTTAGCACCTTTACAAAGTGACTACATTCATGTTGTTGGCATTTGTAACTGGCCAAACAAAAATAGTGTCCCTCACTTTCAAGCAATGTTTGTCATTTCCTATTTCTGCCCTCAATAGATTGTGTTGCTAAATCTTCCTTTTGTACATTCTCATAGGGGAGCGAAAACTTGGGCCGTCTGAGGAAACCCCAAAACCAACACCTCCCAAAAAAGGGGAAAGAGCAGAAGCAGAGGAGGAGGAGGAGGAAGAGAGATCATCGAACTTGGAGAACTTGTCACCACAACAGGTGAGTGTGGGAGAACACAGCTACTGGTAAGCTAATCAATGTATGGCTGCCTCATTTCCAACACCCGATTTTTGTTTGTTTGTGGTTTTTAGGTGACGTGGATGTTGTGGAAGAAAAATCGCACTTTACCACAGAGAGTGCCCACGTACTCATCGGGGAGATAATGGTCTTCAATAGAGATCTAGATTACATAAAGCAAAACATCAATGATGTTCAACAAAAATTGAAGAACATCATTGATGTTTTAGGAAAAATATGAAAACGCACCAAGTAATTAACACACATTTGTGCCTGCTTCTGAACACATTTGCAACTTAAGAACTGTGTGAAATTTGGAACATGCACACATTGTGTCCACATGTGCTAGCTCCCATCATGGTGGATGAATGACAACGTTTTTTTGGGGGTGCAACCACTTTACGAACTACGAAAGTGGTTGTGGTGAAGGGGTTGCACCCCCAAAAAACGTCCATTCATCCCCATGATGGAAAATGGCACTTTTGAAGCTTCTAGGCATGTGTTTTACCATCTAATGACCATTTTCAGACCCAAATTGTGTGCATGTTCTAAATTTCCACTTTCCAGGGGTGACCCCCCATGTGATGAAGGCAAGATCAAACACACTTTGAACATATAGTCATGTCTGATCTTGTCTTCACTTTACAAAGTTGAACTTTCCTAGTTCCTAGGTTCTGTTTTGCTCCATGCCTGGTTTTACCAATTGGGGAATGTTTGTAAACAATGTTGTAAATAACCAAGATGTTGTCAGTTTTGGCAAGAGGATTGTAAACGCACTTGTGAATGTTTTCCAAGTAAACTTTTTAACTTTTCAAAATGTGTGGCTTCCTTATTTAAAAAACACAATGCATTATGTATGTCAAATGTAAAGGATATGGGGGGCAATAGGTGTTATTTACTAAAGGCAAGTCCAGTTTGCACTGCAAGTTTCTTTTCCAGGGCACTTTTTCACTGCACTTGTAGAGCATAGTGGATTTGACTTATGTAAATGACACCCACAGTGCTTTGTACAAAAACACGGAGCACAGCATTTTTGAGAATACACACATGTCTGACCTGGTGATGAAAAGGAGTATTTTGGGTGTCAGTTATGCACTACAAACCTTCTCTAGACCAAAGATTAGGTATCAAACACACAACATGAGAATAATCTTTTTGGGAAGAAGAGACTGTTACCTCCTTTTGCCCAGAAAGTGCATTCCCACTGTCGAAGGCAAAGGGAAAAAATTTCAAGGTAAAATAAGCTAAAAAGAATACGGAAATGACAAGAAATCATAGGTTGGTTGAAAAATAAGATTTATTAAAAAATGCCTCTCACACATCGTCAGGCAGAGCAATGGCCCCCCTACCCACAAAGTACTCCATATATTGCTCGCGGACCGCGCGGGCATTTAGAGGGGGCAAGCCTGGACGTGCCACTTGAAGGGCTGTGAGGTCAGCATTTGGAGGGCCCTCCACATCTGGGCCAACAGGCACCACATAGTTCCTGTTATGTCTTTTGAGGAAGTTGTGCAATATGCAACAGGCAAGAACTATTTGGTTCAGTTTGTATTCCGCCAAGTTAATAGCCGTCAAGAACAGGCGGAAGCGGCTGGCCAGGATGCCAAAAGTGTTCTCAACAACTCTTCGGGCTCTGGACAGCCTGTAGTTGAAGACCCTCTGGTCTGGGGTGAGGGTCCTCATCGGGAACGGCCTCATCAGATGGGGAGTCAACGCAAACGCTTCATCTGCGACAAAGACGAAGGGGAGTCCTTCTGCATTCTCCTCTGGAGGTGGCAAGCACAGACTGCCACTTTGGAGACGCCAGTAGAACTCCGTGTGCGCAATGGCACCACCATCCGAGATCCGGCCGTTCATCCCCACGTCCACATACATAAATTCATATGTCGCCGACACCACCGCCAACATCACTACACTATTAAACCCTTTATAATTATAATAGTAGGACCCCGAGTTGGGCGGTGGGACGATGCGGACGTGTTTCCCATCAATTGCCCCTCCGCAGTTAGGAAAGTCCCAACGGCTGGCAAAGTGGGAGGCCACAGTCTGCCATTCCTGTGGCGTGGAAGGGAACTGTGGAGTGAAACAAGAAAAAAAAAAATTAGTCACTTTGCACATAAACATTGCAAGCAGATTAGACAATCAACATCTTAGAACAAGAGCATTGTTTAAAATTGGAGGCTGGAAAGTATTTGCACAGAAAAGTAGAGGCTCCCCTTCACAGATTAATCACCCCCCATCAATCCCCCCACTTCTGATGGGCCATTGCCAATAACTAGGGTTTTGGGGGGGGGGGGTTGGACAGGTAACCCTCTGCACTTCATTGATTGCCAAATGGCTCAATAATGTGTGCTAGTTTGGCCAGACCCTCCTTACTTAACACTATTGGCAGCCCACAGGAAAGATAAAATAACATTTCAACCCCCCCCCCCCCCCCCCCCCAAAAAAAAAGGAAAGCACATTGTGACATTCTGAAATTACCAAGCAAGCTAATAGGAGGGAAAGAACACAAAAAAATAGGAAATGTAAAGTATGGAGGCAGCCCCTTGCACTACATGCTTTGCAGAATTCATCCCTAAAGATGCCCACTATAAAGAGGTAGGTATATAGTGTGTATTGACCTTGGGAAAGCCAGCAGATAGAGGATTGGTACCATCTGACAGAGCAGTTGGGGGAGGGGGTTCCTAATGAGTTTGCCCCCCCCCCCACAAAAAAAAATTAAAAAAGGGGCTCTACATGAAGTAAACCACACAGCAAACATTTGTGCATATTTTAGGGGGTGTTTGGGGGCAAACAATACTATGCAGCAGACAAAAGATATTGCTTAAGTGACTAGGCCATAGGTGTCTATTGGGGCAGAAGAGCATGCTGGTGAGGTAAGTGAAGGGAAAAAATGCATGAAGGAGAAAAGGGGCACATCATATTAGAGCATATTGCAATCATGGTAATTAGGGAAGGAGGTCAAAAATAGAAGACATTAGCAAACAGAGCATACATAGAAGGGAATAGTAAAGTAGAAATGTTACCTTAATATAGTCCTCCTGCAGGACCTCGATGATGGCAGAACAGGTCTCTGGAATAATGATTCCCAGGGCCTGGGGAGAGATTCAAATCCTGAAGACTTCTCCCTGTCGCCAAGTACCTCAACGTGGCAACAAGCCTCTGCTCCGGAGTAATGGCTTGTCTCATGCAGGTATCCTGCCGGCTGATAAAGGGGGTCAGCAAAGCCAAAAGACGGTGAAAATCGGGGTCCGTCATCCGGAGAAAGTTCCTGAAATCATCAGGATTATTCTCCCGGATCTCACGAAGCAAAGGCATGTGCGAGAATTGGTCACGCTGAAGCAACCAATTCTTGGTCCACATACTCCTCGTCACTCTGTTCATGGACGGGTCTTGGGTCAAAGCTAAAAGCCCGACACCAATTCCGCGTACAGCACGAACTCGGCGACGAGTACGCACGGGAAACATCGCTCACAAGGTCACAAAAGGTCGGCTGGTCAGAACGGACAAACAGAAAGCACGGATAAACAGCAAGGCCTGAAAGAACGAAATGAATACCAGAAACGAGCAGACAATAAGCAGTGCAAATCAAAGCGTCCTATATCAAGATATAGGCCGCAATGACCAACAAATGCGAACTGACTACACGCACTAATAAACAGATACGCACGACAAGCACAAACTGAAGAGCAGTAACGATCTGAGTCAGAAAACTGAGAAACGCGAATCTTAAGTCACCAAACTTCGACTAACTCGCGATAAACACGGGATCAGCAGAAGGAGCCCAACGGGTGCCTGACGTGGTGCTGAACTTCCCTTTTCTAGTCTCGTGGAAGACGACTTACGTCACAACGTTCTTGCAGACCGGATATTCCAACAACGTAGTCCGACCGTGTGTACGCAACACCAACATCGGACAAAGTACGACGGACAGGATCCGACCGACCTGGTCCGCGGATAATCCGTGCGCGTGTATGGGGCTTAAAGGGTCAGTTACAAGTGGGCATGTGCAACTGGACTTTGCTCTGGCTTTGCATCTCCACTTGCAGAAATACAATACTCTCTATTTTGGCTAAACTGCAATAAATAGCTCCAAGCTGTAGTTATTTTGCCGGAGCCTACCTTAAATCACTTTATACCCTCTCTACTCTACTGAAAATATGGAGGGAGAGAGTGGGAGAAATAATGGGGAAAAGCAATTACAAAGATGCAGAATACAACTGTTTTCTTTGCAAAGTAATGCGGCTTCTTCAGAACATGGTTGAATTGTAGTTGAGTTGTAGTTATTTTAGAAATTCACACTTCACTCTACAATAAATTATGAATAAATTATTAAATGCAGACATTATTTACATGTCATAATGAATCATAATGCATTTGTAATTTCATTTGTGTATTATAATTCAGTAATTCTCAAATTAAGTTACTTACAGATGGTATATATATATATATATATATATATATATATATATATATATATATATATATATATATATATATATATATATATAGACATATACATACACACACAGTATCACACAAAAGTGAGTACACCACTCACATTTTTGTAAATATTTTATTATATCTTTTCATAGGACAACACTGAAGAAATAACACTTTGCTACAATGTAAAGTAGTGAGTGTACAGCTTGTATAACAGTGTAAATTTGCTGTCCCCTCAAAATAACTCAACACACAGCCATTAATGTCTAAACTGCTGGCAACAAAAGTGAGTACACCCCTAAGTAAAAATTTCCAAATTGGGCCCAAAGTGTCAATATTTTGTGTGGCCACCATTATTTTCCAGCACTGCCTTAACCCTCTTGGGCATGGAGTTCACCAGGTTGCAACTGGAGTCCTCTTCCACTCCTCTATAATGACATTACGGAGCTGGTGGATGTTAGAGACCTTGCGCTCCTCCACCTTCCATTTGCTCAATAGGGTTTAGGTCTGGAGATATGCTTGGCCAGTCCATCACCTTTACCCTCAGCTTCTTTAGCAAGGCAGTGGTCGTCTTGGAGGTGTGTTTGGGGTCATTATCATGTTGGAATACTGTAATAACAAGTAAAGGCACACCAGTCAGAAAGTCTCAAATTCTCTCACAATGCGGTCTAATCTAAAATTGTATTCTATATTAGAGGAGAGTCCAAGTAATAGACATAGATTCAACAGTCTATGTACAATTATCAATGAGAATGGAGACTTAATCCAGGGGAGTGCACACAGGGCTGCCGTCAGGATAGAACAAAATCATATCCTGAAGCTGTGGAAAAATAAAAAGAGGCGCCTCTGGGTGCAGCAGTTTCAAACACCAATTTTAATGTAAAAAGTATATATAGTTGCACTCACATTTAGTAGTAAAAGAACAGGCATGGTATAAATGTTGTCAAGATAGACGTTCCCAGTATCTGTGTAGTAAACATCCTTTGCAGATAACACTTCCGATGTATGGTAAAGCCGGCTCCGGAAGGTGGCCTCAGAACGAGGCTTGAAGCGGAAGATGCAACTGGCTCAGAAGGATGACATCATCTATAGTGAAAGCGTTTCGCGAGCATGCGCACTTGGTTGTTGTCACAAGTCACACTCCTTTATCAACAGACATCTCCGAGACACCTGCTGCCGATTCACACTTGAGACCTTGTAACACCAACGAGTCACATGACACCAGGGAGGGAAATTGAGCCCAATTTGGACATTTTCACTTAGGTGTGTACTCACTTTTGTTGCCAGCAGTTTAGACATGAATGGCTGTGTGTTGAGTTATTTTTAGGGGACAGCAAATTTACACTGTTATACAAGCTGTACACTCATTACTTTATATTGTAGCAAAGCGCCATTTCTTCAGTGTTGTCACATGAAAAGATATAATAAAATATTTAGAAAAATTAGAGTGGTGTACTCACTTTTGTGAGATACTGTGTGTGTATATATATATATATATATATATATATATATATATATATATAGTACACCCCTCACATATATCTTTTCATGTGACAACACTGAAGAAATTACACTTTGCTACAATGTAAAGTAGTAAGTGAGTACACTTACTTACTATAGTAAGTGTATATATATATATATATGTATATATATAGTTTTTTTTTGCTAAAAAGGGAACTTGAAATGTAGCCCACAGCTTCTGCACAATGATGGCATTCAACCCTGAGCCCTCTCCCTCTGTACCCCCCTAGTGGTGTCTGCTGGACTGAAACCAGAATGTGTGGCTAAAACCAGTTGATGACATCAGGCGCCAGTGTACAAACAACATTGCCATACGCCACACCCACCCACCCAGGAGGTGGGTATCACACCTCACGTAGGGAATGGCTCCTCTACACCAAAGTGCAATGCATGCGCATGTGTATGCATGTGCTGGCTATGGCCCAGAGTGGGCATATCACCCCTGACCTAACTCCCAAGCCAATAAAGGGGCAGTGGTATTTTGAGACCTGTGATAACGTGCTATCCACATATACAGCACATATACACCACATATACAGCACCTAAAAACAGGAGAACATCCCTTTCCCCACACACTAAGGAAAAACCCAATAAGAATCCAAATAATAAATAAAAGGAAAAGGGTACAAAGTAAAGAAAGGGTACAAAGCTATGATGATCTTTTACCCAGGTATGCAAGTAACCCTAGGTAGATATCAGTAGATAAATTTTGCCTCAACTTGGAGTAATTTTTTTTCTCAAAGTCACCTCCCTGGGTATATCTCGGGCTGCTATCTCATCCTTGATGGTATCCGAGAGACCATGAGAAAAATCAGCCATGAGGGCCTCATTGTTCCATGCAACCTCTGCTGCCAGAGTATGGAGTAACTGTGAAAAGATAGGAGCTGGCAATTATCCGACAGCTGAGTGGCCAGCTCAGAGAAGGAAGGGCTGAGCCCAGCCCTGACAGTCTGCTAGTCTTCAGCAAACTGTTTGCTGGCTTTCTTGTGCATCATCTTTAGAAGGGACTTCCTTCTGGGACGACAACCATGCAGACCAATTTGATGCAGTGTGCAGCGTATGGACTGAGCACTGACAGGCTGACTCCCCACACCTTCAACCTCTGCAGAAATGCTGGCAGCACTCATATGTCTATTTCCCATAGACAACCTCTGGATATGACACTGAGCACGTGCACTCAATTGCAGCTCAGTTTCAGGGTCTTAGCGATCTTCTTATAGCTTAGACCATCTTTATGTAGAGCAACAATTATTTTTTTCAGATCCTCAGAGAGTTTTTTTCCTTGAAGTGACATGTTGAACTTCCAGTGACCAGTATGAGAGAGTGAGAGTGTTAACACCAAATTTAACACACCTGCTTCCCATTCACACCTGAGAGCTTGTAACACTAACAAGTCACATGACACCAGGGAGGGAAAATGGCTAATTGGGCCCAATTTGGACATTTTCACTTAGGGGTGTACTCACTTTTGTTGTCAGCGGTTTAGAAATTAATAGCTGTGTGTTGAGTTTTTTTGAGGGGACAGCAAATTGACACTGTTTTACAAACTGTACACTCACTACTTTACATTGTAGCACAGGGGGTCATTTACTATACCGCCAATTTCTGATCCTGCAGTCCCGGATAATAGTGCCCAATTAAGCCCAATTAGGACTTCGATGCTCAGAAACTCGGCGTACACGCAAATGAAAAATCGCGCTATTGCCGGCAAACATGTCTGTCAGATCAACATATGCGTGAATAGTGCTCGAACCTGCAAAATACAAAATACTCACTGAAGGCTTGTATGCAAGTTCTTTGCCATAAAAAGTGTTTGGAGACCCGGGTACTGCCCCAGGGGACATGTATTACCGGTAATTTAAATTTTTTTTTTTTTAAACTGACATTTTTCAAGAGCATTTTAATAATGCTTAAAGTGAAACAATAAAAATGAAAAATTCCTTTAAATATCATGCCTGGGGGTCCCCTTAGTGTGCCTGTAAAGTACTGCATCTTGCACAGTCACGCAGCAAAATTACATTTCTAAAGGAAAACATTTTATTTAAAATAGCTTGCGGCTGGAATGTATTGTCAGTTCCTCGCAATATAGATAAAAATCAAGCAGCCATGGCAGGCCAGGAAAGGGGAGGGGGATGAGCGAACACCCCCCCTCAACATGGGGAGGGTGCATTTTTTATTTTATTTGCATGGCCCCCCCCAAATACATACCAGACTCTTATCCAAGCATGCAACCTGGAGGACAGGAAGGGGGGGATGAGCGAGCACCCCCCCTCCTGAACCATACCAGGCCATATGCCCTCAACATGGGGGACCCCAAAGCACCTTGTTCCCATGTTGATGGGGACAAGGGCCTCATCCCCACAACCCTTGCCCGGTGGTTGGGGGGGTCTGCGGGCGGGGGGGCTTAGCGGAATCTGGAAGCCCCCTTTAACAAGGGGGCCCCAGATCATGGCCCCCCTATGTGAATAGGTATCGGGTACATTGTACCCCTACCCATTCACCAAAAAAAGCAGTGAAATGTGACAAAAGACTATAGCCGGTTTTTGACAATTCCTTTATTGTAAAATAGCTCTGAGTCATCTTCTCCCCCGAGCCGTGTCTCCCGTGGCCATCATCTCCTGGATCCCTCTTGCCACCATCTTCTGTCACCTGTCATCTTCTCCTGCTGCTGTCACTCCCGCCCTCATCGTCTCCTGACGCCATCTCTCCTGCCACTGTCTACTTCTCCCGCTGTTGTGTTCTTCCTTGCCGCCATCTTCCTCCATTGTGTTGTCACCTGCTGCCTGGCATCTCTTACACAGCCATGCGGTGTGACCATCCAATGGCATCACACCTGCCCATTTTTTTATTTTTTATAAATCCATACTTGATCCAAAGGTAGTGGTATAGACCTGGGAGGGGGACCCCATGGCATTTTTTTTTTTGGCATGGGGGTTCCCCTCCAAATCCATACTAGACCCGAAGGGTCTGGTGTAGACCTGCAGGGGAACCCCACACCATTTTTTTCACAATTTTTTTTTCATCATTTTTTACTTTTTTACATTCAGTGGGGAAGCCCGCTGACAGCTGATGACTCATTGGTTGTTAAGGAAGCTGGCTTCCCGACCCCTGCTTAGCCACCAGCTATATACAGTGTTAAAATAAGAACAGCAAAACACATCAAAAATCGCATCACAAACACAACAGTTGCGTTTCTCGTGTGCGGTTCCATGGAAACCTATTAGCCGCAAATCACGGGGAGTCCCCGGCCATTTCCAAAAACACATCGGCCGTAAAACACATAGATGTGAACTAGTACCATAGAAAACCATGTTAAATGGACTGTAGTGCGTTTCTAAAAAACGTACTAAAAAACTCATAGGTGTGAACCTAGGGTCAGGGTCAGTTCACACTGGAGCGATGCGGGAACCCTGAAAATCCTGAGCTGGTTCCCCCATCACACACAACTTGCAGGCAGTTCACACTGCCATATGCGAACTGCTGGGAGTGTCAGTAGAAAGCTAACAACAAAATCAGTTTGCATATCGCAGAGCAAACTGCAAATTCGGACAGGAATCAGATCGCATGGGTGTGAACACCCATGCGATCTGATTCTGCTGCGGCCCAAAAAAAGAGTCCTGTGCGAGTTTGGTCTGAATGCGATGCAAATTTAGCCATACAATGTGTATGGCTGAGTTCGAATCACACAGACATGCAGGGCAGGACTTACCATTGGGCTTGACTGGGCTCAAGCCCATGGGCCCTGCTTAATAGGGGGCCCCGTGGGCCACGGCGAGATACATACCCGACATGGCCAGACTGGCCTACCGAGATACCGGGATATTTCTTTGGGCCAAGCTGTGGCTGCAGTGCAGCGCTCCGCTCCCTCCTCCTCCACTATACGTCATACACAGTCTGCGGGCATCTCCCGCTGTGTGTCTCTGAGCTGAGTGTAAAAAACCTTGGCCACGCTGTGACAAAAGTCCCGCCCTCCTCCTAGATCAGCTCCTGTGATAAATGCAGTGTTCTGTCTATCACACGAGCTGATCTAGGAGGAGGGCGGGACTTTTGTCACAGCACGGCCAAAGTTTTTTACACTCAGCTCGGAGACACACAGCGTGATATGCCTGCAGACTGTGTAATCCAGGCACAGGCACTGACTACATTGAGAATGCATTATGAGCACGGCAAGGCTGCGATTATGGGCAAGGCTGCGATTATGGGCACGGCAAGGCTGCGATTATGGGCACGGTGAGACTGCATTATGGGAACGGTGAGGCTGCGATTATGGGCACGGCAAGGCTGCGATTATGGGCACGGTGAGACTGCATTATGGGCACGGTGAGACTGCATTATGGGAACGGTAAGGCTGCGATTATGGGCATGGTGAGGCCTCTGTATCTCGGCGACGCCATTTTTAATCTTCAAGACTTCAATGACAAGGCTGCAAATGACACTGGGGCAAGGCTGAAAATGACAAGGCTACACTGACAAGGCTGCAAATGACAAGGCTACACTGATAAGGCTGCAAATGAAACTGACAAGGCTGCAATGACACTGAACAAGACTGCAGATGGACACTGATAAGGCTGCATTGATGGGCATTTAAATGTAATTTTTTTCCTTAAACTTCCCTCCTAAAAGTTTTTTTCCTTAAAATTCCCTCCTAAACTTGGGGTGCGTGTTATACGCCGGCACGTATTATACGCCAATAAATACGGTAATGTATAGAAGGTAGGGACCGAAAGTGACTCAAGCCCAGGGGCCCCCACCACCCTAAGTCCTGCCCTGCAGACATCGCATATGATTTTCACTGCAGTGTGGGCAAATCACCTCTGACGTCAGACAGCACAGCAGTGTGAACCGGCCCTAAGACCCCTTTCACACTTGTGCGACTTGTCCTGCGACTCCTGCGTCCATAGACCTCAAGAATACACATGCATTGCTTAAAATCACATCAAATGTACGGCAAAAAGCACTGCAAAATCCTGGGACTTTCAGGTCGCACAAGTGTGAATGGGGCCTTATGGACCTCAAGTTGCATGAAAAGTTGGACAAGCCTAATGAGATTCATTGATAACACCTTTGAATTAGGCCCCATTTGCACTTGTGCGACCAATGCGCAAGTGCAATCTTGTGGTGTATGGACCTCAAGTCAAACCAAAGTCAAACCAAAGTAGTGCAGGGAAGAATTTGACCAACTTTCAGGATGCACAACTGAGAATTGGGTGAGAATAGGGCCTAATTCAAAGGTATTATCCGTGAATCTCATTCACACTGCTGCGACCCGAAAGTCACACTATTTTGCTGACACTTTGCTGCTGCAACTTGGCCCCAACCTCTGGGAATGCCTGTGTAATATTGCACCCTATGTACCTCAAGTCAAATGAAAGTCACACCAAAGGAGAGCAGGGACTACTTTGAAGTTGTTGCAACTTGAAGTAGCACAGATATGAATGGTTATCATTGAGAATCATGGGATACAACTTGTCATGCAACTCGGAGGTCCAAATTTGCTGAAAAAGTCGCCCAAGTGTGAAACAAGTCATATATATATTTTAATAAAAAGGAGCTCTCATTTATATTTGCATAGTCCTTACTGATTTACATCAGCAGAACAAATGCAGGAAGTGATGTGTGCACATGGGCCAGAAGCAAATGTGTGGCGATGCCAAATAAACAAATCAATGAACCCCACCCACACCAAATCTAACTACCACATCCACCCCCACATTGAGTAAGCACAAGTACTTAGCCTACACTTACCCAGCAAATGAGCAGCACCTCCTCTTTGCCATGGACAGGGGAGGGCTGGCAGCCTTAATCCTGGGGGGCAAGTCCAGTCGAGTGGCCCATTGTACCACCGAATCAGCCCACCATCCATGCCCACCGGGTTTTATAACATGTATGATGTTATGAAGCAAGACAAATATGACACAGCAATGACAGCATGACCCCGATCTTGGTAAAGAGCTGATGACGTGGCTCTTTACTTATGTGAATGGCAGTGTCCAATAACAGCCAATCACATGTAAATGACAGGAAGTAAGGAGAGCCAATCAGCGGCATTTCCTCGCAGGGGAGTCTGTACAGACAATTAGGGCACTGATTACAGTGCAGCCCTAGCAGTGCCCAGCAAGTGACGCCAGTCTGTGCCCATCAGTGACACCTTTCAGTGCCCAGTGCCACCCATTAATGCCCATCAGTGCCCAACTATACCGCCCATAAGTCCTGCCTATCGGTGCCACCTATCAGTGCCACCACCTATCAGTGAACTTCAGTGGAGGAGAAAAATCACTTACAGTGCCTTGAAAAAGTATTCATACCCCTTGAAATTTTCCACATTTTGTCATGTTACAACCAAAAACGTAAATGTATTTTATTCGGATTTTATGTGATAGACCAACACAAAGTGGCACATAATTGTGAAGTGGAAGGAAAATGATAAAAGGTTTTCAATTTTTTTTACAAATAAATATGTGAAAAATGTGGGGGGCATTTGTATGGCACCCCCCTGAGTCAATACTTTGTAGAACCCACTTTCTCTACAAGTCTTTTTGGGGATGTCTCTACAAGCTTTGCACATCTAGAGAGGGACATTTTTGCCCATTCTTCGTTGTAAAATATCTCAAGCTCTGTCAGATTGGATGGAGAGCGTCTGTGAACAGCAATTTTCAAGTCGTGCCACAGATTCTCAATGTGATTTAGGTCTGGACTGTGACTGGGCCATTCTAACACATGAATATGCTTTGATCTAAACCATTCCATTGTAGCTCTGGCTGTATGTTTAGGGTCGTTGTCCTGCTGGAAGTTGAACCTCCGCCCCAGTCTCAAGTCTTTTGTAGACTCTTATGCCGCGTACACACGATCGGAATTCTCGTCGGAAAAGACTCTGACAGTTTTTCAGACGGAATTCCGCTCAAGCTGTGTTGCCTACACACGATCACACCAAATTCCAACGGTCAATAACACAGCGGCATAAAACACGTTCGAAAGCACTATAAAAGGGAAGTTTAATGCTTCCGAGCATGCGTCAAATTGTTTCCGAGCATGCGTCGGAATTTTGCGTGTTGGAATTGCATACACACGATCGGAAAATCCGATAGAAAGGTTTTCTGTCGGAAAAATTGAGAACAGGTTCTCAATTCAAAGTCCGTCAGAAATTCCCGACAGAAAAAGATTGATGGGCATACACACGGTCGGAAAATCCGATGAAAAGCTCCCATCGGACTGTTTCCATCGGAAATTCCGACCGTGTGTACGCCGCATAACAGGTTTTCTTCTAATGCGGCGTACACACGGTCGGAATTTCCGATGGAAACAGTCCGATGGGAGCTTTTCATCGGATTTTCCGACCGTGTGTATGCCCATCAATCTTTTTCTGTCGGGAATTTCTGACGGACTTTAAATTGAGAACCTGTTCTCAATTTTTCCGACGAGAATTCCGACCGTGTATACGCGGCATTAGATTTCCCTGTATTTGACTCCATCCATCTTCCCATCAACTCTGACCAGCTTCCATGTCCCTGCTGAAGAAAAGCATCCCCACAACATGATGCTGCCACCACCATGTTTCACCGTGGGGATGGTGTGTTCAGGGTGATGTGCAGTGTTAGTTTCCCCCCACACATGGCATTTTTCTTTTTAGGCCAAAAAGTTCAATTTTGGTCTCATCTGACCAGAGCACCTTCTTCCACATGTTTGCTGTGTCCCCCACATGGCTTTTCACAAACTGCAAACAGGACTTCTTATTACTTTCTTTCACCAATGTCTTTCTTCTTGTCACTCTTCCATAAAGGCCAGATTTGTTGAGTAAAAAAAAAAAAACAAGGAAAGGGGCGCCTCTTAGTATGTATCACAATAGCATTTATTGAAAAAGTAATATCCACTCACATGGTAAACTGCAGTGTTTCAATCAGACACGTCTCTGGACAAGAGGGCAGGAGGGACTACAGGTCACAGCAGGATCCACTTGTAGCTGGCATCACATCTAATCCTGAGGGGGATGGTGTAGGTAGATTTAGTACAGCAGGTGGATCCTTTCTGGTCCTCCAATGTTACAACATCCAGTGGAGATCAGGTCTGTTCTGAGCTCTGGGGGTATGAGTTCCAAAAAAGCAGTTGGGGAAAGGTGGGGTGGAGGTGGGGGGACGCCGACACAGTCGCCCACTATGCTGCGGTGTTTGCAAAGCCCGGACCGCTTCCGTGTGGTTGGTAAAAGCACGGCCGTGTACAGGAAGCCGGAACGAGGCTTGGACCGCACAGTAGAGTTAGGCGCCGGGGTGTGACGTCATAATTCCGCCACGCGTTTCTGAGCATACAGTGCTATTGGATGGTGGGAATAGCGGCGCTCCTTTTTCAAGCATGGGGAGTGTGGGGACAAGGCAGGGGCTTCTTATAGTGTGTAAAGGGGTTGGGCCAAAAAGCAAACACTGGCAACAATAAATTAAAATACATACATCTTTAAAAGGCACAATAGTACTATAAGTTGGGCTAAATGCTGCAGGAGGCTATTCTGTGGACAGTCAGACATAAAATACCATATCCACAAAAACAACATCAGTGCCGCATACATATGAAGTATATATAAATATGTGCACATTACACACATGTTGATCACATAAGTATTGCGAGCATATTTTGAAGAATACCTATGGAAGTATATATACACACCTACATGCTTGAAAAATGCATAAGACATATGTATCAGAGACATATTAGACTGGATAAATCATAAAAGCTAGCAGACGGCAAAAAGTGAATATAAATATAAAAAAGCCAATAATAGTAAATATAAATATAGATATGCAGACATAAATATAAATATATAAATATAAATAGATATGTAGACATAAATATAAATACTAACATAAATAGATAAATATAAACATGATAATAAATATATATAAGAATGGAATTTGATAAATAAAAAAATATATATATGTATATACACGTACATATGCATATATACACGTATATTTAACCGCTTCAGCACCGGGCGATTTTTTACCCCCTTCCTTACTAGAGCACTTTTTGCGATTCGGCACTGCGTCACTTTAACTAACAATTACGCGGTCGTGCGACGTTACACCCAAACAAAATTGACGTCCTTTTTTTCCCACAAATAGAGCTTTCTTTTGGTGGTATTTGATCACCTCTGCGGTTTTTATTTTTTGCGCTATAAACAAAAGAAGAGCGACAATTTTGAAAAAAAACACAATATTTTTTACTTTTTGCTATAATAAATATCCAATTTTTTTTTAAAAAAACAATTTTTTTCCTCAGTTTAGGCCGATACGTATTCTTCTACATATTTTTGGTAAAAAAAATCACAATAAGCGTATATTGATCGGTTTGCGCAAAAGTTATAGCGTCTACAATATAGGGGATAGATTTATTGCATTTTTTAAAATTTTTTACTAGTAATGGCGGCAATCTGCGATTTTTTTTGTCGTGACTGCGACATTTCGGCGGATACTTCGGACACTTTTGACAAATTTCTGGGATCATTCACATTTACACAGCGATCGTTGCTATAAAATTGCATTGATTACTGTGTAAATGTGACTGGCAGGGAAGTGGTTAACACTAGGGGACGCTGCAGGGGTTAATATGTTCCCTAAGGTAGTGATTCTAACTGTGGGGGGAGGGGACTCACAAGGGGAGGAGACCGATCGGTGTTCCTCCATACTGGGATCACATGATCGGTCTCCTCGCCACTGACAGGACGTGGAGCTGTGTGTTTACACACACAGCTCCACGGTCCCGCTGTTTTAATGGGCAATCACGGGTGCCCGGCGGACATCGCGGCTGCCGGGCACGTGCACCGGGTCCCGAGCGGCCGGGAAAGGGAGGACGTCATATGACGTCCACCCAGGATGGGAGATCCACCTTGTGGGCGTCATATGACTATGGGCGGGTATTGAAGTGGTTAAAGGTGGGGAATGGGACCATAGAAAATATACACGCATATATGTGTATATTTAAAAATGAATCAGTAGGGAATGAGTTCATAAATAGGGATCATATTATAACCCAAGACTAGAAGTAAGTAAACATACATTTATATATATATTTTATTTTATTTAGCAGGGAGGGAAAAGGGAAGGGAGAGGAATAGGAGAAGTGGAGGGGGGGGGGGGGGGGGGGGAAGAAGGGGGAGAAGAAGGAAAAGGTGGGTGAAAAGGGGGTAAGGGTACTGGGGAGGGTTATGGGGGGGGGGGGGAGGGGTGTGAGAGGGGGGATGGGGGAAGTGATTTTAGTACTTACTGGAAGACGACCAAGCCACCCCCATTTTACTAGTATATAGGGAAGGTTTATATAAAAATCTGTAGTAAAATTACAAAAAATATACAAATATATATGTTAAATCAATACTAATATTAAGGTTTTTTAAAAAATAAATTTTTGATAAATAGCAAAAAAGGAGACTATAAAGTGACAATAGCTCTGTATGCTCAGAAACGCGTTGCGGAATTATGACGTCACACCCCGGCGCCTAACTCTACTGTGCGGTCCAAGCCTCGTTCCGGCTTCCTGTACACGGCCGTGCTTTTACCAACCACACGGAAGCGGTCCGGGCTTTGCAAACACCGCAGCATAGTGGGCGACTGTGTCGGCGTCCCCCCACCTCCACCCCACCTTTCCCCAACTGCCTTTTTGGAACTCATACCCCCAGAGCTCAGAACAGACCTGATCTCCACCGGATGTTGTAACATTGGAGGACCAGAAAGGATCCACCTGCTGTACTAAATCTACCTACACCATCCCACTCAGGATTAGATGTGATGCCAGCTACAAGTGGATCCTGCTGTGACCTGTAGTCCCTCCTGCCCTCCTGTCCAGAGACGTGTCTGAACGCAACACTGCAGTTTAGCATGTGAATGGATATTACTTTTTCAATAAATGCTATTGTGATACATACTCAGAGGCGCACCTTTCCTTATTTTTTTCTAGCTCCTATTGGACCTGGCTTCAGGCCTCTTCGGTGGCAGCTCTGACAGACCTATATGTTTTTTCTATATCTCTATACATATATACCCCACCCCTGCCCCCTTGGACTATTAGGAACTATATAAACGAGGTACTGTGACATTGCGCCTTTTTACTTGTTTCAGATTTGTGGAGTGCACGACTAATAGTTGTCCTGTGGACAGATTCTCCCATCTGAGCTGTGGATCTCTACAGCTCCTCCAGAGTTACCATGGACCTCTTGGCTGCTTCTCTGATGAATGCTCTCTATGCCAGTGTGCTTGGTCAGTTTAGGTGGACGGCCATGTCTTGGTAGGATTGCAGTTGTGCCATACTCTTTCCATTTTCCGATGATGATTGAACAGAGCTCCGTGAGATGTTCAAAGCTTGGGATATTCTTTTTATAACCTAACCCTGCTTTATACTTCTCCACAACTTTATCCCTGACCTGTCTGGTGTGTCCCTTGGCCTTCATGATGCTGTATGTTCACTAAGGTTCTCTAACAAACCTCTGAGGGCTTCACAGAACAGCTGTATTTATACTGAGATTAAATTACACACATATTTACTAATTAGGTGACTTCTGAAGGCAATTGGTTCCACTAGATTTTAGTTAGGGGTATCAGAGTAAAGGGGGCTGAATACAATTGAACGCCCACTTTTCACATATTTTTTTTTTTCAAATAAATATGTTGAAAATCATTTGTTATTTTCCTTCCACTTCACAATTATGTGCCACTTTGTGTTGGTCTATCTCTATCACATAAAATCATCAATAAAATACATTTACGTTTTTGGTTGTAACATGAGAAAATGTGGAAAATTTCTAGGGATATGAATACTTTTTCAAGGCACTGTATTTACAAAAAAAAATTTTATTTTTATTTTTAAATTCGGTATTTTTTCATATTTTAGCAAAAAATAAAACCCCCCAGTTGAGATTACATACCACCAAAACTAAAAATTCCATTTGTGTGAAAAAAGGACAACAATGTAATATGGGTACAGTGTTGCTTGACCGCGCAATTATCATTCAGAGGTTCACACTGACATCGGGAATGAAATTGAGTGAGTTCAGCTGAACTATTGAACGATTTCATACTCGCTTTTCATACAGCTGAACTATTGAACGATTTCATACTCGCATGTCAGCCCCGACTTTGGTGTGCGATTTCAGAGACATCTGTTCAGGTTCCTGTACAAATGTCTATTGAAATCGCACTCTGAAGTTGGCAAAAGTAGTAAAGAAACTACTTTTGGGAATCGATGTGACACCGCAAGTGAAATCAATGCAGCGTTGCACCGATTCGGATGGTGCCATCGCCGGTAATTGCCACTGACTTGGCATGCGATTTGACATATCAAATTGCATGCCAAATTGCTCCAATGTGAACCTGGGTTTAATGTGAGAGCACTGAAAGCTGTAAATTGTCCTGGGCAGGAAGGGGGTGAAAGTGCCTGGCAGGCAAGAGGTTAAATGATAAGAACAGCCCGCAGCAAAAAGCCCAAGTAAATAGGCGCAGGGCTGGCATGAATAAAGTAAACATGCCATTTAGGTGTATGGCCGTTTAAGAGAGTGGGTGGAGCTTGTGGAAAGAAAGGGGAGGTTCAGTCCTCCCCGGAGTCAGTACTGAAGGAGAAAAGTTCCAGGGAGGACGCACCATGGGGGAGCTGATGGCCCACAGACAGGCAACAGCAAACGGTGAGGTGGGGAGGAGGGCACAGGTCGAGGGGACATTGGGGGGGGAGAGCAGAGAGTCCGGGGGGGACCGGTCGCGCAAGCCGGGCGCGGCGATCCCGCCCGCCGGATCGCTATTCCCCAGGGGCACACATGGCTGCTGATTTGGTGGTCAATTGTGAACAGGCGCCGGACCGCCGGAAAAGCGGTCGGCGAGGGGGGGTTCAGCGAGTGTGGGGCGGTCAGGTAGTGTGGTGGGGAGCAGTGGGGGGCCCAAAAACCGAAAAGATGGCGCCACCGCCATGCGGACAAGAAACCAGGCCTCAGGCCTGTCCAGGCGCGCACCGCACGGGGGGGGGGGGGGGGGGCGGGCCATCACCTGACCTCAGTACTAGAGTCGAGGAGGCAGAGAGCGGGGGGGGGCTAATGGGGGGGCCCACACAGCTTCTCAGGGACAGAGCTTGCTGAAAGCATTGGGAGGGAGACAAGCAGCAACCCAGGTTGGCGGCCTGCCATCTAGGGAGGGGAGGGAGAAAGCCAGGAGCTGGAGGGGAGCATCCATGGGAACCCAGGCATCTGAGGAGGACCAGGCAGAGGCCCAGAATGGCGGCCCGCCTACTGGGGAGGAAAAGCCCAGGCGGGGGGGCGTTCGGCCCAGCCCGCGTTCAGCAACACGGGGGTCAGTGAGAGTCGGCCCTGCAGCGACCTTATCTGCCAGCGGGACGAAGGCAGTCCGCCTGCCCGGGCGCAGACAAGGGGGAGGAGCTACGCATCCAGTGAACAGGGAGCGCAGTCGGCGGGGGTTGGGGGCGTGCTGCCCAGGCCCGGGAAGTCACCAGGGGGGTACAGAGGCGAGCAGCCTAACCCCAGGACAGCGGCACTGGAAGCGTCAGGGTCCGGTGTTGAGAGCCCAAGGAAGTGGGTCAGCAAGTCGGCTGAGTGGAAGAGGAGGAGCCGGAGCTCGCCTGCATCTGGGGGCGAATCCCCTGGAGGGCAGGCTATGTCGATTGCGGGCGAAGTGGTGGAACTGTCCAAGGGCGAGCTTTCAAGATACGAGGTCGAGGTCGGCGGCGGTGGATTCGGGACCATCGGCTGGTGGGAGCGTTTCCAGGCAGCCCGGTAAGTCTTGTTTTTGTCTGGGGTTTTGCGGGAGGGACGATTTGGGGGGGGAATGTAGAGAGAGGGGGACGGGGCGGGGGGCGGATAAGTTGGGGCGAGCGGGAGGGGTCCTTCCCGGGTGAGGGTTTGGGGGGGGGGGGGGGTCAGGTGATTTCGGGCACAAGGGGGGAGGGAACGCCGGCGCAAGCGGGGGAAGCGGTGGTGGCGGATCCGCCCGCGGGGGCCCCGGGGGGGAGGGATGCAGGTACGGGGGACTCGGTGGTGGCGTGTCCGCCCGCGGAGCCCGCTGCAGTTGAGGGGGAGAAGGGGGGGGTAAAAACAAACAACGAAACATTATGCGGCTGGCTGATGCCGCACGTTGCGTGGTTTATGTATGTTTTGAGAGGCCACTAGGGGCCCATTTGAAACAGGAAGTTAAGGAGAGATATTTTCTCTGCTTCCGCTGAAAAAATTTAACTTGGATAGAGTGAAGCTGCGGGCTGCGTTTCAAGGAGCAGTTTCGTCAGAGGAGGGCAGGGAGGCCGGCTCTTCGTTGGAATCACAAAGACACCAGTCTGGGGATGCGCTTGATGTCGTCGGTGAAACCTACGGGTCAGAAGTTCATGGATCAGGGGCTTCAGGTCACTCGGCCACAAAGAAAAAGGGAGTCTGCTGGCAATACAATGAGGGAAGTTGTAAGTTCTGAAACGGAGGTAAGTATAAACACTAGTTCGGGGTGCGGAGGCTCGCACCCTGGAGCCCGGTGTTTCAAGCAGGGTAAGGGCAAGGCCAACGAGTCTGCTAGCAAGGGGGCGCCGGGGACAGTGGGAAGAGTGCGTCCTTTTCTAGATAAATACCCATATAAGGCGATGGCCCAGCCGTTGAGTCTGGGTTTTTTGTCGGAGGGTTTGCAAGATTCCTGCGGTGTTGAGCTCAGCTCCTCCTGTTGCGGTCCGCTCTGTAACACCATGAGGTGGTGTAAGAAAAGTTGCATAAGGAGGTAGCTCCGGGCAGGATGGCGGGCCCCGTTTCCGACAACCCATTCACGACCTGTTGGTTTCTCCGTTGGGGGTGGTACATAAGGAGGAACCGAACAAATTTTGACTCATTCACCACCTGTCTTATCCAAAAGGGGGGTTGGTGAATGAGGCCATCGATCCCGAAGTTTGTACGGTCTCGTGCACGTCGTTCGAGGCAGCGTTTTTTGGGTTCGACGGCTTAGTGGTTAGAGCGGCAGGTTTGCAATGGTGAACTTGTGGGTTCTATCCAGGTGAAAGTATATATTTTGAGGAGCTCGAATGGCAAAGACAGACATTGAAGCGGCGTTTCGTTTGCTGCCTGTTCACCCCGATAGCTTTGGCTTATTGGGTTGCAGGTGGCAAGAGGAATATTACGTGGATAAATGTTTGCTAAGGGGTGGCTCTACCTCGTGTGCATAGTTTTCGAGTGTTTCAGCTCATTTGTGGAATGGGTGGTGAGGGACGTCGCTGGATTGAACTCGGTGATCCATTATCTGGACGATTGCTTGGGTGTCGGTCTGCCCGCATAAAAAGTTTGCACGGTGCTCCTGACAACGCTGGAGAGGATTGCAGGGGAACTCGGCATTCCGCTTGCGCCCGACAAGACGTAAGGGCCCACGACGGTGATCAGTTATCGGGGGATTGTCCTTGATTCCGCGGCCAGGGAATATGGGTTGCCAGATGCTAAGTTGGTAGCATTACAGGCGGAGGTGCGGGCAATGGTTGGTCGGCTCAAAGTTCAGCTGAGAGCCCTGCAATCGGTGCTGGGTAAGCCCAATTTTGCGTGCAGGATCATCCATATAGGTAGGGTTTTGGCAGGAGGTTAGCGGCAAGTACTGGTGGGATTGTGTCGCCCAGGCATTAGGTGACTCTGTCAAGGGAGCATAGGGATGACCTGAGAAGGTAGCATGTGTTCCTGGGCAACTTTAACGGGAGAGCAATGTGGATGACCGGGCCGGTAAGTATTTTTGACTGGAATTGCACACAGATGCCACGGGGTTGGCGGGTTAAGGGGCCTTTTGTGCTGGCACTTGGCCGGAAAGCTGGCAAGGTGAAGTGATGCTCAGGAACATGCGGTTACTTGAGTTGTTGCCTGCGGTACTGGCGGTTGAATTGTGGGGAGAATTCTTCAAAGTTCACTCCCACATTGACAACTTAGGGGTGGTACAGGTTATCAACAAGGTATCAGCGGCCTCACCGCCGGTGGTGCGCTGGTTGAGACACTTGGTGCTTCTGTGCATGTAGTGGAACATTGTTATTCATGCAGTGCACTTGCCGAGACTGGACAACGTGATCGCAGACGCTCCTTCTCGTTTTCAGTGGGAGAGATTGCAGGAGGTGGCGCCGGAGGCAGAACAATGCGGGGTCCCGCGTCCATCGTGTCTGTGGAGGATGGCTCTGGAAGGACAGCCGAGTGGTTTCGGCGGTCAGGGAGCGAGGGGACATGGAACGCATACAGGAAAGTATGGGGGGAATAGGTTGCTTTTCAAGTACAGGCCTCGGTGGGCGAGGGAGAGCTTAGTCTGCTTTTATTTCTGTTTGCCTGGCACATGGAAAATGGTATTTCCGTGTCGAGGCTGGGGAAGGTTCTGGCGGCCATGGCGTTTTGGTTCAAACTTGAAGGGGGGAGAGTGTGGACAAAGATTTCTGGACACGCCAGGCAGTAAAGGGTCACAGGAGAGGGTCGAGGGTCCGGGATGAGAGGCGGCCGGTTACCTTTGAGATGTTGGGTAGAATGGTGGACAGTTTGCCGGGGTTTGGTTAACTGGTTACGCGGTAGGGCTTTCCGCACGGCTTTTGTTTTGGCCCCCTTTTTTGGGGCATTGAGGATGGGGGAGCTGGTAAGTTCCTCGATGAAGAAGGGAGATGGTTTGGCGGTAGGCGAGGTTCGGCGCTACTCAGAGAGGGTGGTGTTTCAATTACGGAGATCTAAGACGGACTAGGAGGGTCGAGGCAAGGAAGTGGTGGTTTTCGCTATTCCAGACGCCAAGCTCTGCCCCGTCTTAGTCACGAAAGTTGATCTGGAACAGAGGCCGGCTGTCGGGGTCCTCTGTTAGTTCATTCAAATGGGGAGGCGCTGTCGCGTTTCCAAGCCATAGGAGTGTTTCGGAAGGTTGGTAGAGCTGGGTCTCGGGGATCAGAAATTTTCGTCACATTCCTTTGGGATGGGTGCTGTGACGGAGGTAGTTACGTGGGGCCTAAACGAGGAGGCGGTTAAAAATATTGGGAGGTGGGAATCCGGGCGTTTTCGGTCGTACGTCAGGATTGATTTAGTGGGTTGATAGTGCATGGGGTCGTTTGTGGGTTCATGTGCCGGCACGGGTTCGTGTGGTAAGTCAGGTTTACGTTTGTCGAGGATTTTCCTTGTTGTTTTTCTTTTCAGATTCCCCGCCTAGTCTCGTTTGGATCATGGGACATTCCTATGTTCGTTGGGGGGCCAGGAGGGGTGATGCCAGGCCAGACGGGGGACAGTTAAGGTTTTTCCAGGAGGGAGGCCTACATTAAGTGGCGGGTCTTCCGGGGATTCTCTGGAGTCGTCCGGTTCCGGAAGCGCATAGATTTGCGCGACGGGATAGGCCCCCTGAGGTTTTAATTATTTCACGTTGGGGGCAACAACTTTGGGCTGAGAACCAAATTGAATATAATTAGGGACATAAAATATAACCTTTGCCGACTTCGGGCGGCTTTCCCAAAAACTATCCTGGTATGGTCTGATATGATAGCTAGGACTTCATGGTGGCTAGCCAGATCAGTTGAGCTTACCAACAAGGTCAGGGAAAAGATACACCAGTAGGCCAGCAGGTTCTTTGTTGAGAACGGAGGCCTTGCTATCAGGCACAGGGAGTTGGAGATAGACACGTGGTGATATCTCTAGGTGGATGGAGTACAGCTGAACGCTGTGGGCACAGATATGTGGGCCATAGGAGTCAGGATGGGATCGAACGAGCGCTGTGGGTGTGGAGGTGCGCTCAAGGTTAAGGTATTAACCTTGTTTGCTGTGGCGGATGTTGGCTGACGCAGGTAGAGAGAAGATACCCCCTCCCCACAGAGAACTTGATGCGGGACCCATTGGAGATATGGGCCCGTTTGGTATATTCCTTATAGGTGATGTAAGGAATATGGTGGATGACTGCACTGCGGGAATAGTTTTGTCTCTGAGCTAGTATGTCAGCTTGAGGCCTAGTTACAGTTGATATGACCGCAGTGCACGATGTTTTGATTATGGTAAAATGGGTGGGGGGGGGGGTAAGGTCCTCCTGCAGGCCTACGCCACGTTTTCAGTAATATGTTGTTATTTGTTTATAAGATTTGTTTACTATTTTGGTTATTTAACCACTTGCTTACTGGGCACTTAAACACCCTTCCTGCCCAGACCAATTTTCAGCTTTCGGTGCTCTCACACTTTGAATGACAATTACTCAGCCATGCAATACTGAACCCAAATGAATTTTTTGTCCTTTTTTTCCCACAAATAGAGCTTTCTTTTGGTGGTATTTGATCACCTCTGGGTTTTTTATTTTTTGCGCTATAAATGAAAAAAGACCGAAAATTTAGAAAAAAAAACGCATTTTCTTTGTTTCTGTGATAAAATTTGGCAAATTATTAATTTTTCTTCATAAATTTTGGCCGCAATTTATACTGCCACATATCTTTGGTAAAAATAACCCAAATTAGTGGATATTATTTGGTCTTTGTGAAAGTTACAGACTCTACAAACTGTGGTGCGAATTATACAAAATTGATCACATCTGATGTACTGGTGGCCTATCTCATTTCTTGTGACCCGAACATGCCAGGAAAGTACAAATACCCCCCAAATGACCCCTTTTTTGAAAGTAGACATTCCAAGGTATTTAGTAAGAGGCATGGTGAGCTTTTTGATGTTGTCATTTTTTTTCCCACAATTCTTTGCAAAATTAATTATTTTTTTATTTTTTATTTTTTTTCACAAAATTGTCATTGTAATAGGTTATTTCTCTCACATGGAATGTGTATACCACAAATGACACCCCAAAATAAATTCTGCTACTCCTCCTGAGTATTATGATACCACATGTGTGGGACTTTTACACAGCCTGGCCACATAGAGAGGCCCAACATGCAGGGAGCGCCATCACGTGTTCTAGGAGCATAAATTACACATCTAACTTGTTGACTACCTATTACACTTTTGAAGGCCCTGGAGCACCAGGACAATGACACGTGACACTGACGTGGCACTGATGACAGGTGGCACTGATACGTGGCACTGATGACATGTGACACTGATGTGGCACTGGTGACAGATGGCACTAGTATGGGGCACTGATGACACGTGACACTGATGACAGATGGCACTAATACGGGGCACTGATGACATGTGACACTGACAGATGGCACTGATGACAGATGGCACTAATACGTGGCACTATCATGTGGCACTAATACGTGGCACTGATGAGAGATGGCACTAATATGCGGCACTGATGACAGATGGCACTGACACGTGGCAATGATGACACGTGACACTAATGACAGATGGCACTGATGACAGATGGCACTAATATGTGGCACTGATGACACGTGACACTAATATGGCACTGATGACAGATGGCACTGACGTGGCACTGATGACACGTGGCACTGGGGACAGGTGCACTGGGGACACGGATGGGGATGGGGACAGGTGGATGGGGACAGGTGGATGGGGACAGGTGGATGGTGACGGGTGGATGGTGACGGGTGGATGGGGACGGGTGGATGGGGACAGTTGGATGGGGACAGTTGGATGGGGACAGGTGGATGGTGACGGGTGGATGGGGACAGGTGGATGGGGTGGATGGTGACAGGTGGATGGTGACAGGTGGATGGTGACAGGTGGATGGTGGATGGGGTGGATGGGTACAGGTGGATGGGGACAGGTGGATGGGGTGGATGGGGACTGGTGGATGGGGTGGAGGGTGACGGGTGGATGGGGACAGGTGGATGGGGACAGGTGGATGGTGACCGGTGGATGGGGACAGGTGGAGACAGGTGGATGGGGACAGGTGGATGGGGACAGGTGGATGGTGACAGGTGGATGGGGACAGGTGGAGACAGGTGGATGGGGACAGGTGGATGGGGTGGATGGTGACGGGTGTATGGTGACGGGTGGATGGGGACAGGTGGATGGGGACGGGTGGATGGTGACGGGTGGATGGGGACAGGTGGATGGGGACAGGTGGATGGTGACAGGTGGATGGGGACAGGTGGATGGGGGGACAGGTGGATGGGGACAGGTGGATGGGGACAGGTGGATGGGGACGGGTGGATGGTGACGGGTGGATGGTGACGGGTGGATGGGGACAGGTGGATGGGGACAGGTGGATGGGGACAGGTGGATGGTGACAGGTGGATGGGGACAGGTGGAGACAAGTGGATGGTGACAGGTGGATGGTGACAGGCGGATGGTGGCAGGTGGATGGTGGCAGGTGGATGGTGACAGGTGGATGGTGACAGGTGGATGGGGACAGGTGGATGGGGACAGGTGGAGACAAGTGGATGGTGACAGGTGGATGGTGACAGGCGGATGGTGGCAGGTGGATGGTGGCAGGTGGATGGTGACAGGTGGATGGTGACAGGTGGATGGGGACAGGTGGATGGCGGCAGGTGAATGGGGACACAGATCGCACATTTAGTTTTTTTTTTTTTTTTTTTTTTCTTACTTACGGCGCTGCAGCCGTTGTTCTCTCTCTCCCCACACGCTGTCTGTGTGAGGAGAGAGAGCGGCGCTGACAGATGATCTCATATGTTTCCATATGAGATCATCTCTCATTGGACACGCCGATCTCACTGTAAACGGCCGCTGTAATTGGCCGTTTACAGCGATCTGTGACCGGCCGTGTCCGACGGACACGGCCAGCACAGAACTTCCCCGATGCGCGCTCTCAGGAGCGCGCATTAGGGAAGTAAACAACAGGACGTCCAGGGACGTCCTCCCTGCAGGGAGCGTCCGCGCTGCAGCCGTCTTTCGGCTATAGCGCGGGCGCGAAGAGGTTAATAAAGGGGCTGCTACGGCCTGTTTAGCACTCCAACTACGGTGTGGTCTCCGTTATTGGGAAAGGTAAAGGTGGGAGTGTCACAGCTGGGCAGCACAAAATGAGTTATGTGGTACTTGGTCAAGAACAGCCCGCAGCAAAAAGCCCAAGTAAATAGGCGCAGGGCTGGCATGAATAAAGTAAACATGCCATTTAGGTGTATGGCCGTTTAAGAGAGTGGGTGGAGCTTGTGGAAAGAAAGGGGAGGTTCAGTCCTCCCCGGAGTCAGTGCTGAAGGAAAAAAGTTCCCGCCCTCCCTCCCCTTTTTTCTTATTGCAGGTGGTGTTTAACAATTTTATTACAGGATCGTTTGGATGTCGTAGCAGTGGCGGATGTTGGCTGACGCAGGTAGAGAGAAGATACCCCCTCCCCACAGAGAACTTGATGCAGGACCCATTGGAGATATGGGCCCGTTTGGTATATTCCTTATAGGTGATGTAAGGAATATGGTGGATGACTGCACTGCGGGAATAGTTTTGTCTCTGAGCTAGTATGTCAGCTTGAGGCCTAGTTACAGTTGATATGACCGCAGTGCACGATGTTTTGATTATGGTAAAATGGGTGGGGGGGGTAAGGTCCTCCTGCAGGCCTACGCCACGTTTTCAGTAATATGTTGTTATTTGTTTATAAGATTTGTTTACTATTTTGGTTATTTAATAAAGGGGCTGCTACGGCCTGTTTAGCACTCCAACTACGGTGTGGTCTCCGTTATTGGGAAAGGTAAAGGTGGGAGTGTCACAGCTGGGCAGCACAAAATGAGTTATGTGGTACTTGGTCAAGGCTGCAGGAGAAACAGAGTAGGAAGGAAGAGAGGGAGGAGGGGAGAGTCTGGTCACAGCTCACTCTCTTGCACAATGCACAATCCCAGCAGGAGGCTCACTGGCTTAGTCAGTGTCTTCATGATTAGGATGGGACATTGTGGCTGCCGACTTTAAAGTTTCCCATATCCCCTTCACACAGCACACGGCTGCATTGAGTGTGGGCGGGCACAGGGAGAGAGGGGTGGGAAGAGGCAAAGCTGATCGTTCTCTCATTAGATTAGACTAGAGGAGGGCTGTACTGTGTACTCTCCAAGACGGAACACACACACACTCTCAGCCCAGGCTGTGACAGGTATAGCTAACATTAAGGATGGTCTCAGGCGTGTTCGCACACTCCACGTGCAGAGCCCGCCAGGAAATCGTCACGGCGCTGCGCTAATCACAGGCAGTGAGACATTTCCCGATCTCTGCAGCCGCACATCAGGACAATGCCTCACTGCCTGTGATTAGCGCAGCGCCATGCCGACTTCCTGGCGGGCTCTGTACGTGGAGTGTGCGAACACGCCTGAGGCCATCCTTTTTTTTAACTTTATATCTTTATTTCAACTTTTACAAATACATATTATACACATTCTAATATAACTCTCTTGCATAAATAAATTTAGGCACAAATCATTAAACGGTTTAAAGGCTTTCTAACTCTCCCACTCCACCTTGCACTCCCCCTTACCCCATGTATCCATCCTCTTATTCTCTATTAGTTTAGGTTCATCTACTTGTTATTACTTCTTTTGCTTTTTTGTCTAGGTAGGTTTAGTAAACTCTATCTGAAGCTATTGTTATATTCCTCTCTCGATCCATGGTTTCCATATTGATTGGTATTTGTCAAAGTTCCCTTATTTAATGTATGTAGTTAACTTTTGGCAAATTATTAATTTTTCTTCATAAATTTTGGCCGCAATTTATACTGCCACATATCTTTGGTAAAAATAACCCAAATTAGTGGATATTATTTGGTCTTTGTGAAAGTTACAGACTCTACAAACTGTGGTGCGAATTATACAAAATTGATCACATCTGATGTACTGGTGGCCTATCTCATTTCTTGTGACCCGAACATGCCAGGAAAGTACAAATACCCCCCAAATGACCCCTTTTTTGAAAGTAGACATTCCAAGGTATTTAGTAAGAGGCATGGTGAGCTTTTTGATGTTGTCATTTTTTTCCCACAATTCTTTGCAAAATTAATTATTTTTTTATTTTTTATTTTTTTTCACAAAATTGTCATTGTAATAGGTTATTTCTCTCACATGGAATGTGTATACCACAAATGACACCCCAAAATAAATTCTGCTACTCCTCCTGAGTATTATGATACCACATGTGTGGGACTTTTACACAGCCTGGCCACATAGAGAGGCCCAACATGCAGGGAGCGCCATCACGTGTTCTAGGAGCATAAATTACACATCTAACTTGTTGACTACCTATTACACTTTTGAAGGCCCTGGAGCACCAGGACAATGACACGTGACACTGACGTGGCACTGATGACAGGTGGCACTGATACGTGGCACTGATGACATGTGACACTGATGTGGCACTGGTGACAGATGGCACTAGTATGGGGCACTGATGACACGTGACACTGATGACAGATGGCACTAATACGGGGCACTGATGACATGTGACACTGACAGATGGCACTGATGACAGATGGCACTAATACGTGGCACTATCATGTGGCACTAATACGTGGCACTGATGAGAGATGGCACTAATATGCGGCACTGATGACAGATGGCACTGACACGTGGCAATGATGACACGTGACACTAATGACAGATGGCACTGATGACAGATGGCACTAATATGTGGCACTGATGACACGTGACACTAATATGGCACTGATGACAGATGGCACTGACGTGGCACTGATGACACGTGGCACTGGGGACAGGTGCACTGGGGACACGGATGGGGACAGGTGGATGGGGACAGGTGGATGGGGACAGGTGGATGGTGACGGGTGGATGGTGACGGGTGGATGGGGACGGGTGGATGGGGACAGTTGGATGGGGACAGTTGGATGGGGACAGGTGGATGGTGACGGGTGGATGGGGACAGGTGGATGGGGTGGATGGTGACAGGTGGATGGTGACAGGTGGATGGTGGATGGGGTGGATGGGTACTGGTGGTTGGGGACTGGTGGATGGGGTGGATGGGGACAGGTGGATGGGGTGGATGGTGACGGGTGGATGGGGACAGGTGGATGGGGACAGGTGGATGGTGACAGGTGGATGGGGACAGGTGGAGACAGGTGGATGGGGACAGGTGGATGGGGACAGGTGGATGGTGACAGGTGGATGGGGACAGGTGGAGACAGGTGGATGGGGACAGGTGGATGGGGTGGATGGTGACGGGTGTATGGTGACGGGTGGATGGGGACAGGTGGATGGGGACGGGTGGATGGTGACGGGTGGATGGGGACAGGTGGATGGGGACAGGTGGATGGTGACAGGTGGATGGGGACAGGTGGATGGGGACAGGTGGATGGGGACAGGTGGATGGGGACAGGTGGATGGGGACGGGTGGATGGTGATGGGTGGATGGTGACGGGTGGATGGGGACAGGTGGATGGGGACAGGTGGATGGGGACAGGTGGATGGTGACAGGTGGATGGGGACAGGTGGAGACAAGTGGATGGTGACAGGTGGATGGTGACAGGCGGATGGTGGCAGGTGGATGGTGGCAGGTGGATGGTGACAGGTGGATGGTGACAGGTGGATGGGGACAGGTGGATGGGGACAGGTGGAGACAAGTGGATGGTGACAGGTGGATGGTGACAGGCGGATGGTGGCAGGTGGATGGTGGCAGGTGGATGGTGACAGGTGGATGGTGACAGGTGGATGGGGACAGGTGGATGGGGACAGGTGGATGGCGGCAGGTGAATGGGGACACAGATCGCACATTTAGTTTTTTTTTCTTACTTACGGCGCTGCAGCCGTTGTTCTCTCTCTCCCCACACGCTGTCTGTGTGAGGAGAGAGAGCGGCGCTGACAGATGATCTCATATGTTTCCATATGAGATCATCTCTCATTGGACACGCCGATCTCACTGTAAACGGCCGCTGTAATTGGCCGTTTACAGCGATCTGTGACCGGCCGTGTCCGACGGACACGGCCAGCACAGAACTTCCCCGATGCGCGCTCTCAGGAGCGCGCATTAGGGAAGTAAACAACAGGACGTCCAGGGACGTCCTCCCTGCAGGGAGCGTCCGCGCTGCAGCCGTCTTTCGGCTATAGCGCGGGCGCGAAGAGGTTAATAAAGGGGCTGCTACGGCCTGTTTAGCACTCCAACTACGGTGTGGTCTCCGTTATTGGGAAAGGTAAAGGTGGGAGTGTCACAGCTGGGCAGCACAAAATGAGTTATGTGGTACTTGGTCAAGAACAGCCCGCAGCAAAAAGCCCAAGTAAATAGGCGCAGGGCTGGCATGAATAAAGTAAACATGCCATTTAGGTGTATGGCCGTTTAAGAGAGTGGGTGGAGCTTGTGGAAAGAAAGGGGAGGTTCAGTCCTCCCCGGAGTCAGTGCTGAAGGAAAAAAGTTCCCGCCCTCCCTCCCCTTTTTTCTTATTGCAGGTGGTGTTTAACAATTTTATTACAGGATCGTTTGGATGTCGTAGCAGTGGCGGATGTTGGCTGACGCAGGTAGAGAGAAGATACCCCCTCCCCACAGAGAACTTGATGCAGGACCCATTGGAGATATGGGCCCGTTTGGTATATTCCTTATAGGTGATGTAAGGAATATGGTGGATGACTGCACTGCGGGAATAGTTTTGTCTCTGAGCTAGTATGTCAGCTTGAGGCCTAGTTACAGTTGATATGACCGCAGTGCACGATGTTTTGATTATGGTAAAATGGGTGGGGGGGGTAAGGTCCTCCTGCAGGCCTACGCCACGTTTTCAGTAATATGTTGTTATTTGTTTATAAGATTTGTTTACTATTTTGGTTATTTAATAAAGGGGCTGCTACGGCCTGTTTAGCACTCCAACTACGGTGTGGTCTCCGTTATTGGGAAAGGTAAAGGTGGGAGTGTCACAGCTGGGCAGCACAAAATGAGTTATGTGGTACTTGGTCAAGGCTGCAGGAGAAACAGAGTAGGAAGGAAGAGAGGGAGGAGGGGAGAGTCTGGTCACAGCTCACTCTCTTGCACAATGCACAATCCCAGCAGGAGGCTCACTGGCTTAGTCAGTGTCTTCATGATTAGGATGGGACATTGTGGCTGCCGACTTTAAAGTTTCCCATATCCCCTTCACACAGCACACGGCTGCATTGAGTGTGGGCGGGCACAGGGAGAGAGGGGTGGGAAGAGGCAAAGCTGATCGTTCTCTCATTAGATTAGACTAGAGGAGGGCTGTACTGTGTACTCTCCAAGACGGAACACACACACACTCTCAGCCCAGGCTGTGACAGGTATAGCTAACATTAAGGATGGTCTCAGGCGTGTTCGCACACTCCACGTGCAGAGCCCGCCAGGAAATCGTCACGGCGCTGCGCTAATCACAGGCAGTGAGACATTTCCCGATCTCTGCAGCCGCACATCAGGACAATGCCTCACTGCCTGTGATTAGCGCAGCGCCATGCCGACTTCCTGGCGGGCTCTGTACGTGGAGTGTGCGAACACGCCTGAGGCCATCCTTTTTTTTAACTTTATATCTTTATTTCAACTTTTACAAATACATATTATACACATTCTAATATAACTCTCTTGCATAAATAAATTTAGGCACAAATCATTAAACGGTTTAAAGGCTTTCTAACTCTCCCACTCCACCTTGCACTCCCCCTTACCCCATGTATCCATCCTCTTATTCTCTATTAGTTTAGGTTCATCTACTTGTTATTACTTCTTTTGCTTTTTTGTCTAGGTAGGTTTAGTAAACTCTATCTGAAGCTATTGTTATATTCCTCTCTCGATCCATGGTTTCCATATTGATTGGTATTTGTCAAAGTTCCCTTATTTAATGTATGTAGTTAACTTTCATTATCACCCTATCCATATTTTGCTCCCACTCCTTGGCTGTTGGAGGGCTAGAGGATTGCCATCTCCGGGCAATTAGTATCCTGGCCTGAAAAAGACAACGCAAAACCGCTATCTGGGCTTCCCTGGGCTTACCCACTCCCCCACATCCCCCCAGGACGCATAGAGTAGGATCCAAATCCAGATGAGTATTAAATACCCGAGAGACCTTCTCCACCACCTCTTATATCCATATAGTTTTGGACATCTCCAAAACATGTGGACAAGGTCTCCCCCGGATCTCCCACATCTGGGACACCTATCATCTTGTCTGCGGCCAAACCTAAACATTTTTTTTGGAGTGTAATAAGCGCGATATAGTAGGAAAAGGTGTGACATCTTCTGGGGGGGGGGGAGAGTGAGACCCATGGGGCGAGTTCAAGTATCCTTTCCCATTGCGGAGCTGAGATGTTTCCCACGTCTCTCTCCCAGTTTACTTTGTGTGGACTTATTTGTAAACCTTCCCTAATCCCTTTATGTAAATGTAGGTATAGGCTAGATATCAACCCCTTACGGGTCCTGGCACCTAAAACAATCTGTAATACTGGCATATTAGTCCACTCTAGTGGATCCCCTTTAAACTGTTCGGCCAGGGCATGCCTTACCTGCAGGTATCTAAAGAAAGACTTCCTAGGGAGGGCAAATTGGTCTCTGAGGTCCTGGAAACTTCTAATCCTTCCCTCATGATAAATCTGGGCAATATATTTTAGGCCTAGTCTCTCCCATTCTCTGACAATCCCCATCTTTTGTATCTCACCCAGGTTAGGATTCCCCCAAGGGGAGAAAACTGTAAAGGCTCTATATCCCATCATTTTTTTTGCAGTACCCCATACCTTTGCCATCAGGTCCTGAGTGGGGAGCCCCTTCTGGAAGGTCCCTGCCTCTAATATCTCAATCAGAGAATTATGTGAGGTTTTATAGAGAAGGATCTTCCACTCTTGCCCCTCTTTATTAACTTTGCATCCCCCCATATGTTGAAGCTGGGCCGCTAGGAAGTAACTGAGAGGATGCGGCAAAGCAACTCTGCCTAGCCCAATTGGAAGTTGTAGTGTGCTAAGGCTGATCCGGGATATCCCCCCTTTCCAAATTAATTCTCTAAATATGGTATCTACCCTGTTAAACCACTTTTTATAGATCCAGATTGGAGAGTTGTGGAGTACATATAAAAGTTGTGGCATAAACAACATTTTAATTAGATTACACCGACCTGCTGCTGATAGGGGGAGTTTTTTCCAAATTTGAGTTTTTTCTTTAAATTTGTTTAGAAGGGGGACCAAATTTTCTATGACAAATTGTTTAGGGTCTCTCGAAATGTTTATACCTAAATATTTTATTTGATGAACTAGTTGGAGTTGCTCTGCCTCCTGTGGTAGAGGGAGTTCTATAGGGTCGATGGGTAGTAAATTTGATTTTTCCCAGTTTATTCTCAGTCCTGACAAGAGGCCGAAATTTTTGATTCTGCCCATGGTCTCGCGTAGTGACTCCTGGGTATCATTAAGCAATAGAAGAAGATCATCTGCATACAATATCACTTTTTCCTCTAGCTCCCCTCGTTTGAACCCTTTTATTACTGGGGATGATCTCAGGGAGAGGGCCAAGGGTTCGATTGCGAGGGCGAAGAGGAGGGGTGACAGTGGGCACCCCTGGTGAGGCCATCCTTAGCTAACATCCCTGCCACAGGACACATCACAGCTGCAGCACGGGATGGAGGGATCACTGTGTTGTGTTCTTTCACTGCAATTCGGCCACAAATTCAGGATCCAGCCCTGTTAACCCCCCCGCCGGAGCTACCCGAGCAGTAGAACTTGGCCGGTCCGGAAACTGCACATGTGCAGTTCTGAGCTAGCCGCACAGCGGCCCTTTTACAGGGAATCAGAGCAGCCCGGGGGAAATTTCCACTTGGCCCCCGGCCCAGCCCGCCCCTGGAAATGGAGGTCCTGACCAGCACAGGAACATCTGGGTGATTACAATGACTAATTTCCGGGTCAGAAGGTGAAACCATGATTAGAATTTTAGATTTTCGTTTATATTTGCAGATATGCAAATCTGTATTTCAACATATAACGATATTTGAAAGCAAACTTAACCGCTTCCCGACCGCCTCACGCAGCTATACTGCGGCAGAATGGCACGGGCAGGCAAAATCCCGTATTTATACGTGATTTTGCATTTGCCTGCCTGTGGGTCGCGTGTGCGCCGCCAGCAGGGCGCTCGCGACCCGGTCGGGAGCTCCGTGACCCCGGCCGCGGGACCAGCGGACCCGATCGCCGCTGGTGTCCTGCGATCGGGTCACGGAGCTGAAGAGCGGGGAGAGGTATGTGTGAACAAACCTCTCCCCGTGCTTCCTACTCTGCCTGTCATTGATTGGCTGTTCCCGGTCATCGGGAAAGCCGATCAATGACGTCAGACGTCAGCCCCGCCCCTAATGTAAAAAAACACACACACGTCACAGCCCATAACCCCTCCCCTCCCCCTAGTGGTTAACTCTTTCACTACAACTGTCATTTATACAGGAATCAATGCATTTAAATAGCATTGATTGCTGTATAAATGACAATGGTCCCAAAATGTGTCAAAAATGTCCGATGTGTCCACCATAATGTCGCAGTCACAATAAAAATCGCTGAACACCGCCATTACCAGTAAAAAAAAAAATATTAATAAAAATGCTATAAAACTATCCCCTACTTTGTAAACGCTATAACTTTTGCGCAAACCAATCAATAATCGCTAATTGCGATTTTTTTTACCAAAAATATGTAGAAGAATACGTATCGGCCTAAACTGAGGAAAAAAAAAATTTTTGATATATTTTTTGGGGATATTTATTATAGCAAAAAGCAAAAAATATTGCATTGTTTTCAAAATTGTCGCTCTATTTTTGTTTATAGCGCAAAAAAAATAAAAACCGCAGAGGTGATCAAATACCACCAAAAGAAAGCTCTATTTGTGAGAAAAAAAGGACTTCAATTTTGTTTTGGAGTCACGTTGCACGACCGTGCAATTGTCAGTTAAAGCGACGCAGTGCCGAATCGCAAAAAGGGGCCTGGTCCTTTGGCTGTCAATTGGTCCGGGGCTGAAGTGGTTAAGGGAGTTTGATAAGAAATAGTGTCCCTGGGATTGCAGCAGGTGAATTACAAAGACAAAGGCCCAGTTTGAGCCCTGGTTCACACTGACAGTGAGAATGAAATCGCGCAAGTTCGGCTGAACTCGCACAATTTCATTCCCGCATGTGAGTCCCGACTGCGGGGGGGGGGGGGGGGGGGGGGGGGAATGTCATCTGTGCGGGTTTTTGTACAGATGTCAATGGAAATCGCACCCCGAACAGAAACTACTTCTGAAAATTGCGGGCGCCGCACCGATTAGCACGTTGCCATTGCTGGCAATTGCCATCGATTTGGCATGCGATTTGACATGTCAAATCGCACCAATGTGAACCAGAGCTGACACATGCAACACTGCCTATCCATTAGCTGAATTCATTACCTGCAATTAGACATGTGCACACTGAAATATTTTGTTTCGGAATTTCGTTTTCGTCCGAAAAATACATTTATTTAGTTACTCCCGAAATTCGTTTTTATTTATTTGTTTTTCGTTAAAAATTGCATTTGTCCGAAAATCCAAATGAATTAAGGTCGAATCTGTCATTGAAGGCTTATGGTGTCTGTCGAAAGTTCAAAGAAGATTCGACGGAGCAGCTAAACTGTATGACTCTGTATAGTTTAGCTGCAATTCCACCCAATTCCAGCAGCAATCTTTCCTCTCTACGTCGAATCTTTCCTTTCTACGTTGAATCTTTCCTTTCTACGTCGAATCTTTTCTCTCTATGTAGAATAATCTTGGACTAATAGAGTTAAGGTTAGGCACATTCGACCACAGGTTCAATGGACACAGATTGTTATTGTCAGCGTCGAATCTCCTATCTATATGTAACTGTTGCCACAACGAAAATAAAGCATTTGTTTATGTCGGATCTTTCGTTTTTTGGATTCTGCACTTTCGTTATCGTTTGTTAAAACGATAACGAAAATACCTGAAATTCGGAAGAAAATGCATTCGGACGAAAACGAATGCACATGTCTACCTGCAATTCTCCACAGCTGTTATATACAAAGACTCTACCTAAACACCTTTATTATTTACTTGCAGGTGTGCTGAAGAGATCATTTTTTTTTGTGGCACAATTATATCTTATAATTTCTATGGGTACACGTAAGATATTGCACTTCCCCAAAACTAAATAAAAAGAAGAAAAGAGAAAAAAAAAAAAAAACAACAAACGAGCGCAATAATGTACTTTTATTTTGCCAGCAGAAACAAAATTATGTACATTAATTTACTGGCATAAAAAAATATTCTACAGGATATATGGTGCTACATTTAGCAAAACAATTAGCAATTTGGTTTTAAGGCCCTGCTCATTAGACAAATTTGTCTAAACATTAGAGTGGACACAGCTTTACTTTCAGTGTATAACAGGCAACACATTTCATAGTACAACTACTCACCCACAAACCTACATCACATTTTTATCTGCAGGATTATAAAAACATACTTATGGTCCCTTTCACACCTAAGCATTTTTCCAGGGGTACATCGCTAAAAATAGCGCCTGTATAGCGCCTGAAAAAAGCGGGTCCTTTCACTCCAGTGTGAAAGCCGGAGGGCTTTCACACTGGAGCAGTGCGCTAGCAAGACGGTAAAAAAAGTCCTGCTAGCAGCATCTTTGGAGCGGTAAAGGAGCGGTGTATTCACCGCTCCTATACCGCTCCTACCCATTGAAATCAATGGGATACCGTGGCAATACCACCGGCAAAACGCGGCGCTTTGCGGGGGTTTTAACCCTTTTCCAGCTGCTAGCAGGGGTTAAAACCGCCCCGCTAGCGGCCGAATACCGTGGCTAAAACAATGATAAAGCAGCGCTGCTTTACCGCTGACGCCCGCACCACCCCAGTGTGAAAGGGGCCTAACAGTCATTATTCTTACAAAGCATTCCAACATAATATTAAAAAAGGCACATATTCAAATTATAACCACTACCCAACAATCCACATACATACATCGGTGAGTATGTTCTGCTGGAAGCTGAATTTCTGTGTACATGATTAAGCAATGAGATCAAAGAGTAGAAGGTCAGCAGATGCTCCCAAACCATGAATGAATGGTCAGACAGGAACAATACACACACACAACATTGACAGCATGGCCACATAAACCCACTTTTGATGGTCAAAATGCACAAGAATTTCAGTAAACAAACATCTAACAGCCCTATTGGTGAGTTTGTCATTATGCACAATATCATTCCTTCTCCCCCACAAATCACAGCAAAAAACCTGGCCTCTTCTCAGGCCAAACCAACCCCCCCCCCCCACTGCAGTCCTTTACATAAGATAGGTTGTATTGTTAGCATACTCACACACGCCCAATAGAAATACACGCCCACCAGTATCTTTCAATCTGTCTCTTCATGCAGAGGCATTGCTATGGGGGTGCGGCCCGCGCCGGGTGACACCCACCAGAGGAGTGACACAGAGGCTGCCACTAAACGCTATAGCTTGCAGCAGAGCGAGCAGGGCATTCAGCCATGCGGGGGACGGGGGGAGGCTGCCTATAACACTCCCCAGCTGTCACTCAGGGATCTCCAATATCTCATGTGGCAGCTGGATTAGGTGGGTGGAGCTGGGAGTGTGGCTGCCTCCACCACTCCTCCCACAGATCCCTTCACGCAGATCCCACAGCTGAAGGAGATAGACCAGAGGACACAGCAGCCCCGCCCACCCGCCCGGGTCTTCATCTGCAAGCATGAGGTATGCTATAAGTTACTGCACAGCACACTGTCACACATCCCTACCTGCCTTGTACCACCCCAAACCTGCCCTGTGCCACCCCCAAACCTGCCCTGTACCACTCCCAAACTGCCCTGTGCCACCCCAAAACCTGCCCTGTACCACTCCTAACCTGCCCTGTGCCACCCCGGACCTGCCCTGTACCACCCCAAACCTGCCCTGTACCACCCGCAACATGCCACTATACCACTCTATAATACCCTAACCTGCATCACCCCAACCTGCCCTGTACCACTCCCAACCTGCCCTGTGCCACTCCAACCTGCTCTGTACCACCCCAAACTGCCCTGTACCACCCCAACCTTCCAATATACTAATCCAACCTACCCCATACCACCCCAAACTGCCACTATACCACTCATACCCTAACTGCCCTGTGCCACCCCAAAACCTGCCCTGTACCACTCCCAATCTGCCCTGTACCACCCCCAACCTGCCCTGTACCACCCCAAACCTGCCCTGTACCACCTGCAACCTACCCTGTACCACCCCAAACTGCCCTGTACCACCCGCAACCTGCCCTGTACCACCCCAAACTGCCCTGTACCACCCCAAACTGCACTGTACCACCCCAACCTGCCAGTATACCACTCTATAATACCCTAACCTGCATCACCCCAACCTGCCCTGTACCACTCCCAACCTGCCCTGTGCCACTCCAACCTGCTCTGTACCACCCCAAACTGCCCTGTACCACCCCAACCTGCTAATATACCAATCCAACCTACCCCATACCACCCCAAACTGCCACTATACCACTCATACCCTAACCTGCATCACCCCAACCTTCCCTGTGCCACCCACACCTGCCCTGTACCACCCCAACCTGCCCTCTACCACCCCAACCTGCCCTGTGCCACCCCCAACCTACCCCATACCACCCCAGCCTGCCACTATACCACTCTATACTACCCTAACCTGTCACTATACCACCCTATACTATCATTTACAGGGGCTGGTTTTGGGTGTGCCCCGTGACCGTGTGCTGCCTGCAGGGTGAGGGCAGCCTAGGCAGCAAGGGGGAGTGACACCATGTTTTACCACACCAGGTGACACCACCTAACTTTCTTACATTATAGACTTTCAACAGGAGACAAATAAAATGCCAGCATGTCTTTGGATTGTGGCGAGAAACGAACCTAGTGACGTACAAGACGTACGATGGCTGATTAAAAGGAAGTTCAATAGCCAGTGCGCCACCCTTTGGGCTCCTTCTGCTAATCTCGTGTTTATATTGTGTTAGGAGAAGTTTGGTGAGAGACAATTCGTGCTTTTCAGCCTTGTACTTTTCAGTTAATTTCTGCTTTTCAGGTTGTGCTTGTCGGTTCGTATCTGTTCTTCAGTGCAGGCTTGTCAGTTAGTTTCTGTCTTTCAGTGCGTTCTATTTATAGTTAGCTTCTGATTTTCAGTGTGTTCTTGTCTGGTTGTTTCTGATTATCAGCTCGTTCTTGTCAGGTCCTTTCTGATTTTCAGTGTGTTCTGTCAGTTCGTTCTGAGCAGCCGTTCATTTAATAGCCATGTTGCCGTTACTTACTCGTCGTAGAGTTTGTGCTGATGTTGATCTTGGTGTTGTAGTTATTGCTTTCACCCAAGTCCAGTCCATGAACAGGGGAGGAATTCTTGGACCAAGAATTGGTTGCTTAATCGTGACCAATTCTGTCATATGCCTTTTTTTTGCGGGAGCTCCAGGAGAATAATCCTGATGATTTCAGGAATTATCTCCAGATGACGGACCCCGTCTTTCGTCATCTCTTGGCTTTGCTGACCCCTTATATTACGAAGCAGGACACCTGCATGCGGCAAGCCATCACTCCCGAGCAAAGGCTCGTTGCCACCTTGCTGTACTTGGCGACTGGGAGAAGTCTCCAGGACCTGAAGTTCACGACTGGGATCTCCCCCAGGCTCTGGGAATCATTATTCCAGAGACCTGTTCTGCCATCATTCACGTCCTGCAGAAGGACTATATTAAGGTAAGTTTTATCCTTTAACATCACATTCTATCTATTTAATGTTTGCTAATGTACTGTATTTATTTCATCATTCCACAATTACCATGATTGTAATATGCTGTGAATTTCCTCTTTGTCCTCATGCATGCAGTAAGCTTTTAATGATCCTTTTTTGTCCTTCATGCATATTTGCCTTCACTAACCTCCCCAGCATGCTATCCTGGGCCCATACACACCTAGCCTAGTCACTTAACAATGTATTTTGTCAACTCCATTGTAGTGCTTAACCTAAACGCCCCCTGAAATGTGTCCAAATGTTATTGTTGTCCTTAAATTCAGGCAGAGTGCAAGAGGCTTTTTTTGGGGGGCCAAAACTCATTTGGAACCCTCCCTCCCCCCCAACCGCTAAGTCAACCGATACCAATACTCTATCTGCTGACTTTGCCAAACCCATACACTATACCTTATTTATTTATGGATGAATTCATCAAAGCCTGTAGTATAAGTGCCTACCTGAATACTTTTAAATGGTACTGTTTAAAGTTTTGTTCTCCTATTATCTTGATAGGTAATTGCAGAATGTAAAAATGTGCTTCAATTTGTACAGTGTGTATTCATATTTTTGGATTATGACACTTCTTACCTGTCCAGTGGGCTGCCAATAATGTAAGTAAGGAGGGGCTGGCCAAAGTAACGCACATTATTTATGCATTCAGCTCTCAAGGAAGTGGAGAGGGTTACCTGTCCAAAACATTCCACCCCACCCTAACATTTTTACAATGGGCCATCAAAGGTGGGAATCTGATAAGTGGACCTTATACTTTTGTCTTTAAATACTCATTTCAATAAATGTTATACTTATGCTGGCCAAGAATGTTTGTGTCTAATCTGCTTGCAATGTTATGTGCAAAAGTCCAAATTTTTTCTTTCTTGTTTGACTCCACAGTTTCCTTCCAACCCACAGGAATGGCAGACTGTGGCCTCTCAATTCCACCAGCAGTAGAACTTTCCCAATTGCAGTGGTGCGATCGATGGGAAGCACGTCCGGGTCGTCCCACCACCCAACTTGGGGTCATACTACTTCAATTATGTTCAGTAGTATTGTGATGTTGGCGGTGGTGATGGCGAATTATGAGTTCCTATATCTGGACGTAGGGAAGAATGGCCGTATGTCTGATGTGATCGCCCAAACGGAATTTTACTGGCGTCTCCAAAATGGCACCTTGGGGTTGCCACCTCCAGAGGATAATGTTGCGGGCCTCAAGTTCGTTTTTGTGGCGGATGAGGCCTTTGCGCTGGGGGAACATCTGATGAGGCCGTTCCCCATTAGGACGCGGAGCATACAGTTTTTAATTACAGGCTGGCCCGTGCCAGAAGAGTGGTCGAGAATGCCTTTGGCATAATGGCCAGCTGGTTCCGGCTTTTTGTTACGGTCATCAACATGGCCGAATACAAACTAAACCACATTATCTTGAGCTGCTGCATTCTTCACAATTTCCTGCGGAAGAATGCAGCCAACTATCTGGCCTCAGTTGCGACTGAGGCCAACTTTTCACCGGATCAAATAATGACGGCGCTTGAAAGTGGCCGTCCTGGCTTACCCCCCCAAAGCACCCACGAAGTACGACAAAACTATGTTGAGTACTTTGTGGGTTGGGGGGCAATTGATTTACAAGAAAATCTGGAACCAGTTTAGTACATTTTTTTTGAAAAACTAAACTCATATTTCATTTGAATTTCTGTTTGTGTTTCTTATCTGTCTCCTAGCTTCTCAAGTGGCCTTTTATTTTTGGCCATTTTCTTCAATAGTGCAAACGTAACTTATTTGATACATGAGGTGACAATCTCTTCTTCAGCTATTATGTTGTGCTGTGGGTCTGCTACACACACACACAATGTTATTGTTGGTAATGTATGTAATGCATTAATGATAAAAATAATCATCCTTTTCAACTCCATGAATTAATTGCTTGGAGTCCCTAAAATGGCCTGATTTTGGCAAATTTTTCAGCAAAGTGGGGGTTATTTACTAAAGGTAAATCCACTTTGCACTGCAAGGGCACTGAAAGTGCCCTTGTAGTGCAAATTGGATTTGCCTTTAGTAAATAACCCCCAATGTCACTGTAACTACACCAACTTAAAAAATAAACTGGTATTGAGCATTGAAAGAAGCCATACATTGTTGAGTATAAAACATTTTACTCCAAGCACATTCACATGTGCGTTATAAATGATTTTGGAACAAACCAACATCTTGGTGTATAACTTGTATGTTTGACATAAATTTGACCTTTTTGGGGTTAAACAGGCATGTTTAAAAACATAACATACACATCCCCAACTCAGGAACTTACAAAGTTCAACTTTGCTAGAGTGAAGGCCATATGAGACATTAGTATTTCAAAATTGTGTTGATTTTGCCTTCATCAGATGGGGTGATCTCACCCCTGTAAAAGCCAAATTTTGAACATGCACATAAATTGGGACTCAAAATGTGGATTTCCCTCATGATCCCATGCCTAATATGTGTGTATTTTACCTACATCTATTTTGCTAAAGCCACAAAACACACAGTGTGTCAACATGTGCTATCTGCCATCATGGGATATCAATTTACACGTTTTGTGGGTGCAACCCCTTCCTCCAAACTAAAGTAGGTGAGAGGAAGGGGTTGAACCCCCGAAACACGTCCATTGAGCACCCATGATGGGAGCTAGCACATGTTGACACGCTGGGCCTTATTTCAGAAAGGACAATCCACTTTGCCCTACAAGTGCACTTTCAAGTGCACTTTCAAGTGCACTTGCATTGCACTTGTAGTGCAAAGTGGTTTTGCTTTTAAATAAGCCACAGTGTGTCAACATGTCAACATGTGCTAGATCCCATCATGGGGGATCAATGGACGTGTTTCGGGGGTGCAACCCCTTCCTCTCACCTACTTTAGTTTGGAGGAAGGGGTTGCACCCACAAAACGTGTACATTGATATCCCATGATGGCAGGTAGCACATGTTGACACACTGTGTGCATCTTCAGAATTTGGCTTTGCAATTCCTTTAAAACTTTTAAAACACCTACAACAATAACTACAACTTACATTTTTTTTTGTTTAGATTTTGCCTAAAATATCAATGATGTTGCTCATACTTTTTTGAACATAATTGATATTTTGCTTCATCTTTTCTAAGTCACGATTGCACACCATGATCTCACTGATGAGTACTTGTACACTTGCACTGCTGAAGTGAGTTTCTTCTTCCACAACATCCACATCAGCTAAAAAAAAAAAAAACACACCATGTATTATAAATATGCAGGCATCCATCTATTACCTGAAGCTGTGGTCTCAGACACTGACCTGTTGTCGACACCATTTCGACCACTTCATCCAGCACTTCCTGAACCTCTGCATCCACATCCACATTCCACATAAGTTGTAGAAAAGAGCTTTTAAAAAATATAAAAGTGAAGGAACACTAGTGTTGTTTAAATGTTACAAAGAATTTAACAGAATATGTAAAAAGGAAATCAAGGATGCAAAAATTCAAAACGAACGACAGATTGCAAAAGATGGTAGGACAAACCTCAAATATATTAATAGTAAAAAGGTCAGGTCTGAGCATGTAGGCCCTTTACAAAATAATCTAGAGTGGGTGACTGGGGACAAAGAGAAGTCTATATTATTAAATACTTTCTTCAGCTCTGTGTATACAAAGGAGCATGGGGGAGCTCATGTCCACAATGGGGGTGGTATTTACACAGCCCCGAATGATCCACAATGGCTCAAAAGTGATATGGTCCAGAAATATTTAGACAGAACAAAGGTGGATAAAGCACCTGGACCAGATGGCATCCACCCACGGATCCTAAAAGAATTGAGCTCTGCAATTTCAAAGCCATTGTATTTAATTTTTAGGGACACATTAATGACGTGAATAGTACCACTGGATTGGCGCAGGGCGAACGTGGTGCCTATATTTAAAAAGGGAACAAAGTCTTTACCATGTAACTATAGACCTGTTAGTTTAACTTCTATAGTTGGGAAGATACTGGAGAGATTAATAAAAGACCACATAGACGAGTTCTTGCTGGAAAAAACATTTTAAGCAACAGACAGAACATGGGTTCATAAAAGACAGAAGTTGTCAGACAAACCTGATTTCTTTTTATGAAGAGGTAAGTAAAACCTTGGACAGAGGTGTGGCTGTGGACGTGGTATACTTGGATTTTGCAAAAGCGTTCGATACAGTTCCCCACATACGGCTCATGTGTAAGGTAAGGTCTACAGGCTTGGAAATATCGGTTTGTAAATGGATAAAAAAACTGGCTAAAAGACAGAATTCAGAGAGTAGTGGTTAATGATTCTTACTCTGAATGGTCTAAGGTTATCAGTGGTGTACCCCAAGGTTCAGTGCTGGGACCCTTACTTTTTAATATCTTTATAAATGATATTGGGTCTGGGATCAAAAGTAAAATTTCTGTCTTTGCAGATGACACCAAGCTATGCAGTGGAATAACGTCCTTACAGGAGGTCTCCAATTTACAAGCTGACATCAATGCTCTGTCTAATTGGGCGACTATGTGGCAGATGAGGTTTAATGTTGATAAATGTAAAGTTATGCACTTGGGGGCTAAGAATATGCATGCATCATACATACTAGGGGGAGTACAACTGGGGGAATCCGTAGTGGAGAAGGATCTGGGGGTTTTGGCAGATCATAAGCTCAATAATAGCATGCAATGTCAAGCTGCGGTTTCCAAAGCAAGCAAAGTTCTTTCTTGTATTAAGAGAGGTATGGACTCCAGAGAGAGAGATATCATTTTGCCCCTGTTCAAATCATTAGTAAGACCTCATCTGGAATATGCAGTTCAGTTTTGGGCACCATTTCTCAAAAAGGATATCGGGGAACTGGAGAAAGTGCAGAGAAGGGCAACCAAACTGATAAAAGGCATGGAGGAGTTCAGCTATGAGAAAAGATTAGAGGAACTGAATTTATTCACTCTTGAGAAGAGGAGAATAAGGGAGGATATGATCAACATGTACAAATATATAAGGGGTCCATATAGTGAACTTGGTGTTGAGTTATTCACTTTACGGTCAACGCAGAGGACAAGGGGGCACTCTTTACGTCTAGAGGAAAAGAGATTTCATCTCCAACTACGGAAAGGTTTCTTCACAGTAAGAGCTGTTAAAATGTGGAATAGACTCCCTCCAGAGGTGGTTCTGGCTAACTCAGTAGATTGCTTTAAGAAAGGCCTGGATACTTTCCTAAATGTACATAATATAACTGGTTAGACATGTGCACAACAAAAAAATTTGTTTATTTTCGTTTCGTTTTTTTCATTCCCGTTGATTCGTAACGATTCGTAAATTCGTACGTCGTCGGTGTTCGTATTCGTAACGATTCGTAAATTCGTAATTCGTCGGTGTTCGTATTCGTAACGATTCGTATTTTCGTTAGAGTTATTTTTTCGTTGATTCGTTTTTCCGTTCAGTTTAATTTTCGTTTATTCGAAATTCGGACGCATTCGTATTTATTCGTACATTCGTAACATTCGTAGATTCGTAATCGGAGCATAATTCATAATTTTATGTAATGTGTATGCTATTATTACATTTTAAGAGACACGGAAAATTAAGAATCGAAAAAAAAAGTTACGAATGTACGAATTTTTTCGTTCAATCCATTCGAAGCACGTTAAGCAGCGCCATTGTAAGAGACACGGAAAATTATGAATCGAAAAAAAAACTAAAATTTACGAATGTACAAATTTTTTCGTTCAATCCATTCGAAGCACGTTAAGCAGCGCCATTGTAAGGGACACGGAAAATTACCAATTCAACAAAAAAAGAGTTATGAATGTACGAATTTTTTCATTCATTTTGATTTTCGTTGTTCCTGTTTTCGTTTTTCGGATTTTCTTCTTTCGTAGATTCGTTGTTTCTAATTTTTTTTTTTCGGATTTTCGTTGTTTTCGGATTTGTTCGATTCGAACGATTCATTATTCGTTTTAGCGAATCGTTCGTTCATTCGTACGATAACGAATGAACGAAAATAACGGAAAAAAACGAAAAACGCAAAAAAATGAAACAAATTGCACATGTCTATAACTGGGTACTGACATTTATAGGTAAAGTTGATCCAGGTCAGGACAGACCCGGACATCAAAGGGATAAAGGAGGGACCACTGGAAGAAAAGTTGTCCCTATATGCGGATGACTCCCTACTATATCTGGCGGACGCTTCCACCTCCCTTAGGGCTGCCTTGGCCCAGTTTGATACCTTCAGCCAATATTCAGGAGTCCGGATCAACTGGGCCAAGTCGGTCCTGTTCCCACTTCATCAGACCCTCCCCCGAGCGGATACCGGAACACCTCTGTGTTGGGTTGATGAATTCCTTTATTTAGGGATAAAGACAGGTCCCACGACGGAGGCCTATCTCCAAAGAAACGTCCTCCCGGTCCTAGACCAGCTGAACAAACAGTGCCCATCCTGGCGTAACCTCCCCCTGACACCGGTGGGCAGAGGGAACCTTATAAAAATGGTGTATCTACCCAAGTTGCTATACTTTTTCAGGAACACACCTACCCCAGTCCCTCGCACGTTCTTTCGCAAACTTGACAGTATAGTGACCAATTTTGTCTGGGCTGGGCGCCCACCCCGGATCGCAAGGCGCACCCTTTATCTTCCCCTGTCCAGTGGAGGCCTAGCCCTCCCTAACCTCCTAATATACTACTGGGCAGCGGTCCTTGTCACGGTCCGGTGGTGGTTCTCCCAGCCTTCGCAGAATCCGGCTGTCACCCTGGAGGCCGCAATCCTCGGATCATATGCCGCTCTCTCTAACCTAGTGTTTAGAGGATGCAGGGCCCACCCAGCGATAACAGGACCAATGAAGACTGCCATAAGGGTGTGGCAGTGTTCCAGAGCAAATAAGACAGATGCTGCAGTTGTATCCCCCCACACCCCCCTTTGGGCTAATCCCGCGCTCCCTCATCTCAACACTGTCCCTGACCCGGCGGCGTGGGCTAAACGGGGCATCCTTACCTTGAAACATGTAATGCTTCGAGGGAGGATCCTCACGTTTCAAGAATTGCAGCAATCCTCTGGCCTCTCGTCCACTTTTAGATTTAGATACTCCCAACTTCGACATGCCCTTAAGGCGCAATTCCCAGCCCCAATCACCCTCTAGTCCGACTCAATTGAGAGACTTCTTACTTCAGGAGCGATGGGCAGACCACTTTCATCTCTATACATGTATCTCACAGTTTCCCACAACACAGATACTAAGACTACCATGGGTAGGTGGCAGAGAGATATCCCCAGCCTTGACGGAGATACTTGGGAGGAACTGGTGACCACATATGTCCCTTCCATGATCGCATCTAGAGATCGTTTTATACAGCTAAAATTCCTACACAGGGCGTATTATACACCGCTGAGACTTTCACACATCTACCCGACCCACAGCCCTGTGTGTACCAGATGCTCTCTTGAGCCGGGCACCTTTTTCCACATGGTCTGGACCTGCCAAAAGATTCGCCCATTCTGGCGGGAGGTGGCGGCAGTACTGTCGGAGATCACTGGAGCTCCGATAGAGCCGGACCCTCTGATATTCCTACTTAGCCACCTAGAAGACATTGAGGGAGATAGATATCTTAAGTTGTGTGTCACTTTCATCCTTTTTTACGCAAGGAAAGAAATTCTCCTCAGATGGAAGGGGACAGATCTCCCCACGAGAAGCTCCTGGCAAGACGCTGTGAATAGAGTCCTTCCACTGTATAAAATCACCTATGAAAGCAGGAATTGTCCCAAAAAATATGATAAGATTTGGGCGAACTGGGCGGATGCCTGTGGGCGCCCGGGGGGAACATGAACAACTGTTGGATGAGATGTTTACTATACCGGGATTGCCCCTCCCCTCCCCCCCTCGCCCTTTCCTCTCCCCTTCCTCCCCCCCCTGCCACTTCCTTCCCCCTTATTCTCTTCCCCTTCCTTATCCTTTCCCACTAGGGAGGGAACTCGACCTACCATGTGACAAGTTGAAATGTATGATTTTGAGGTAATCCTGTACTGATGTAGGGACTCCTTCGCTGAAATACTTAACGTACCTTATTTAGGCTGTATCTACCAACCGAAGTGACGTGTACCCCGTCTAAAAAGTAATTAATGTACTCTCATTGCTATGTTTGTTTTGTTAATTTCAAATAAAACTTTACCTGTGAAAAAAAAAAGTTGATCCAGGGAAAATCCGATTGCCTCTAGGGGGATCAGGAAGTGATTTTTTTCCCCTGCTGTAGCAGATTGGAGCATGCTCTTTTGGGTTTTTTTTTTTTGCCTTCCTCTGGATCAACTGTGGGTATAGAATGGGGTATATCGGAGTTTACGATATTTTCTTATTTTTATTTATTATTTCTTTTTTTTATGGTTGAACTGGATGTACTTTTTTTCGGCCTAGCTAACTATGTAACTATCCTCAGGCTGTGTGCTGAGTTCCCTTTCTTCAGTAAGTGTGGGGTTACTGGTGTCCTCAGATGTCCCGATTCTTTTCTCTCCTATGTGAATACAAAAAAGGTATACTTAGCTGACAGATATTTTAGGCTAGAAATAGTAATATGAAACATTGCTTGGAATCGTCGTCCAGTTGTTTGTTTTGGCAGAGTTCCAAGCTGAAGACATGTTTTTTCCCTTTCAAAAGCTGGAATACTTACCTGTTTTGTGCAAGTTTCACACATGTAAATCCACTACAGCACCTGCGTGGGACACAATAACAAGGTTGGTATTGTGTCCCACACTAGTGCTCCTACATCCAGATGTGTAAACAGCTGCTGAGTGTCCTCTCGTTACACTGAATCAAGTTGTCATTTCATTATAGTTTCAAACACATCTAGACAATGAACAATGTTTAATACGAAAGATTCCTGTGCCCACGAACCTCAAACTTGGCATTTTAAACTGTACAACAGTAATACCCCATACACACGGTCGGATTTTCCGACGGAAAATGTCCTATCGGACAATGTTGTCGGAAATTCCGACCGTGTGTAGGCTACATCAGACTTTTTCCGTCGGATTTTCCGACGGACAAAGTTTTATCTCCTGCTCTCAAATTTTCCGACAACAAAGTCCTATCGGACTTTTTCTGATCGTGTGTAGCGAGGGCTTTCACACTGGAGCCGTGCGCTAGCAGGACGGTAAAAAAAGTCCTGCTAGCAGCATCTTTGGAGCTGTGAAGGAGCGGTGTATTCATTTCAATAATCAATGGGACACCGCAGGGATACCGCCGCCAAAGCGCCGCTGCAGCGGCGCTTTGCAGGGGGTTTTAACCCTTTTTCGGCCGCTAGCAGGGGTTAAAACCACCTCGCTAGCGGCCGCATACCATGGCTAAAACAACGGTAAAGCAGCGCTAAATATAGCGCTGCTTTACCACCGCCGCCCGCACCGCTCCGGTGTGAAAGCAGCCTAAAGAAAAGCACATGTACCAGCACAAAAGTAATAATAATAATAGGAACACATGACAAATACTTTTTTGCAGCACTTTCCTGATCTTTCTATACTGATCTTGCTCCATCAATTTCAGGTCTGACCAGCGTTTCCTCAATTGCTCCTTGGATCGTCGTACCCCAAATGTCCTGTGCAGGCTTCTCCCAACTTTAGCCATGATCTTGGCCTTTCTCACATTAGGGTTTCTGTACGGTCCATGCTTCCCATCATAGTCTGTCCTCTTCAAGATGTCCACCATCGCCACCATCTCTTCAAAAGACATATTTGAGGCCTTATATCTCCTCCTGGATGTGGAACTGCCTTGCTCCGGGCTTTCCTCATTGTTGCGGATAACAGCACACACCTGCTGGGAAGAGGCGGGGAATACACTAGAAAGAAGGAGAGGGCTGGAGTTTCACGCATGCGCAGTGTATATAAAGCATAACACGCAGGAAACGTACGTATGATCTGTGAGTGGAGGACGGAGGATCGTTAGAGCCCATCGTTCAAATGAAGGTACAATTGTAACTTGGGGAATCAGTGGTTAGTGGCCTATACTGCTTATAGATTGAGGCCTATATTGGGACAAGATTAGGAGAGCTTAGCCTGACATTAGGGTTTGTCTTGTGTTGTGTCTTGCAGATAAAATGGTTGACAAATTCACAGTCCCTGATTTCCTGTCTAACTTTATAGACAAATACAGGATGCTGTCGTGTCTCTGGCAAGTCCAATACAGGGACTATTCGAACAAGCAAAAGAGGAAGGCAGCGCTGGATAAACTCTTGGAATTGGTGAAGCCTGTGTATCCCATGGCAGACATCAACTATTTGAAGACCAATCTGGTAGCCTGAGGAGAACATATAATAGGGAGCGCAAGAAGGTCCAGGATTCCCTAGAGTTCCGGAGCAGCAGCAGATGACGTATATGTCCCCTGGCTGTGGTACTACGACAGCCTGCGTTTTTTTTCTGACCAGACGAAACCCAGGCCATCACTCTCAACACTTCCTTCCACATCAGCTGAGGCTCCTGAGGTCAAACCTGGGCCTTCCACCCAGGAAGAAGATGTGGAGGAGCCCAGCTTGACCCAGGTATAGCATTGTTGAAGATATTTTTTGTCAAAAATCGAAGGATGTTAACTAGATGTTATTGATCACAAATTTCTGATTTAACAAAGTGGTTTACATATCAATAGACAGTAGTAGCCAAAAATGATTGGGACAAGAATGAAAAATGGGTCAGAATGATAGTCTTTTCTATTTGTTAACATTCAATTTGCAACAGTCATGAGCTCAAAATTGTGTGTAATTGATGACCAAAAACCTAAAACTATGTTCCATTTTCATACACAGGAAAGTATCAGCCAGGAGGAGGCCGTGGCAAGCAGCCTGACCGAATACCAGGTTCCTCCCCTCCGAACCTCTAACAAAAAGTACCAGGAAGGCAAGGAACCTGGAGGAGTCCACGGCTGCATTCATAAAACAGGCTACTGCAGCAATTACCACGACCCCTGGTGTACACGAGGCATTTGGATGCGTCACTGCCAGAAAATTAGAAAAGATGGAGGAGGCCCAACGCACTATATGCAAAGAGATTATTCTCAAGGCCCTAAACAAGAGGACGAGGGGCGAACTCACACATCAAACACACCTCTGTGAGTTGGACCATGCTCCTCCACCACCTCAAACAACACCACCAACACCACAGCCACCCCACCCACCACAGCAGCATGGAAGGAAGCATGGAAGGAAGTGTTAAGAGTGATGTGGCCTGGGTTTGGTGTGGTCTGGCAAAAAACGCAGGCTGTTGTAAGACCACAGCCTCGGGACTTAGATATCATCTGCTACTGCTCCCGATCTCTCGGAGTCCAGGACCATATTGTGCTCCCTATTAGGGATGGGCGAACAGTTCAGCCCGAGCATAAGTTCAGGCCAAACTTTGGTTGTTTGGATGTTCTGCAGAACACCGAACAATATGCGGTGTCCAGGGCAAATTCGAAAGCCACCGGAACACCGTTAAAGTCTATGGGACATTAACATGAAAAATCAAAAGTGTTCATTTTAAAGGCTTATATGCAAGTAATTGTCATAAAAAGTGTTTGGGGACCCGAGTCCTGCCCCAGGAGACATGTATCAATGCAAAAAAAAGTTTTAAAAACGTTTTTTCGGGAGCAGTAATTTAATAAAGCTTAAAGTGAAACAATAAAAGTGAAATATTCCTTTAAATTTCATACCTGGGGGGTGTCTATAGTATGCCTGTAAAGTGGCTCATTTTTCCCGTGTTTAGAACAGTCCCTGCACAAAATTACATTTCTAAAGGAAAAAAAGTCATTTAAAAGTACTTGCGGCTATAATGAATTGTCGGTCCCGGCAATACAAATAAAAGAAGTCATTAAAAAAAAGGACATGGGATCCCCCCAGTCCATTAACAGGCCCTTTGGGTCTGGTATGAATATTAAGGGGAACCCCGCGCCAAAATAAAAAAAAATTACGTGGGGGTCCCCCCAAAAGTCCATACCAGACCCTTATCCGAGCATGCAACCTGACAGGCCGCAGGAAAAGAGGGGGGGTGAGAGAGCCCCCCCTCCTGAACCGTACCAGGCCACATGCCCTCAATATGGGGAGGGTGCTTTGGGGTAGCCTCATCTCCACAACCCTTGCCCGGTGGTTGTGGGGGTCTGTGGGCAGGGGGGCTTATCGGAATCTGGAAGCCCCCTTTAACAAGGGAATCCCGTGTGATATGGTAACAGGGTACAAATGTACCCCTACCATTTCACAAAAAAAGTGTCAAAAGGGTACAAAAGACAAGACACAGCTTGGGACAAGTCCTTTATTGACCACTTGACCACTGGGCACTTAAACCCCCTTCCTAACCAGACCAATTTTCAGCTTTCGGTACTCTCACATTTTGAATGACAATTACTCAGTCATGCAACACTGTACCTATTTGAAATTTTTGTCCTTTTTTTTCACACAAATAGAGCTTTCTTTTGGTGGTATTTAATCACCGCTGGGTTTTTTATTTTTTGCGCTATGAAAGAAAAAAGACCGAAAATTCTGTTAAAAAATGCATTTTTCTTTGTTTCTGTTATAAAATTTTGCAAATTAGTAATTTTTCTTCATATATTTTGGCCAAAATTTATACTGCTACATATCTTTGGTAAAGATAACCCAAATCGTGTATATTATTTGGTCTTTGTGAAAGTTATAGAGTCCACAAGCTATCTCTGAAAATTGATCACACCTGAAGAACTGACGGCCTATCTCATTTCTTGAGACCCTAACAAGCTAGGAAAGTACAAATACCTAATAATAATAATAATAATATTACGAGAGCGGGATTACATAGTTACATAGTTACATAGTTAGTTAGGTTGAAAAAAGACACAAGTCCATCCAGTTCAACCACAAAAAAAAAAATAATAATATCATACAATCCCATATACCCAATTCTATACCCACAGTTGATCCAGAGGAAGGCGAAAAACCCCAGCAGAGCATGATCCAATTTGCTAAAGCAGGGGAAAAAATTCCTTCCTGATCCCCCAAGAGGCAATCGGATTTTCCCCGGATCAACTTTACCTATAAATGTTAGTACCCAGTTATATTATGTACATTTAGGAAATAATCCAGGCCTTTTTTTAAATAATCTCCTGAGCTGGCCAGAACCACCTCTGCAGGGAGTCTATTCCACATTTTCACCGCTCTTACTGTGAAGAAACCTTTCCGTATTTGGAGATGAAATTCTGGGAGGACGTCACTGTATGCCCTCCCAGAGTTACGCAACCACACTGTAGCCGTCATTCGGCTATGGGGCGGTTGCTAAGTGGTTGAAAAATAAATAAATAATTAAATGTCCCACGAAGTCCAAACAAGTCCAAACAAAAAAAACAAAGCCGCAACTGGTAGGCACCCTCTGTATGACGCGTCTTCGCTTTGACAGTTCTTTTATAACTGAGGGCAGGGCCACATGGTGACGTTCCTGGGTGACCCTGCCCCCCTCTGATGCATGGGGACTTCCCCATGGCTTTCCCGAGGGGACAGAGGAGGCGGGGCCACCCATTTATGTAACCGTGTGGCTTCCCCAAAGCACCCTCCCCATGTTGAGGGCATGTGGCCTGATACGGTTCAGGAGGGGGGGGGGCGCTCTCTCATCCCCCCTCTTTTCCTGCGGCCTGCCAGGTTGCGCGCTCAGATAAGGGTCTGGAATCGATTGTTGGGGGGACCCCGACGTCATTTTATTTTTTTATTTTGGCGCGGGGTACCCCATTTAAAATCCATACCAGACCTGAAGGGTCTGGTACGGATTTTGAGGAGGATACCACGCAATTTTTTTTCATTTTGGTTCGGGGTTCCCCTTAATATTCATACCAGACCCAAAGGGCCCAAAGAGTACTTTTAAATTACTTTTTTTCCTTTAGAAATGTCATTTTGTGCAGGGACTGTTCTAAACGTGGGAAAAATGCGCCACTTTACAGGCATACTGTAGACACCCCCCAGGTACGAAATTTAAAGGAATATTTAACTTTTATTGTTTCACTTTAACCATTATTAAAATCACTGCTCACGAAAAAACTTCAGTTTTTAAAACTTTTTTTTTGCATTGATACCCCCTAGGGCAGGACCCAGGTCTCCAAACACTTTTTATGACAATAACTTTAAATAATATTATTTAAATAATAAATTTAAAATTAGCACTTTTTATTATTCCTGTTTGTGTCCCATAGACTTTAACGGTGTTCAAAGGCTTCACCAATTCCAACTGTTTCTCCAGCGTTGCCTTCCTCTTTATTTTGTTATGACCTCCCTATTAAATTTTAACATTTTGTTTTGACAAATACTTGGCTATGTGTTTTACTTAAAAAAGGACAGTTTGTTTGTGAGTAGGCAGGTACATTTCAAAAATACAGTGTCAAATTAACAAGGGAAAACAACATAGTTGTATCTTTGAGGTTAAAAAAATACAAGATAATAATGGTGTTGTGGTAACTTGACACACAAAACGAAAAAAAATATTATTATGGAGATCACTAGAAAAAAAAAATATGGAGATCACTAGAAAAAAAAAAAGAAAAAAAAAAAGATTATTCTGGAGATCACGAGAAAAACAAAACAACAAAAAAAAAATTATTCTGGAGATCACTAGAAATAATAAAAAGTAAGTTTGTCAGAACTCTGTGAATATCAGCAGCAAAGTAACTTCATTATTATAGCATTATAAAGAAGAAGAGAATGCACTGCATTGAGAGATTTCATAATTTGCCGTGTGATGAATGTGATATCTCCATTACGAACGCTAGTTTTACAAGACCGAGCGCTTCTGGCTCGTACTTGATTCCGAGCATGCGTGAAGTTTTGTGCGACGGACTTGTGTAAACAATCGGAAAGTCTGACAGCAAAGTTTTGTTGGCAGAAAATTTGAGAACCTGCTAGCCAACAGTTGTTGGCGGAAAGTCCGACAACAAATGTTCGATGGAGCATACACACGGTCAGACTTTCAGCCAACAAGCTCACATCTAACATTTCCCGTCGGAAAGTCTGATCGTGTGTATGCGGCATTAGTTTAACTCCCAAAAAATGCTGTTTAACCCAGCGCTCATTTTGGTATTTACTATAACTCTTGGTAAAAAAGCCATGGGAGTTAAAATGAGAGTAGTTTGCAGGTCTAAGCATGATCAGTTGTGTTGGCACCTAGTTGTAAAGAGATGGGGAATTTATCGTTTCTCAGACTTTTAAAGATGTTTCAGTGTAGAAATCACTTTTTCACACAGTTTAAAAGCAGATTATCTTTAAACAATATACCGCATATTTCAGTACCATTTAGGCAATTATATCATGCTCTAAACATTATTTCCATGTGCAATAGTCGTGGTCTTTACAAGAGTCAAGGTTTGGGAGCCATTTGTTTTATGGGAGCTATAGTAAATCCATTTTTGAGAGCATTTTTTGGACCAGCGCTATAGTGAATACCATTTTAGCACCAATTAATGTGTGGCGATAAAAGTAAATGACCACCAGAGTGTAATTTCTTCAGTGTTGTCACATGAAAAGATATAATAAAATATTTGCAAAAATGTGAGGGGTGTACTCAATTTCATATCAGTGTGTATTAATATTTGACATAAGCTGTACTTTATGCCTGGATCTCTTATCTGTTTCAGTAAAAGTGTACATGGTGCCTGTAGCTTAGAATCTGCTTTTATCTAGCTAAATGAACTGCGGGTGAGATTCTTTCCATGTACTATAATGTATGGTTATGTATTTATATGATGGTTACGTTTAGACACGTGCAATTCTTTTCTTTTCGTTTTTCTTCGTATTTTTCGTTCGTTCGTTTTCGTACGAATGAACGAATCGATCGAATCGAACGAATCCGAATAACGAATCGTTCGAATCGTACGAATCCGATTAACGAATCGTTCGAATCGAACGAATCCGAAAAACAACGAAAATCCGAAAAAACTAAATTAGAAACAACGAATGAACGAATGAAGAAAATCCGAAAAACGAAAACAGGGACAACGAATATGAATGAAAAAATTCGTACATTAGTAACTTTTTTTTTTGTTGAATTGGTAATTTTCCGTGTCCCTTACAATGGTGCTGCTTAACGTGCTTCGAATAGATTGAACGAAAAAATTCGTACATTCGTAACTTTTTTTTCGATTCGTAACTTTTTTTTTCGATTCGTAACTTTTTTTTTTTTGTTGAATTGGTAATTTTCCGTGTCCCTTACAATGGTGCTGCTTAACGTGCTTCGAATAGATTGAACGAAAAAATTCGTACATTCAGATCTATTTCAAAGGAATTATCTTCCCATGCTGGCTCACCTTACTTCTCTTCTCAGCGCGTGGTGTCCCCTATGTATATCCTGGTTGGGCCGCATAGCTGCGGTCAAAATGTCGCTGCTCCCCAAACTGCTTTACCTATACAGAGTATTGCCTATTTTAGTGCCTCCATATTTTCATAGAATTATCCAGAACCGAGTGTTTAAATATATATGGAGCTCTACGAGATCTAGGGTCTCCAGAATGATTTTACTCCGTAACAAGACCTCTGGTGGTTTGGGAGTACCGAATTTTCTCAAGTATTACCATGCGGCCCAGCTAGCACAAATTACATTATACCATGCCAAAGACGAGATCCCGATCTGGGTGAGCCTGGAGGCAATTGAATTACACCCTACCCTTATCTCCAATGTCCTATGGTTACCAGCCTCATTACGAGGGCCCATATCTAACCCTGTGACCCTCCACTCTTTAAGACTCTGGGATAGACTACGAACCTCTTTCAAACTTACATCTCCCCATACCCCGCTTCTCTCCCTCCTAGATCACCCCCAATTTTACCCAGCCTCTTCCGAACCGACCTCTTTCCAAACCTGGAAGCGCCTGGGCCTGAGTCGTATATGTGATCTAACAGAAGGCAACACTATAAAATCATTTGTATCCCTCCAATCTACAACGCAACTTCCCAATAGGGAATGTTTCCGTTACCTTCAAGTAAGTCACTTCTTACAGACAATCTTAGGGTCTGGCTTTCTGTTAGGCCCCTTATCTATATTCGAGAAGATGTGCGACTCAGACCCACATGCCCCAGGTATTATATCTGACTTTTACTCTTATCTCACTTCTGCTTCTGGTGCTCTCCCATCCTATGCCCAACAATGGTCCAACGACCTCTCTAAAGATTTAGATGCGGATGAATGGTCCACCATCTGGTCCAATACCAAAATATCGTCCCAAAATATTGTTGCACTTGAAGCCAGCTACAAGGTCCTGATGCGGTGGTACCTGGTCCCGGCCAGGATTGCCAAGTTCCTCCCATCATACTCTCCTAACTGCTTCAGAAACTGTGGTGAAAGAGGCACCCATATCCACATATGGTGGACATGCCCTATAGTGAAATGCTTCTGGGCAATATAATTTCAGATGATCTCTACACTAATTCAGGAAGATCTCTCCCCAGACCCCTTTTTAGCTCTTCTAAATCTTCTCCCAAATCACCTCACTAAGGCACAAACCCGGCTCATTCTGCAACTTACTACAGCTGCCAAGCAAACCATTGCAAAAGCCTGGAAAAAATTCGTACATTCGTAACTTTTTTTTCGATTCGTAACTTTTTTTTTCGATTCGTAACTTTTTTTTTTTCGATTCGTAAATTATTAAAATGTAATAATAGCATACACATTACATAAAATTATGAATTATGCTCCGATTACGGATCTACGAATGTTACGAATGTTACGAATGAATACGAATGCGTCCGAATTTCGAATAAGCGAATAAACGAAAATTAAACTAACGAAAAAACGAATCAACGAAAAAATAACTCTTACGAATGTACGAATCGTTACGAATACGAACACCGACGACTTATGAATGTATGAATCCTAAGTGAATCCTAAGGGGCCTAAGTGATACCAGAAGGAGCTGTCCTCCTCCGTGAAAAGGTATCGTCCATTGTTTTTAGATGATTCAGAACATAGTGTGTGGAGTGTATATGTGAATTAATTTAATTGAATAAATATTAAATACATCCAAGAAGTAAAATTATATTGAAAATTGTGTTAGTATGTAAAGTGTCCAAAATTAAGAATATTAAATTGTTATAATTAATTAGTTATAATGATAAATAATATAATAATTAATAATAATAGTAATATAATTATACTTGCAATGATAATAATACACGCGCATTAAAAGTGAAAATTTTGATTATAAAATAAAAGTGATAAGTAAGGATATTATTTGATTAAATATCCATAGTATAATTAATATCTCACAAATGTATTGAAATAGGTGAAAAAATATAAAAAATATATAGAGTGTGGTTTTTATTTCTGTCACTGGTGGAAGATTTTCCTTTAGTTTTACCTGTTCTGTCAGAAACATGTCAAATAGATGCAAAGTTGGGGCGATATCTTCTGACTTCCTTCTTACTCCCATCAATTAGGCATAAAGAAGGGTGAAAGCCTGACGTGTGGAGGGAGGCCTCCCGTTCTACCCTGGCTCGGGTGGTAAAAGCACGGTGAGGTAAGGGTGCCTGTTTGGTCCTCACTGCTTGGAGTTATGTAGCCAAGTGGAAGCTGGAATGGTAGGTACGGAGAGCAGCGCATGCAGGCCAGACGGTGTAGCGGATGCAGGTCAGCAGGTGCAGGTTTGCAGAGCAGCGAATGCAGGTCAGAAAGTGCAGGTTTACAGAGCAGTGGATGTAGGTCAGCAGACAGAAGCAGAGTCAGACTAGCTGGGTCATACACATCAGGGTAAACAGCATAAACGGCATGCAGAGAATAGTCAAAGTCCAGGCTGGGTCTTGGCAACAGGCAATCAGGCAGGTTACTAAGCAGGGTCAAACAAGCTGAGGTCAGGATTGGAGACAGAAGCAAAGTCAGGAAGCTGGGTCAAACACAGGAACAGGATACTGGCACAGAATCAGGAACACAGGGAACAGAAGCAGATCAAACTGCAAGGGACAACATTCCTGGAGCATCTTTTATAGGCCGTTGGGCGCCAAAGCGTGCCTAACACGCGCGCATGCGCACATTTATGTGTGAAGTCCACGATTCGTGCGTGCGCATAGGCGCACGCCTTCTGGAGCGGTACGTCCCTGACAGTGCCCCCACCTTAAGGGCAACCTTCGGGTGCCCAAGAGAACTTTTTTCTGGGGGAGACTGCGAAAAAAGGCCTGAATTAATTCTTGGGCGTGAATGTTCCGTTGGGGTTCCCACGAGTTCTCCTCCAGACCGTACCCCCTCCACTTGATCAAGAATTGAAGCTGGTTCCCTCTTCTTTAAAGTCCAAGACAACCTCCACCTCGAACTCCTCATCTCCCTCAATGATCACAGGTTCAGGTGGTCCCAATCCCCTGTCTGGGAAAGGATCAGGCACTGCAGGTTTCAATAATGACACATGAAATACCGGGTGGATCTTCAACGACTCCGGTAAGGCAAGTTCATAGGAAACTTCATTTAATTTCCGTTTTACTGGGAAGGGACCGATGAATTTGGGTGGCAATTTCCTTGCGGGGCAAGTCATCTTAAGATTGGTGGTGTATAACCATACTTGATCGCCTTGTTGCAGGCATAATTCCCCACTCCTCTTCCTGTCAAACATACTTTTACTGGCTACTTGTGCCCTGGTCATGGCTTCCTGCAATATCTTGCTGTTACGGGTCAAGAAACCAACGATACTCTGGACCGCCGGAACTGTTGAATTTGGGATGAGATCAGGTAGTAAGGTCAGGTGGAACTCGTAGTTGGTGAAAAACGGAGACTGACCTGTAGCTGAATGATTAGCATTATTGAAGGCAAATTCTGCCAGGGGTAGTAATGCTACCCAGTCATCTTGAACAAAGGATCGCATCAGAGATATTGTTTGAGTGTTTGATTCGTCCTCTCGGTTTGCCCATTAGTTTGGGGGTGATAAGCCAAGGACATGGACAGCTCAATCTTCAGGGCCTTGCACAAAGCCTTCCAGAAGCCAGAGGTGAACTGCACCCCTCTATCCAATACAATGTCTGCAGGGACCCCATGTAGCCTTACTACCTCCTTAATGAAGACCTGGGCAGTTTCCATGGCAGAGGGTGTGCTCTTCAGTGGCACGAAGTGGGCCATTTTAGATAAACGGTCAACCACAACAAAAGTGCCTGAGCAACCTTCTGATGGGGGAAGTTCCACTATGAAGTCCATGGCAATCATTTTCCAGGGACGGTCAGGGACTGGTAAGGGTCTGAGCAGACCCCAGGCCTTGCTTCTAGTGGTCTTGCTACGGATACAGCTGGCACAAGAACTTATATATTCCCTGCAATTATTTTCAAAATCCGGCCACCAAAACGTGCGTTGAACCAGTTCCAACGTTTTATGCATTCCGAAATGGCCTGCCAGGGGATTATCATGGCACAAGTTTAATACTGTGACTTGAACCTCTTCAGGCACAAAGATCTTGTTATTGTTCCACAGTAATCCATCTTTGGGTAACAGAGTAACTCAGAGGGGACCAGACACACCTGTAGAGGCTTGCTTCAAGCCAGACATTAGGCAAATCCGATGTTATCTGAGGCTGGTACTTCCTTCAGATCATCAAACATGCGGGAGAGGGCGTCTGGTTTGGTGTTTTTGAAACCTGGCCGGTAAGTTATGTGCAATGAAAACCTAAAGAAAAATAATGCCCATGCCTAGTGTGGTTTCAGACGTTTTGCAGCTCTCAGATAATCCAGGTTTTTGTGGTCTGTGTAAATGAGTATAGGGTGCGCTGCTCCCTCCAACAGGTACCTCCACTCCTCAAGGGTAGATTTAATGGCCAGAGACTCCCGGTCCCCAATGTCATAGTTCTTCTCGGACGGGCTGAGCTTACGGGAGAAGAAGGCTATTGGGTGCATCAAGTCCTTTAGACCCTGGCGTTGGGAGATAACAGCTCCAAACGCTGTCTCTGAGGCGTCTACCTCAAGTAGATAAGGAAGAGCAGGACCAGGGTGACTCAGAATGGGAGCGGATATGAAAAGTCCTTTTAAATTTGTGAAGGCAGCCTGTGCCTCAGGAGTCCACTGAAACCGGACATTTTGCTTGGTCAGCTGCATAATTGGGGAAATAATAGCGGAGAATCCCTTGATGAACCTCCGATAGAAGTTTGCAAAGCCAACAAATCGCTGCTTCCCCTTTTTGTCTGAAGGTGCAGGCCAATCCAGAATGGCTGAAACTTTCTGTGGGTCCATCTTGAATCCCTCTGTTGAGATCACTAGGCCAAGGAACTGGATACTCTGTTGCTTGAATTCGCACTTTTCTGGTTTTGCGTACAGTCCATGTTGGCGGAGACGACAGAGTACATTCTTGACATGTTCCCGATGCTGCTCAAGAGATGTGGAAAAATTTTAATATTATCTAGATAGATAACTACATAAATGTCCAGACAGTCTCTGAAAACATCATTAACTAGGTGCTGAAAGGTGGCAGGGGCAAAGAATAGTCCAAAGGTCATTACTAGATATTCTCAATGGCCGAACCTGGTACGAAAAGCAGTCTTCCATTCATGCCCTGCACGGATGCGGATCAGGTTGTACGCCCCCCGCAGGTATAACTTGGTAAATACAGAGGAAGTCCTGAGTCTTTGAAAAGGTTCAGGTACCAGGGGCAGAGGGTACCGGTTCTTGACTGTGATTTTATTTAATTCCCGGTAGTCCACACAGGGCCGAAGAGAATGGTCCTTTTTCTCCACAAAAAAGATTCCCGCCCCTGCTGGAGAAGTGGAAGGACGAATGAATCCCCTTTTGAGATTTTTTTTTTTTTTTTGTTTCATAAAGAGATTTTCATCAACATATTCTTTCAGTACCCCTAGTTCCCGTTCAGATAATGGGAAGATCCGTCTGAAAGGAATTTCAGCACCGGGAAGAAGCTCGATTGGACAGTCGTATGGATGACAAAAGTCTGGTTAAGAGGGGAGGATTTAACTGGAACTGGACTGGCACTGACGGGGTACACAGGAGCTGGCATCCGGGGTAGCATCCAAGCTGGGCGGAGCTGCTGAGTAAACCTTTCTGTTCTGCGCTCCCGGAGTCCTCGGTCTATCTGGATAGACAATGTAATTAAAGTCTCTAGAGCATCAGGAACACCGACACGGGCTAACTCATCCTTCAAACTTTCAGAAAGACCGAAATGGACTGGTGCCGGAGGGCTGCCTCGTTCCACTGGGTATCTGCGCTCCAGCTTCTGAAATCGGTTACATAGACCTCGACCACTCAACGGCCTTACTGGAGCACGTGGAGGGCAGCCTCGGCGGTGGAAGTCCGCTGAGGGCCGTCATAGAGTCGGGCCATGGCATCAAGGAAGGATGACAGAGAGTCCAGAACTACATGGCAGACTTCAAGTAGGTGGTGGGCCCAGGCCTGAGGCTCCCCCTGCAGCAGAGTGATAACAAAGCCCACTTTGGTGACTTCAGATGAAAAAGTCTGAGGTAGCAATGAAAAGTACAGTTCACATGCATTGTGAAATGCCCGTAATTTACTTTGGTTCCCAGAGAACCTCTCAGGAACAGGCACCCTAGGCTCAGGAGGTGGTATCATTCCAGAGGAAGTTGGAATCGAAGGTGGGTCTGCAGAGATGGCCTGGTGTTGTATCTGCTTATTGATTCGGATGAAGCTGTCCTGTAGAGACTTCACGACCTGAGTGAGGGCTGTAAGGTGTTGACAGGCATTGTCCATAGGCGAGGTCCCTCCTGCAGGCTCAGACATGGCGGTTTGATACTGTAACATACCTTGGGTGTGAGCCTGACATGCGGAGGGAGACCTCCCATACCAGTCCAGTCAGTTTCTGCACCGGAAACTGACTGGAACTGACTGCACTGGTGTGTACTAGAGCCATTGGAATACATGAAAAACACTGCATGCATTTTTAGTGCCAGTTCACACCACAAAAATGCACTCTGGATACGTTCTGGATCAGTTTTTACAGTTCACACCACACACAGTTCCAGTGAGTTTTTGTTACAATTTGCTAGGTTCCAGTCAGGGGCGGAATGACAACTCATGGGGCTCCCGGGCAATAGGGGATCATGGGGCCCCCTTTGTCCCCACCTACACACAAGCCACACCTTCACAAAGCCCCACGTATATATTGCACTGCTTCATTACATGCATTGGTCACAGAATTTCTCTACTGTATGTTAAGGTGACCAGATTTTTAAAATGAAATCCGGGGACATTTTTTCTTATTGGCAAATGGTAAACTATTTTATAAGCAGATTTTCCTCAAATGATATATGTAGTGTATGTGTTAATGGAATGATTGTATGATATGGACGTTATTTCCCACATTTCAGCCATAAATAAAGATAAAAAAAAGATACTGCTTAGAATTTTTTGAGATATGACTACAAAATGCTATGAAGATAAGACAGAGAAAAAACGGAGTGCAGAGTTCAGGAGTGCACTACATAAAGAATGTGGGGCTCTGCTGTGCCCATCTATGCAGCCTCACCAGTGCCAATCTATGCAGCCTCACCAGTGCCAATCTATGCAGCCTCACCAGTGCCCAGCAATGCAGCCTCACCATTGCCCAGCAATGCAGCCTCACCAGTGCCAATCTATGCAGCCTCACCAGTGCCCAGCAATGCGGCCTCACCAGTGCCCAGCACAGCAAGCCTCACCAGTGCCCATCAATGCAGCCTCATCAGTGCCCAACAATGCAGCCTCACCAGTGCCCAGCATAGCAAGCCTCGCCAGTGCCCAGCAATTCAGCTTTCCCAGTGCCCAGCAATGCAGCCTCACCAGTGACCAGCAATGCAGAATTTTGTAATGTTAAATTGTGACTGTATAGAGCGGAGTGTACGGCGGTGAGTAGTATGTACAGGAGAGGGGTGTGGAGTGTATGGCAGTGGGTAGTATGTACAGGAGAGGGGTGTGGAGTGTATGACGGTGGGTAGTATATGCAGGAGAGGAGTGTCCCAATCCTGGCACTCTAAGGCATGATTTGGACATCCTATGTATGTATGGGCATGTGTGTTTATGCATGTGTACATGTTTGTGAGAATATGTGTGCGTGTGTATGAGTGTGTATGTATATGTGAGTGCCACAGTGCGAGTGATAGACAGCAGTCATGTGACCCTATGCAGATTGTAATGTGTGCAGACAGACAGATCCTCCCCTTCATTGGACTCACCGGATCCCTGGTTTCCTCATGCAGGTGGATCCTCCCCCATTTCTGGACTCCTCATACAGACTTCACCACGGACACCCTGAGCAGACTATCCACTGCTAGGGTGAAAACACAAGACATATGGGGGGTGGGGCTGCGGCTCATTGGTCTCTGGACTAACTGGGGGGCACGATGACAGTGCATCACAGGAGATGGGAAGAGGGACAGGAAGGAGACAGTGTTACAAGAGGGGGGGCAGTGAAACTGGAGGTTGGCAGCATTACAAAAGGGGAGCAGTGGGACAGGAGGGGGGCAGTGTCACAGGAGGGGGGCAGCTGGACAGGAGGGTTGCAGCGGGACAGGAGGGGGGCAGCGAGACAGGAGGGGAGCAGCGGGACAGGAAAGGTGCAGCGAGACAGGAGGGGAGCAGCGGGACAGGAGGGGAGCAACGAGACAGGAGGGGTGCAGCGAGACAGGGGGGGAGCAGCGGGACAGGAGGGGAGCAGCGGGAAAGGTGGGTCGCAGCGGGAAAGGAGGCTGGCAGCGGGAAAAGAGGGTGGCAGCGGGACAGGAGGAGGCAGTTTTACAGGAGGGGAGCAGCGGGAAAGGTGGGTGGCAGCGGGAAAGTAGGGTGGCAGTGGGACAGAAGGGCTGCAGTGGGACAGGAGGGGAGCAGTGGGACAGGAGGGGAGCAGTGGGAAAGGAGGGGGCAGTGGGACAGGAGGGGGGCAGTTTTACAGGAGGGAAGCAAATGGACAGGAGAGAATGTGCTAGATGATGGTGACAGGACAGTTAGTGTATACAGTGGAGAGGGGAGGGGCCTATGACCCGGGCAGCTACAAGTTTCACTCTTCAGTGTACAAGTGAGTTGCTCTGCTTGTACACTGTTGCCGACTGCTGCCAGGGCCAGAGGCCCCTCCTCTCTTCACTGTACAAAATCGGGAAGAGAACTACAAGCCCCAGGGAGATCCCGTATAAACACGCACACACACACATACAGACACATATATACACATGCACACACACACATACAGATACATGCACACACACACATACAGACACACAAGCACACACACACACACATGCATACACACACATACAGACACATGCACACACACACACACATACAGACACATGCACACACAAATACAGACACATGCACACACACACATACAGACACATGCACACACACACACACATACAGACACACATGCACAGACACATGAATAAAGCACTAATCTAGCACGAATCATGAATCTAGCTTAGCACAGTACTGTACCTTTCCAGCTTCTTCATTCAGCCGGGGACTGCACTGTAGGGGGAAGCAGAGAGCACAGCACAATCCCCTGCACTTTACTTTTACTTTTGAGGCTGACAGAGGTTCTCACAGTGCCGATGTACAGTTCGGCAGGGGATCGGGCTCATCTGACAGCACACTGGTTTACACAGGAGCTTCTCACGGCACCCTACTGGCCGCGGGCCCTCGGTCAGTCCGCCCCTGGTTCCAGTTCAGTTCTGTGCAGAAAAAATGCATCATGCTCTGCTTTTTATTCTGCACCATAAACTGACTGCACTGGTATAAACTAGAGGCATTGGAATACATCGAAAATACTGCATGCATTTTTCATGCAGAAAAAAAGTACACGGACTGCATCTGGTGTGAACTAGCACTAAAGGTTTTGCCAGATCCTTCTGATTTTCACAGTACTGGGGATTGATTGCTAGGTGCATAGTTAACTAGCAAACACCCTAAAGCCTCATACACATGATCGGACTTTGTACCAACTTTCCCGTGGATTTTTGTACAAAGGGCTTGGCCCCAAGTTTGTATTGCATACACAAGATCAGACTTTTTAGGCAACAAACATGAACGTAGTGACGTTTCAACATACTGACGACACTTTAAAAGAGGACGTTCAAATACTCCAGCGCCACCTTTGGTCAACTTCTGTATTGTTGTCTGATCTTTTTCATTGGTTCTGAGCAGTGATGTAAGTAACTGAGTTAAAATAAACGGAGTTACTTAACGCAGTTACTTTAGAGGGTAACGAGTAATCTAACTGATTACTTTTCCCCTCATGGTAACTCAGTTCCCATTACTTGGGCAGCGTTACCCCAATTACATCTACCGCCAATAGATGGCAGTAGTGTAATTCAGGTGTCCCGCCGGATAAGGACCCCCTGTACTGCACAGGCGCAGCGCTTGCGCAGTATGAAGGACTACGGAGCTTACGAAAATTGCTGAACCTAAACAGCTCTGAGTGAACTCTACACCGCGCATGCGCAGTTAACATGTAATTGGACGAGGCGATGCCGCATGCTCCCGATGCTCGCGCTACTCTGCAAAGGGCGTCTATCGTGTAACTAAGGGGCGGGTCTAGTATTACTGTAACCAAAGGGCACATTTATTATTATTGTTATATATTGAGCTCTGCCCATTAATTTAACATTCGCCCTCTTCTGAAGCCATCCGCCCCTTACACGATATAATAATAATAGACCCGCCCCTTGCTTACACGCTATAACAGATCTGCCCCTCGGTTAGAGTAATAATAGAGCATCCCCTTGGTTACACAATATATTACAATAATAATAAATGCACCCCTTGCTTACAGTAATACTAGACCCGCCCCTTAGTTACACGTATAGAATATTAAAAAAAAAAGTCACAGTTACTTTGCTGCGTAACTAATTACTTTTCCAATGTAGTAACTGAGTTACTAATGCAATTACTTTTTTGGAGAAGTAATTTGGAACTTAACTAATTACTTTTTTAAAGTAAGATGACCAACACTGGTTCTGAGCATGCGTGTTTGTACTTTGTACAAAAGTCAGATGGTTTTGTGTACACACGCTCGGACTTTGCTCCATCGGACTTTTGTTGGCAGAAAGTTGGTCCGTTCGCACAGCCAACAAAAGTCAGATGAAAACTGAAAAAGTTGGTCCGATGGAGCGTACACACGGTCAGATGTTGGTCCAAAACAGCTAATTTGCACGTTTGTTGTCAAAAAGTCCGATCGTGTGTACGTCCCTTATGGCTCGATTCACATCTATGAATTTTGCTTTTGAGCGTTTTTGCGGTGCTTGCCGCGTTTTTGGACATGCGTTTTTACCGCGATTTTGACGCGTTTTGCGTTTTCTTTTTACACTATGGTTGCTTAGCAACCAGCTATATACAGTGTAAAACAAAAAAAAAAAAAAAACGCAAATCGCGGCAAAATCGCGGTAAAAACGTGACACTTGCAGTTTTGATGCGGGTCCATTGACTTCTATTACATGCAAAACGCTGCATTTTGCATGAAAAAAAGTCCCTGACCCTTTCCAAAAACGCAGAGGCACAAAAATGCATTGATGTGAACATGTTCCATAGGAACCCATGTTAAAAAATTTACCTGCATTTCTGCAAAATGCAAAATGCATCAAAAAACGCATTAGGGTGAATCAAGCCTAAGTTAATCAGTCTCGTGGAGGTGTTTATTGGCTAGGTCTAGAAAGTAATAGGAGGGCTGAAACACTACTGGAGAAAATGCTGCTACTGTTTCTCTCCAGTGCTGCTCACAAATGCAAAAACATTGGATCACAGGGTCACAGGATCTCAGTCTGAACTGTAAAGAAACTATTAACCTCCCTGGCTGTGATTCTGGCTGGAATTTTGTGCTGAAAGCGGTACAATTATTTTGCATGGAAATTTGGCTTTTTTTTATTGTAGGCATGCAATTCTTATGAATAACTCACTTAAATCTGTCCGAACCAGAGTCTAGTAGACATCCCGGGTATGATAAAGTTTGAAACACAAAATCATAAATTATAATATAATAAAAATATATATATAAATGATAATCAAATCGAAAACACTGAAATTTGCTCAGTTGCAGAATAGTCGCTGTCATTAAATTTATTGTTTGATGATAAATTGTGATTCTAATTTTTTATCGGTGTTTTCTAGCTGGTCTAAAACCACTTTTGACATAAAGGGACACTTTTTGGTTGCTATGGACAATCTCCAGTTTCCAGGCAGAAAAAAAAAAAATTTATTATATAAAATGACATGCAGGGCACTGGGCAGACCACTAGGGACAAAGGGGATGTGTATTTTTGGTATACAGTACTGTAATCTGTAAGATTACAGTACTGTATGTGTTGTGTGTTTTTAAACTTTTTTAAATTTGGCGCCGATCTCCGCTCCCGTGCGTCGTAACGTCGCAGGGAGCGGCGATCGGCGGCACCCGGCATTGTGTGAATCGAGCGAGCGGACGGCTCGCTCACACAGCGGGGAGACATCGCAGGATCCAGGGGAAAAGGTAAGTAACTTCCCCCCTGTATCCTGCACGCAAGCCCGAGTCTGGCTCGGGGTTACCGCTCCCAGCAGAAAAAACTGAACCCGAGCCAGACTCGGGGTTACCGCTAGGGAGGTTAAGCATTTAGTCTGTGGTCTTGTAGGTGGCAGTGTAGGGAACCTGGTTTAGCCTTGTTTCATGGTAAGGTAAATATGTCAGCCTTCCTTTTGCCATTTATTTATTAATTTCTAGACTACTGACATTATTTTAAGTCTACTTTTGCATAGGTCTTTATTAATTTTATTTGGAAGATAATGTTGATTTTTATTTTATTTTACTCTGTAACTACATATCGTATTAGGCATGCCTAAATAATGACACTAGATCTACACTCTGCATATTTTATAGGTACACCACTTAAAAATGTCAGTTAAATGCAGGAATTACGTTTATATTATTATATACGTTTATAATGCAGGAATTACGCTGTGCATGTATAGCTACTACAACTGAACAGTGCTATTTAGAGGTTAAAAGTTCACCATTTGCTTCTCAGAAAAAAAGCTGCTCAGCTTGAATACAATTAGTAACTGTACCTGGTTTTCATTATGGGTTGGAGGGCTTTGTACCAAACCTTTTTACAATAGTTCAAGATCATTTTAACTGTTTTATTCTTTAAATATACTTCCATTGTGTTCCAACAAGCCAAAAACCAAACAAACAAACATCAAAAAAACGAATTGCTCTTATTAAAAAAATGCAAATAAATAAACACAACCACTGGATAATGGTCATACTGTTTTTATGTCAGTTGCACTGCTTACATACAGCTCATATTAATATGCTTGGAAAATATATTATATTTTTGTGTAACTTAGTTCAGGTAAGTACTATACTATTTGGTTTGAACTTTAAAACCATATGGGGTATGCTGTATTTACCATTGTTGTTTTCAACACCCAGTCAAAAAACATGATTATTAAGTTCCCTTAAATCTGCTGGATATTTAAATCAAATACACGTTTCCTGAGGATAAAAATTACTCATTTAGTAGCTGCTTTCTAATACGTAAAACTACTTTATTTTAGGTTCTTCATAAAATGTGAGGAGACAAATAACTAGGCTTTCATTTTTTTTTTTTAATTACAGTAAACTGTGGTTACCAGTTAAGTTTTCCCAAAAGGTACATGTTTATGTAAATTCCATAGGTAGTGCCACATTGTTAAAACTATATTTTAAACCTCAGTTAAGATTTCAGATTCTTTTCATGATGGCAAAAAAAGAAAATTGTGGTTGGACTAAAAAGGGAAATAGACACAAAAAAATCCATATTCATTAATATCCTATTTACAAGTTATTATGGCTAAAGCCTAGTACACACTACTAGTTTTTTTTTTTTGTTCGGACCCAACGGGCTGAACGAAAGAAAACTGACAGCTCAAGAGGACCCGCTGTACTAACTATCTGCCATGCTCACTGGCTGGGAGCGCTGATCGGCAGACTTTTTTTGGCCGAACGGCTGGCTTCTGTCAGATCGGCTGCAGTACACACAGTGCAATTGTCAGCTGGTTTCTATTGAACCAGCCGATGCTGCCCGACATTTGGCCCGTGTGTACTAGGCTTAAGATTTTCACGTTTTTTTTCCGCTACCCTTCATGTTTGTTTACAGTTCTCTTTTTCATTTTTAATGGTAACCATAAGCATCCAATTTTTTACATTTCTATGATGTACACATATTTTGGGGTTGATTTACTAAAGAAGAAGAATCTGGTCACTTAGCAATTTAGATGTACACTTTACAAATTGCAAGTTCGCTTAGTAAACAAGGTGAAGCTGTGTTCACTTAAATACCCTATCATACCCGTCTATCTCCTACTCTATTAGCTTTTAGACGATCCCTGAAAACTCTCCTCTTCAGGGAAGCCTATCCTACCCACACCTAACAACTGAATTTTAATTTTTTCCATCTGATCAACCCCCACAGTTATTGCCTTTTTGTTTCCACTTGACCTTCCCTTCTAGATTGTAAGCTTTAACGAGCAGGGCCCTCTGATCCCTCCTGTATTGAATTTTATTGTAATGGTACTGTCGCCCCTGTTGTAAAGCGCTGCGCAAACTGCTGGCGCTATATAAATCCTGTATAATAATAATAATTTGCAAGGGAAAAGTCTGTTCAGGTTCAGCAGGAAATGCAAGGGTAGAGTAATTGAGCCATCCATGCCAGATCCTTTCACATTCTTGAAAGCTACCCCTGTGAGTGTGAATGGTACAGATAAAAAAATATTCATATTGCATAAGGGCAAGCTGAAATGATAAGGTTGATTCACTAATGGAGTAGAGACCATTTACTTGGCAAAGTAAATGTTCAATTTGCAAACCTATTCTTCATTGAGCTTAGTAAATATGGCAAACGCATGTTTTACTTTAATCAACCAATCATCTGCTAGAAAAAAAATTAAAATTTTTTAAAATTTCTATCACACATGAATAGCTATCTACAGTTTCATCTTATTAAAAAAAAAATTGAAATATATGTTTTTTTTATAATAAGAAAATAATACTAAAAAATGTGCATTACATATTTAGTACCCTAATGGCAGAAAACAATCACACATTTGTTTAGAAAAATATTTTTGCTTTTACTTACCATGGAGACTCAAAGATAAAAAAAAGGAAACTTTTTACACTGAAGAACCAACATTTTAAATTAACTAATTGCACCACTGAACCAAGGAATAAGGCCCCATGCACACGAGACGCTGTTAAACGCGCGTTCAGAGGCAGTTGGACACTTTTTTCAACTGCCCCTGAACGCATGCAATGTTATCCTATGTGTCCATGTGCACAGTCTAGTTTTTTCCTGTTTTTATGCAGTTGCGTTTAACCTCGTTTTTCCAGAAGCGAAAAAAATGGGTTCAGACACTTTGATTTTCCACGCTTTAGACGCAAGATGCATCTAAACGCGTCTAAACGCGGCACCCGCGTTTAGCCACGTTTGCGTTTATAAGCGTTTTTAAAGGAACCCAATTTTTTGGACCAGAAAACTCAGAAATATGATGGTAAACCATAAAAAAATACAATAGTTCATAGAGCATATATACTCACTGATGCAATGCCATAAAAAAACTCTAGTTTTTTAGGTGGCTTAGACAATAAGGAATGCCTCCACTTCTTTGCCCCAACCCTTCATCCAATTTCTAATCTAATCAGTAACTCCACCTAGGCTGACCAAAGCATAGCAATGTCTTTTTTTCACAAAGAAAAACCTACATACCAATGTCTAGTCAGCCCCAACCCCCCACCATGTTTGTGAAATATCCAACAGACATTCGCTGTGCCATCGACGGATGGGTCCAATATCGACGAGCTCTGACTCTGGACCTCTCACGCAATTTGCGACGACGTTGCTGCCTCATCAAGAGCAACATCAGGAGCATTTCCTGACATATATTCAATATGGGATCCATTTCCAAAAAAAAAAACACAGAAAGAGAGGCAAATGCAAGTGTACAACTGCTCTCTCTGCTGCTGCTCACTCTGACCAAAATGGCAGAAATAGTTAATAATACATGCTTTCTGAGCTTGGGGAGGGTCTATATAATGTTATCTTTACAAACGCTTACGTGGTAAAACGCGCCTAAACGCGGCAAAACGTGCGTTTTTAAACCCACGTTTCTGCTTTTTAAAACATGCGTTCAGCCGAGTTTGCATCTGCGTCTCGTGTGCATGGGGCCTTAAGGACAATGGTTAAAAAATAGCTCATTGAACTGGAGGAATTTTTATAGTGTCATTTGTTTTGTAAATATGATTTTTTTTTTATAGAAATTGATTAAAATAAATTGATATTCAAAACATTATTTGGAATTATTAGTTATTTGGGAATTATCCATTAGCACATATAAATATGTTTAGTATAATGCACAACTGAATTGCATTGGTTGACCAATCTACTGTGGTGTAATAAAAGGCATGATGACAGCATTATGGTGTCCTTTTATGAAACTGAGATCAGCTGCGATCCCAAGTCTCACAGCTGATCTCAGGTCATTATCAGTTTATGAAACTGAGGTAATCAGAGGAGAACATGTTCTCCACTGATTATCTCAGCACAGTGAGAATCTGTAACTGACTGTCACAGAAATGGCCAGTTTATGAAGGTGCGATCTCAGCACCTCACTGGCGATCTGTGACAGAATTCTCACTTTCTGATTCACCATCTCAGAGGTGGAGAATCAGAGAGAGAAGCGCAAAGCTGGCTGAGTATTCTGGAGAAAGCAGGAAGTCTTTTGATTTCCTTCTTTCACTCAGGAGCAGCCATAGAGTGAGAGCACATCTTCCCCACCATTACACACCCCAAAACTAGTAGGTTAGCAATCTAAAGTGTGTGTATAAATATATATATATATATATATATATAGCATATATATATGTGTGTGTATATATCTATATATCTATCTATATATCTATCTATATATATATATATATATATATATATATAATCTGTCTATATATATATATATATATATATATATATATATATATATATATATATATATATATATATATATATATATATATATATATATAAATATATAGATATAAATATATATATATGCATATATATTATTCTACCTGCATTTAAATGCTATTATTAATGTCATTTTTATATCATTTTTTATTTATTAGTAAATATAATTTTGTAAACCCTGAAATATGGTTTTACCCATGGCATGTTCTATTAGGCTACTTTCACACTGAGGCGCTGGGCATGCTGGCAGTAAAGCTGCGCTATATTTAGCGGCGCTTTACCGTCGTTATAGCAGCGGTTTTCGGCTGCTAGCGGGGCAGTTTTACCCCGCTAGCGGCCAAAAAAGGGTTAAAACGGCGCTTTGCAGGCGGGTTTGGAGCGCTTCCCCATTGTTTTCAATTGGAAGGGGGCGCTTTAGGAATGGTAAATACAGCGCTCCAAAGATGCGGCTTGCAGGACATTTTTCAGCATCCTGAAAGCGCACCGCTCCAGTGTGAAGGCGCTTTGCAGGTGCTATTTTTAGAACTTTAGCACCTGCAAAGCACCTCAGTGTGAAAGGGGCCTTACAGTTATACAGGGGTTTATCAATTATGAAATATAGTTTATTTTAATTTATTAATAAATATTTATACTTGTATACTTTATTAAAATTATTTTTTAATGATTATAAATGTATTTTACATTTATATGAATGGTGTACAGCTGCATTACATATTTGGATTACATTAATTTACTATACACCATTCACATTTATATAGGCACATGTATGATCTTTAATTATTGATAAAAACAATGTTTTTAATTATTAGGTTAATGTATATTGTGTAGGGGGAATTTAACTTTATTATTTTATTAATATGTTGGGGAATAATGTGTGGTGATTAGTGTTCAACTTTTGTATTTTACATCTCCTCACACTGTAATCCCGCTACATCCCGCGAGATTACAGTGTGAGGAGCCGTTCTCAGGATTTCCTGGCGTTTGTAGATCGCTTCTCAACTCAACATGAGAAGCGATCTACAGACCATCATAAACAGGCACTCAGAGGAGAGCGATCTCCTCTGAGAATGCCTGATAACTGAATAGCGGTATTTTACTGCAGTTTCATAAAAGGACACCTATGTTGTAGGTAATATTGGATATTCAACAATCCATGTATAATACCTGAGCAAGCTGTGATGAGAACTTCTATATTTAATGCTAGCTCTATAACAACCACACTGCAATAGCAACATTACTGGTGATTGATTGTCAACCCCATTTGGCTTGAGTGATCAAGAGAGGTAATCAGCTTTACGACCCTAGCCTGTGTCTGGTCTGGTATTGGCCATCTCCTCTCCCATATTCAGGTGTCTCAAATCAGACCCTATAATGACCAATTGAGAAATGCATGCCTGCTCAGTCTCCCTATAAATTGAAAGCAGCCTATGGGGTTGCGCAGACACCATGGCTCTTTCCTGAGTGGTTCTGTCATGAGTGATGCGCAGTTTCACCCCTGCAGTTTAACGAAAGCAGGATAACTAAAGCTGGATGAAGATATAACAAAAACTCTGCTCCACTCTGCAAGATAACAAGCAAACCAGCATTTGACATTTATTTTATATCAAGTCAGATTCAAACTCTCTATCCACTAACATGCTCCTTATTCTCTTCCTTCTCTCATTGGTGTCTTCTATCCTCAAATTATCCTTACTCTACCCCTCCTCTCTACCCTGCAGCATGCACATATCACCCTCACTCCTACAGTCTCCCTACTACTGCACCCATCATCTCCTGCATTTGCTGCACCCACATGCTAACATAAACACCAGGGCCACTAGACACGTGCGCTCAGGCACATCCCACTCCCATCTTGCCTTCCTCGCCCTCCTCCTTCTCCTAGTGTCAGGTGACATTTCTCCTAATCCTGGTCCGCCATTTTCCAACTGCAAGCCACATATCCAATACCCCTCCTCCTCCGGCAACCACCCACAATCCACTCAGTTTAATTTCTATACCCCTGCTTCCTCAAAGCAGCCCACCTATCTCATGCGCCCTTTGGAATGCCCGCTCCATCTGTAACAAGCTAACATCTGTACATGACCTCTTCATCTCTCATAGCTTTAACATACTCGCCATAACCGAAACCTGGCTTCAAAGTTTTGACTCAGCTTCTCCTGCTGCCCTCTCCCATTGTGGCCTCCATTGGACTCACTCCCCCAGATCCAACAGACAGAAAGGAGGTGGAGTTGGATTCCTTATATCCCCACAAAGCACCTTCCAAGTCCTTACTATCCCTCCCTCTCTATCCCTCTCTTCTTTCGAGATGCACAGTATTCATCTGTTTTCTCCTATTTCTCTTAGGATTGCAGCAATTTATCGGCCTCCTGGACCGGTATCGCGCTTTCTTGATGACTTTGCTGCCTGGCTACCCTACTTTCTCTCCTCTGAGATACCCACAATCATTCTTGGTAACTTCAACATTCCTGTCAATGTTAACAGCCCAAATACAGCTAAACTTCTTGACTTAACGTCATCTTTTGACCTAACCCAATGGACACATACTTCCACTCACTCCAATGGTAATACCCTTGACCTTGTATTCTCCCATCTCTGCAACCCTGGCAACCTCACAAACACCACTGATGTCTCCAACAGGAGCTACAGACTCCTGTTGGTACGTGACAGGACTCTGGTGAGAGATAACGTTTATCTCCCACCCCCATAGATACCTCAGCTCTCTGACTTCCAACCTTGAACACAGGCTGCAGTATTCTTATACAGCTTTGAAGACAGGTACATTCGACAGACCCAAATGGAAACATAAATATCTCTCGGTTTTTCTCCATAGAGCACTACAATGTGGACTGGTACAGAGCTAAAGTTAATCCTCAACTCATCATATATACCTCTCAAATAGCTACCCCTTTCCATGTTGCTGTTGTATGTTTATCTACCGGTTCACACAGACTTTGTTCCTATCTATAAAGCTCTGATGAAGAGGTTTACCTCGAAACGCGTCAGCAAGATTTTTTAACACTTGCCCTTGCATGGGCATGTTCTATTTTTATAAAAACAATAGTGATTTAGCTATTACTAACATTACTATGTTCTATTTTTAACCTTTAAGTGCTTAATTTGTAACCTATTTCCTATGTCACATAGTTTTTAATATTTTTATATATATATATATTTACATGTATTGATCTTCCTCTTTTATATATATATATATATATTTATTGGTATTTTAATTCAATGTATGTATTCCACTATACATGAATAAACTGTATGAATTTGACACAAGCGGTTGATCACGTGCCTTCCATCCACTTCTCCTACACAGTTTTCTCCAGACCACCCCAGGTCAGTCTAGGCAGTGGGACACGCATGATAATTTTCTCCAGTCTTATTGGTTAGAATAGCACTACAACTTCACAACAACACCTTCACCAGTGCAGGACCAATTTTTCTTTTCTTCATTTTTAACCCCACAAACACCCCCTTTCCTCTCTCTGATCACAACCTCATTAGTTTCACTGTATCCTTGCCTCCAACCACCCATCCCTCCAAGCAGCAAACAATTACTTGTAGGAACCTTCGCCACTTTAACCCTTCTCGTCTCAATTCTGCTACTGACCACCTATATGACATAATCTCTCCCCTGTCCAGTCCTGACCTGGCCACCTCTGTCTACAACAGTTCACTCTCATAATCACTAGATGCACTTGCTCCTCTAACCACACGCAGAATCAGGCCCCAGCCGTTACAACCCTGGCAAATTTACAACACTAGAAATCTCAAGAGACATTGCCAAGCTCTTGAAAGACTGTGGCGTAAAACCAAATGCTTGCAAGACTTCACCCTATATAAATCTAAACTTCTAAAATACAATTCCTGCTTCCATGCTGCCAAACAGGCCTACTTTGTCTCTCTTATTAATACTTTGTCATCCAGTCCCAGTCGCTCTTCTCGACCTTTAACTCTCTACTTTGTCCCCCACCCCCTCTACCCACTAACTCACTCACTGCCCAAGAGATTGCCAATCACTTCAAAGACAAGATTGATGCATTTCGTGAGGACACCTCCACTGTGCGTACATCTTCCCTACTTAACTTACCTTGCCTAACAACACATTCAAGACTCTCCTCTTTTGAATTGGCTACTACTGAAGAGGTTACAAAACTTTTCTCAGATGCCCACCTAACCAATTGTCCCTTGGATCCTGTTCCCTCCCAACTACTACGGTCACCCTCTTCTTCTATCCTATGCTCCCTCACTCACATCTTCAATCTCTCCCTCTCTAGTGGCACCTTCCCCTCCCCTCTAAAACATGCACAGATCACTCCCATACTTAAAAAGCCCTCACTGGACCCCACCAACCTGAACAACTTAAGACCCATCTCATTGCTCCCATTCATCTCTAAACTTCTAGAACGCTTAGTTTACAACCGTCTTAGCTCCTACCTCAGTGAAAATAACCTTCTTGACCCCTTCGCTCACAGCACTCCACTGAAACTGCCTTACTAAAACTCACTAACCATTTACTAACTGCTAAAACCAACAGCCAGTACTTCATACTCCTACTACTTGACCTCTCTGCGGCCTTTGATACTGTTGACCACCCACTCCTTCTCAATAAACTACATTCCCCTGGCCTCCGAGATTCTGCTCTATTTTGGTTTTCTGCCTATCTATCACAGCGCTCCTTCATTGTCACCTACAACTCTGTCTCCTCCTCTCCATTGCCCCTCTCTGTGGAGGTCCCCCAAGGCTCTGTTCTTGGACCCCTTCTCTTCTCTATCTACACCTCCTCCCTTGGTCACTTGATAACCGCCCGCGGCTTCAAATACCACTTACCGGTATATGCCGATGACACCCAAATCTATCTGTATACTCCTCACCTCACTCCTTCAGTCTCCTCTTGCATTACTAACTTATTAACCGACATATCAGCATTGATGTCACACCACTTCCTTAAACAAAATCTCTCTAAAACTGAGCTATTAATATTAATATTCCCCCCCCCCCCCCCCGTGCCCCCCTCCATGACTTTTCCATCAAAATCAACAATGCAACTAACCCAAATGCCAGGGTACTAGGTGTAATCCTAGACTCTGACTTGTCATTTCAGCCCCAAGTCCAATCGTTGTCAAAAGTTTGTTGAATTCACCTCTGTAACATCTCTAAAATTCGCCCCTTTTTAACAAATGAAACCACCAAGCTCCTCATTCACTCCCTTGTTATCGCTCGCCTTGACTATTGCAGCTCCCTTCTCATTGGCCTGCCTCTCCATAGGCTATCACCTCTTCAGTCTATCATGAATGCTGCTGCCAGACTTATCCACCTTACCAAACGTTCAGTGTCTGCCAACCCTCTCCTCCAATCCCTACACTGGCTCCCAATCACCCAGCAAATTAAATTCAAAATACTAACCACAACATACAAAGCCATTCACAACTCCGCTCCGAGCTACATCACCAATCTGGTCTCCAAATATCACCTAAATCGTCCTCTCCGCTTTTCTCAAGACCTCCTACTCTCAAGCTCTCTCGTCTCCTCCTCCCATGCTCAGCTCCAGAATTTTTCCAGAGCCTTTCCCATCCTCTGGAACTTGCTACCTCCACCTGTCCGGCTATCCCCTACTCTTGCTACCTTCAGGCGATCCCTGAAAACTCATCTCTTCAGGAAAGCCTATCATGTCTCCAACTAATCTTCTACCACTTCCATCAGCTCATTCCCCACAGTTACAACCTTTTGTACCACCTGCCCCACCCTATTCGATTGTAAGCTCTTCTGAGCAGGGCCCTCATAATCCTGTTGTATTTTATTGTATTATAACTGTATTGTCTCCTTTTTATATTGTAAAGCACTGTGTAAACTGTTGGCGCTATATAAATCCTGTATAATAATAATAACAAACTGAAGGTTTTGTCTATCATATTTAACTAGAGTCCTTTAGAGAAGTTATCAGCAGACAAGTACGCAGAATGTTAACTTCAATAACTTCTTCAGTGTTGGATGTTGAAGACTGACTGCCAGCTACCTCTAAGTCTTCCCAGCTTCATCCCACTCTTTTGCCTCAAGCTCTTCAAGGTTTGAACAGCTGTGAAAGAGGGTTTCTCTGTCACAACAAAGCCCCCCTCCCCTTCCCCCCACAGACTGACTGTGTAATGGAGCTTGCTGATGCATAAGGCATTGGAGAAAGCTAATGAAGCCTACCCCCCCCTACCTCCACCCTACCATTCAGCAGATGGAGGGGGAGGAAGGGAAGCGAAGCAGGTGGATGGCGGATGGAGAATGCAGCTATGCAGTCAAAAGCCCCAAAATAAAAGGCCTGGTGGTGCTGAACTGGCCAGTCTGGGCATATATAATTACACATGTATCACAAGAAAGATGAGGCTTAAGTAGAAACATTAGCCATCATCTATAAAACCCACCTGTTTCCAGTATTATTCTTTATATAGTGTTACCAGTCAGTGCTGAACTGTGCACAGAGAGTACAATGGTAGCTCAATGATTCACAGCTGAATAAAACCTACTGCTCTATTACTGGTACCCGAGAAACATGTAAAAGGTTTGAGTGACTGCAGATAAGGAACACTTGGCCTACTTGTACCCTCCCAATGCACTAATAAGCTTCTGTCATCCCATCAGCAACTTACAGATAGGCAACTATAAAATAGATGCTGAAAAAACAGCCAAAACATATTTAATTACATCCAAGAAAAAAAAACAATGACCTTTACCACAACCCTGTACACATAAATTGTAAAGCACTATAAACCACAATGGTATTTTGGCCCAGACAAAGCCAAATCTGCCTTTCATGCAAAACAGTGTTCTGTCATTTTAAAATGACCATTAATAAAATAAAATTGTTCATAATTGTGTAGTTACAGTATGATGAAATGTGGTTTGAGTTTTTTTTGTTACTATAATATAAAAAACAAGCATTATGACAATAGTTTAAAAAAAAAATTGAAATGCCACAGAATAAGTAAGTCAACCTTGTAAAATACATTTTGGAATGAATATCATTCTGGACACACAAAAAAAAAACAAGTTTTCAATAATTTTTACAGTCATAGGAACATGCACTCATTTTTTATATGTCCAACATTTTGAAGATTCAGGATGTATAGGAAAATGTTGATTTCAAGCTTGCTTTCCCAGACAAAGGAAATTTTTTTTTTTTTTTTTACTGCTATTGCCAACTTTATTTTTCCCCTCCTTCCATGATCCATAATTTTGTATTGTATTGTAAATCTGGTTGCTCTTTTTTTATTTACAGTATCTCACAAAAGTGAGTACACCCCCTCACATTTTTGTAAATATTTTATTATCTCTTTTCATGTGACAACACTGAAGAAATTGCACTTTGCTACAATGTAAAGTAGTGAGTGTACAGCTTGTATAACAGTGTAAATTTGCTGTCCCCTCAAAATAACTCAACACACAGCCATTAATGTCTAAACCGCTGGCAACAAAAGTGAGTAAACCCATAAGTGAAAATGTCCAAATTGGGCCCATTTAGCCATTTTCCCTCCCCGGTGTCATGTGACGCGTTAGTGTTACAAGGTCTCAGGTGTGAATGGGAAGCAGGTGTGTTAAATTTGGGGTTATCGCTCTCACTCTTTCATATCGGTCACTGGAAGTTCAACATGGCCCCTTATGGCAAAGAACTCTCTGAGGATCTGAAAAAAAGAATTGTTGCTCTACATGAAGAAGGCCTAGGCTACAAGAAGATTGCCAAGACCCTGAAACTAAGCTGCAGCAGGGTGACCAAGACCATACAGTGGTTTAACAGGACAGGTTCCACTCAGAACAGGCCTCGCCATGGTCGACCAAAGCACGTGCTCGGTGTCATATCCAGAGGTTGTCTTTTGGAAATAGACATATGAGTGCTACCAGCATTGCTGCAGAGGTTGAAGGGGTGGGGGGTCAGCCTGTCAGTGCTCAGACCATATGCCGCACACTGCATCAAATTGGTCTGTCATCCCAGAAGGAAGCCTCTTCTAAAGATGATGCACAAGAAAGTCTGCAAACAGTTTGCTGAAGACAAGCAGACTAAGGACATGGATTACTGGAACTATGTCCTTTGGTCTGATGAGACCAAGATAAACTTATTTGGTTCAGATGGTGTTAAGCGTGTGTGGGGGCAACCAGGTGAGGCGTACAAAGACAAGTGTGTCTTGCCTACAGTCAAGCATGGTGGTGGGAGTGTCATAGTCTGGGGCTGCAGGAGTGCTGCCGGCACTGGGGAGCTACAGTTCATTGAAGGAACCATGAAAGCCAACATGTACTGTGACATACTGAAGCAAAGCATGATCAGCTTCCTTCAGAGACTGGGCCGCAGGGCAGTATTCCAACATGATAACGACCCCAAACACACCTCCAAGACGACCACTGCCTTGCTAAAGTAGCTGAGGGTAAAGGTAATGGACTGGCCAAGCATGTCTTTAGATCTAAACCCTATTGAGCATCTGTGGGGCATCCTCAAATGAAAGGTGGAGGAGCGCAAGGTCTCTAACATCCACCAGCTCCGTGATGTCGTCATGGAGGAGTGGAAGAGGACTCCAGTGGGAACCTGTAAAGCTCTGGTAAACTCCACGCTCAAGAGGGTTAAGGCAGTGCTGGAAAATAATGATGGCCACACAAAATATTGTCACTTTGGGCCCAATTTGGGGTGTACTCACTTTTGTTGCCAGCGGTTTAGACATTAATGGCTGTGTGTTGAGTTATTTTGAGGGGACAGCAAATTTACACTGTTATACAAGCTGTACACTCACCCACTACTACACTCACTACATTGTAGCAAGGTGTCATTTCTTAAGTGTTGTCACATGAAAAGATATAATAAAATATTTACAAAAATGTGAGGGTGTACTCACTTTTGTGAGATACTGTAAAGGACTGTTACATAAAAATGAGGCTTATGTATTAAAAATGTAATTTTTATTGTGTCCCAGTGAACCTGGGTTGACATCTCTTCATGTGTAGTATTTTCCTGCATATTATTGTGTAAGTATAGGTACCCTGTCTGGAATAAAAAAATATTCTGTTAACAAAAATTATTCCATTATGCCAGCAATGCTTTTAGGTAGAAATGTAGACATAAGCAAAAGGTTCATCCTCTCACACCTTTGTTTGCTTTGGTCCAGAGGAGTGTCACAAACAGTTTTGACAAAGAAGAAGCAAACATTTTTTTCTTCCATGTACCTCTGATGTCCTCATGTATTTTGTACTGTTCTTATGATAAAAAAAAAGTTTATACTAGTCCTAAATACATTTGTTTGTGTTAAAGCGGGGTTTCACCTAAAAAAATTTTTTTTTAAAAGTCAGCAGCTAAAAAAAAAGTCGCTGCTGACTTTTAAAAAGTACACTTACCCTCCCAGGGCGCCCGCGATGTCGTTGGTGGAGGCCGAGATGTCCCTCGGCTATCCGGATCCAGCGCAGCCATCCTGAGTAAGGGAAACGGCTTCTCGTTTCCTACTGCGCATGCGCGAGTCGGCGCGCGGCCTACTGCGCATGCGCGAGTCGGCGCGCGCCCAACTGCACATGCGCAAAACGGCGCGCGCCCAACTGCGCATGCGCGAGTCGTATTTGTGAATGGGGAACGCAGTGTGTTGTGGGACACAGTTCCCACAACACACCGCGCCCCATTCACCTGAAGACGGAAGAAGAGAAGATCACCGCGGCGCTGGAGGAGGCAGATTAGGACGATCTGCCTAGCAACAGCCATTTCTGGTAAGTAAAAAAAAAATATTTTTTTTTTTTAATTGTTACTAACTTTCTCCCAAGTTTTTATTTTCAGGGTGTCCCACCACTTTAAGTAGGTTATCTACTACGTTATAGAAACATATTTTCTCCAAAATCAACATACATAATTTTTCTAATCTCTTAATTTGCCTAACAAATTTATACAACGAATATTCTTAAAGAGAACTTCGCCTGGAAGTGATACATGTGTTTTAATTTTAAAATATTTTAAAATATTTAAATTAATCATATTTATAGTTAAAGATGAAAGATTATTGAGCAGCGTGACCACTGAGTGACCTCCATTTCTATCATCCATAGTGTCTGTCATTTTTATATTTGTCTGCTGGTGCATAATGAATTCATTGGACTGATAAATTGGTGTAGCAATGTTCAATTGATAGCGAGTAGAAGCCAACTCTTACAATTTACTTTGGCCCTTGCAGTTACCTCTGTACATTGTGCCAAATGCTACTTTTTAAGGGAAGACAATGCAAAAGAATAATCTTTGGCTATAGCCTATTATAGCTCATTGTGTGAACAGGAGAGACAGAAGATGAGTTCCCTAATGAAAAGAAATGGTAAGCAACTTCTGGTGTAGACAGATGGTTGCAGATTGTAAAACTGAATTTTAAGACTAGAATCAAGAGCAGTATATGTTAGCCAGCAGCATTATACTAGCAATGATAAAGAGTTATGTGTCCCTTATAATATAAAGGTAGTATGTGAGCTTTGTTAAAGCAGTATTAAACTCAAAAGCAAACATTTATTTTATTGCAGCTTACCAATTCTTAGGCTTTCTTTTTTATATTTTCATCTGGTGATTAAGCCAGCAAGTCTGTTGTTTTTCAAAAGCACAAGCACTCCAGCAGAACGTATCAATTTACATGGATGAGACAAACTATTTAGCACTAGCGGGGGTGCTTAAAATGGTCAGCTTTTAGTTATTCATGTAAAACCTTTTATCCCAAAAGGAAAAAAAAATGTTTGTTATAACTAATTATAAAGTGTGAGCTGGGTTTGACTTCAATTATTAGTGTATTTAAATCTGCTAGTACATTTAACACTACCCTCCCCCCAGACTGACAGTGCTGCTGCCTGCAGTGCCTTCTGTGCTCATTCATCCAGAGTGCTCTCTGTATAATACAGGAGGTCTGTTACTGGCCAAATCACCAGGTGAAAACAGAGGGTGAAAAAGCCAAAGAAAAGAAAACCGATGCAGCCACCACATCTAATGATTGGTGAGCTGCATTTTTGGTTTTGGGTTTAATGCTACTTTAAGTTAATGGACTCTACTAAGTGAAGAAACAGAATTATATCACAGCTTACAATATTAAATGTAGTAGCTGCATTAGATTTTTCTCAGGTTATTTTTGCTTTTCTTTTCACCCTGCGATCTTGTCAGTAACACACTTTGGGGGAGATTTACTAAAACTGGTGCACACAGAATCTGGTGCAGTTGTGCATAGTAACCAATCAGCTTCTAACTTCAACTTGTTCAATTACCACTTGCCGACCGCCTTCTGCATATATACTACAGAAAGGTGTCTCAGCTGCGCAAACCGACGTACCCATACATTGGTCTGTGCATGAGATACAGTAGGCACAGGCCGCGGGAGCGCGCCCGTGGGTCCAGCAGACTCGATGTCCGCCAGCCACCCGCGTTCGCGGTATACAGTGACAGAACGGGGATCTGCCTATTTAAACAAGGCGGATCGCCGTTCTGACAGGGGACAACATTGACATATGCTGTTTCTAGCAATCAGAGATCGCTGTTCCTGTGTTTTCCTAGTAAGCACATCCCCCCACACAGTTAGAACACACCCAGGGAACATAATTAACCCCTTGATCGCCCCCTATTATTAACCCTTTCCCTGCCAGTGTCATTTATACAATGATCAGTGCATTTTTTTAGCACTGATCACTGTAATAATGTCACTGGTCCCCAAAAAGTGTCACTTTTATTAAAAATATATTTAAAAAAAAAAGTCCATAAACCTATCCCATATTTTGTAGACTCTTGCGCAAACCAATTAATATATGCTTATTGCGATTTATTTTTTTAACAAAAAAATTTAGAAGAATACATATTGGCCTAAACTGATGAATAAATTTGTTTTTCTATATATTTTTTTTTTTTTGGTTATGTATTATAGCAGAAAGTAAAACATATATTTTTTTTCAAAATTGTCCCTCTTTTTGTGTATAGTACAAAAAATAAAAAACACAGAGGTGATCAAATACCACCAAAAGAAAGGTATATTTGTGGGGAAAAAAGGAGATTAACTTTGTTTCGGTAACACTGTTGCACGACCGCACAATTGTCAGTTAAAGCGACGCAGTGCCGTATCGCAAAATATGGCCTGGTCATTTAGGGGGTAAATCCTTCCATGCTTTAAGTGGTTAAGCTTTAACAAAAAAAATAACTAAAAGCTGATTGGTTATTATACACAACTGCACCAGTCTCTGTGTGCACTAGTTTACTAAATCTTCCCCGAAATTTGTGTTCTAGAGTGATATTTTATATATATATATATATATATATATATATATATATATATATATTTATATATATATATATATATATATATATATATATATATATATATATATATATATATATATATATATATATATATAATTTGTAGCTTTTGTTTAGCATTTAAATATTTAAATGCAATGGTTTTTCGTAAGGTTGTTACATACTGGAAGCCTACAGCCATCATTCTTATCAATCAACTTTTAAGACATCGATGCCTTAAAATAGCAATTTCGAGGCCCAAATCTGACTAAATATTAGCTTAGGGGAACCATCACCCCTGAGATGGAAAACCTACTTAAATTAATTCTATTTACACATTTTGGCCAACCTACCCTGGTAACAACATCATACATGATTATCTGAGCACATTAATAATTTTACTATATTTAGTAGCAGGGGAAGTGTCAAAAATGTAATGCAGTATTTTGGTTAGTTTGGTTTTGACTTTTCCAGATTACATAGACACATGCAATTAAGAGTTTGCAGAAGCATTCCTGAATTTGAATTAGGATTGGCAGTAGATCTTTCCCTTGGGAAAATGTACCAGAATAGCTGGAATAAGCCTTGGTTTGGCTTGGGTATGTCCCAATATAGCGCTTAGCCATCTGGACACTACAGCAAGTGACAATATCCTAAACAGAGACATTAGTAGGCTAGTCTTTGAGCAGAAGGGAGGATCAGTGGGAACCTTAATTAACCCCAATCACTGCCACACATGTACAATATATTTTTTAAGTAAAAAGTAGAAAATTAAAAATACTTTCATATTGTGTGCTGGGGCATGGGTCATTTAAAGTTACTTTATCATACTTTGATAGCTTCATAAAAATTAACAAAGTTATGTAGTTTTCTCTTATCTGAAGTCAGAAAGGGACACATTTATGTAGATGCTCCAAAAGAATGAAACAATTATGTCTGGTTTTAGTGTCCTTTTACATTTCGAGCTATACTCTCAGAAAAAAAAAAAATTCTGGCACCAGCACCACCAAAGGCCCAATTTTTCTACTACTGTTCAACAATGGCATGCAATTACAATTCTTGATATAATAGTTCACAGCAGGGAGTTCCAGAGCCCACCAAAAGTCAGTTTGAGGGCTTACAGTGTTGTGGCAACACCAACACCAAATTTCTGCACAGCATATAGGGCAGGCCCCTACTTTCAAACATCCAACTTACAAATGTCTCCTACTTGCAAACGGAAGGAGACAACAGGAAGTGAGATGAAATCTACCCCTAGGAAGGGAAATTCTCTCCTGTAATGCCGCGTATACACGGTCGGAATTCTTGTCGGAAAAAGCTCTGATGGTTTTCCCTTAGGAATTCAGACGGAATTTCGCTCAAACTGTCTTGCCTACACATGGTCACACCAAATTCCGACGGTCAATAACACCACGCCTTAAAAAACGTCCGACTGCACTATAAAAGGGAAGTTTAATGCTTCTGAGCATGCGTCAAATTGTTTCCGAGCATGCGTCGGAATTTTGCGTGTAGGAATTGCATTCACACGATCGGAAAATCGGATATAAAGGTTTTCCGTCGGAAAAATTAAGAACAGGTTCTCAATCCAAAGTCCGTCGGAAATTCCGACAGAAAAAGACCGATGGGCATACACACGGTCGGAAAATCCGATGAAAAGCTCCTATCGGACTGTTTCCATCGGAAATTCCGACCGTGTGTACGCGGCATAAGAGTTGATATGGGAAAAACGTGTCTCCTCTCTAGTCTCCCCTGATGCTTTATCCCAATCCTTGTTTTACTAAAAAAAACAAATTTTCAAAAAACATTTGTCATTGGGACAGAAAAGTCTGGTGAAAGCTACACTTTAAAAATTTACCAGTTCAAAATTACAAACAGATTCTACTTAACAACAAACCTACACAGTCCCTGTCTTGTTTGCACCGCTTGTATACTGCTGTTCAGAGTATATAGGGCCTGGGGGCCCCACGCCTTTCCTTTTTTTAATTTGGGTATGGGGTTCCCCTAAATATCCATACAAGACCCAAAGGGGCTGGTAATGGGCAGGGGGGTACCCATGCCATTTTTCTCAATGATTTTCATCTATATTGCCGGGACCAGACATTACATTAAAACCGCAAGCAGTTTGAAATGACTATTTTCTTTTTCTTTTTTTTTTCACTTTAAGTGTCATTAAAATCAGTGCTCCCGAAAAAACGTCCATTTTTAAATCTTTTTTTATGCATTGATACATGTCCCCTGGGGCAGAACCCGAGACAATAACTTGCATATTAGCCTTTAAAATTATCACTTTTAATTTTGAACGTTTGAGTCCCATAGACTTTAATGGGGTTCTAAAGTTCGTGCAAATTTTCGGTCTGTTCGCAGGTTCTGGTGCGAACCAAACCGGGGGGTATTCGGCTCATCCCTAGTAAGGACATATTGTGATTATAGATTGTGCGCTTTAGTCTCAGCCTCCTCTATGGTGATAGCTGCATTTCTTCTAGCTCGGGAGATAGATACCTGATAACACCCTCTAATGTAGACCTTAAATGCGTCCCATGTGTTACCTAGAGAGGCAGTACTCATATTTGTTAGCCAGAATTCAGTTTTGTGTTTCGGAATTTCTAGTTCAATTGTGGGGTTGGAAATCCAGTAACGTGATAGTCGCCACAGTCTCTCAGAGGGGGGTGTTTGGGTTTTAAAACTGCACATCACAGAGGCATGATCTGATATACCTCTAGGTAGCACATCAATCGAGTGCACCCGTGACATCAGGCCCCCGCTGACGTATATTAGATCTATGCATGACATGGCTTGGTAGGACGTGGAGTGGCAGGTGTAGACCCTATCCATTGGGTGTCTCCACTGCAAGACATCCGTCAGGCCATATAGAGATGCCCATTGGTAATGCAGACGAATAAAATACCGGGCCCGGATGGGTTCCCGGTAGAATTTTATAAGACCTACATGGAGGACCTGGCTCCCAAATTGCTAAAGTCTCTGACACAAGCCTCGCACTCAGGAGCCCTCCCAGACTCTATGAGTGATGCCGTTATAGTCGTTATTCCCAAACCAGGCGAGGACCCCCTATTGTGCTCCTCATATCGCCCGATTTTCCTCCTAAACGTTGATGCCAAGGTGTTTGCAAAAATACTAGCGAACCGTCTCAATACGGTGATTACAGCCCTAGTCCACCCTGACCAGACAGGGTTTATGCTGGGTCGAGGTACTGATATTAACATACGTCCGTTACATACACACATTGCCAGTGCAGATCCTGATACATCGGGAGTGGTAGCCTCACTCGAGAAGGCGTTCGACTCGGTCGAGTGGGGCTACCTATGGTCGGTCCTGTCCAGATATGGATTCGGCCCACGCTTCCTAAAATGGCTCCAGATGCTCTATGCTCACGCTAGGGCCCGCATACGTACCAACGGCTCGCTCTCGGACTCATTTCTTCTTGAGCGAGGGACCCGCCAGGGATGCCCGCTATCCCTGACTCTTTTCGCTCTGGCTATGGAGCCCCTTGCTGCGCACATTCGGAAAGACCCTCTGGTAAAAGGTATAAGAGTAGGCCCCCTAGAGGAAAAACTCTCCTTATATGCCGACGACTCCCTCCTCTACCTGGCAGATAGTTCCTCCTCCCTTAACTCGGCCCTTGCACAATTTGACAAATTTGCCCAATATTCTGGGATTCGTATTAATTGGGACAAGTCAGTCTTGTTTCGGCTCCAGCCGTCCCCCCCGCAAATTGCCTCTCATACACCCCTACGCTGGGTGGAGACCTTTACATACCTGGGAATAAAAATAGGTCCCACAATGAAAGGCTATCTGCCTAGGAATCTTCACCCGCTGCTTGAACAACTCACAAAAAGCTGTGCCAACTGGCGCAACCTCCCTCTCTCCCCAGTAGGCAGGGGAAATTTGATTAAAATGGTATATCTTCCCAAATTTTTATACTTCTTTAGGCAAACCCCCACCCCCTCCCGTTCCTTTTTCCAGAAAATAGACAGCATAGTGACCTTTATTTGGGCAGGACGCCCCCCCCCCCCGGGTAGCCCGTTGCACACTCTACCTCCCCCTCTCTGCTGGGGGTTTGGCCCTCCCGAACTTCCTTATTTATTACTGGGCCGCGGTCCTGGTCACAGTCCAGTGGTGGTTCTCCCAGCCCAAATTAAATCCTGCAGTTAACCTAGAAGCTGCGCTCCTCGGGTCCTACGCAGCCCTGTCCAACCTTGTCTTTCGAGGGGCCAAGGCACACCCCCAGGTGACTGAGCCTATGAAAACTACTATAAAAGTATGGCAGACCTCTAAGGCCCTGGGAGCCAAACCTAATACATTCTCATCTCATACTCCATTATGGGGTAACCCACTCCTCCCCCATCTAAACTCGGTTCCCGATCCAGCAGCCTGGGCCCACTATGGGATAGTAAATCTTAAACATGTCATCTCAGGGGGCAAAATGGATACGTTTCAAAATTTGAAACAGACCTACCGTCTCCCCCAGACTTTCCTCTTTAGATACTGGCAACTTAAACACGCTGTTAATTTGCAGTTTCTGGAAACAATCACCCTGGAGTCAGATTCGATAGAGAGATTACTTACTTCAGGTGTGATGGGAAGACCCCTCTCCTCCCTTTATCTCTACCTCACTGTGACACATGACACTGACACGACAAACCTGTTCAATAAATGGAAGGTAGACATTCCGGATCTCAACGAAGAATCCTGGGAAGACCTGGTCTCCTCATATATCCCCTCCATGATCGCGTCCAGAGACCGCTTTATACAACTGAAGTTCCTTCATAGAGCATACTATACTCCACAGAGGCTGGCCAATATCTATCCCTCCCTGAGCCCAATATGTACGAGATGTAAACAAGACAGGTGTTCCTTCATTCATATGGTCTGGACCTGCCCGAGGATCCAGCCCTACTGGCGGGAGGTAGCAGGGAACTTTGGGGGGGATTTGTGGAGTGGAGCTGACTCTGGACCCCCTTCTCTTTCTCCTCAGCTACCTGGGGGACATAGAAGGGGACAGATACACCAAACTATGTGTAACTTTCCTGCTGTTTTATGCCAGAAGAGAAATCCTATTGAGGTGGAGGGGTGACGAGATCCCTACTAACAGGGTGCTACCACTCTATAAAATGACATACGAGAGTAGGAATTGCCCGGCAAAATTTGATAAAATATGGTCCACCTGGATGGACGGTGGTGTAGGTGACTCTGCGGATGCAGGACTGGTCTAAAACATCTAGGATATTATGAGGTGCCTGGTGCTGAACTCTATTTGTTATCCTGAACTCCTTCCCTTCCCCCTCCCGCCCCCTCTCCCCCTATCTCCCTCTCCTTCCCCTTCCCCTTCTTTTCCCTTCATCCCCCCCCTCCCCCCTTGCATCCACCTTCCACATCTCCCTCTTTCCTGCCCACCCCCCCCCCCTACTTACCCTACCCTGGGACAAGGGGGTAACAAACCCCCGGAGTAATTTCGCTCCTCTTGTACGCCCTGATCCACTCCCTCACTGTGGAGTAACACACTGCAGCTACTGTTTTTGATCGTTATGCATCCACCGAGTCTTACATTTGATTGTATGTCGATTGTGCCTTGTTACTACTGTTACCCGTGTACATATACTTATGACTCTGTTTATGCACTGTATGTATTTGTTATTTTCAAAATAAAAAAACTTTTACTGTTAAAAAAAAAGAGATACCCATTGTGACAAGGGGGAGTCTACGCCTGTTCTGTGGGACATTCTATCCAAGGATGGGTTCGGGACCATATTAAAGTCCCAGACGATGACAATATTATCAGTGGGGTATGCTGATAGGAGAGGAGTCAGGCATTTCAAAAGAGCTACTGTAGCCGGTGGCGGTATATATAGTCCCAGGATTACCATTTCAATAGTGTCAATAACCACATGCAATAGCACGTACCTTCCCTCCGGGTCTATCCTAACCTCCAACATCTCGTATGTAAGAGATTTGTGTATTAAGACTCTCACCCCTCTGGCATAGCAGGAGTGCATTGCATGGTAGTAATGTCCCACCCATGTTTTTTTTAGACCCAGTACTTTGCTACCCACCAAGTGGGTCTCCTGCAGTATGCAGATGTGGGGCGAATGTTTTTTTGATGTATGTGTGTACTAACGAGTGTTTTACCTTATCATTGAGTCCCCGGACGTTCCAGGAGAGTAGTTTTACATGTGCCATAAGGAAAGCTCAAAAACATGAACATCAGGGGAAATCAACTGTAATGCCCCATACACACGGTCGGATTTTCCGACGGAAAATGTCCTATCGGACAATGTTGTCGGAAATTCCGTGTGTAGGCTCCATCGGACATTTTCCATCGGATTTTCCGACGGACAAAGTTTTATCTCCTGCTCTCAAATTTTCCGACAACAAAGTCCGATCACACAAATTCCGATCGTGTGTAGCCTAGTCCGACGGACAAAGTGCCATGCATGCTCAGAAGAAATCCTGTGACGGAAGCGCTCGGTCAGGTAAAACTACCGTTCCTAATCGACACAGCACATTCGTCACGCTGCAATGTTAAAATGTGTTTAATGTAGCGCATTCTCTTTTTCTTTACAATGCGAGAAGAATGACGTGTTTTAGCTGCTCCTATTCACACTGACTTCTCACAAACTTATTTATTTATTCTTTTTCATGATTTATTGGCTAGATGTTTTTTTTTCGTCAGATCTTAAGAATGTTTGTTATATTTTTTGGAGGATTTGTCATTTCATTTTTTTTTTTTTTTGGAATACATATTTCCTTTTTTAATTATTTTTTTTTTTTTGAGGGGGGTTGTGTGTCTCAACTTAGCAAAACAACATTATTATCATTTGTATTTTTAGCCTAAATTCACTAGGAGGTTGTTTGTTGTTGGTGCCCCTTGTTAATTGGACTTTCTGATTTGTGAAATGTACCTGCCTACTCACAAATAAACTGTCATTGTTGAAAAGTAAAACACATAGGCAAGGATTTTTTTAAATCAAAAATACCTTTATTTAGGTCTCAGCAACAAACCAAAGAGGAACGCAGCGATGGAGAAACTTGGGGAATTTAGCAAAGCCTTGGACCCCCAAGGCAAACATCATTTTTAAAGGTTCAAAAATTGGTGGCCTGAGGAGTACGTATCTTAATAAGGGAGTGCTATCTGGTCCTGAAGTCCAAAACATCCGGAACTGCAGCAGATACCATCTAGGTCCCCAGGCTCTGGTCATACGAGAGGCTCCATCTTCTCTCAGACCAGACTGAATCCAGGTCGTCACTCTGGTCTTCCTTCCACGATTCCTTGCACGCTGTGGCTGTGGTGCTGGAGGTGTGGCAGAAGGAGGAGGAGGAGGCGGAGCATGGTGACTCTCGCAAACATGTGTGATTGGGGTCATCTCCCCAGCCACCCCCTTATTTAGTACCTTGAGGATGACCTCCTCACACATGCTGCGTTGCCCCGCCTCCATATCCTTCATTTTAGTGGCAACCAAGGCGCCAAAGGCCTCCTCATAGGTGGGTGTGGCATGTAGTGAGGCTGAAGCCTCTCTTATCAGCCAGAGCGCTGACTCCCCCACATCCCCCCCCTTCTCGCCATTTGTAGGGAAGGCGGAGGGGAGGGACTTGGGATACAGTCAGGCTCCTAGGCCTATCCACCTCTTGGCTGCCACTAACCCCTGCCTCCTCCTGACTGCCACATTCCACAGCCACCTCCTGGCTGAGGTCTTCCTGTGTATGAAAAAGGGACATAGTTTGAGTTATTTGTTCATCAAACACACACAATTTTCATCTATTGACTGTTGCAAAATGTTTACAAATAGAAAACCATACAATTCTCAGCTCAGCAGTTTATATTCTTGCCCCAAATGTCCCCAACACTACTGTCCATTGATATGTCAAACACATTAGGAACTAAGCAATTGGGGATCCTGAATTAAGTGAACATCATTCCCTTTTCACAAAAATGGGTACAAAACTACTATACCTGGCTCAAGCTGGGCTCCTCCATCTCTTCCAGACTGGAAGGCCCAGGTTGCTCCTCGGAAGCCTCATCAGGGGTGGGCTGCGTGGAAGGACGCGTGGAAGGAAGAGTCGAGAGTGACTCCCTGACATCAGCCTGGTCTTTGAGAAAATGGAGCCTGTCATAGTACCAGAGCTTGGGGACATAGACCTGATCTGCTGCAGCTCCAGATGCTTGGGACTTCAGGACCTTATTGCGCTCCCTGAAATACGTACTCCTCAGGCTGCCAATTTTTATTCTTAACTTCTCAATGGTTGCCTTGGGGATCACCGGCTTTACAAATTCAAGAAGTTTCTGCATCGCTGCGTACCTCTTTGGTTTGTTGCTGTATTCGGGGTGTTTTGCCTACCACAAAAGGGTCAATTCCCGAAACTTATCAATGAAGAGGGGGAGAAAACTGACGTCATTGAAGCCATCCATCTTCTCTGTAAGACACAACACCACACAAAACACTAAAAAATGTCAGGCTAAACTCTACTAATCTTCTCCATAAATAAGCCTCAAGGTCTAAGCAGTCTAGGCTAGTGATGTACCAAGTTCAAATTGTACCTTCGTTCTAGCGATCGTCTCGTGCGTCAGCTCTCTCTCCCCTCGGCTCACAGATCGTCGATACGACACACGCGTGTGACGCTTTATATACAGTGCGCATGCGTGAAACTCTGCCTGCCCCTGATGATCTTTCTTGTCTATTCCACACCCCTTCTCTTTACGGCGCAGTGGGGAGAGCACATGGCGGGGACACAGCAGGTGCGCCCTAAATATTACAGCAACGAGGAGGAGGATGAGGAAAGGCCGGAGGCAGAAACGTCCCGATCCCGGAGGCTTAAATTTAAGGCCTCCAATATGTCTTTTGGAGAAATGTTGGAGATGGTGGACATATTGAAGAGGAGCGACTATGATGGGAAGTATGGGCCTTACCTCAACCCAAATGTCAGAAAGGCCAAGATCATGTCTAAAGTGGTGAGGAGGCTGTACAATAATTTTGGGGTACAACGATCCAAGGAACAACTGAGGAAACGCTGGTCAGACCTGAAACTGAGGGAGCCCGATCAGTACAGAAAGTACAGATCAAGCGAGTTCTTCAAAAAAGTAAGTAGTTGTCGTGTTTTGTGTTTTTATTTTCTTGCTTGCATACTGCTCCATGTGGTTGTTTTTTTCAATGTTGTACATTTGAAAATGGCCACTTTCATGTTCGTGTGTCCATTCGATCGTACTCAACCTCGATCTTTCTGCCACTGTCATGTTCGTGTGTGTCCATTCGATCGTACTCAACCTCGATCGTTCGGCCACCTATAATACGATGTTTGGTGAAGTTTTTAGTGAAAGGAAGTTTGTTGTCAATAGAGATGTCATCAAGAATGTAAAGCAAATTTCTTCAATGTAAAGGAGAGGTCACTCAGTAGCTGTTTACCCATCTGGAGTCTAGAGCACTAGTGTTGGGACACCCAAACCCCCTTTTTATTATGCTGTTCCACACATGTGCTCCAGTGGATACTATAGGGGTGTCTCCATCTGACAAACTTCAACCAAAAAGGTAGTAAGTTTGGCACCTTTACAAAGTGACTACATTAATGTTGTTGTCATTTGAACCTGGCCACAAACAACTATTGTCCCTCACTTCCAAGCAATGTTTGACATTTCCTATTTCTGCCCTCAATAGATTGTTGTGCTAAATATTCCTTTTGTACATTCTCATAGGGGAGCGAAGACTCGGGACGTCTGAGGACACCAGGAAACCCACACCTCCCAAAGAAGGGGAAATACCAACACCAGAAGCAGCGGAGGAGGAGGAAGGAGAGATCATCGAACTTGGAGAACTTGTCACCACAACAGGTGAGTGTGGGAGAACCCAGCTACTGGTGAGCTAATCAATGTATGCCTGCCTCTTTTACAATAGCCATTTTTTAATTTTTAATTTTTATAGGTGATGTGGATGTTGTGGAAGAAGAATCGCACTTTACCACTGAAAGTGCAAACGTACTCATCGGGGAGATAATGGTGTGCAATCGAGATCTAGATGAGATCAAGAAATACATCAATGATGTTCAACAAAAAATGAAGAACATCATTGATGTTTTAGCGAAAATCTGAAAACGCACAAAGTAATTATCACACATTTGTGGCTGTTTGTGACAACATTTGAAACTTAAGAACTGTGGCAAATTTGGAAGATGCACACATTGTGTCAACATGTGCTAGCTCCCATCATGGTGGATGAATGACAACGTTTTGGGGGTGCAACCACTTTACTAACTACTAAAGTGGGTGAGGTGAAGGGGTTGCACCCCCAAAACACGTCCATTGATCCCCATGATGGGAGATTGCACATTTGAACATTCTAGGCATGTGTTTTAGCATCAATTGCCCATTTTGATACCCAAATTGTGTGCATGTTCTAAATTTCAAGTTTCCAGGGGTGACACCCCATGTGATGAAGGCAAGATCAAACACACTTTGAACATATAGTCATGTCTGATCTTGTCTTCACTTTTGAAAGTTGAACTTTGCAAGTTCCTATGTTCAGTCTGTTATGTTTTGCTACATGCCTGGTTTTACCAAATGCGGAATGTTAGTAAACAATGTTCGAAAGAACCAAGATCTTTTCAGTTTTGCCAAGAATTTTTGAAAGGCACTTGTGAATGTGTTGTAATTAGGGATGGGCCCAGTGCTCGATGCAAACCCATGTTCGCATCGAGCACCGGGTGTTCGCTCGCTCGGCGAGCCCAGAACTATTTTGGCAGCTCGCATCACATTCGTGTGATGCGAGCGGCCCCGCAATGCATTGCGGCCGGCGCGGCCGGCGCAGTGCATTGCTGGCTGATGATTGGCCAAGCATGCACTGTGACCCCGCATGCTTGGCCAATCACAGCGCCGGAAACTCGGAGAGCCATAATTGGCTACAGGCAGGACGCCTGTAGCCAATTACAGCTCAGGGGCTTTAGTACACGCCCCCTCATTTAAAAGGCCGCCACGCCGTCGGCGCGGGTCACATGAGTTCCGGCTTTAGGAGAGATCAGGCTGATTCTGTGTCACTCTTTGCTAGATTCATATAGAAAGATTTGCTCTACTTTGCTAAACCATTGGCTATTTATTTGTTAAACCATTGCTACCTGTCATTGATCGTCCATTGCTGCTGCTGGTTAGTGTGTTTTTAGCTGCTGCTGGGGGTTAGTCTGGTACGTGTCTTACTGTTAGTACAGTATTTCAGTAGTACCAACCGCAGTGCTGTTAGTACAGCACTGCACCCCAAAAGCACCCATAGGACTTCTAGTGTGTTAGTGGCAGCAAACAGAGCTCCTATATTTTCTTCCCAGAAGCACCCATAGGACTTGTACTGTGTTAGTGGCATCACACAGAGTTCCTATATTGTCTTCCCAGAAGCACCCATAGGACTTGTACTGTGTTAGTGGCATCACACAGAGTTCCTATATTTTCTTCCCAGAAGCACCCATAGGACTTGTACTGTGTTAGTGGCATCACACAGAGTTCCTATATTTTCTTCCCAGAAGCACCCATAGGACTTGTACTGTGTTAGTCCCATCACACAGAGCTCCTATATTTTCTTCCCAGAAGCACCCATAGGACTTGTACTGTGTTAGTGGCATCACACAGAGTTCCTATATTGTCTTCCCAGAAGCACCCATAGGACTTGTACTGTGTTAGTGGCATCACACAGAGTTCCTATATTTTCTTCCCAGAAGCACCCATAGGACTTGTACTGTGTTAGTGGCATCACACAGAGTTCCTATATTGTCTTCCCAGAAGCACCCATAGGACTTGTACTGTGTTAGTGGCATCACACAGAGTTCCTATATTTTCTTCCCAGAAGCACCCATAGGACTTGTACTGTGTTAGTGGCATCACACAGAGTTCCTATATTTTCTTCCCAGAAGCACCCATAGGACTTGTAGTGTGTTAGTGGCATCACACAGAGTTCCTATATTTTCTTCCCAGAACCACCCATAGGACTTGTACTGTGTTAGTGGCATCACACAGAGTTCCTATATTTTCTTCCCAGAACCACCCATAGGACTTGTACTGTGTTAGTGGCATCACACAGAGTTCCTATATTTTCTTCCCAGAAGCACCCATAGGACTTGTACTGTGTTAGTGGCATCACACAGAGTTCCTATATTTTCTTCCCAGAAGCACCCATAGGACTTGTACTGTGTTAGTGGCATCACACAGAGTTCCTATATTTTCTTCCCAGAAGCACCCATAGGACTTGTACTGTGTTAGTCCCATCACACAGAGCTACCAAATGCGGAATGTTAGTAAACAATGTTCGAAAGAACCAAGATCTTTTCAGTTTTGCCAAGAATTTTTGAAAGGCACTTGTGAATGTGTTGTAAGTAGGGATGGGCCCAGTGCTCGATGCAAACCCATGTTCGCATCGAGCACCGGGTGTTCGCTCGCTCGGCGAGCCCAGAACTATTTTGGCCGCTCACATCACATTCGTGTGATGCGAGCGGCCCCGCAATGCATTGCGGCCGGCGCGGCCGGCGCAGTGCATTACTGGCTGATGATTGGCCAAGCATGCACTGTGACCCCGCATGCTTGGCCAATCACAGCGCCGGAAACTCGGAGAGCCATAATTGGCTACAGGCAGGACGCCTGTAGCCAATTACAGCTCAGGGGCTTTAGTACACGCCCCCTCATTTAAAAGGCCGCCACACCGTCGGCGCCGGTCACATGAGTTCCGGCTTTAGGAGAGATCAGGCTGATTCTGTGTCACTCTTTGCTAGATTCATATAGAAAGATTTGCTCTACTTTGCTAAACCATTGGCTATTTATTTGCTAAACCATTGCTACCTGTCATTGATCGTCCATTGCTGCTGCTGGTTAGTGTGTTTTTAGCTGCTGCTGGGGGTTAGTCTGGTACGTGTCTTACTGTTAGTACAGTATTTCAGTAGTACCAACCGCAGTGCTGTTAGTACAGCACTGCACCCCAAAAGCACCCATAGGACTTCTAGTGTGTTAGTGGCAGCAAACAGAGCTCCTATATTTTCTTCCCAGAAGCACCCATAGGACTTGTACTGTGTTAGTGGCATCACACAGAGTTCCTATATTGTCTTCCCAGAAGCACCCATAGGACTTGTACTGTGTTAGTGGCATCACACAGAGTTCCTATATTTTCTTCCCAGAAGCACCCATAGGACTTGTACTGTGTTAGTGGCATCACACAGAGTTCCTATATTTTCTTCCCAGAAGCACCCATAGGACTTGTACTGTGTTAGTGGCATCACACAGAGTTCCTATATTTTCTTCCCAGAAGCACCCATAGGACTTGTACTGTGTTAGTCCCATCACACAGAGCTCCTATATTTTCTTCCCAGAAGCACCCATAGGACTTGTACTGTGTTAGTGGCATCACACAGAGTTCCTATATTTTCTTCCCAGAAGCACCCATAGGACTTGTACTGTGTTAGTGGCATCACACAGAGTTCCTATATTTTCTTCCCAGAAGCACCCATAGGACTTTTACTGTGTTAGTGGCATCACACAGAGTTCCTATATTTTCTTCCCAGAAGCACCCATAGGACTTGTACTGTGTTAGTGGCATCACACAGAGTTCCTATATTTTCTTCCCAGAAGCACCCATAGGACTTGTACTGTGTTAGTGGCATCACACAGAGTTCCTATATTTTCTTCCCAGAAGCACCCATAGGACTTGTACTGTGTTAGTGGCATCACACAGAGTTCCTATATTTTCTTCCCAGAAGCACCCATAGGACTTGTACTGTGTTAGTGGCATCACACAGAGTTCCTATATGTTCTTCCCAGAAGCACCCATAGGACTTGTACTGTGTTAGTCCCATCACACAGAGCTCCTATATTTTCTTCCCAGAAGCACCCATAGGACTTGTACTGTGTTAGTGGCATCACACAGAGTTCCTATATTGTCTTCCCAGAAGCACCCATAGGACTTGTACTGTGTTAGTGGCATCACACAGAGTTCCTATATTTTCTTCCCAGAAGCACCCATAGGACTTGTACTGTGTTAGTGGCATCACACAGAGTTCCTATATTGTCTTCCCAGAAGCACCCATAGGACTTGTACTGTGTTAGTGGCATCACACAGAGTTCCTATATTTTCTTCCCAGAAGCACCCATAGGACTTGTACTGTGTTAGTGGCATCACACAGAGTTCCTATATTTTCTTCCCAGAAGCACCCATAGGACTTGTACTGTGTTAGTGGCATCACACAGAGTTCCTATATTTTCTTCCCAGAAGCACCCATAGGACTTGTACTGTGTTAGTGGCATCACACAGAGTTCCTATATTTTCTTCCCAGAAGCACCCATAGGACTTGTACTGTGTTAGTGGCATCACACAGAGTTCCTATATTTTCTTCCCAGAAGCACCCATAGGACTTGTACTGTGTTAGTGGCATCACACAGAGTTCCTATATTTTCTTCCCAGAAGCACCCATAGGACTTGTACTGTGTTAGTGGCATCACACAGAGTTCCTATATTTTCTTCCCAGAAGCACCCATAGGACTTGTACTGTGTTAGTGGCATCACACAGAGTTCCTATATTGTCTTCCCAGAAGCACCCATAGGACTTGTACTGTGTTAGTGGCATCACACAGAGTTCCTATATTTTCTTCCCAGAAGCACCCATAGGACTTGTACTTTGTTAGTGGCATCACACAGAGTTCCTATATTTTCTTCCCAGAAGCACCCATAGGACTTGTAGTGTGTTAGTCCCATCACACAGAGCTCCTATATTTTCTTCCCAGAAGCACCCATAGGACTTGTAGTGTGTTAGTCCCATCACACAGAGTTCCTATATTTTCTTCCCAGAAGCACCCATAGGACTTGTAGTGTGTTAGTCCCATCACACAGAGCTCCTATATTTTCTTCCCAGAAGCACCCATAGGACTTGTAGTGTGTTAGTCCCATCACACAGAGTTCCTATATTTTCTTCCCAGAAGCACCCATAGGACTTGTAGTGTGTTAGTCCCATCACACAGAGCTCCTATATTTTCTTCCCAGAAGCACCCATAGGACTTGTAGTGTGTTAGTCCCATCACACAGAGCTCCTATATTTTCTTCCCAGAAGCACCCATAGGACTTGTAGTGTGTTAGTCCCATCACACAGAGCTCCTATATTTTCTTCCCAGAAGCACCCATAGGACTTCAATTGTGTATTAGTGGCATCACACAGAGCTCCTATATTTTCTTCCCAGAAGCACCCATAGGACTTGTAGTGTGTTAGTCCCATCACACAGAGCTCCTATATTTTCTTCCCAGAAGCACCCATAGGACTTGTAGTGTGTTAGTCCTATCACACAGAGCTCCTATATTTTCTTCCCAGAAGCACCCATAGGACTTCAATTGTGTGTTAGTGCCATCATACAGAGCTCCTATATTTTCTTCCCAGAAGCACCCATAGGACTTGTACTGTGTTAGTGGCATCACACAGAGTTCCTATATTTTCTTCCCAGAAGCACCCATAGGACTTGTAGTGTGTTAGTCCCATCACACAGAGCTCCTATATTTTCTTCCCAGAAGCACCCATAGGACTTGTAGTGTGTTAGTCCCATCACACAGAGTTCCTATATTTTCTTCCCAGAAGCACCCATAGGACTTGTAGTGTGTTAGTCCCATCACACAGAGCTCCTATATTTTCTTCCCAGAAGCACCCATAGGACTTGTAGTGTGTTAGTCCCATCACACAGAGTTCCTATATTTTCTTCCCAGAAGCACCCATAGGACTTGTAGTGTGTTAGTCCCATCACACAGAGCTCCTATATTTTCTTCCCAGAAGCACCCATAGGACTTGTAGTGTGTTAGTCCCATCACACAGAGCTCCTATATTTTCTTCCCAGAAGCACCCATAGGACTTGTAGTGTGTTAGTCCCATCACACAGAGTTCCTATATTTTCTTCCCAGAAGCACCCATAGGACTTGTAGTGTGTTAGTCCCATCACACAGAGCTCCTATATTTTCTTCCCAGAAGCACCCATAGAACTTGTAGTGTGTTAGTCCCATCACACAGAGTTCCTATATTTTCTTCCCAGAAGCACCCATAGGACTTGTAGTGTGTTAGTCCCATCACACAGAGCTCCTATATTTTCTTCCCAGAAGCACCCATAGGACTTGTAGTGTGTTAGTCCCATCACACAGAGCTCCTATATTTTCTTCCCAGAAGCACCCATAGGACTTGTAGTGTGTTAGTCCCATCACACAGAGCTCCTATATTTTCTTCCCAGAAGCACCCATAGGACTTCAATTGTGTGTTAGTGCCATCACACAGAGCTCCTATATTTTCTTCCCAGAAGCACCCATAGGACTTGTAGTGTGTTAGTCCCATCACACAGAGTTCCTATATTTTCTTCCCAGAAGCACCCATAGGACTTGTAGTGTGTTAGTCCCATCACACAGAGCTCCTATATTTTCTTCCCAGAAGCACCCATAGGACTTCAATTGTGTGTTAGTGGCATCGCACAGAGCTCCTATATTTTCTTCCCAGAAGCACCCATAGGACTTGTACTGTGTTAGTCCCATCACACAGAGCTCCTATATTTTCTTCCCAGAAGCACCCATAGGACTTCAATTGTGTGTTAGTGCCATCACACAGAGCTCCTATATTTTCTTCCCAGAAGCACCCATAGGACTTCAATTGTGTGTTAGTCCCATCACACAGAGCTCCTATATTTTCTTCCCAGAAGCACCCATAGGACTTCAATTGTGTTCACTGACTATCCTCTTCCTCCTCCTCAATGATCCATGCCACCACACCAGTGCCTAAGGCACAATTTTTCAGCCCCTGTATAACAGGGCCGTGTACTTACAATTTTTAAAAAAAATGCTTTGCAACACGTGTGACTGCTGTGCTCCAAGTACAGTATCTGTGAGGGGTTGCAGTGTTGTGGCACCAGCACCAGTGCCTAAGGCACAATTTTTCAGCCCCTGTTTAACAGGGGCGTGTAATTAAAATGTTTTAAAAAAATGCTTTGCAACACGTGTGACTGCTGTGCTCCAAGTACAGTATCTGTGAGGGGTTGCAGTGTTGTGGCACCAGCACCAGTGCCTAAGGCACAATTTTTCAGCCCCTGTTTAACAGGGGAGTGTAATTACAATTTTTTTTAAAAATGCTTCGCAACACGTGTGACTGCTGTGCTCCAAGTACAGTATCTGTGAGGGGTTGCAGTGTTGTGGCACCAGCACCAGTGCCTAAGGCACAATTTTTCAGCCCCTGTTTAACAGGGGCGTGTAATTACAATTTTTTAAAAAAATGCTTCGCAACACGTGTGACTGCTGTGCTCCAAGTACAGTATCTGTGAGGGGTTGCAGTGTTGTGGCACCAGCACCAGTGCCTAAGGCACAATTTTTCAGCCCCTGTTTAACAGGGGCGTGTAATTACAATTTTTTAAAAAAATGCTTCGCAACACGTGTGACTGCTGTGCTCCAAGTACAGTATCTGTGAGGGGTTGCAGTGTTGTGGCACCAGCACCAGTGCCTAAGGCACAATTTTTCAGCCCCTGTTTAACAGGGGCGTGTAATTACAATTTTTTTAAAAAATGCTTCGCAACACGTGTGACTGCTGTGCTCCAAGTACAGTATCTGTGAGGGTTGCAGTGTTGTGGCACCAGTGCCTAAGGCACAATTTTTCAGCCCCTGTTGGGGCGTGTAATTACAATTTTTAGGCAATGCTTTGCAACAGGTCTCATTGCTGTGCTAAGAGTACAGTATCTGTGAGGGGTTGCAGTGTTGTGGCACCAGCACCAATGTCTAAGGCACAATTTTTCAGCCCCTGTTTAACAGGGGCATGTAATTACAAATCTTGATCTAATAGTTCACAGCAGGGCCCATTCCTGCGCCCACCAAGAGTAACTATGAGGGCCTACAGTCTTGTGGCAACACCGTCCACCACCACCGCCAAAGGCCCAATTTTTCTGCCCTGTTCAACAGGTGCATGCAATTACAAATCTTGATCTAATAACTCACAGCAGGGCCCATTCCTGCGCCCACCAAGAGTAACTGTGAGGGCTTACAGTCTTGTGGCAACACCGTCCACCACCACCACCACCACCACCAAAGGCCCAATTTTTCTGCCCTGTTCAACAGGTGCATGCAATTACAAATCTTGATCTAATAACTCACAGCAGGGACCATTCCTGCGCCCACCAAGAGTAACTGTGAGAGCTTACAGTCTTGTGGCAACACCGTCCACCACCCCCACCACCACCAAAGGCCCAATTTTTCTGCCCGGTTCAACAGGTGCATGCAAGTACAAATCTTGATCTATTAACTCACAGCAGGGCCCATTCCTGTGCCCACCAGTCTTGTGGCTACACCAACATCTAATAGGGCAAATTTCTGCAGAGTATATACGCCAGGCCCCTACTTTCAAACATCCAACTTACAAACGACTCCTACTTGCAAACGGAAAGAGAAAACAGGAAGTGAGAGGAAATCTACCCCTAGGAAGGGAAATTCTATGCTGTTAGATTTAATTTGGGAAAAAGGTATCTCCTCTCTACTGATGCTTTATCACCAATCCTTGTTTCAATTCAAACCCCACTTTTCCAAAAACATTTGTCATTGGGACGGAAAGTGAGGTGACATGTTCTGAACAGATGTGCAAAGACAGCAAATGTTACAGGGGTGATAACCCCTCCCTATGTTCTCCAAAAAGCTTAAAAATAGATTTTTTTGGGATGGAGCTACACTTCATAATGTACCTGTTCAGATTCTACTTAAGAACAAACCTACAGTCCGTGTCTTGTTTGCACCACCTATATACTGCTGTTCAGAGTATATAGGGTTGTAGGTATAGGGTTTTATTTTGGGTGCGGGGTCCCCCTTAATATCCATACAAGACCCAAAGGGACTGGGGTGGGGGGGGGGGGGTGTTGGGGTAGCCATGCCATTTTTCTCAAGGATTTTCAGCCATATGGCGGCCAGGACAAGACATGCCATTAAAGCCGCAAGTGTTTTTAAATGGCTTCTTTTTTTCCTTTACAAATGTCATTTTGTGCAAGGACAGTTCTAAACACGGGAAACACATGCCACTTCACAGGCATACTTTAGACACCCCCCAGGTACCATATTTAAAGGAAAATTTCACTTTTTTTTTTTTCACTTTATGCATCATTAAAATGACTGCTCCCGAAAAAAAACGTTTGTTTTTAAAAGTTTTTTTTGCATTGATATATGTCCCCTGGGGCAGGACCCGGGTCCCCAAACCTGTTTTATGACATTAACATGCATATTGGCCGTTGTAATTAGCACTTTTGATTTCGAACGTTCGCGTCCATTATAACGTATAGGGTTCGAAAATTCGCGCAAACTTTCGGTCGGTTCGAAGGTTCTGGTTCGAACCGAACCCGGGGGTGTTCGGCTCATCCCTAGGTAAGTAAACTTTTTACATCTAAAAAATGTGTGGCTTCCTTATTTAAAAACACAAAAGCATTATTTATGGCAAAAGTAAATGATTTTGGGGACAATGGGTGTTATTTACTAAAGGCTATTCCAGTTTGCACTGCAAGTGTATTTTCCAGGGCACTTTTGCAGTGCACTTGTAGTGCATAGTGGATTTGGCTTATGTAAATGACACCCACAGTGCTTTGTAATAAAACACGTAGCACACCATTTTTGGGAATACACACATTTTTGTCATGGTGATGAAAAGGAGTATTTTGGGTGTCAGTTATGCACTACAAACCTTCTCTAGACAAAAGATTAGGTATCACACACACAACATGAGAAGATTCTTTTTGGGAAGAAGAGACTGTTACCTCCTTTTGCCCAGAAAGTGCATCCCCACTGTTGAAGATAAAGGGCCCAAATTTTAAAGACAAATAAGCTAGAACACACCTACAAGAAACACAAGCAGGAAATGACAAGAAATCATATGTCTGGTTAAAAAATATATTTAATAAAAAATGCCTCTCACACATCGTCAGGCAGAGCAATGGCCCCCCTACCCACAAAGTAGTCCATATATCGCTTGCGGACCTCGCGGGCATTTAGAGGGGGAAAGCCAGGACGTGCCGCTTGAAGGGCTGTGAGGTCGGCATTGGAAGGCCCGTCCACATCTAGGCCAACGGGCACAACATAGTTGCTGCTATGTCTTTTGAGGAAGTTGTGCAATATGCAGCAGGAAAGAACTATGTGGTTGAGTTTGTATCCAAGTTAATAGCTGTCAACAACAGGCGGAAGCGACTGGCCAGGATCCCGAAGGTGTTCTCCACCACTCTGCGGGCTCTCGACAGCCTATAATTGAAGACCCTCTGGTCTGGGGTGAGGGTCCTCATCGGGAAGGGCCTCATCAGATGGGTTGTCAGCGCAAACGCTTCATCCGCGACAAAGACAATGGGGAGTCCTTCAGCATTCTCCTGTGGAGGTGGCAAGCACAGACTGCCACTCTGGAGACGCCAGTAGAACTCCGTGTGCGCAATGGCATCACCATCCGAGATCCGGCCATTCATCCCCACATCCACATACAAAAACTCGTATGTCGCCGACACCACCGCCAACATCACTACACTATTAAACCCCTTGTAATTATAATAGTATGACGCCGAGTTGGGGGGTGGGACGATGCGGACGTGTTTCCCATCAACTGCACCTCCGCAGTTAGGAAAGTCCCAACGGCTGGCAAAGTGGGAGGCCACAGTCTGCCATTCCTGTGGCGTGGAAGGGAACTGTGGAGTGAAACAAGAAAAAAAAATTAGTCACTTTGCACATAAACATTGCAAGCAGATTAGACACTAACATCTTGGAACAAGATCAGACTTACTTGTAACCTTGAAAGTATTTGCACCCCAAGTACAAGGTCCCCCTAGCAGATTATTCACCCCCCATCAATCCCCCCACTTCTGATGGGCCATTGACAATAACTAGGGTTTTGGGGGGGGGATTGGACAGGTAACCCTCTGCACTTCATTGATAGCCAAATGGCTCAATAATGTGTGCTAGTTTGACCAGACCCTCCTTACTTAACACTATTGTCAGCCCACAGGAAAGATAAAATAACCTTCCTAATCACCCCCCCCCCCCCCCAAAAAAAAAAAGGAAGCACATTTTGACATTCTGCAATTACCTATCAAGCTAATAGGAGGAAAATACCAAAAAAAATTATAAAATGGAAAGTATTGAGCCAGCCCCTTGCACTACATGCTTTGCTGAATTCATCCCTAAATATGACCACTATAAAGAGGTAGGTATATAGTGTGTATTGAGCTTGGCAAAGCCAGCAGATAGAGGATTGGTAGCATCTGACAGAGCAGTTGGGGAGGGGGTTCCTAATGAGTTTGGCACCCCAAAAAAAAAAGAAAAAAATTCAAAGGGGCTCTGCATGAAGTAAAACACACAGCAAACATTTGTGCATATTTTAGGGGGTGTTTGGGGGAAAACAATACTATGCAGCAGACAAAATACATTGCTTAAGGGACTAGGCCATAAGTGTCTATTGGGCCAGAAGAGCATGCTGGGGAGGTAAGTGAAGGGAAAAATGCATAAAGGACAAAAGGGGCACAGCATATTAGAGCATATTGCAATCATGGTAATTAGGGAAGGAGGTAAAAAATACAAGACATTAGCAAACAGAGCATACATAGAAGGGAATAGTAAAGGAGAAATGTTACATTAATATAGTCCTCCTGCAGGACCTGGATTATGGCAGAACAGGTCTCTGGAATAATGATTCCCAGAGCCTGGGGAGAGATACCTGTGGAGAACTTCAGATCTTGAAGGCTCCTCCCTGTCGCCAAGTACCTCAACGTGGCAACAAGTCTCTGCTCCGGAGTGATGGCTTGTCTCATGCAGGTATCCTGCAGGCTGATAAAAGGGGACAGCAAAGCCAAAAGACGGTGAAAAACGGGGTCCGTCATCCGGAGAAAGTTCCTGAAATCATCAGGATTATTCTCCCGGATCTCACGATGCAAAGGCATGTGCGAGAATTGGTCACGCTGAAGCAACCAATTCTTGGTCCACATACTCCTCCTCGCTCTGTTCATGGACGGGTCTTGGCTCAAAGCTAAAAGCCCGACACCAAGTCCTCGTACAGCACGAACTCAGCGACGAGTACGTATGGGAAATATCGCTCACAAACGATCGGCTGGTCAGAACCGACAAACAGAAGGCACCGATAAACAGTAAGGCCTAAAAGAACGAAATGAATACCAGAAACGAGCAGACAATAAGCAGTGAAAATCAAAGCGTCCTATATCAAGATATAGGCCACAATGACCAACAAATGCGAACTGACTACACGCACTAATAAACAGATATGCACGACAAGCACAAACTGAAGAGCAGTAACGATCTGAGTCAGAAAACTGAGAAGCGCGAATCGTAAGTCCCCAAACTTCTTCTAACACGCGATAAACACGGAATCAGCAGAAGGAGCCCAACGGGTGCGGGACGTGGTGCTGAACTTTCCTTTTCTAATCTCGTGGAAGACGACTTACGTCACGACGTTCTTAAAGACCGGAAATTCCGACAACGTTTTCCGACCGTGTGTACGCAACACCAGCATCGGACAAATTCCGACGAAAATGATCCGACGGAACTAGTCATCGGAAAATCCGAGCGTGTGTACGGGCCATGTCTATTAGACCCTGAGGTAAGCACAACACATCTATTAAGTACATTATCACTCTATCATTATGAAAAATCTGCGATTTAGATTTATCCACAGGCAGATTGAACCACCAGAGAAAGCCACTGTATGAAACAAAAAAGGCAAAAAAACACAATCAAGGAACGTTAACTTTGTAGAACCCCCAGCCCCCCCCCCCCCCACCCCGCACATCTGTTGGGGAACTCGGAGTACCCAATCCCATAACCAAAGTACTTAGGAGATTCTCCTATGGGGACAAGGAGAAGAAAGTAGTGACCATGGGGCGCTGCTGCTGGGTAGTACAGTCAATTCAAACCCTGTGCAGGTTTATATATACATAAACACACACACGTATATAATATACATGTGTATGCCCAGCCAAATGTATGACTTTTTTTACTTTGCTGCTATGGGCTATAGCCCGAGTTCTTTTGTAGACCCAGCAACAACCCTGGTGGGGGCCCCTCATGGTTTCTTGCAACGGGGCCCTAAAGATTGTAGTTACGCCTCTGACAACATCCATGACAAAATGAAGCTAAACTATCCTTCTGATTTGCAGGGAACAACAATCCGGTAAACTTTTGTTCTCTTCTTTCCAAGTTTGATGTCAGCAAAGTAGAGTTATGTTTATGTGCATTTCTATTGTGTTTTTTTCGGTCTTGCTAACCTAGCTGGGCAGGCAGGCAGTGCATCGCTTGGTCTGTGTCTAGCTGCTAATGCCAGTGAGCCATTTTAGCTTTTATTCATTCACAGTTTATGCATTTTTGATATCAAGAATTCAATTTTTTTTACTATTTGCAATGTGAATTCTTGATTATTTTTACTAGTAGGGCCCCTTAGTTAATTTATACCTACCAATGTCTATTTTTGATATAAGGAATTACATGTTCACTTGTACAAAAGTTAATTCTTGATATCACTCACAGGGATTATTGATATCTGCATCACTAGTTCACTATTTAAATATTACAAGAGCCAAGCCATTGTATAAATAGTAAAGGAAATTGGGAGCCAGTTTAATTGGGTCTGAGGCAGCTTCTAAAATGAGTTAGCTATAATTTGCAGGTGCTATGCTTAAAGAGGAGGGCCGGGCAAAAAAAAAAAAATTAAAAGTCAGCAGCTACAAATACTGCAGCTGCTGACTTTTAATAATCGGACACTTACCTGTCCCGGGGTCCAGCGATGCGGGGGAACGAGACCCCCCCCTCGTTCCCCGCTCCGCTCACGACGCCGGCATTCTTAATGTGGGAACCCGGCTGGGCTTCACAGCCGGGCACCCACTGCGCATGCGCGAGCGGCGCCGTGCGCCGTGATTCGACGCTCACTCATCTGGGACACATGACATGTCCCAGATGACTGTGCGGCGCCTACAGGAAGTGACTTTTAGCCCGGGCTATGAAGGTGGCAGACTTCGAGGGACCCCCTAGCAACAGGCATTTAGAGGTGAGTAAAAAATTTTTTTTTTTCCAATTATTTTTTTTTAATTTTTTTTATGATTTTTAAGCCCCTTTTTGTTTTTTGGTTGCAACCCCACTTTAAGTTTGTCAGTAGAGGAGATGCTGGATCATCAGCCAGTACAAGCACAGATTCAGTTGTTACACATCCAGCCTCCACAGTCAGCACAGACCCAGTACAGCCAGCTTCAGCAAAAACAGCACAGCCATCTTCAGCAAGTACTAGCAACACAGACCCAGGTGAAGTACAGGCAGTCTCAACCAGTACAGTACAGCCATCTTCAGCAAGTACTAGCAACACAGACCCAGGTGAAGTACAGGCAGCCTCAGTCAGTACTAGCAGCACAACCAGAGGTGTACAGCCAGCAGCAGATACAAGCAGCTCAGACCCAAATAGAACAGTTGCCGCTCCACCAAATGACCCAGCAGATTGGCCCCCAGTCTTAAAGCGGGACTGTACTGAAAACATTTTTTTTTTAAAGCCAGCAGCTACAAATACTGCAGCTGCTGACTTTTAAAAAATGGACACTTACCTGTCCCTGGTTCCAGCGGTGTCGGCAGCAGAGGCCGATCGCTCGCTCGGCTCTCTGCTGTAGCCGGCGCCATTCTCGGTGAGGGAATCAGGAAGTGGCTTCACTTCCTGATTCCCTAGTGCGCATGCGCGAGTCGCGCGGCGCAATGAGAATCTTCAGTGCTGTCTGCCGGGACACATGTGTGTCCCAGCAGACAGCGCGCACGCACAGGAACTTGCGTAAACTCCCACGGGAGTTTATGCCGGAAGTGGGTGCAGATACCTGTCTTAGACAGGTATCTGCACCCCCCTCCCCCCTGAAAGGTGCCAAATGTGACACCGGAGGGGGGGAGGGTTCCGAAAAGCGGGAGTTCCACTTTAGGGTGGAATCCCGCTTTAACAGACTTTATGAGGACTGAGATAGTGTGCAGAGGTCCATTCAAACCAGGACTGGATTTTTCTTTCCCTAAAGACAAGTCTAGCCACTTCAGCCCCGGACCATTTGGCAGCCAAAGGACCAGAGGTCTTTTTTCAATTTCGCACTGCACTGCTTTAACTGGTAATTGCGCGGTCATGCAATGTTGTACCCAAACGAAATTGGCGTCCTTTTCTTCCCACAAATAGAGCTTTATTTTGATGGTATTTGATTGCCTCTGTGATTTTTATTTTTTGCGCTATAAACGGAAAAAGACTGCAAATTTTGAAAAAAAAAGATATTTTCTACTTTTTGTTATAAGAAAAATCCAATAAACTCAATTTTAATCAAACATTTGGGCCAAAATGTATTTAGCCACATGTCTTTAGTAAAAAAAATGCCAATAAGCGTATATTTATTGGTTTGCGCAAAAGTTATAGCGTCTACAAACTAGAGTACATTTTCTGGAATTTACACCGCTTTTAATTTATGACTGCCTATCTCATTTCTTGAGGTGCTAAAATGGCAGGGAAGTACAAAACCCCCCCAAATGACCCCATTTTGGAAAGTAGACACCCCAAGCTATTTGCTGAGAGGCATGTTGAGCCCATTGAATATTTTTTTTTATTAGATTGAATAAAGACAAAAAAAAAAAAATGTTTTCAAAAAGTTGTCACTAAATGATATATTGCTCACACATGCCATGGTTATATGTGGAATTGCACCCCAAAATACATTTAGCTGCTTCTCCTGAGTATGGGGATACCACATGTGTGGGACTTTTTGGGAGCCTAGCCGCGTACGGGGCCCCGAAACCCAAGCACCGCCTTCAGGATTTCTAAGGGTGCAAATTTTTGATTTCACTCCTCACTACCTATCACAGTTTCGAAGGCCATAAAATGCCAAAATAGCACAAAACCCCCCCAAATGACCCCATTTTGGAAAGTAGACACCCCAAGCTATTTGCTGAGAGGCATGTTGAGCCCATTGAATATTTTTTTTTTTTAGTCCCAAGTGATTGAATAAAGACAAAAAATAAAAAATAAAAAAAAAATAAAAAAAAGTTGTCACTAAATGATATATTGCTCACACATGCCATAGTTATATGTGGAATTGCACCCCAAAATACATTTTGCTGCTTCTCCTGAGTATGGGGATACCACATATGTGGGACTATTTGGGAGCCTAGCCGCGTACGGGGCCCCGAAACCCAAGCACCGTCTTCAGGATTTCTAAGGGTGCAAATTTTTGATTTCACTCCTCACTACCTATCACAGTTTCGAAGGCCATAAAATGCCAAAATAGCACAAAACCCCCCCAAATGACCCCATTTTGGAAAGTAGACACCCCAAGCTATTTGCTGAGAGGCATGGTGAGTATTTTACAGCTCTCATTTGTTTTTGAAAATGAAGAAAGTAAAGAAAAAAAAATATTTTTTTTCTTTTTTCAATTTTCAAAACTTTGTGACAAAAAGCGAGATCTGCAAAATACTCACCATACCTCTCAGCAAATAGCTTGGGGTGTCTACTTTCCAAAATGGGGTCATTTTGGGGGGTTTTTATGCCATCTGGGCATTCCATGGCCTCCGAAACTGTGATTGGCAGTGAGAAGTGAAATAAAAAAATTACACCCTTAGAAAGCCTGAAGGCGGTGCTTGGTTTTTGGGGTGACGTACGCGGCTAGGCTCCCAAAAAGTCCCACACATGTGGTATCCCCGTACTCAGGAGAAGCAACAGAATGTATTTTGGGGTGTATTTCCACATATGCCCATGGCATGTTTGAGCAATATATCATTTAGTGACAACTTTTTGTAAAAAAAATATATATATATTTTTTTTTTTTCATTATTCAATCTCTTGGGACAAAAAAAAAAAAAATTTAATGGGCTCAACATTGCTCTCAGCAAATAGCTTGGGGTGTCTACTTTCCAAAATGGGGTCATATGGGGGGGGGTTTGAACTGTCCTGGCATTTTATGCACAACATTTAGAAGCCTATGTCACACGTCACCCACTCTTCTAACCACTTGTAGACAAAGCCTTTTCTGACACTTTTTGTTTACATGAAAACATATTTTTTTTTTTTGCAAGAAAATTACGTTGAACCCCCAAACACTATATATATTGTTAAAGCAAAGGCCCTACAGATTAAAATGGTGGGTGTTGCATTTTTTTTTTCCACACAGTATTTGCGCAGCGATTTTTCAAACGCATTTTTTGTGGAAAAAATACACTTTTTTTTATTTTAATGCACTAAAACACACTACATTGCTCAAATTTTTGATGAAATAAAAAATATGATCTTAGGCCGAGTACATGGATACCAAACAGGACATGCTTTGAAATTGCGCACAAACACGCAGTGGCGACAAACTACATACATTTTTAAAAGCCTTTAAAAGCCTTTACATGATACCACATTAGATTCACGGAGGAGGTCTACTGCTAAAATTACTGCCCTCGATCTGACCTTCGCGGTGATACCTCACATGCATGGTGCAATTGCTGTTTACGTATGACGCCAGACCAACGATTGTGTTCGCCTTTGCGCAAGAGAAGGGGGGGCAGGGGTGCTTTTTTCTTTTTTTTTTTTAATTTTTTTTATTTATTTAGCTTTTTTATTTTATTTTAAAACTGTTCCCTCCATTTTTTTCTTTTGTTATCATTTTTATTGTTATCTCACGGAATGTAAATATCCCCTATGATAGCAATAGGCAGTGACAGGTACTCTTTTTTTGAAAAAATTGGGGTCTGTTAGACCCTAGATCTTTCCTCTGCCCTCAAAGCATCTGACCACACCAAGATCGGTGTGATAAAACGCTTTCCCAATTTCCCAATGGCGCGGTTTATATCCGGGAGGGGGGACATTCCCTCCCACTGCTTGTAAAAGCAGTCTAGAGGCTAATTACCCGCTAGAATTGCTTTTACATGAAAGCCGATCACTGGCTGAAAAGAATGATACCAAGATGATACCTAAACCTGCAGGCATCATTCTGGTATAACCATTCAAAGTCCAGCAACATACTGGACATATATTGTAATCTTTATTTTTCATGCAGCCTCTTGGCTGAACGAAAAAAAGAGATTGATTGGTGGGTATGCCCACCATTAGAATACCTCCCTTCATCCACCCACTTCTAATGATGGGCATACATGCACCATTTATATATGCCGAAGCATGGGGGCATCCTCCCACAAAAGTTATGCCATGTACACACGGTTGCACTTTTCCACGGGGCAAGGCTCCGTCGGAATTTCGACCGTATGTACGCAGCATTAGGAGCCAATCGCTCCCCCCCCTGCTGCCCCCATGCTTCGGCATATATGCTCTTTTTTTTAACTGTGGTGGTGAAATCACCTCCTACAGTGTTGGAGTCGCGTCTTTATGTATCGTGGGAGCAAACACTGTTGCTGTCAAGATAAATAAATCCGCGCTGCAACTGAATGGCGCACCTGAAAACAAAAAAATGGTTAACACTAAAACACAGTAAACAAAATTACATACCTGAAAAGCAAGCATGATAAAACATAATAAAACATTGCAGAATAGAATGGAGTAAAAAAAGAGCAACAATAGAGAGAGAACAATAAAACGACAACTATTTTTTTATTTTTTTGAGATTTACAGGTAAAAAAGCTCCTGACTGTTAGCGACTGAATCAAAACGCTACCACAAAAAAACTGTTAGCGATCGCAGGGATCAGGCCTGACTCTGCGAACGCTGCAGTTATGTGTGCTTAGTGTTTTCTAAATGACAGTGATCGATCAATACTGCACTTGGGTGGGCTGGGCTGGGCTGGGCGGAGGGGGAAAACGCAGGTGCTAGCAGGTATCTGGGCTGATGCCGCTAACAATGCGTTTTTTTGGAACCCTAAACTGCTGGGACGCTAGTATAGATCTGATCAGATCAGATATTGATCTGTTCAGATACTGTACCACTAAGGGAGGTGTATGCTTTGTGCGTGGGTGTTTGCGGTGCTGGCACTAACCTGGGGCGACGCAGACCTTATTTGACCCTAAAACCTAATTGATATCACCCGCCGGGCGATCAGGGGGTTAAACCGTTATTGGGTAATAAATGGCGGGTGCCCTGACAGTATAAAAAACAAACTATCTAACCAGCGTCACCCGTAACAGTTATACGGTGATCACTGGTGAAAGGGTTAACTAGGGGCAATCAGGGGGTTAAAACCTTTATTAGGTATTATATGGGGGTACCTGACGCTATATAAAAACCTGACGGGGAACCTAAATAACTAACTGGCTAACCAGCGTCACCAGTGACAGTTATACTGTGATCACTGGTGAAAGAGTTAACTCTAGGGGCAATCAGGGGGTTAAAACCTTTATTTAGGTTGTAATATGGGGGTACCTGACCTATAAACCTATTTATGAACCTATATAAACCTGGCGGTTACCTAAAAAAAAAAAACTGGCTACCTAGCGGCACCAGTGACACTTATGCAGCGATTAGAAAAACGATCGCTTAGTGACACTGGCAAAAGGGGGTGAAAGGGTTAACTAGGGGCAATCAGGGGGCTAAAACCTTTATTTAGGTTGTAATATGGGGGTACCTGACCTATAAACCTATTTATGAACCTATATAAACATGGCGGTTAACCTAAAAAAAAACTGGTTACCTAGCGACACTAATGCAGCGATCAGAAAAACGATCGCTTAGTGACACTGGCAAAAGGGGGTGAAAGGGTTAACTAGGGGCAATCAGGGGGTTAAAACCTTTATTAGGTAATATATGGGGGTACCTGACACTATATAAAAACCTGACGGGGAACCTAAATAACGAAATAACTAACTGGCTAACCAGCGTCACCAGTGACACTTATACTGTGATCACTGGTGAAAGGGTTAACTCTAGGGGCAATCAGGGGGTTAAAACCTTTATTTAGGTTGTAATATGGGGGTACCTGACCTATAAACCTATTTATGAACCTATATAAACATGGCGGTTACCTAAAAAAAAAAATGGTTACCTAGCGACAGCAGTGACACTAATACAGCGATCAGAAAAACGATCGCTTAGTGACACTGGCAAAAGGGGGTGAAAGGGTTACCTGGGGGGCAATCAAGGGGTTAAACCTTTATTAGGGGGGGGGGTGGGGGGCTACCTTGGACCTAAAACTAACTGCACTGACAGTTATTACAGTCACACTGACACTAAATGCAGTGATCAGTAAATAAATGATCACTGCAATTAGTGACACTGTGACTGGGGGGGGGGAGGGGGTGATCTGGGGGTGATCTGGGGGTGACAGGGGGGTGTTTTGTGTGCCTATGTGTACTGGTGTCAGTGTACTGTTGGTGCACTAACCTGTGTGTGTTGACTCCTCGGCGTTCCGGTCACATAGACCGGCGCACCGAGTGTGACATCACTTCCTCTGCCTGTGTTTTGATTGACACAGACAGAGGAAGCATCTGATTCGCCAGGAGCGATCGCGAGGGGGTGGCCAGAAACCACTGGCCGTCCCCTCATCCCGGATCGCTCCTGAAGCGATCCCGACCGTCCCCGCCGGCCGGGGGGGGTCCGATCGGACCCCCCACGCGCCTGAAGAATGGCACGTACAGGTACGTGGTTCTGCCTGTACGTGCCATTCTGCCGACGTATATCTACATGGGGCGGTCGGGAAGTGGCTAGAAGAGCTTTCCATTCAGGCATATTACAGAGAAAACTATCAAATGGGGAAAGATTCAAAGGAGCTGGCTTACATACTCAATCAAAAACAATGCTGTTTATTGTTTTTGCTGTAAGCTCTTTTCTACAAAAGACAACAAAATTATAAAGGAAGGTGTGAATGACTGGTCAAATATTAATGCCATTCTGAAACACCATGAGAGTAGTCCTGAACACACAAAAAATATGATTACCGTATTTATCGGCGTATAACACGCACCCCAAGTTTAGGAGGGAATTTTAAGGAAAAAAAGTTTTAGGAGAGAAGTTTAGGGAAAAAAAAAACTTACATTTAAGCGTCATTGCAGCCTGCCCAGCGTCATTTGCAGCTTGCCCAGCGTCATTTGCAGCTTGCCCAGCGTCATTTGCAGCCTTTCCCAGCGTCATTTGCAACCTGCCCAGCGTCATTTGCAGCCTTTCCCAGCGTCATTTGCAACCTGCCCAGCGTCATTTGCAGCCTTTCCCAGCGTCATTTGCAACCTGCCCAGCGTCATTTGCAACCTGCCCAGCGTCATTTGTAACTTGCCCAGCGTCATTTGTAGCTTGCCCGGCGTCATTTGCAGCTTGCTAGTGTCATTTGCAGCTTGCTATTGTTTAAATTTCCCGCCACGAGAAATACCGCGCATGCGCGGCCGAAAAAGACCGAACCGCGGCCGAAAAAGGCCGAAGTGTGGCCGAAAAAGACCGAGCCGACTGTTTAGCTCCGCTCGGAGTCCCGCCTCCCTGCTGTTTCGGGAGCGAGCGCAGGGAGGCGGGACTACGAGCGGAGCTGAACAGCCGGCTTCGGTCTTTTTCGGCCGCGCTTCGGCTTTTTCCGGCCTTTTTCGGCCGCGCTTCGGCCTTTTTTTCGGCCGCGGTCGCCATTTTTCGGCGCCGCAACCGATTTTTGTCATTTTTTTTTTGGGTATCGGCGTATAACACGCACCCACGACTTTCCCCCGATTTTAAGGGGGAAAAAGTGCGTGTTATACGCCGATAAATACGGTAAGTGGAGAGAACTTGATCTGCGCCTAAGTCGGGGACAGACTCTTGATCAGATACAAATGACCATTTACGAGGTTGAAAGAAAGAGATGGCGGGATGTCCTTACACGTTTAATAAGTATCACCCAGTCTCTGGCTGAACAAAGCCTAGCATTCAGGGGTTCATCAGAAAAACTCTTCCAGCCAGATAATGGAAATTTCCTAAAAGAGGTTGAATTACTGGCAACATTTTACCCCATTATGGAAAACCATCTCAGCAAAATTAAAGATAGAGAGACACATGCTCATTACCTTGGGCATCACACACATAATGAGTTAATACAGATGGTGAGTGGCAAAATTCGGGAAGCAATAGTGACTTAAATAAGAGACTCAAAGTACTTCTCCAGTATCTTGGACAGTACACCTGACTACGGATGAGCCAAACACCCCCCTGTTCAGTTCGCACCAGAACCTGCAAACAGACCTAAAGCTCGTGTGAACTTTAGAACCCTATTAATATCTATGGGACTCGAACGTTCAAAATAAAAAGTGCTAATTTTAAAGGCTAATATGCAAGTTATTGTCATAAAAAGTGTTTGGGGACCTGGGTCCTGCCCCAGGGGACATGTATTGATGCAAAAATTATTTTTAAAAATGGATGCTTTTTCAGGAGCAGTGATTTTAATAATGCTTAAAGTGAAACAATAATAGTGTAATATTCCTTTAAATTTCGTACCTGGGGGTGTGTATAGTATGTATGTAAAGGGGTGCATGTTTCCCGTGCTTAGAACTGTCCCTGCACAAAGTGTAATTTTTGCAGGAAAAAAAGCTATTTAAAATCACTCGCGGCTATAATGAATTAATGAACAGTCATTGAAAGTCATTGATAAAAAAAAAAAAGGCGTGGGGGCCCCCCCCAAATTCAATTACTAGGCCCTTCAGGTCTGGTATGGATATTGAGGGGAACCCAGGGTCAAATTAAAAAATTACGTGGGGTTCCCCTTAAATATCCATACCAGACTCTTCAGGTCTGGCATGGATTTTAAGGGGAACTCCACACCAAATTTAAAAAAAAAAATGGCGTGGGGGTCCCCCTCAAAATCCATACCAGACCCTTATCCGAGCACGCAACCTGGCAGGCCGCAGGAAAAGAGGGGGGACGAGAGAGCACCCCCCCTCCTGAACCGTACCAGGCCACATGCCCTCAACATTGGGAGGATGCTTTGGGGGTCTGTGACCCCTCAAAGCACCATGTCCCCATGTTGATGAGGAGAAGGGTCTCTTCCCCACAACCCTTGCCGGTGGTTGTGGGGGTCTGCAGGTGGGGGGCTTATCAGAATCTGGAAGGGGACCCCCAGATCCCACCCCCCTGTTTGAAATGGTAAGGGGGTACAAAAGTACCCCTACTATTTTACAAAGAAAGTGTAAAAAATTGTTACAAAACACACAGACACCGTTGGGAAAAGTCCTTTATTAAAAATAAAAAAAAGATTCTAGCGGTGGTAATCCACTCTTGCTATCCAGCGATGGGTTGTCTGTTTTCCGGGGTCCAGCGATGGCTGATCTCTTCCGATGTCCAGCGCAGCCCGTCCTGTCTCCATGGAGACACTGAGGGAATCCGTCTTAGCAGAGGAGGAGCGGGCCACTCCGTCACCTGACCCCGCCCCCCTCTGACGCAACACAAGGGGGAAGCTGGGATTCCCCTGTGATGTACGGGGGACCCTGCCCCCCTCTGATGTAACGGAAACCTGCGTTACATCAGAGAGGGCGGGGTCCCCCTTACATCACTGGGGAAGCCTGGGTTTCCCCAGTGACGTACGGGTGACCCCGCCCCCCTTTTTTCATTTGGCGTGGAGTTCCCCTTAAAATCCATGCCAGACCTGAAGGGTCTGGTATGGATATTTAGGGGGAACCCCACGTCATTTTTTTTTTAAATTTGACCTGGGTTTCCCCTTAATATCCATACCAGACCTGAAGGGCCTGGTAATTGAATTTGAGGGGGCCCCCACGCTTTTTTTTTTTATCAATGTCTTTCAATGACTGTTCTCTGTATTACGGGAGCCGCAAATTCATTATAGCCGCAAGTGATTTTAAATAGCTTTTTTCCTGCAAAAATGACACTTTGTGCAGGGATAGTTCTAAGCACGGGAAACATGTGCCCCTTTACATGTATACTATACACAACCCCAGGTATGAAATTTAAAGGAATACTACACTTTTATTGTTTCATTTTAAGCATTATAAAATCACTGCTCCTGAAAAAACGTCTGTTTTTTTTTTTTTTATTTGCATTGATACATGTCCCCTGGGGCAGGACTAAGGTCCCCAAACACTTTTTATGACAATAACTTGCATACAGGCTTTTAAAATTAGCACTTTAGATTTCTCCCATAGACTTTTACAGAGTGCTCGATTCTTTTCGAATTTGCCGCGAACACCCCAAATTGTTCGCTGTTCGTTGAACAGGCAAACAGGCAATGTTCGATTCGAACATGAGTTCGAACTCGAACTCGAAGCTCATCCCTACACCTGACCAGTGATGTAACTAACTGAGTTAAAATAAACGGCGTTACTGAAATCTGGGATGAGGGTGCACAGCCGTTCTAGATCCGCCCATGATTTAAGTCCTTTACAGTAATATAAATGTCCGACTCAGCTTCAGTAAATCCCCACCCCTATCTCTCTAAGTCTCCTCTTACCGGCCAAAGGCGCTCCTTTCGGATGACATCAAGGTAGGTGTGACGGAGAACAGGCGAAGCGTCCGGCTCTTCTAGCTGGCTAATCACAGACTGAGCCTCCCTCAGAGTGACGCACTAAGGTAACGCCCTCCCGCCGCGCGCTCGCACCTGATTGGCGGTCTCTGTAGCAGGCTCCGCCCTTCATTTCTGCTATTCGTTCGCGGCCCTGCCTCTCACCAGAAGCGTGTCCTGTGTTCTCCTGGCTCTTCCACTACGTTCTCTGGCTGTGCATCTCATTGATAACATGGAGGTGCTGAGGAGAGGGAGAGGTGAGGGATACTGAGACTACCACCGCTGGCTGGGGGCGCCCCTCACTTTGTACATATAAAATCTATGACCCCCCTCAACAGTAAATAGGGCTTTGCACATCAGACCTGAGTTGGAAGGGCCCCGTCACCAGTGATGTAACTAACAATTGCAGTCACAGCCATCCCTCAATACCCTGTTAATACCCTGCCAATACCCTGCCATACCCTGCAATACCCTGCCAATACCCTGCCAATACCCTGCCAATACTCTGCCAATACCCTACCAATACTCTGCCAATACCCTGCCAATACTCTGCCAATAGCCTGCCAATACCCTGCCAATACTCTGCCAATAGCCTGCCAATAATCTGCAATACCCAGCCAATACTCTGCCATACCCAGCCATACCCAGCCATACTCTGCCATACTCAGTAATACCCAGCCATACTCTGCAATACTCGGTAATACCCAGCCATACTCTGTAATACTCGGTAATATCCAGCCATACTCAGCGATACCCAGCCATGCTCAGCCGTACCCAGCCATACTCAGCGATACCCAGCCATGCTCAGCCGTACCCAGCCATACTCAGCCAATATTACAGTGGGGGAGATGACGTGGATATTACAGTGGGGGAAATGACATGGATATTACAGTGGGGGAGATGACGTGGATATTACAGTGGGGGACATGACGTGGATATTACAGTGGGGACTATATGGTGGTGGAATTTTCACAGGTTTTTGCAAATTCAATTATTATTTGCTGATCCGAAAAATGATCCGATCTGTGACTCTGATCCGAGGAACGATTCGATCCGTGAGTTTTTTGATCCGTTGCACCCCTAACCGCAACTAGATGGCAGTAGTGTAACTGTTGCGCCTGTGAACATCCCGGGCCGATCTGTCCCCAGCCTGCAGTGCCGCCCTAGCAGTGAGAAAATGAGGGGAGAGAGCCAGGACAAGGAGCAGCCGACCGGAAGTGCTGCATGATCGATGGAACCAGCTGGAGCGGATGAAGGCCCTGCATACGGGCTTGCTGTCATATACACTCCCCCTCCTCCTGGGCGCTCAGGGATCTGTTGTGAGAGGACAGGTAGGCAGCAGCACCGCTCTCATGGAGTAAAGCCTCGCTGGCTCAGGTATAGTAGAAGCACAGGCAGCACGCTCAGTGCTGCAGCTTGCAGTCACATGTAATAAAAACAGACGTGCAGGGGGGTACAGAGGGGAAATAGATCTGCAGGGGGGAACGCACCCCTTGCTTACAGTAATACTAGACCTGCCCCTTACACTATTAAAAAAAAAAGTCAGTTACTTTGCTGAGTAACTAATTACTTTTCCAATGTAGTAACTGAGTTACTAAACGCAATTACTTTTTGGGAGAAGTAATTTGTAACTTAACTAGTTACTTTTTTAAAGTAAGATGACCAACACTGCACCTGACATTAGTCACCAAGAGCAAATGTCCATTATTCTGAGAAGCGTGGCTTTAACCACTTTCAGACCGGACCATTTTGCTGGCTTAAGACCAGAGCACTTTTTGCGATTCGGCACTGTGTCGTTTTAACTGACAATTGCGCGGTCGTGCGACATGGCTCCCAAACAAAATTGATGTCATTTTTTTTCCACAAATAGAGCTTTCTTTTGGTGGTATTTTATCCCCCCTACGGTTTTTATTTTTTGCGCTATAAACAAAAAAAGAGCGACAATTTTGAAATAAACGCATACATTTTTAATTTTTGCTATAATAAATATCCCCCAAAAATATATAAAAAAAATTTTTTTCCTCAGTTTAGGCCGATACGTATTCTTCTACATATTTTTGGTAAAAAAAACGTAATAAGCGATTATTGATTGGTTTGCGCAAAAGTTATAGCGTTTACAAAATAGGGGATCGTTTTATAGCATTTTTATTAATAATTATTTTTTTACTAGTAATGGGAGCGATCAGCGATTTTTATTGTGACTGTGACATTATGGCGGACACATTGGACATTTTTGACACATTTTTGGGACCATTGTCATTTATACAGCAATCAGTGCTATACAAATGCACTGATTCCTGTATAAATGACACTGGCAGTGAAGGGGTTAACTAGGGGGTGGCAGTGTAGGGTTTAAGTGTGTCCTAGATGCGTGTTACTAACTGTGGGGGCGTGGCTGTGTGTTAGTGATCACTGATCTCTGCTCCAATCACAGGAAGCAGAGATCAGTGTCACTTGTTGCTAGGCAGAACGGGGAGATGCTGTTTATTTCCACATTTCCCCGTTCGTCCTCCCCTTGAGGCGATCGCGGGTATCCCTGCGGCAATGGAGTCCACAGGATCCGTGACCGGACTCACAGGGGACCCGACCGGCGCACGCCAGCACCACGCGGCCCATGACGGGTTCCCTCCCCGTGAGACGATTGCGGGTATCCCCGCGGCGATCGAGTCCGCGGGACCCGCGACCGGACTCACGGGGGTCCCAACCGGCGCGCGGGCGCAATGGCTACAACAGGTTTAAATCTGTCCACTGTCAACTTAAAAAGGCTGAATGAGCTGAAGATTTAATTTGAAGGTTGCAGAGGGCAAGCTTTTGATAATGGGCCCAACATGAAAGGCGAGAAACCAAGGAGTACAAGCCAGACTGCTCAGAAAAAAACCCAGAGCCGTGTTTGTCCCATGTGTATCACATACTCTAAACCTTTTAATTGCAGATGCTGACAAATCTTCGAAAGATGCAGTAGGGTTCTTTGGACATGTGCAAAATCTCTTCACCTTCTTTTCAGCTGGCACACAAAGATGGAGTGTTTTAAATAAACACGTGAAGATAACCATGAGGTCATGGAGTGACACAAGATGGGAGAGTAGGCTCAAAAGCGTTCATGCAATAAAGCATCAGGCATCTGAGGTTCAGGAGGCATTACTGGAAGCCAGACAGACAATCAATGATCCTGTGGCCAAAGTGGAGGCACAAGCACTTGCAGAGGAAGTTGGGTCCTACCGCTTCTTGATTTGCTGTGTCATATGGTGTGAGATACTGACTATTACAAAAATGGTGAAAGTTCCTCCAATCTGCCTCAATGCAGTTGGATATAGCAGTTAATTTAATCTCGAATGTAAAGGCTTCCCTCACTACATACCGGGAAACTGGATTCTCTGAGGCCCAGACAACAGCCAAAAGAATTTGCAAAATAATGAATGTGGAGGTTGTTCTGAAAGAGAAGAGACTGAGAAACAGCAAGAGGCTTTTCAGCTATGAGGCTCCTGATGAACCAGTAACTGACGCACTGAAAAACCTTGAAGTCAACTTTTTTAACATGGTGGTCGACTCTGCTGTGACATCCATGGATGAGAGATTTGAAACACTCAACCAGGTGAAATCCAAATATGGAGTGTTGCTAAACTTCAGCACTGCCTCAGTGCCTCAGTGAATCTTTAAAGGCTCACTGCAAGGAAATTCAAAATACTCTAACCTTCAGAGATGACTATGACATCAGTGGAATGGATCTGGCACACGAGATTCTGAATTTACCTGATCTGCCATCAGATAAGATGACTGCATTTGAGTTACTTTCATTTCTCTGTGAGAAAAACCTGGAGGAACTCTATCCTAATCTTTGGATAGCCCTTAAAATTGCAGTCACCCTGCCTGTAACAGTAGCATTATCAGAGAGGAGCTTTTCAAGATTAAAGCTCATCAAAAGCTACCTGGGGTCTTCAATGTCACAGGAACGTTTGAGTGGATTGGCCACCATGAGCATAAATCATGATGTGGGGAAACACCTGTCCTATGATGACATCATTGATGATTTTGCCTCAAGAAAGTGCAGAAAAGGAATATTTTGATGGTAAGATTTTAATTCAAACGTTTACACATTTGTAACAAGTAACAAGTAGTGTAAATGACTGCTTAACTAACTATGTGATATTCTTCTCAGTTTCTTCTAGACAGTCCAAATAGTCTGGTGGTGCCCATACTGATGCCGAAAATGCCCAGGCTGTAGAGAGAACCAAAGTTAATCCCAAAAGCCAAAGTTCAGGGTTATAATTTATTATTTTCTTCTGTTTTATGTTTACGTTAATATTCAATTATTTAATAATATTCACTTGTTATCTTAACCACTTGCCGACCGCCCCATGTAGATATACGTCGGCAGAATGGCACGTACAGGCAGAACCACGTACCTGTACGTGCCATTCTTTAGGCGGTTGGGGGGTCCGATCGGACCCCCCTCCGCCGGCGGGGACGGTCGGCATCGCTTCAGGAGCGATCCGGGACGAGGGGACGGCCAGTGGTTTCTGGCCACCCCCTCGCGATCGCTCCTGGCGAATGAAAAGCTTCCCCTTCCTGTCTATTGTATAGACAGGAAGGCGGAAGTGATGTCACGCTCGGTGCGCCGGTCTATGTGACCGGAGACGCCGAGCGGCGAACATGTTAAGGTTAGTGCACAACACTACACTGACACCAGTACAGTTAGGCACACAAAACACCCCCCGGTCACCCCCTGATCACCCCCCAGATCACCCCCTCCCCCAGTCACAGTGTCACTAATTGCAGTGATCATTTATTTACTGATCACTGCATTTAGTGTCAGTGTGACTGTAATACCTGTCAGGGCAGTTAGTTTTAGGTCCTAGGTAGCCCCCTACCCCCCCCTAATAAAGGTTTAACCCCCTGATTGCCCCTAGTTAACCCCTTCACCCCCTTTTGCCAGTGTCACTAAGCGATCGTTTTTCTGATCGCTGCATTGTGTCGCTAGGTAACCATTTTTTTTTTTATTTTAACCGCCATGTTTTATATAGGTTCATAAATAGTTTTATAGGTCAGGTACCCCCATATTACAACCTAAATAAAGGTTTTAACCCCCTGATTGCCCCTAGAGTTAACCCTTTCACCAGTAATCACCGTATAACTGTCACTGGTGACGCTGGTTAGCCAGTTAGTTATTTCGTTATTTAGGTTCCCCGTCAGGTTTTTATATAGCGTCAGGTACCCCCATATATTACCTAATAAAGGTTTAACCCCCTGATTGCCCCTAGTTAACCCTTTCACCCCCTTTTGCCAGTGTCACTAAGCGATCGTTTTTCTGATCGCTGCATTAGTGTCGCTAGGTAACCAGTTTTTTTTTAGGTTAACCGCCATGTTTATATAGGTTCATAAATAGGTTTATAGGTCAGGTACCCCCATATTACAACCTAAATAAAGGTTTTAACCCCCTGATTGCCCCTAGAGTTAACCCTTTCACCAGTGATCACTGTATAACTGTCACTGGTGACGCTGGTTAGCCAGTTAGTTATTTCGTTATTTAGGTTCCCCGTCAGGTTTTTATATAGCGTCAGGTACCCCCATATATTACCTAATAAAGGTTTAACCCCCTGATTGCCCCTAGTTAACCCTTTCACCCCCTTTTGCCAGTGTCACTAAGCGATCGTTTTTCTGATCCCTGCATTAGTGTCGCTAGGTAACCAGTTTTTTTTTGTATTACTGTTACGGGTGACGCTGGTTAGTTAGCTTGTTTTTTATACTGTCAGGGCACCCGCCATTTATTACCCAATAACGGTTTAACCCCCTGATCGCCCGGCGGGTGATATCAATTAGGTTTTAGGGTCAAATAAGGTCTGCGTCGCCCCAGGTTAGTGCCAGTACCGCAAACACCCACGCGCAAAGCATACACCTCCCTTAGTGGTATAGTATCTGAACAGATCAATATCTGATCTGATCAGATCTATACTAGCGTCCCAGCAGTTTAGGGTTCCAAAAAAACGCAGCGTTAGCGGCATCAGCCCAGATACCTGCTAGCACCTGCGTTTTCCCCCTCCGCCCAGCCCAGCCCACCCAAGTGCAGTATCGATCGATCACTGTCACTTACAAAACACTAAGCACACATAACTGCAGTGTTCGCAGAGTCAGGCCTGATCCCTGCGATCGCTAACATTTTTTTTGTGGTAGCGTTTTGATTCAGTCGCTAACAGTCAGGAGCTTTTTTACCTGTGAATCTCAAAAAAATAAAAAAAACAAAAATAGTTGTCGTTTTATTGTTCTCTCTCTCTCTCTATTGTTGCTCTTTTTTTACTCCATTCTATTCTGCAATGTTTTATTATGTTTTATCATGTTTTATCATGCTTGCTTTTCAGGTATGTAATTTTGTTTACTGTGTTTTAGTGTTAAGCATTTTTTTGTTTTCAGGTGCGCCATTCAGTTGCAGCGCGGATTTATTTATCTTGACAGCAACAGCGTTTGCTCCCACGATACATAAAGCCGCGACTCCAACGCTGTAGGAGGTGATTTCACCACCACAGTTAAAAAAAAGAGCATATATGCCGAAGCATGGGGGCCGCCGGGGGCGGGAGGAGCGATTGGCTCCTAATGCCACGTACATACGGTCGAAATTCCGACCGTGTGTACACGGCATAACTTTTGCGGGAGGATGCCCCCATGCATCGGCATATATAAATGGTGCATGTATGCCCATCATTAGAAGTGGGTGGATGAAGGGAGGTATTCTAATGGTGGGCATACCCACCAATCAATCTCTTTTTTTCGTTCAGCCAAGAGGCTGCATGAAAAAAAAAAAGATTACAATATATGTCCAGTATGTTGCTGGACTTTGAATGGTTATACCAGAATGATGCCTGCAGGTTTAGGTATCATCTTGGTATCATTCTTTTCAGCCAGTGATCGGCTTTCATGTAAAAGCAATTCTAGCGGGTAATTAGCCTCTAGACTGCTTTTACAAGCAGTAGGAGGGAATGTCCCCCCTCCCGGATATAAACCGCGCCATTGGGAAATTGGGAAAGCATTTTATCACACCAATCTTGGTGTGGTCAGATGCTTTGAGGGCAGAGGAAAGATCTAGGGTCTAATAGACCCCAATTTTTTCAAAAAAAGAGTACCTGTCACTGCCTATTGCTATCATAGGGGATATTTACATTCCCTGAGATAACAATAAAAATCATAACAAAGAAAAAAAATGGAAGGAACAGTTTAAAAATAGAATAAAAAAGCTAAATAAATAAAAAAAAAACTAAAAAAAAAAAAAAAAAAAAAAGCACCCCTGCCCCCCCTTCTCTTGCGCAAAGGCGTACACAAGCGTTGGTCTGGCGTCATATGTAAACAGCAATTGCAGCATGCATGTGAGGTATCACCGCGAAGGTCAGATCGAGGGCAGTAATTTTAGCAGTAGACCTCCTCCGTGAATCTAATGTGGTATCATGTAAAGGCTTTTAAAGGCTTTTAAAAATGTATGTAGTTTGTCGCCACTGCGTGTTTGTGCGCAATTTTAAAGCATGTCGTGTTTGGTATCCATGTACTCGGCCTAAGATCATATTTTTTATTTCATCAAAAATTTGAGCAATGTAGTGTGTTTTAGTGCATTAAAATAAAAAAAAGTGTATTTTTTCCACAAAAAATGCGTTTGAAAAATCGCTGCGCAAATACTGTGTGGAAAAAAAAAATGCAACACCCACCATTTTAATCTGTAGGGCCTTTGCTTTAACAATATATATAGTGTTTGGGGGTTCAACGTAATTTTCTTGCAAAAAAAAAATATGTTTTCATGTAAACAAAAAGTGTCAGAAAGGGCTTTGTCTACAAGTGGTTAGAAGAGTGGGTGACGTGTGACATAGGCTTCTAAATGTTGTGCATAAAATGCCAGGACAGTTCAAACCCCCCCCAAATGACCCCATTTTGGAAAGTAGACACCCCAAGCTATTTGCTGAGAGCAATGTTGAGCCCATTAAATATTTTTTTTTTTTGTCCCAAGAGATTGAATAATGAAAAAAAAAAAATATATATATTTTTTTTACAAAAAGTTGTCACTAAATGATATATTGCTCAAACATGTCATGGGCATATGTGGAAATACACCCCAAAATACATTCTGTTGCTTCTCCTGAGTACGGGGATACCACATGTGTGGGACTTTTTGGGAGCCTAGCTGCGTACGGAACCCCAAAAACCAAGCACCGCCTTCAGGCTTTCTAAGGGAGTAATTTTTTTATTTCACTTCTCACTGCCAATCACAGTTTCGGAGGCCATGGAATGCCCAGATGGCATAAAACCCCCCAAAATGACCCCATTTTGGAAAGTAGACACCCCAAGCTATTTGCTGAGAGGTATTGTGAGTATTTTGCAGATGTCGCTTTTTGTCACAAAGTTTTGAAAATTGAAAAAAGAAAAAAAAAAATTTTTTTTCTTTACTTTCTTCATTTTCAAAAACAAATGAGAGCTGTAAAATACTCACCATGCCTCTCAACAAATAGCTTGGGGTGTCTACTTTCCAAAATGGGGTCATTTGGGGGGGTTTTGTGCTATTTTGGCATTTTATGGCCTTCGAAACTGTGATAGGTAGTGAGGAGTGAAATCAAAAATTTGCACCCTTAGAAATCCTGAAGGCGGTGCTTGGGTTTCGGGGCCCCGTACGCGGCTAGGCTCCCAAAAAGTCCCACACATGTGGTATCCCCATACTCAGGAGAAGCAGCAAAATGTATTTTGGGGTGCAATTCCACATATAACTATGGCATGTGTGAGCAATATATCATTTAGTGACAACTTTTTGAAGAAAAAAAAATTATTTTTTATTTTTGTCTTTATTCAATCACTTGGGACTAAAAAAAAAAAATATTCAATGGGCTCAACATGCCTCTCAGCAAATAGCTTGGGGTGTCTACTTTCCAAAATGGGGTCATTTGGGGGGGTTTTGTACTTCTCTGCCATTTTAGCACCTCAAGAAATGAAATAGGCAGTCATAAATTAAAAGCGGTGTAAATTCCAGAAAATGTACTCTAGTTTGTAGACGCTATAACTTTTGCGCAAACCAATAAATATACGCTTATTGGCATTTTTTTTACTAAAGACATGTGGCTGAATACATTTTGGCCCAAATGTTTGACTAAAATTGAGTTTATTAGATTTTTTTTATAACAAAAAGTAGAAAATCTCTTTTTTTTTCAAAATTTTCGCTCTTTTTCCGTTTATATCGCAAAAAATAAAAATCACAGAGGCAATCAAATACCATCAAAAGAAAGCTCTATTTGTGGGAAGAAAAGGACGCAAATTTCGTTTCGTTACAAAATTGCATGACCGCACAATTACCAGTTAAAGTAGTGCAGTGCGAAATTGAAAAAAGACCTCTGGTCCTTAAGCTGACAATTGGTCCGGGGCTGAAGTGGTTAATATTTTAGAAAATACTCTATTCAATAAATATTGTTTGTTTGAACCTCATTCTGTTCTATATTGTTGTACTTATTCTTTGACTGTTTTGTTTAAAGGAGGGAGGATTGTATTGGGAGCACAGAAGTGTCAGGTGTGACTGTGTGGCAATGGCAAATCGTTTACATAGCTCACGGCATTACGGGTCATGCGGTATTAGCAGAATTTTGCATAGGGCCCCAGGGAGGTCAGGATCGGCACTGCTGCCATGGAATCTATCAGGAAATATATCTGAACCACTCTCAAAAAAAAAGGTCCTATGGTGAATGGTATAACTTTTTTTATTTTATTCTTTTTGTTAAGCTTTGAGATAAGATTACATCAACAAAGCCTATTGGGCATACCCAGGCTTCAATTGAAAAAATAAAATAAAAAAAGAAGAAGAAAAAGGAAAAAAAAACCCCACACAATTATAACTGTAGCAGCCATAACCCTCGATGGGGCGGCCTTGACTTTTGGGCTTACCGGTTACCTCCGCTTGGTTTGTTCTTCCACGTCTAGGGGTTCCCAGGGTTAGTACCCAACAACTTCGGACGCTGACACCATAAAAGTCCTTTTAGAAAGGTTTTTATTTGCAGGAGTAACATCCAACAAACACAGTCTCATATGGGAACAGAGGGCAAGGGTGAAGAAACTCAGGCACCTTGAACTGCTGACAATTAGAAAGTCTCTAACACAAACCCAGAGAGTAGCCACTCACAGCTGGGCACTTCAAAGCTGAACAAATCTTTAGCCAGAGATTATGGCAGTCAGCACTTTAATCCGTAAACTTGTAAAGTCTCTGACCTTGAATAAAGTTTCAACCGAGAGTGAGTAGGAACCTTCCCTCAATACCTGGAACGTTCTCTGTCTCCTTGGCAGTACTGCGAAAGTGTGGATTCGTTAGTGTCCTTGACAACCCAGCAACCAGGCACTTTTTGGGATGGCTTGTTGGCCCTTCTCCGAAGAGTCCTCCCCCGGTCGCTTACACGAGCTGCGGTGCCCCTCCAAGTTGAGAGCACACCCGGACGCCTTGAATCCTCCCTCAGTTACTGCGCCTCGGACCAGCCGGTTCCGAGACTCGGGAACAGATGGATCCTTTGCCCCAGACCAAGCGGGTCTATGGGGTTAGTCAAACTGACCATGTGGCGGGACGGAAAACGCTCCCGGGCCAGGACCCGGTCCAGATCCAGGAACAGGCAGCTACGGCCGAACCCCGAACAGGTGACTTCAGCACCTTAAATACCCTTCCCCAGACTCCTCAGCGAGGCCAGACGCACCCACTGATTGGCTCCAGGGAATGCTGATACTCAAAACGTCCAACCAGGCCTGGTTCTGGGCCTGTCATGTGTACCTGACTGTACCCATGACCAGGCAGAACCCTAATACAGCCCAGCCAAACTGATGCCAAAGTTAACCTTTACAATTAACCCTCAGAACCCCACTACTGTTATGAGGAAAACAAATAAATTTCCACATAGCGGACACCTTGAAAAAGTGTCGCCGCTACACATCCCCCCTGGTTATTTAGACGATGTCCTCATCATCTAGGCAACAACCAGAGCAAAAAATCCTAACACAATTTACAAAAAAACTTGAGTTTTTTAAATGGGTGTTGGGAAATGTAAGGAAGGAAACACATTTAAAATGTTTGACATTTTCACAACAACATGTTTTACATACTGTACATGTACCACCCAGACTAACTGACTAACCCACCCAATCTCCAATGAGCTTGACAGTCGATCTCGGTGCATCCTGAAAAAAAACAACATGCAGAGTAACACTATACACTTTACATTTTGTTTTAAAGAGCGAAATTTCACCGCACTCTGTGAAATTTCCTTCTTTAAAGACACATGAAATTTCTAACTTTTCTAACGACTATAAAAGAAAAAGTTCTCGCTACTGCTGGTCCTTTCCTGCCGACTCACGCCACCTAGTGGTCAGAGCTGCTGTAACTGCAAGTCCTTAGAAACCAAGTACTGTGAGCTGAGAGCCTGTAGATCTTGACATGTAGTTTCCCGTAGCAACCACCTGCCTATCTACCCCACAGTTCTTCTAACTTGCAGAAAAATCACAAAAAGATGAAGACACGAGAGAAGTTCTTTTTGCAAAAATTCAAAGACTTGATTTCAGGAACAGTTCACCAATAAAACAGTGGATCGGGCAAAACGACATCTCTACCCGCTCAAACATCATAAGTAGTGATGTAGTAAACATCACTGTCCTTATCCGGTCTGCAGATCACAACTTTATCACAATAGATATGCCGACCATAGCTCCAATGCAGCAGACATTTCCCGGGAGAAAGATTTCTTCCGCAGTGGCTTTGGGACCTTAAGGTATTCCCAGACATCCTCCGCATACCACTTTTCCCGATTCGCTTCCATAATGTCCATGACTTCCCTAGGCACGTAAGGGAATTCAAGTCCATTTTTCCAATTGCAACAGCCTCTGAGACCTGGCTAGTCTCAGTAGATTGCAAGTGACTCCATCCCCAGGGGGTATGCAAGAATAGGGGGGTCTCTTCACCAATTCCGTGGCACTGCTCAAAATCACTGGCAGGTTTTCAAGCTTGGGCATTGAGGTGTTTCTGACTGAGGGGGTCTCTACTTGTGACACCTTGCCCCCCCAGTAAGGGCCATCCAACCCTCAACATCACCGAAAGCAGCAGTCACATCGTCCCCACACGACCACAACAACTCGTCAGACAAGACTTCATACAGCTCCTCAGCCTCTTCGACCTCCGGCGAGGAGCAAAAAGATTCTGAGTCAGAGTCCCGAGATACAAATTTTTTCAGGGTTTTTGTACTAACGGTTACCTCGGTGCTCTCTCCCATAGACAGCGGTGGCCTTTCCAGGGCAATAGCTTTTGCCCGGCAAGCGGCTAATGGAGGGGACTGTGAACCCTTCTTACGACTGGGCGAAGGCTGTAGGGGCTCCACTTCCTCCAAGGCAGGCATGGTGGTGAAGTCCGTGAAGGTGGACGAGGCTGTGTCCATCACCTCTGGGGTCGACTCCCTAGCCCGTGCAGCAGCAATGTCCTTGTTGGGTGTAACTTCGCAGGCTTTTCAGTACTGGCTCCTCCCACGCTTACGCACCTAAGTGAAAGTCTCTCCAAAATGGCGCTGATCTTTGATGGCGCAGTTCAAAAAACATTCAACCTCTTTTCCAAGGCCCTGCGAGGTAACTGTAAATCCCGGACTGCGAGCCCCCACGTGTAGCGGCCATAACCCTCGATGGGGCGGCCTTGAATTTTGGGCTTACCGGTTACCTCCGCTTGGCTTGTTATTCCTTTTTTTATATATTCTTTATTTTCATAATTTTTATTGTTGTACAAAACATTGCATTTTGATCATTGCACTTTTCCAAACGATCAAGCATTTCATTTATTACAACATTTCCCTCCCTTGTGTTATGTGTATGGACTCCTCTATAACTCTTGTCCATTCTACCCGTCCTATCCATTCTTTCATGCTCGGGACTTCCTGAATTTTCCAAAGGCATGGAATGAGGGCCTTGGCCGCATTCAGGAGGTACGGCGTTACCTCTAATTTGTACTGGGCTAATCCCTTGTCTGTGTCATGGAACAGGCATACCCATGGTTCTTTTTTTATCCTTTCCCCCGTTATGTCAAAAATAGTTTCTATTATTTTGTCCCAATAGACTTGTATCTTAGGGCACTCCCACCATAGATGTGAAAAAGATCCCACTACAGAGCAACCCCTCCAGCAAGTTGAGGCGATATCCCCCCTGAGTTCATGTGCTTTCTGAGGGGTTACGTACCACCTTGATAGCAATTTGTATGACATTTCTAGTGTCTGTGTGTCTTTTGCTACTGAGTGGGCCATCCTAATTATCTTCTTCCTATGGGCATCACTGCTTAAGGGGCCTATCTCGCTTTCCCATTTTGCTAAATAGGTTGGGTATTCGTTGTCAGCCTCCTGCATCAGAATTTTATATATTTTTGATATCCTTCTCTCTAGACATTGGGGTGATTTCAGTAGTTTCTCTAAGGGTCTCAGTTGTCTCTTCCCTCGTAGTGGTTGTGGTAAGGTTTGTGCAAAGTGCTGAATCTGGGCGTATCTCCATTTATCTAATGGTTTGTGTCCCCATTCTCATGTGATATCCTTATAAGTGAGTATTCTATTCCCTTCCATCACATCTCCTAGTCTAATATCCTCTTTTTTGGACCACCTACTGAAATATAAGTGCTCTTCCTTCCCTGGTATAAAAAAAATTGTGTCTAACAGTGACATTAGTGGTGAGTTACACTCCCATCCGTGCCCCTTGTTTATTCGATCCCATATTTTAAATGTATGCCTAGTGTAAATATTTGTGTTTGGTCCTAAATCTCGGTGATGGGCTGGGATCCATACCATTTTCCCTATATCTGTACTACTTAGTGTCTTTTCTAATTCCACCCAAATCTTTTCCTTCTTATTGTGTCCAGTCTGCTATTCTAGAGATTACTATAGCTTCATAATATTTTTTAAGATCTGGAGCTGCTAGTCCCCCTCTGTCTTTTTCTCTTGCTATTGTGTTCAATGCAATGCGGGGCCGTTTACCCGCCCAAATAAATTTTAAAGTCATAGTTTTAAGTTTACTAAAACAGGTCTTTGGTAGGGGGATCGGGATCATTTGGAAGGTATATATTAATATAGGAACTATGAACATCTTCATTGCGTATATCTTACCCATCCATGAGAGTGATTTATGTTGTATCCTCTTTAATTGCTCTTTGATTTTATTAAACAGGGGCATATAGTTAGCTTCGAAGAGGTCACTTAGTTGAGCTGTTAGTTTTATACCTAAATAACCCAATTCCTTTTTACACCACTTAAATGGTACCTTGACTTGGAGTACTTTCTGTTCTTCCGTTGATAAATTTAAGTTTAAAATCTCTGATTTGGCCATGTTTATTTTGAAGTTCTATAACTTCCCATATTGCTTTAATTCCTTAAGATTTATGGGGATTGTTGTTCTCGGGCTAGAGATATAGAGAAGCAGGTCATCCGCAAATGCAGCCGACTTGTATTCCCTATCTCTCACTCTTTCCTTGGATGTCCCGGTTTTTACGTATTGCCGTCAGGAGGGGCTCCAGCGTGATTATAAATAAAATTTGGAAAAGAGGGCAACCCTGTCTTGTCCTGTTAAATAATTCAAGGGGGCAGGACAGGGTGCCATTAACTCTGATTCTCGCGGTCGGGCGCCGATAAAGAGATTTAATCCATCCCATCATCTTCTCGCCCAGCCCCAAATGTCTTAATGTCTCGATCATAAACTCCCAATTAACTCTGTCAAAAGCCTTTTCGGCGTCAATTGACAAGTACCGTGGGTAGCCCTTTCCTCATAGCTTCCTGTATCAACAGTATGGATTTTAATGAGTTATCTCTCCCCTCTCTCCCCTGGATAAACCCTACCTGATCATTATGGATCCATTTTGGCAGATACAGCTTCAATCTTTCTGCTATTATTTTTGAGAAAAGTTTTATATCTGCATTTAATAGAGAGATTGGTCTATAACTCTCTACCGCTGCTGGGTCTTTCCCCTCTTTCAAGATCAAAGTGATATGTGCCAAACGTGCTTCATCTCGCTTGGCTTGTTATTCCATGTCTAGGGGTTCCCAGGGTTAGTACCCAACTTCGGACGCTGACACCATAAAAGTCCTTTTAGAAAGGTTTTTATTTGCAGGGGTAACATCCAACAAACACAGTCTCGTATGGGAACAGAGAGCAAGGGTGAAGAAACTCAGGCACCTTGAACTGCTGACAATTAGAAAGTCTCTAACACAAACCCAGAAAGTAGCCACTCGCAGCTGGGCGCTTCAAAGCTGAACAAATCTCTAGCCAGAGATTATGGCAGTCAGCACTTTAATCCGGAAACTTGTAAAGTCTCTGACCTTGAATAAAGTTTCAACCGAGAGTGAGTAGGAACCTTTCCTCGGTACCTGGAATGTTCTCTGTGTCCTTGGCAATACTGCGAAAGTGTGGATTCATTAGTGTCCTTGACAACCCAGCAACCAGGCACTTCTTGGGATGCCAGCTTGTTGGCCCTTCTCCGAAGAGTCCTCCCTCGGTCGCTTACACAAGCTGCGGTGCCCCTCCAAGTTGAGAGCACACCCAGACGCCTTGAATCCTCCCTCAGTTACTGCGCCTCGGACCAGCCGGTTCCGAGACTTGGGAACAGATGGATCCTTTGCCCCAGACCAAGCGGGTCTATGGGGTTAGTCAAACTGACCATGTTGCGGGACGGCAAATGCTCCCGGGCCCAGGACCCCTCGCGGGGCTTCCCCGGTCCAGGAACAGGCAGCTAGGGCCGGACCCTGAACATGTGACTTTAGCACCTTAAGTACCCTCCCCCAGACTCCTCAGCGAGGCCAGACGCACCCACTGATTGGCTCTGGAGAATGCTGATACTCGACTCCCCAGCCCGTGCAGCAGCAATGTCCTTGTTGGGAGTATCGGCAATAGTGGACGAAACCCAGATCTTACGCACTTTAGCTGGGACATAAGCGATATGTTCCTCAGTGGCCATACTTGTGGCCCAGTCCATGGGGCAAGTGCCAGAGGCAGTTCGGTGGGCTGCACCACTCTGAAGGTGTACTCGCCACACCTTCGGCACCTGGCGAACGGCCGGGGGTTTGCGACCAACCAGTCACATTTTCCGCACAGCATTCCCAGGGCTTCCATTTCTCCAACGGTACACAGAATGAACCGCCCCTGCGGCAGCAGACGAATGCCCGTGTCTGTGATCAGGGTACCGGGCATCTGTACGCTTGCTGGTCCCCTCACTGTAGGCATCCTAGGTCCATGTGCTGGCTGCATATTCGGGAACCGGTGCATTCTTTCGAGAAGGTAACGGTATCTTTTTCTCCACTCCGAGAAGTCAACCAAACCTCTTTTCCTTCCGCAACACACTCTCACATGGTGCCTCGTGCGGGAAAAGATCAGCATAATCTCCTCCCACTGGGCGCTGGCACTGTGTAACTTTGCGGGCTTTTCAGTACTGGCTCCTCCCACGCTTACACACCTCAGTGAATGTCTCTCCAAAATGGCGCTGATCTTTGATGGCGCAGTTCAAAAAACATTCACCCTCCATTCCAAGGCCCTGCGAGGTAACTGTAAATCCCGGACTGCGAGCCCCCACGTGTAGCCGCCATAACCCTCGATGGGGCGGCCTTGAATTTTGGGCTTACCGGTTACCTCTGCTTGGCTTGTTCTTCCATGTCTAGGGGTTCCCAGGGTTAGTGCCCAACAACTTCGGACGCTGACACCATAAAAGTCCTTTTAGAAAGGTTTTTATTTGCAGGAGTAACATCCAACAAACACAGTCTCTTATGGGAACAGAGGGCAAGGTTGAAGAAACTCAGGCACCTTGAACTGCTGACAATTAGAAAGTCTCCAACACAAACCCATTGAGTAGCCACTCACAGCTGGGCACTTCAAAGCTGAACAAATCTCTAGCCAGAGATTATGGCAGTCAGCACTTTAATCCGGAAACTTGTAAAGTCTCTGACCTTGAATAAAGTTTCAACCGAGAGTGAGTAGGAACCTTTCCTCAGTACCTGGAACGTTCTCTGTCTCCTTGGCAGTACTGTGAAAGTGTGGATTCGTTAGTGTCCTTGACAACCCAGCAACCAGGCACTTCTTGGGATGCCAGCTTGTTGGCCCTCCTCCGAAGAGTCCTTACACGAGCTGTGGTGCCCCTCCAAGTTAAGAGCACACCCGGACTCATTGAATCCTCCCTCAGTTACTGCGCCTCGGACCAGCCAGTTCTGAGACTCGAGAACAGATGGATCCTTTGCCCCAGACCAAGCGGGTCTATGGGGTTAGTCAAACTGACCATGTTGCGGGACAGCAAACGCTCCCGGGCCCGGAACCCTTCACAGGGCTTCCCCGGTCCAGATCCAGGAACAGGCAGCTACGGCCGAACCCCGAACATGTGACTTCAGCACCATAAGTACCCTTCCCCAGACTCCTCAGCGAGGCCAGACGCACCCACTGATTGGCTCCGGGGAATGCTGATACTCAAAACGTCCAACCAGGCCTGGATCTGGGCCTGTCATGTGTACCTGACTGTACCCATGACCAGGCAGAACCCTAATACAGCCCAGCCAAACTGATGCCAAAGTTAACCTGTACAATTAACCCTCAGAACCCCACTACTGTTCTGAGGAAAAAAAAACAAAATTTCCACATAGCGGACAAAGTGTCGCCGTTACATAACCTATTAACACAAGGTATTTGGTAACCAAGGCCTATGAGGACTTCGTACATCGTAGCTGGAAGGGGCGAAGTAAACATCTGAGAGAATTGTCCCTCAGTGCACAAAACTCAGCGAGAGAAATGCTCAGAGGCAAAACAGTGCATACTATGAAGGCATTGCCGATGACTCGACAGTGTCCCTGGACTCTGTCCATATGGCCTATACCTTGAAGAATTTTTGCGGGAATCCCCTAGATTCATATGTAAATTTGTACAATGGGATCCTTTTTTTTTTTTTTTTCAATAAATGTTTATTAAAATTTTTCAGATATACATTAAATCACAGTTATCAGGTATACATTGAAACAGAAGCTGTTAATACAATCAATAAGTCGTACAATAAACATATATAGCAGAATTGTGATAACAAGTTCAAAACACAGCCAACTGAGCCTCTTACTAGGTCACTTCTGCAATAGTGGTGCAGGTGAAGTTCTGACCCAGTAAAGTACAGGCATACCCCACTTTTAAGTACATGATGGGGTTTATTTACTAAAGCTGGAAAGTTCAAAATCAGGCTCACTGCTGCATAGAAACCAGTGAGCTTCTAACCCCAGCTTGTTCAATTGGTAATTGCTTTGGTAATAAAACCTGGAAGCTCATTGGTTTCTATGCAGAAGTGAGCCTGATTTTGCACTTTCCAGCTTTAGTAAATAAACCCCATTGTGTACTTAAAAGTGTACTTAAAAGTGGGGTATGCCTATGGTAAAGCGGGAGTACAATAATTAACAAGTGTATTAACTGAGGATCATTAAGCATCTCTGTGTGAGGGAGAAGGGGTAGGGGTCCAATCAGGGTAATGTTATGAACCGATCAAAGCCACCCTTGAACCCATTCACCCCTAAAGGGTTCTAACTGTGAATGGGTGGGGGCCATGTGTAGTAATGAATGTGGTTTAAACCTATTCGGTACCCATATGATTGAGAGGAAGCTCTGTAGTAGTAATGTGTTATCTAGAGTGAGGGGAGAGAAAGGAATCCAGAAACCGTTAGGGCATGTGCTCCTACTGGAACAGTGAAGGAGGTATGTTGGTATCGAGTTGAGAGGGTGTGGAGATCGCCTAAGTAGAATCGGTGAGGATCAATTGGATTAGAGGAAGGGTATGGGCGGAGGGAGGGCACGATAAGCCAGACACTATGATGCTTCAGAGACAGATCAATATCTATCATGGCTGAGAGGTTGGGTAACCGGGTGGAATGACCTGCGTTGAGGAGTCTCTAAAGCCCATGTTGTACTAAATTTTGTCGGATTGTCTTTTGCTTGGTAAATTCGTTTTTCCATTTCGGCCGTTCTATCGACTCTTTTGAACCATTCAGCCACTGTGGGTGGTGTGGAGCTCCTCCAGTGAACCGGGACACAGAGATTCGCTGCATTGATAAGGTGTAGGGTAAGGGATTTTTTGTAGGAGGAGAGGGGCATAGAAGTGTGAAGGAGCATATATTAGGCCGGAGTGAAGTCTGGAGCATAAGAGGTAATTTGGGTGATAAGGCGGTGAATTTCCGTCCAGTACGATAGAATAAGAGGACACTCCCACCAGATATGAATGAGGGTGCCATGCGCCGCATTGCAACGCCAGCATGACGGGGGGACCGAGGGGTGCATTTTGTGGATCTTATCAGGTGTCCTATACCAGTTGGTGACTATTTTGTATCTGTTTTCCTGGGTGGATGCATTAATAGAGCCCTTATGAATATGGTTGTGTATATGTTCCTATTCAGTGGAGGTTAAATCTATGGACAAATCTTATTCCCAGCGTCGGATAAGCTTATCGTCTTTAACTTTGTGAGTGGGAAATAAGAGTGCATAGACAGTTGAGATCATGTGACGTTGGGGTTCTGTACTATCACATAGCAATTCAAAGGGTGTGCGCTCTCTGTACCATAGTGAGATGGATTTGGTGTCAGCGAAAAAGTGTCTTATTTGTAGGTACTTGTAAAGGGGGATGTTGTAATCAGTGAGTTTGGCTGCCATGGCTTGGTTGGAGAGGAGTTCACCATTTTGGAAGAAGTGCTGTGCCGTGATGGGGACTGTGCATGATTCCCTGTGCAGATCTCTTAAGGCAAGACACAGCAGGAAGTCAGGATTATGGACCAAAGGGGTCATATGTCCTGGGTGAGGTGTGAAATCAAGTGCTTTTCCGGCTAATTTAAGGTGGGACAATGTAGCTCCAATAAAGGGATGTGTCACCAAATCTCTAGGAATGGATTTGTGATTAATCCAGGGTAGATGTGACAGAGGGGATTTAGCAAAAGAGTCCTCAAGTGTGATGCTGCCAATCTACAATCCTAGTTAAATGACATGCCCAGTGGTACTTTTGAATGTCAGGGAGGCCAAGGTCCCCTTGTAGTTTGGGAAGTACCAGTCTATCCCAGCTTAGTCTGGGGGTCTTGGATAAAAGTCCTACACATTCGCTTGTATGATGTAAAAAAGGAGGTGGGTAGCTTTAATGGCAATACATTAATTTTTAATATGGCTGTCCTACCCAACCATGAGAATGTGCCGAAACGCCATTTATTTAAATCAGCTTGTATGTTTTGAAGTACAGGTCTGAAGTTTCTCATGTAGAGATCCTGTAATCTAGTAGGTATTTTGATGCCCAGGTATGTAATGTCCTGTGATTCCCATGTAAAGGGGAAGTTCTGCTTGCATTGGGTGACCAGTGTGGCTGGTAGGGTGATGTTCAGTGCTTTTGATTTTGTAAAGTTAATTTGAAGGTTTGACAAGGTTTTGAATAATGAGAAATCCTTAAGAAGATTTGGGGATAGTGACGATAGGGTCTGTAAGGAAGAGCAAAACGTCGTCCGCATAGGCTGCTAATTTATAGTAAGTATCACCAATGTTAATGCCTTTGATGTCCGGGTTGTCTCTTAATCTGTGGAGCATTGGTTCCATAGTAAGGATGAATATGAGCGGGGATAGGGGGCATCCCTAACGGGTTCCATTTGAGACAGAGAAGGCGTTCAACAGGTAGCCATTGATCCTAAGTTTAGTTGTAGGTGCAGAGTATAGCGCCAGGATCATTTGGAGTAGATGTGATGGGAAACCAATTACTCTTATGCGGCGTACAGACGGTCGGAATTTCCGATGGAAACAGTCCGATGGGAGCTTTTCATCAGATTTTCCGACCGTGTGTATGGTCAACGGTCTTTTTCTGTCAGAATTTCCGACGGACTTTGAATTGAGAACCTGTTCTCAATTTTTCTGACGGAAAACCTTTCTATCGGATTTTCCGATCGTGTGTAGGCAATTCCGATGCGCAAAATTCCGACGCATGCTCAGAAACAATTCGACGCATGCTCGGACGCATTAAACTTCCCTTTTATAGTGCTGTTGAACGTGTGTTATGCCGCTGTGTTAATGACCGTCGGAATTTGGTGTGATCATGTGTAGGCAACACAGCTTGAGCGGAATTCCGTCGGAATTCCGTTGGAAAAACCGTCAGAGTTTTTTCTGATGAGAATTCCGATCATGTGTACGCGGCATAAAAGTAGCTTCCATATAGTCCCAAGCAACCCTGTCGAAACGCCTTCTCTGCATCCAAAGACAGGAAAAAACCTTGAGTGGATGTTTTGGAGAGCCAGTGATGGATATTTAGTGCCTTGGTAGTATTGTACCTGGCCTCTCTGCCAGGGACAAAACCTACTTGATCAAGAGAGATTAATTTGGGTAACAGAGGGAAAATATGGTTTGCCAAAACTTTGGCGTAGAGCTTTAGGTCTATGTTCAGGAGTGAAATCGGGCAGTAGTTAGAGATGAATGAGAGGTCTTTGCCTTGCTTGGGGATGAGAGTGACGTGTGCTTCAAGGATGTCCCTCATCGTATTAGAGGTTGGTGATAGATTATTGAAGGCTTTGGTGAGGTGGGGAATGAGGGTGTTTGGGAAGGAATTATAATAGCTAACTCTCAGGCCATCTGGGCCAGGGCTTTTGCTCGGTTTCATTTGTTTTAATGCAGTTAGAATTTCATCTCCTGAGAGTGGGAGATCAAGGTCCGAGGATTCATCAGGAGAGAGGGGGAGGGACAGTATTGTGCAAGGAAGTCTGTAATGGCTGTCATTCGGTCCGAGGTGGCTGCAGGGGGGAGCGTGGTGGGGAGGTTGTATAGTTTGGAGAAGTACTGAACAAAATGGTCAGAGATGTCTTCAGTAGTGACAAGGGTGTCACCGGATGGTGTTGTAATTTTGTGAATGGTAATCATGAATGGTGAAATAGCTTGAAGCGCTCTGGCTAAAAGTTTACTCGACTTGTTGGCGAATTCGTAAAATAGTTTTTGGGTCATGGCATAATTATGTTTCAGTGTGTGATTGAGTTCCTCTAGGAGTTCTTCTCTGCTCTGAGTCAGTTCTGTCAATGAGGAGGCTGCTAGCGATGCTTGTTTGTTTCATTGGGCCGCAAGGGAGATAAATTTCCCCTTATGACGCATTTGTGTGCTGCCCAAACGGAGATGGAAGAGGTGTAGTCTGTTGTATTTTCTGCAAAGTTGTATATGGTCTAGGTCGGTCAGTAGAGAATTATCAAGTCGCCATATATTGGATCTCCCAAGGGTCTTCGGGAGGGTTATAGTTATAGATATGGGGTTGTGATCAGAAAGCACCATGGGTTCAATTGTAGCTTTTGAGAGGTGTGTGAGATCATTTTGGGATAAGAAAAAGTGGTCAATTCTGGAGTACTTGTTATGAGGTGCAGAAAAGAAGGTGAAGTCCTTAGTGTTGGGGTGCAATGTACACCAGGCATCGTGAAGTAACAGGTTGCTGAGTTGCAATTTAATAACTTGTAGGGCTCTGTAGGTTAGGGAGGAGGCACCTTTGGATGTGTCAAGGGAGGGATTCAGAGCGACGTTGAAGTCGCCTCCTACTATCAGAGTACCCAATTGGAAACGGAGAAGTTGTTGGAAGGTGTCTCTAAAAAGGCCACTTGTTGCGAGTTTGGGGTGTAAATGTTAGCTATTGTGACATGCCTGTGGTGCAGAGTGCCTTTGATGAATAGGAATCTCCCTTGGGAGTCTCTTTGGACTTCCGTCACCTGCAGGGGGCAGTATTTGGAAATTAAGATTGAAACTTTGGATTTAGCCTCGGTGTTGGAATGGGTGGTTATACAGTTTAGGGATGCTATCTATCCTGAAGTGCATTTCCTGTATAAGTGCTACATGTATTTTCGATCTTTGTAGGAAATAGAACAGTTTAGACCTTTTCTCTGGGATGTTAAGGCCTTGTATATTGATTGAACAGAGTTTTAGTGTCTGTAGGTGCTTATGTAGGTCAGGCTGTGAGGCCCGGGGGTCTGCGTCATCCGCCATAAGTACAAGTGAAGGGAGAGGGGGGACCTAGGTGATCAGGATGTGGGTCTGTTCAGTGTATGGCAGGCTTTAGTGCAATATTAAGGTAACTGGGGTTAAACCGATGAGGTTTGGGGGTGACTTGCTCTCCTACCTCTAAACTGTACAGTATCGGTAAAGTACAGTGCGGGCACGATGTGTGCACCCTGAGGGGTGTGACAGCACCGTGACTCACAACTGTGTGGGTCTTTGCAATCACCAAGCAGTGAAAGAGGACTATAGGTAAAGCAAGAATGGTATAGTCCGCCGCCACAGTGTCTTCAGGTGATAAAGGGGAGGGAGTTTGAGAGAACATATTTTCTGGGGGATATAGAATAGGGCGAGGGGATACTCTCAAAGAAGCCTGAGTGCTGGGTGGTGGGATTTGGGTGCGTAAATGCATCAGTACAAAAACAGTATACGAGAACCATCATATAGAAACATTGGGAGTTCTGAAACCACCACCCAGCCCCCACACCTGAAGGCACCTAAATCACCATCAAAGACTAACCCGTCTAAATCCGGGATTTGTAAAGGTGGGTGCCCTCTCATGGGTCAAGTGTTGGTCCCAGAACGTGTGAGGTATTTAAATAGAGGTCATTTATAGGGCTTAAAAACATCACAAAAATCTCAAAAGAGGGATTGAACACTTTAACCAAAGTAACATGTATATAAACAAGTAAATCGGTCAGCAAGCTGATCATGCATTCAGTGACAAATTTCCAACTAGAAAGTCTGAGTGGTACTATACTTGTAGACTAGAAGATTTACCGTAGAGTGAGTGTGAAATATACCTCATACCTCGCCAGCAAGTGTGATTGGGTAAAGTTACAGGGCAGTTGGCACACTCTGCATTATTCTTGAGGTAGGTACAACATCAGTTCCCAGTGGAGAGTGCCTGTACGGGGCATGTAGATGGAGGGGGGCAGTCCGTGTAGGCTCAGTGAGTGCACGAGTCATTGTAGCCAGCGATGGAGTGTAAGAGGAGACCGTGTGGAAGCGTCTGTGGAAGTCAGCATTGAGTGCGACGATCTGTGTGAGGCGTTGTCCGGGGTAACAGTCACAGTGTTCATCAGACATTCTTGAGGCATTTCCCTAGTGTCAGGGAGCTTGTAGGCGGAAGTGACACTGTACAGAACTGCTGCTAGGCCAGGGGCAAGTTACAAACCGCAGGGTGTTGTGGGACATGTAGTTACAGGACACTCCACTAGACATATGGGCGGTGTTCCTTCTGTGGGCGAGTGCTACTGCTTTCTATCTAAGCTTGCAATGTCCATAACAGGGGCACAATTTGAACCCAGTACAGGAAGAAAAACATCTATTGTACCAAATATCTCTTGAAGAAAGTTAGTTACATAAACATTGAATTCAAGGTTAACAGTGTGAAAGAACTGATTAGCTACTTTCCGACCGGCGCGCACAGATTTACGTCGGCAGAATGGCACGGACAGGCATAAGGGCTTACAGGTACGTCCCTTTGAAAATGTGCCGTGCCATCGTGTGCACGCTGCCGGCGGCGCGCGTGCCGGTCGGGACCCCTGCAGACTCGATCGCCGCGGGGATACCCGCGATCGTCTCACGGGGAGCATGAACGGGGAGATGCGGAACTAAACAGCATCTCCCCGTTCTGCCTAGCAACAAGTGACACTGATCTCTGCTCCCTGTGATTGGAGCAGAGATCAGTGATCAATAACACACAGCCACACCCCCCACAGTTAGTAACACGCCCCTAGGACACACTTAACTCCTACACTGCCACCCCCTGGTTAACTCCTTCACTGCCATTGTCATTTACACACTAATCAGTGCATTTGTATAGCACTGATTGCTGTATAAATGACAATGGTCCCAAAAATGTGTCAAAAATGTCCGATGTGTCCGCCATAATAAATTAAATGAATACATTTTGTAAAAATCATTTTTTGTATGGTGCCTAAAAAGTCCAAAGTCCCCCCCCCCTTTCTTCTAGTGTCCGCCATAATGTCGCAGTCACAATAAAAATCGCTGATCGCCACCATTACTAGTAAAAAAAATATTATTAATAAAAATGCTATAAAACGATCCCCTATTTTGTAAACGCTATAACTTTTGCGCAAACTAATCAATAATCGTTTGTTGCGATTTTTTTTACCAAAAATATGTAGAAGAATAAGTATCGGCCTAAACTGAGGAAAAAAACGTTTTTTATATATTTTTGGGGGATATTTATTATAGCAAAAAGTGAAAAATAATGTGTTTTTTTCAAAATTGTCGCTGGTTTTTTGTTTATAGCGCAAAAAATAAAAACCGCAGTGGTGATCAAATACCACCAAAAGAAAGCTCTATTTGTGGGGAAAAAAAAGACATCAGTTTTGTTTTGCACGACCGCGCAGTTGTCAGTTAAAATGACGCAGTGCCGAATCGCAAAAAGTGCTCTGGTCTTAAGCCAGCCAGCAAAATGGTCCGGTCTGAAAGTGGTTAAAGCAGAACAGGGCAAACTGAGATTGCATGGTAATGGGTACCTGAGGCTGGCTAACGGTCTCGGCGAGCTCTCCTGAGCCTCGGCGAGTTTGTGGGGCTGCCCTCCTGATAGTGAGTGCGGGGACCAGTAAGGTGTCTGGGGGCAGATGGGGACCTTCGTCTAGGGTACCTGTAATCTTGCGCCTCCATAGGTTCTTCTTGAGGTGCTTTGCTTGTCACTGAGCGGCGAAACTCTGCATACCAGTTAGGGACATCTACCAGGGGTATGCCCAGGGTTCTGCAGAAGTGTGGGAGATCCTCTGGTACTCTCAGGAGAGCCGTGCGGCCCTGGGTGGAGGCAGAAAGGCAAAACGGGAATTTCCATTTATATTGAATACCTTTCATGCGAAGGGCATCGAGTAGGGGCTTCAGATCACTCTGGTGTTGTAAGGTGAGGCCTGAGAGGTCCTGATGGATCTGAAGTGTTCTCCCATCATGCAGAATTTGAGGCCTGCTTCTAGCCTGTCTGATAATTTCTTCCTTCAGCTTGAAGTCTATTATGCAGCAAATGATGTCCCTTGGGGGATCCGTCTCCTTTCCCTTGGGACGTAAGGCCCGGTGGATCCTTTCCATGTCAATTGGCGTATGAGGTGGTCTATTAAGCAGACCATTGAAGATTCCGGTCACAGTAGGGGTTATTTGTTCTCCCTCGATGGCCTCTGGCAGGCCTCTGACTCTGAGATTATGGCGCTGATTTGCAGCTTTGCGGATAGTCGCATCATGGCGTTCAGTCACTCTTTCAACTGTGAGGACTCTGTCACTGAGCGCACGGATATCAAGTCTGAGCTCCGAAATGGCGTCAGATAAGGTGTCTTTGATATCCACTGCGATGGCCCGCAGGTTCTGCATGTTTAAGTGTGGCTGGGGTGAGAGTTCAATGCCATTTCTATCTGTGTGAGGGCTTGGAGATCCCGCGTGTGGTGGTTCTGTCAGGGCCGCCTCTGAAGCCTGAGAGAAAGAGTGCCTGTGGCGGGAAGGCGCCATGTTCCCTCTGCCGGTACGAAGCATTTCAGGAATATTATGACCCCCGACCCCTATTTGTTCACGGGGGGAATGGGAGCGGGAGGTGGAAGAATTACGTGATGCAGTTCCCATGATTTGGAGGTGTTCAGGGGCAATTTTACCTCAGATTTCAGTCAGCTTTTCCCTGTGGCGGCAGGAGCTCAGGGATTAAGCATCCATCTTCCTGTTAGGTCCGGCCACACCCCCACAATGGGATAAGTTTGTTGACAATAGACTTCCAATAATCTAAGGTAGTTGCCTGGGGAGATTTTAATTTAACCCTTTGCTGACCAGCACACGACGATGTACGTTGGCACAATGGCACAGCTGGGCAAATGGGCGTACAGGTACGTCTCCTTTAGATCGCGGCATTGTGGGTGCGCACATGGGTCCTCCGGACTCGATGTCCGCCGGGGGCCCGCAATCGTGTCACAGAGGCATTTCCCTGTTCTGCCTAGCAACATGACAGAGATCTACTGCTCCCTGTCATGGGGAGCAGTGATCTCTGTCATGTTCTAGTGAGACAATCCCCCCCACAGTTAGAATCACTCCCTAGGACACACTTAACCCCTTGATCACCCCCTAGTGTTTAACCCCTTCTCTGCCAGTGTAATTTACACAGTAATCAGTGCATTTTTATAGCCCTGATCGCTGTATAAATGACAATGGACCTAAATTAGTGTCAAAAGTGTCCGATGTGTCCGCCATAATGTCGCAGTCATGATAAAAGTTGCAGATCGCTGCCATTACTAATAAAAACTAATTCATAATAAAAATGCCATAAATCTATACCCTATTTTGTAGCCGCTATAACTTTTGCGCAAACCAATCAATATAGGCTTATTGCGATTTTTTTGTACCAAAAATATGTAGAAGAATACATATCAGCCTAAACTGAGAAAGAAATTCGTTTTTTTTATATATTTTTTGGGGGGATGTTTATTATAGCAAAAGGTAAAAAATATTGCTTTTTTTTTTCAAAATTGTCACTCTTTTTTTGTTTATAGCGCAAAAAAGCTCACAAAAAAGTCACAGAGGTGATTAAATACCACCAAAAGAAGGCTCTATTTGTGGGAAAAAAAGGATGTTAATTTTGTTTGGGTGCAACGTCGCAATCGCCAGTTAAAGCGACGCAGTGCCGTATTGCAAAAAATGCTCTGGTCAGGAAAGGGGTAAATCCTTCCGTGGCTGAAGTGGTTAAGGAGTATAGACTTATGTACATAAAACAATAATATACCTACTAGTGTTCTCATTGCCCTGGAGGTAGCTAGTAAATGAACTAATCCTAAGATACATACATCTATTGATAGTGGCACTGCTACAGTAGTGACCTTGCAGATACAATGAGAAACCGCTGCCCAGAGGAGCTTTATACCAGGGCATTCCCAGAACACATGCAGGAAGGTGGCAGGATCTGCCATGCATCTCCAGTGAGGGGTAAATCCTATGTAACCTCTGGGGCATTACAGTTTAAAATTCTTCACAGAATTTATCTATTAGCCGGTCTCTAGTGGAAAACAGGCTACGCATGGGATAGTCCCATACGTCTTCCCAGTCCTCTGTATCTAGTTCTGGAACCTCTGTACACCAGCACGACAGGAGCCTATCTAATGCTGCGTACACACGACTGGACTTTTTGACAGCACAGGTCCGACGGAACGAATCCGCCGGACAAATCGATCGTGTGTGGGCTCCATTGGACCTTTGTGATATGCAGTTGGATTCCAACTGTGAATACTCTGCGACAAATAAAAAGTGATAGATCAAAAAAACTCTATTGATACTAAACAAATCTCTCTTGTAGCTGCTCCCTGAGTGAAGAATTTGGATTCCCCAGTGATATGTGTAAGTAGTGCAAGGACGCTTGAATAAAACTAAAACTAAATAGTGTTAGTTCCCCTATGTTTTTAGACCCAGGGGTTCTATATCAATTGATATATTAGAATATACCTATAAAGTAGTTGTGGTTTAAGGAAGATGGTTGTGACATATATCACAATCAGCACACAATGGTATTATATCAGGTGATACAGTACTCGAGCCACCATTAGGTGATTCCTAAAACGCCAACATAAAATAAAATAAATGTGCAAAATATTTCAATACCGTGACACTCTATTGTAGGCGAACCTACAAATTCCAAAACCATGTATTTGGTGAACTCCAATCACCAATCACTGGACACAATAATCTCATCCAATAGATTGGCGCGGCATATGATTGTGAATCACAACACAAAAAAAAAAACATATTGTAAAATCACGAATCAGCAAAATTATATATATATGTGTAACAAGTCTCATTCATCAATAATGCAGCTTGACATGGATGATCCAACAGTCCATCAACATATATTCTTAGCAAGGATGTGACACTGATTTTTCAAAATGCTGTACACCTCCACCGCTTTACATTTGCATGCGACACCCAAAAGTGTTGATAAGTGGAATCCACTGCTTACCAGCTTACCTTGACCACCTTATTTAAAAAGTAGGTCAAATTAGGCTTTTACAGGTTTGTGCCTGTTCACTTGATGATGACATGTATTTAAGGTTGATCTCCTCCTCTCCGACTCACATGGGGTATATGAAAGAGCAAAAAATGCTATATAGTGTAATATTGCCTTTTATTTAAAAAACATTTAAAAACAAGTTAGCCAAATGGCTCCTTACATGATTTGGTGCCCGACCCGGCACTGGGGCTGCTCGCTTGGTAGAGAAGCTACTTACTATTTCGCTGTCCCTTGTAGTTGCCTGTGCAGAGCCGCGGCTTCAGCGTGCGTTCCAGCGGGTTCGTCCGACAAACCACGGAGCCCGGATATGGCATCACAAGTGAGGAAAAAAGCGTGACCAGGTACCGCCTCGACGTACGTTTCGTTCGTCTAACGTCTTCAGGGGGCGTACCTGGTCACTAGGTCAGACGCTTTTTAAGTGGTGATTGATGCTTTTTTGGCCAATGATTGACTAGATACGCGCGCAACCCCAATGCCGCTCCAGCTCACATACGGCTCATATTATAGCATTGTTGCCAAACTGACTACTTCTTCCAACATAAAAACCATAAAAAATTAATACCTAATGAGTTATATTACCTAAAAAAGCCTAATGATACCTTGATATTATATAGTTCCGCTGAAATTAGTTTTGTGGTACATTGTTGTGGCTTTCATTATTATACTATTCAAGGGCTGTTCTTTTGATTTTTATTAATCCAACTTGTATTGTCCACACGGTGCTATTTGTAACCATGTGTTCACATACATGGGAGCCCGGCCGGAATCTCTGTTCATGCCAGAGATAAAGTTGATGGAACTTGTGTCCTTTTTTCTCTGTTCTGAACATAGGACACAAGTTCCATCAACTTTATCTCAGGCAAAAAATTTGTTTGAACACGTGAACACCATTAAAGTCAATGGGGTCTAACATGAATAATCAAAAGTGCTAATTTTAAAGGCTTATATGCAAGTTATTGTCTTAAAAAGTGTTTGGGGACCTGGGTCCTGTATCAATGCAAAAAAAAGTTTTAAAAACTGCAGTTTTTTCAGGAGCAGTGATTTTAATAATGCTTTAATAAAGTGAAACAATAAAAGTGAAATATTCATTTAAATTTCATACCAGGGGGGTGTCTATAGTATGCCTGTAAAGTGGCGCATGTTTCCCGTGTTTAGAACAGTCCCTGCACAAAATGACATTTCTAAAGGAAAAAAAGTCATTTAAAACTACTCGTGCCTATAATGAATTGTCGGCCCCGGCAATACAGGCAATACATGAATATTAAGGGGAACCTCGAACCAAAATTTAAAAAAAAAATTGCGTGGTGGTCCCCCTAAATTCCATACCAAGCCCTTCAGTTCTCGTATGGATATTAAGGGGAACCCTGCGGCAGAATTAAAAAAAAAATTACGTGGGGGGGGGGGTTCCCCCAAAAATCCATACCAGACCCTTATCCGAGCACGCAACCTGGCTGGCCGCCGGAAAGGAGGGGGGAACGAGAGAGCGGCCCTCCCTCCTGAACCATACCAGGCCACATGCCCTCAACATGGGGAGGGTGCTTTGGGGTAGCCCCCGAAAGCACCTTGTCCCCATGTTGATGGGGACAAGGGCCTCATCCCCACAACCCTTGCCCGGTGGTTGTGGGGGTCTGCGGGCGGGGGGTTTATCGGAATCTGGAAGCCCCCTTTAACAAGGGGATCCCTAGATCCCGGCCTCCTCCCCTGTGTGAAATGGTAACGGGGTACAAATGTACCCCTACCATTTCACCCAAAAAATTTAAAAATAGTAAAAATGACAAGACACGGCTTGGGACTAGGGATGGGCCCGGTGTTCGATTCGAACCCATGTTCGATTTGAACATCGGCCGTTCGTCCGCTCGTCGAGGGCAGAACTCTGAGGGCCGTTCGCATCAAATTCGTGTGATGCGAACGGTCCACAATGTACTGTGCCAGTCGCAGTGCATTGCTGGATGATGATTGGCCAAGCATGCACTGTGACCCCACATGTTTGGCCAATCATAGAGCCAGCGGCGAGGAGAGCAATAATTGGCCACAGGCAGGATGCCTGTGGCCAATTATAGCTCAGGGGGTTTAGTACACGCCCCACAATACATAAGGCCGCCGCGCCGGCGGCCTCGTGTAGTGTGTTCCGGCTTGAGGAACAGTGACAGACTGTACTGTACATGTACACACTATATTTGCAATATTTCTGTGTGGGGAAAGTGTAGGGAAAGAGGAAAAATAGGCAGGGATAGTGTATTCTTCTCAGCCTTTGCTTGTGGGGAAAGTGTAGGGATAGAGGAAAAATAGGCAGGGATAGTGTGTTCTTCTCAGTGCTGTTCTCTACCAATCCAGCCATCTGCAGGAGTTAGTGTGTGTGTGTGCTGTGTGAGTATAGCACAGCAGTAGCACACTAAACCACCTTACCCTGTATCTGCCCTTCTGCCCTGTTGTCATTGTCATCTAAGACAGCCATCTGCAGGAGTTAGTGTGTGTGTGCTGTGTGAGTATAGCACAGCACACTAAACCACCTTACCCTGTATCTGCCCTTCTGCCCCGTTGTCATTGTCATCTAAGACAGCCATCTGCAGGAGTTAGTGTGTGTGTGCTGTGTGAGTCTAGCACAGCACACTAAACCACCTCACCCTGTATCTGCCCTTCTGCCCTGTTGTCATCTAAGACAGCCATCTGCAGGAGTTAGTGTGTGTGCTGTGTGACTCCAGCACAATATACACTACCCAATTGCTGGTTATCCCATATCCCTGCAGGTCATTACAATGTCTGGCAGACCAACAAGGAGCGGCAGACAGTTACGAGCCAAGAAAACAGGGCAAGCAGGCTCTGTGTCTAGAGACAACAGTGCTGGTCGTGGACGCGGTGCATCGCCATCAGCACGTGGCCATGGGACACGCTTGTCCTTATTTTCGGCGGCTGGACATGTTGAGCCGCATTATGCCGCAGGCTTGGTAGAGTGGATGACCAAGCCCTCCTCATCCTCCTCATCCTCTCTCACCCAGGCTCAGGGTACTGGCAAAGCAGCTGCCAACGCGTACTCAATGTCATCAGGCACCCCTTCCCTAGACCCACCCATGTCCTCCTGAGGAGTCCTCCGAACTGTTTGAGCACAGTGTTGGGTACATGCTCCAGGAGGATGCCCAGCGTTTTGAAGGCTCCGATGATGATACCCAACTAGAGGAAGGCAGTAGCGTGAGCACAGAGAGAGAGGATGCTCAAGGACAGCAATCTGGCAGTCATGTTCCACCAGCTGCAGCTTACTGCCAGGTTTGCTCCAGTGGTGAAGAGGGAGGGGATGATGAGGTCACTGACTCCACGTGGGTGTCTGAACGGAGAGGAGAGGAGGAGGAGGAGGCGGCACATCTCTAACGAGGCAGGATGCCCTCCGGGGGCCAGCTTGAGGCCAGCACACCAACTGAATCACACACGCAGAGCTCTGCCTGTGCAGGGCACTGCCTCTGCACGTTATTACAAAAGTTCATTGGTGTGGGCCTTTTTTGAGACGAGTGCATCAGATTGCACCGCTGCTATTTGCAACATATGTCTCAATCGTATCTCGCATGGCCAAAACATCAGCCGCTTGGGCACCACAAGCATGACCAGACATATGTTGACCTGCCATGCAGCTCGTTGGCAAGCGCACCTTAAAGACCCATACCAAAGAACAAAGCGGACCTCTCCTTGCTCCTCATTAGCTGGGATCTCCAACCCCACTATACCTTCAGTCCTCTCTGAAAGCTGCACTGAGAGGAATGAAGGTGTAGAATTAGGTGTGTCACAGCCCAGTACTTGCGGGCACTCTGCTAGCAGTACACCGACGTCCGATTATACCAGGCAAATTTCCCTGCACCAGCTGCTGGACCGTCGAAAGAAGTTTACTCCCAGCCATCCACATGCCCAGAGGTTGAATGCTAGCTTGACTAAATTGCTAGCACTTCAACTGCTGCCTTTTCAGTTGGTAGACTCGGCCCTCTTCTGTGAGTTTGTTCAATGTGCGGTTCCTCAGTGGCAGGTTCCCAAACGCCACTTTTTGTCACGGAAGGCGATTTCGGCTCTCTACCGGCATGTGGAAGGCAATGTCTTGGCCTCGCTGGACAGGGCGGTCAGCGGTAAGGTGCATATTACCGCTGACTCATGGTCCAGCAGGCATGGACAGGGACGTTACCTATCTTTCACGGCCCATTGGGTCACTCTTTTGGCAGCTGGGAAGGATGCAGGACAAGGTGCTGTAGTGTTGGAGGTTGTTCCGCCACCTAGCCTCCAAAATGCTACTACTGGTTGTGACACACCTCTCTCCTCCACCCCCTCCTCTTCTTCTTCCTCCATGGCCTCTTCGAGTGCTCTGTCCTCGGAACCAGCGGTGCTCCGTAGGCGTCCAAGGGGCTACGTAAGTACGCAGGCAAAAAGATGCCATGCCGTGCTTGCGCTGGTGTGTTTGGGGGACAGGAGCCACACTGGGGCAGAAGTTCTGTCAGCTCTGCAGGGGCAGGCCGAGAGGTGGTTGACGCCACGCCAGCTTAAGCCAGGAATGGTGGTTTGTGACAATGGCACCAACCTCCTCTCCGCCCTGCGACAGGAACAGCTGACCCATGTGCCCTGTATGGCTCACGTCCTTAACCTGGTGGTGCAGTGGTTCTTGGGCAGGTACCCAGGCTTACAGGATGTCCTGAGGCAGGCCAGGAAAGTCTGTGTGCATTTCCGACGATCATATAATGCCAGTGCTCGGCTGGCTGAGCTGCAAAAGGAGTTGAACCTGCCCAAGAACCGCCTTATATGTGACATGCCCACCAGGTGAACTCAACGCTGGCCATGCTGCAGCGACTGCACACGCAGCAGAGGGCCATCAATGAGTACCTGTGTGACTACGGCACCAGGACAGGGTCAGGGGAGCTCGGATTTTTTTCCCCATGCCAGTGGAGCATGATCAGGGATGCATTCACTGTCCTGTCACCATTTGAGGAGGCCACGAGGATGGTGAGCAGTGACAGTGCATGCATCAGTGACACTGTACCTCTTGTCTACCTGTTGGAGCATACGCTGCGTGGAATAATGGACAGGGCACTTGAGGCAGAACAGAGGCAGGAAGAGGAGGACTTCCTTGCCTCTCAAGGCCCCCTTTATCCAGACAGTGTTCCTTCTCTCCCACCCATCACACAGGAAGAGGAGGAGGAGGATTGTGTCAGCATGGAGGTGGAGCCTGGCACTCAGCATCAGCAGCAGCAGTCTTTTAGGGATGATTTACAGTCCCAAGAAACCAATGGACTTGTACGTGGCTGGGAGGAGGTGGCTGCGGATCATGTCATCCTCAGTGACCCAGAAGACTCCGGACCAAATGCCTCAGCTAACCTACATTGCATGGCCTCCCTGATCCTGCAAAGCCTGCGGAAGGATCCTCGTATTCTTCGGATCAAGGAGAAGGACCATTACTGGCTGGCCACTCTTCTTGATCCATGGTACAAGGGTAAGGTTGCGGACCTTATCTTGCCGTCGCAGAGGGAGCAGAGAATGAGACATCTCCGGGCGGCCTTGCAGAAACATCTGTGCAACGCGTTCCCAGAGACTGGGAGGTTACAAACTCCTGGTCCTGGAGGACGAGTTGCTGAGGCTTCGGTTAGTAGCAGAAGGAGCGGTGGGGAAGGTGGATGTCTGACCGATGCATTCAGACAATTTTTTTAGTCCGAAGCCCCAAGGTATGATGGGTTCCAGCAACCATCGCCAACGTCTGATATACATGGTGCAGGAATACATAGGGGCAAGGTCAGACTTGGACACCTTTCCCACCGAAAATCCTCTGGCTTACTGGGTCTTGAGGCTGGATCACTGGCCAGAGCTTGCACAGTATGCAATTGAGCTACTGGTCTGTCCTGCATCCAGCGTTCTCTCGGAACGCACATTCAGTGCTGCTGGAGGCTTTGTCACCGATCACAGGGTGCGCCTGTCCACCGACTCGGTTGATCGACTGACCTTCATAAAGATGAATCAGTCTTGGATCACCACCAGCTACCAGGCACCTGAAGCTGATATAACAGAATAATTTATTTTGAAATGTCACATCCCTTCAAGACTGCCTATGCTGATGCTGAGGGACTGTCCTGTTATGTTGACTGACTATCCTCTTCCTCCTCAATGATCCTCATGATAGCTTGGAAGAACATTTTTGTTTCTGGGTGCCACCACCAGTGGCTAAGGCCCAATTTTTCAGCCCCTGTTTAACAGGGGCGTGTAATTACAATTTTTTATGCAATGCTTTGCAACAGGTCTCATTGCTGTGCTCCAAGTACAGTATCTGTGAGGGGTTGCAGTGTTGTGGCACCAGCACCAGTGGCTAAGGCCCAATTTTTCAGCCCCTGTTTAACAGGGGCGTGTAATTAAATTTTTCTATGCAATGCTTTGCAACAGGTCTCATTGCTGTGCTCCAAGTACAGTATCTGTGAGGGGTTGCAGTGTTGTGGCACCAGCACCAGTGCCTAAGGCACAATTTTCCAGCCCCTGTTTAACAGGGCCGTGTAATTACAGATCTTGATCTAATAATTCACAGCAGGGCCCATTCCTGCGCCCACCAAGAGTAACTGTGAGGGCTTACAGTGTCGTGGTAACACCGTCCACCACCACCACCAAAGGCCCAATTTTTCAGCCCCTGTTTAACAGGGGCGTGTAATTAAAAATCTTGATCTAATAATTCACAGCAGGGACCATTCCTGCACCCACCAAGAGTAACTGTGAGGGCTTACAGTGTTGTGGCAACACCGTCCACCACCATCAAAGGCCCAATTTTTCAGCCCCTGTTTAACAGGGGCGTGTAATTACAAATCTTGATCTAATAATTCACAGCAGGGCCCATTCCTGCGCCCACCAAGAGTAACTGTGAGGGCTTACAGTGTTGTGGCAACACCGTCCACCACCACCACCAAAGGCCCAATTTTTCTGCCCCTGTTCAACAGGTGCATGCAATTACAATTCTTGATCTAATAATTCACAGCAGGGCCCATTCCTGTGACCACCAAGAGTAACTGTGAGGGCTTACAGTGTTGTGGCAACACCGTCCACCACCACAGGCCCAATTTTTCTGCCCCTGTTCAACAGGTGCATGCAATTACAATTCTTGATCTAATAATTCACAGCAGGGCCCATTCCTGTGCCCACCAAGAGTAACTGTGAGGGCTTACAGTGTTGTGGCAACACCGTCCACCACCACCACCACCACCACCACCAAAGGCCCAATTTTTCTGCCCCTGTTCAACAGGTGCATGCAATTACAATTCTTGATCTAATAATTCACAGCAGGGCACATTCCTCTGCCCACCAAGAGTAGCTGTGAGGGCTTACAGTGTTGTGGCAACAGCAACATCTAATGGGGCAAATTTCTGCAAAGTATATACGGCAGGCCCCTACTTTCAAACATCCAACTTAGAAACGACTACTACTTGCAAACGGAAGGAGAAAACAGGAACTGAGAGGAAATCTACCCCTAGGAAGGAAAATTCTATCCTGTTAGATTTAATTTGGGAAAAAGGTATCTTCTCTCTACTGATGCTTTATCACCGATCCTTGTTTCAATAAAAAACCCACTTTTCCAAAAACATTTGTCATTGGGACGGAAAGTGAGGTGAAATGTTCTGAACAGGTGCACAAATATTACAGGGGCAAATTTTCCTGTTCAAAATTACAAACAGATTCTACTTAAAGCGGTGTTTCAGCAAAAAAAAATTTTTTTTAAAAGTCAGCAGCTAAAAAAAAGTAGCTGCTGACTTTTAATAAGTACACTTACCCTCCCAGGGCGCCCGCAATGTTGGTCGTGGAGGCCAAGATGTCCCTCGGCGCTCCGGTCCCAGTGCCGCCATCCTCAGTAAGGGAAACGGGCAGCGATCCCGTTTCCTACTGCGCATGCGCAAGTCGTCACTCGGCCTACTGCGCATGTGCGAGTCGTCGCGCGGCGCTTTGTGAATGGGGAACGCGATGTGTTGTGGGACACAGTTCCCATAACACACCGCGCCCCATTCACTAGAAGGCGGCGCTAGGAGCAGAAGACAGAACAGCTCCTAGGAACAGGAAGAGGCAGATTAGGACGATCTGCCTAGCAACAGCCATTTCTGGTAAGTAAAAAAAATAATTTTGTTTTTTCTTTCATTTTAAATTTTTATTAAAATTTTTATCAAGTTTTGTTTTTCAGGGTGGCCCTCCACTTTAGGAACAAACCTACAGTCCCTGTCTTGTTTGCACCGCCTGTATACTGCTGTTCAGAGTATATAGGGTTGTAGGTATAGGGTTTTATTTTGGATGCGGGGTTCCCCTTAATATCCATACAAGACCCAAAGGGGCTGGTAATGGGCTGGGGTGGGGGGGGGGAGGCCCATGCCATTTTTCTCAAAGATTTTTATCCACATTGCCAGGACAAGACATGACATTAAAGCCGCAAGCAGTTTTAAATAGCTTATTTTTTTCCTTTACAAATGTCATTTTTTGCAGGGACAGTTCTGAACACGGGACACACATGCCACTTCACAGGCATACTTTAGACACCCCCCCCCCCCCCCCCCAGGTACCATATTTAAAGGAATATTTCACATTTTTTTTCCCACTTTATACATCATTAAAATGACTGCTCCCGAAAAAACTTCCATTTTTAAAACTTCTTTTTGCATTAATACATATCCCCTGGGGCAGGACCCAGGTCCCCAAACCTGTTTTATGACAATAACATGCATTTTGGCCGTTACAATTAGCACTTTAGATTTCGAACGTTCGCGTCCATTGTAACTAACAGGGTTCTAACGTTCACGCGAACTTTCGGTCCGTTCGCAGGTTCTGGTGCGAACCGAACCCGGTAGTGTTCGGCTCATCCCTACTTGGGACAAGTCCTTTATTAAAAAAAATGAAAAAATAAAAATGTCCCACGAAGTCCATTCTTCTTCTTCTCTTGCTCCGCGGATGGACCGAAAAAGAAAAAAAAATACGTAACCGACCGCCACGGTGTAAATGGGTGGCCCGCCCCCTCTGATGCCCGGGAAAGCCATAGGGAAGTCCCTGTGCACCAGAGGGGGACGGGGTCCCCCGGGAATGTCACGGTGTGGCCTCGCCCTCAGTTATAAAAAAACTGTCAAAGCGAAGATGCATCATACGGCGGGAGCTTCCCATGGAGGCTGGCCGGTCGCGTTTTTTTTCTTTTGTGGTCCGTCGGCGGAGCAAGAGAAGAAGAAGACTTCGTGGGACATTTTTATTTTTTACATTTTTTAATAAAGGACTTTTCCCAAGCCATGTCTTGTCATTTTTACCATTTTGACACTTTTTTGTGAAATGGTAGGGGTACACCCCGTTACCATTTCACACAGGGGTGGAGGCCGGGATCTGGGGGTCCCCTTGATAAGCCCTCTGCCCGCAGACCCCACAACCACAGGGCAAGGGTTGTGGGGATGAGGCCCTTGTCCCCATTAACATGGGGACAAGGTGCTTTGGGGGGCTACCCCAAAGCACCCTCCCCATGTTGAGGGCATGTGGCCTGGTACGGTTCCTGCGGCCTGCCAGGTTGCATGCTCAGATAAGGGTCTGGTATGGATTTTTGGGGGGACCCCCACGTCATTTTTTTTTACATTTTGGCACGGGGTTCCCCTTAAAATCTATACCAGACCTGAAGGGTCTGGTATGGATTTTGAGGGGGACCCCCACGCCATTTTTTTCAAATCTTGGCATGGGGTTCCCCTTAATATCCATACCAGACCTGAAGGGGCCTGGTATGGAATTTGGGGCGACCACCGTGCAATTTTTTTTTTGAATTTTGGTAAGGGATTCCCATTAATATTCATAACAGACCCGAAGGGACTAGTAATGGACTGGGGTGATCCCATGTCATCTTTTATCTGTATTGCCGGGACTGACAATTCATTATAGCCGCGAGTAGTTTTAAATTACTTTTTTTCCTTTAGAAATTTAATTTTGTGCAGGGACTGTGCTAAACATGGGAAAAATGTGCCACTTTACAGGCATACTATAGACACCCCCCAGGTACGAAATTTAAAGGAATATTTCACTTTTATTGTTTCAATTTAAGCATTATTAAAATCACTGCTCCCGAAAAATACATGATACATGTCCCCTGGGCCTGTCCCCTTTTTATGACAATACAATGAATATAAACCTTTAAAATTAGCACTTTTGATTTCTCCCATAGACCACAGAGAGAGCTGCCAGGACCACCAGGGAAGGGGGCAACATGTGGATGGCCAGGTATTTACCCCATGGCCATCTTTATGTGAAAATTATGCCCAATCTGTGCCAATCAGTGCCCACAAATGGGCACTGACTGGCAACATTGTATAACATATGATGTCCAGCAATGCCACCCATTAGTGTCATCAGTGCTACCAATAAGTGTCCATCAGTGCCACCTATCAGTGCCCATCTGTGCCCATCAGTGTCCAACTATCAGTGCCCATTAGTGCCCTTCTGTGCCACCTATCAGTGCCACCCATTAGTACCCATCATTGTCACCCATAAGTACCCATCATTGTCACCCATAAGTACCCATCAGTGCCACCCATAAGTACCCATCAGTGCTGCCTACGAGTGCCCATCAGTGCCGCCTATGAGTGCCCATCAGTGCCACATACGAGTGCCACCTATCAGTGCCCATCAGTGACACCGATCAGTGCCCATCAGTGACACCTATCAGTTCCCATCATCAGTGCCCGTCAGTGCCACCTCATCAGTGCCACCTCATTGGTGCCACCTCATCGGTGCCCATCAGGGCTGCCTTATCAGTGCCCATCAGTGCAGTCATATCAGTGCCCATCATTGAAGAAGAAAACGTACTTATTTACAAAAAATTTTAACAGAAACTTTGTTGCGCAAAAAATAAAAAATCGCAGAGGTGATCAATTACCACCAAAAGAATGCTCTATTTGTGGGAACAAAATGATAAAAAAAATTGTTTGAGTACAGTGTAGCATGACCGCGCAATTGTCATTCAAAGTGCGACAGCGCTGAAAGCTGAAAATTGGTTTTGGCAGGAAGGTGTCTAAGTGCCTGGTATTGAAGTGGTTAAGAGAGGGCCCGGGGTCTACCAAAAAGAGCACCATGTCATCGGCGTATAACGCCATTTTTTCACAAATGGCACCTTCCTTTAATACCTATAATAAGGGCAGAATTACGTATGGCCTGAGCTATTGGCTCCATCATGAGCGCAAATAGCGCCGTGGATAACGGGCATCCCTGTCTGTTCCCCCTTCCAATGGGAAACACTTCAGACAGTTCACCTCCCAATTTTATTTGTGCCAGGGGAGCTCTGTACAGGATTTGAATCCAGTTATGGAAACGTGGACCAAAGCCCATTACCTCCAGTACTGCGGACATGTAGACCCAGTCCACCAAGTCGAATGCTTTCTCTATGTCAAGCAAAACCAGGACCCTAGAGGCTGGTTTACTAGGGGGGAGCTGCAAGTGCATCAGAACTCTGCGTAAGTTAATGTCTGTCGCTTTTCCGGGGACAAAGCCAGTCTGATCGATACTAACTTATGATGGTAAGAATTTAATCAGTTTCATGGCTAACACTTTGGTCAAGATTTTTAAGTCATAATTCAAAAGGCAGATTGGTCTATAAGATGCGCAAAACTTGGGGTCTTTCCCTGGCTTGGGTATTAGTATAATGTGAGCCTAATACATCGATGATGGTAGGGCCTGGGACTCATAGCTCTCTGAAAAGACCTCCCGCAGCCTTGGGGCTATGTGTTCAACTTGTAATTTATACCACTCTCTCTGCAACCCATCATGTCTGGGTGTTTTACTGGGGGGGGAGTGAGTTAATTGCTTTTGCAATTTCGGTAACCGAGATGTCTGCGTCTAAGGAGGCAACTTCCTCAGCGGACAAGTATAACAGAGAAAAACTGCGTAGAGTGTCCAATAAGGATGAGAGATCTGGTGGAGGACCTTCATGGTATAAAGACTGAAAAAAACCTGAAATGCATTCAAAATGTCAGAAGGGTCTGTAAGGGAGTATCAGTTCAGTATCAGGAAAGCAATTCAGAGACCACTGTCAGATGCCGGGAGTCCACAACTAGATTGGCCAGCAGCTTGCCATTCTTGTCGCCAGACTCAAACAGCCTCCCTTCCTGAAAAGCAGCCTCTGCATGAGTGAGGGACGTGAGAAGAAGTTTCAGCTCTCTATGGGCCTGTGCCAAAGTGGAGTAATTGTCTCCAGTAGGGGAGGACACAAATTCAGAAGCTGCCTCAGGCTCAGCCTGTTCGAGCAAGGTCAGCTGGGAGTTATATTCAACCCTTGCAGTTTTGATGGCCGATATATACTGACCTCGGGTAAATGCTTTAAAGGCATTCCACACCATTTGGGGGGATGCTGAGGATTAATTTGTCTCCCAGTATTGTGTGTCTGAGTCTTTCAGCAGCTCCTGTACCCTGTCATTATGTAGCCATTTAAAGTCTAGGCACCAACAACCCAAGGATCTACCACCTTCTACCTGTTCGTTAATCTCCATCGCGGAGTGGTCCGAAATGCCAGCCGGCAAGTAGGAGACTGCCCGTATGGAAGACAGCATCAGCCTAGAACTTAATGCTAGGTCAATGCGGGAGCCAGATTTATGTGAAGCTGAGTAATGTGAGTAAAAGCGAACTAAAGGATACTTATTTCTCCAGATTTAAGTTATGTCAAAGGTTTGAGCCCAGGACCCTAGTTATACACAGGACAGTCACTGAGGATTGGAGGAGCCCAAGTCTGCTTGCAAGACAGAATTAAAGTCCCCGGCCCATACAACTCTAGTGAGCTGCAGAGGTGCCAGTTCTCCTGGATAGTGTACAGTATGCCCAGAGAAAAAGGCGGAGGGACATATACACTGACAAATGCATACTTCACTAAAATAATGTATCTGCCCCAGGATCTAAAGACACATGTATCACTTTATATGCAAGAGATTTGTTTAGAAGGATGGCGACCCCCCTGGCATAACTGGAATAAGTGGTATGAAAGTCCTGTTGCACCCAGGCTCTGCTGAGGGACAAGATCTTGTTCCCCCAGAAGATAGGTCTTCTGCAAAAAGATGATATGGGGTTTATGAGTGTTAAGGAATTTAAACATTAAAGAGGAGTGCCACCTTAAAAAAAAAAATTAAAAGTGAGCAGCTAAAAAAAAATACTGCAGCTGCTGACTTTTAATAAATGGACACCCACCTGTTCCAGGGTCCAGCGATGTCATCAGCAGATGACGAGCAATCGCTCGTCTCTCGGCTGCCCCCTGCCGCCATCCTCTGTCAGGGAATAGGGAAGTGAAGCGTTGCGGCTTCACTGCCCGGTTCCCTACTGTGCATGCACGAGTTGCGCTGCGCGTCTTCACTGGTCCCGTTGTGTCCTGGGAACTGTGTGTTTCCCAGAACACAACGGGGGGGGGGGGGGGGGGGGGGCATCTGCGGCTAGCTGCGGCTAGCTATTCCCAGAAGTGGGTGCAGATACAGGTATCTGCACCCCCTGAAAGGTGCCAATTGTGTCCCTGGAGGGGGGGAGGGTTCTGATGAGAGGAACTTCCATTTTAGGGTGGAGGTCCGCTTTAGGGACCTTTTAAATTTGTTGTTTAGATCTCTTATATTCCAAGAAATTATTTTCATCTCCATAGTGAATGGTATAAATGAAAGTGGTTGTAAACCCTTACCTATACCCAGTGAAGGGACTATCATCAGCTGATACACAGAGCTGAAACAAATCCTCCTACATACTGTAACCTTTATCTGTCTATCTGCAGTCTACTCTACATCTGTTCAAAGTGCTGAATTTATAAGCTTGCCTGAAAGCTCAGAAGCGCCTGGAAGGACTTTGTCAAAGCACTAAAGTGGTAAAAGGTCTTTTGGCCATATTGACTTATTTATTTGTGCAGGGTTGCCATTTCTGCTGTCTGCTGAGAATTTCTGCCTAAAGGGGATTGTTCTTCTGTTTACCTTGGACATACAAATTCTTGGATCCTACGAGTAACCCAAGGGCCTTGGCAGAACTAAGCTGAAAACCACACTGGCCTGTATTTTATTTAGGGTCTCTGCATTTTTAGATAGGCCTTACACTTATCACTCTCCTGCGATAAAATGGGTGTTGGTTGAGTGACCTTGCTAGATCCAGCACCCCATCCCTTTATATTGGTAGAATTAATAGAAGGAGAGATTTGGGGATTATAGTGGTGCCAAGTATGGATAAAGTAACAACCGACTTAAAATATATACATTTTATTACATTTTATTAAATTTTATTACATAGATACAATACAAAAAAGTTCATAAAATACAGCAAAGTATCCATATATAGGAAATGATCACTGATGAATGTCACGTCCCTACATTTCCTATATATGGATACTTTGGTCAGTACAAAAGTCACTCTGCTGTATTTTATGAACTTTAATAAAATTTAATAAAATGTAATAAAAAGTATATATTTTAAGTCAGTTGTTACTTTCTCCATACTTGGCAGCGCTATAATCCCCAAATCTCTCCTTCTATTAATTTTATCACTCTCCTGTTCACCATCGTGCCTGCTTCCCAGACTGTGCTGATTGGATTAATAATTTTTTATTTTTTTCGCTTTTTATTTTTTTCACAAATTTTTTTTTTTTATTGAGGGAAATTAAGGTGAGTTTACCATACAGTACAGTCAACATATCATTTTGGAGTGGGTTATACGACTAAACGGATTAATAATTTTTATAGTTTACAGCTATATTTTTGGTCTAACATAACTTCCCTTTCAGGTTTTTTTTTTCCAGTTAATTTCAACAGATGCAGGTGTGCTCATGTTTCTCAGATCTAGGTAAAGGGGTGAGTCATCACTGGGTGGGGCAGGAAGATCCAAACAATTCAGTACCTCCTCCGGGGGTAGCGTGTACATATATAATTTGCTACATTGTAAATTATGTAATTTACTATTAAAAAAAAATTGCCTATTTGAATCTGCAGCTGCTGGAATTTTCTGAAACTACAGTATGGCATTAATTCTAGTATAGTAACCTAGAGGCGTTCCATACACTGTTGCTGTACAGAATGCCTCTGGAAGTATAATTTCCTGTGTGCTTGACTTACAATTTTTTTCAGAAAACTGATACAGGTCAAGTTTTAGGCAAATCGCTGCAGTGGAAGTTTTATTTTTGCTCTAAGGTTTCCTATGAAGACACTACATCTTTCCTTATTAGAACAAATGATGTTTACCCTGACAGTTATAATCAAGGCTGACTCTCTCATTCAGGAATTAGTCTGAAATGGAAATAGTGAAACAAACAGCCATTTTCTAAAACAGAGAAATGTAACAAAGTTGGATAAAACTATTGCAATGTGTATAGATCACATACAGAGGACTGTTTTTTCCCCAACAAAAGTGGATTTACACTTGCCGACCCACCACTGTATATATACGGTGGCAGGTCTGCTCTATTGCACAAACCGTTGTACCCATACGGCGGTCCGTGCATGTGACACTGTGGATGCGTGCCTGCTGCACGCCGCGGGAGTGCACCCGTGGGTCCCGCAGACTTGATGTCCGCCGGTGACCTGCGATCATGGTACACAGAGGCAGATCCCCATTCTGACAGAAGACATCATGGAGATCTGCTGTTCCCAGTGATCGGGAACAGCGATCTCTGGGGTGTTCCAGTGAGCCCAGCCCCCACACAGTTACAACACATCCAGGGAACACAGTTAACCCCTTGATCACCCCCTAGTGTTAACACCTTCTCTGCTAGTGTCATTTATATATTGATCAGTGCATTTTTTTAGCACTGATCAATGTAATAATGCCACTGGTCCCTAAAAAGTGTAATTTAGGGTGAGATTTGACCGCCTCAATGTTGCAGTCCCACAAAAAATTGCAGATCGCTGAAATTACCAGTAAAAACATTAAAATAGATAAATAAAAGTCCATAAATTTTTCCCATAGTTTGTAGATGCAATAACTTTTGCGCAAAAGAATAAATATACGCTTATTGCGATTTTTTACCAAAAATATGTAGTAGAATATATATATTGGCCTAAACTGATGAATACTTTATTTTTTGGATATGTATTATAGCGGAAAGTAAAAAATATTGTTTTTTTTTTCCCAAAATTGTTTTTTGTTAACCACTTCAGCCCCGGACCAATTGGCAGCCAAAGGACCAGAGGTCTTTTTTCAATTTCGCACTGCACTGCTTTAACTGGTAATTGCGCGGTCATGCAATGTTGTAACCAAACGAAATTTGCGTCCTTTTCTTCCCACAAATAGAGCTTTCTTTTGATGGTATTTGATTGCCTCTGTGATTTTTATTTTTTGCTCTATAAACGGAAAAAGACCGCAAATTTTGAAAAAAAATGATATTTTCTACTTTTTGTTATAAGACAAATCTAATAAACTAAATTTTAGTCAAACATTTGGGCCAAAATGTAATCAGCCACATGTCTTTAGTAAAAAAAATGCCAATAAGTGTATATTTATTGGTTTGCTCAAAAGTTATAGCGTCTACAAACTAGAGTACATTTTCTGGAATTTACACCGCTTTTAATTTATGACTGCCTATCTCATTTCTTGAGGTGCTAAAATGGCAGAGAAGTACAAAACCCCCCCAAATGACCCCATTTTGGAAAGTAGACACCCCAAGCTATTTGCTGAGAGGCATGTTGAGCCCATTGAATATTTTTTTTTTTAGTCCCAAGTGATTGAATAAAGACGAAAAAAAAAATATTTTTCAAAAAGTTGTCACTAAATGATATATTGCTCACACATGCCATAGTTATATGTGGAATTGCACCCCAAAATACATTTTGCTGCTTCTCCTGAGTATGGGGATACCACATGTGTGGGACTTTTTGGGAGCCTAGCCGCATACGGGGCCCCGAAAACCAAGCAGCGCCTTCAGGATTTCTAAGGGTGCAAATTTTTGATTTCACTCCTCAGTACCTATCACAGTTTCGAAGGCCATAAAATGCCAAAATAGCACAAAACCCCCCCAAATTACCCCATTTTGGAAAGTAGACCTCCCAAGCTATTTGTTGAGAGGCATGGTGAGTATTTTACAGCTATCATTTGTTTTTGAAAATGAAGAAAGTAAAGAAAAAAAAAAATATTTTTTTTTTTTTTCAATTTTCAAAACTTTGTGACAAAAAGCGAGATCTGCAAAATACTCACCATACCTCTCAGCAAATAGCTTGGGGTGTCTACTTTCCAAAATGGGGTCATTTTGGGGGGTTTTATGCCATCTGGGCATTCCATGGCCTCCGAAACTGTAATTGGCAGTGAGAAGTGAAATAAAAAAATGACACCCTTAGAAATCTTGAAGGCGGTGATTGGTTTTTGGGGTCCCGTACGCAGCTAGGCTCCCAAAAAGTCCCACACATGTGGTATCCCCGTACTCAGGAGAAGCAACAGAATGTATTTTGGGGTGTATTTCCACATATGCCCATGACATGTTTGAGCAATATATAATTTAGTGACAACTTTTTGTAAAAAAAAAATATTTTTTTTTTCATTATTCAATCTCTTGGGACAAAAAAAAAATAATAATTTAATGGGCTCAACATTGCTCTCAGCAAATAGCTTGGGGTGTCTACTTTCCAAAATGGGGTCATTTGGGGGGGGGGGGTTGAACTGTCCTGGCATTTTATGCACAACATTTAGAAGCCTATGTCACACGTCACCCACTCTTCTAACCACTTGTAGACAAAGCCTTTTCTGACACTTTTTGTTTACATGAAAACATATTTTTTTTTTTGCAAGAAAATTACGTTGAACCCCCAAACACTATATATATTGTTAAAGCAAAGGCCCTACAGATTAAAATGGTGGGTGTTGCATTTTTTTTTCCACACAGTATTTGCGCAGCGATTTTCCAAACGCATTTTTTGTGGAAAAATACACTTTTTTTTATTTTAATGCACTAAAACACACTACATTGCTCAAATTTTTGATGAAATAAAAATATGATCTTAGGCCGAGTACATGGATACCAAAAACGACATGCTTTGAAATTGCGCACAAACACGCAGTGGCGACAAACTACATACATTTTTAAAAGCCTTTAAAAGCCTTTACATGATACCACATTAGATTCACAGAGGAGGTCTACTGCTAAAATTACTGCCCTCGATCTGACCTTTGCGGTGATACCTCACATGCATGGTGCAATTGCTGTTTACATATGACGCCAGACCAACGCTTGTGTTCGCCTTTGCGCAAGAGAAGGGGGGGCAGGGGTGCTTTTTTTTTTTATTTAGCTTAACTTAGCTTTATTTTATTTTTAAACTGTTCCTTAGATTTTTTTTCTTTGTTATCATTTTTATTGTTATCTCAGGGAATGTAAATATCCCCTATGATAGCAATAGGCAGTGACAGGTACTCTTTTTTTGAAAAAATTGGGGTCTATTAGACCCTAGATCTTTCCTCTGCCCTCAAAGCATCTGACCACACCAAGATCGGTGTGATAAAACGCTTTCCCAATTTCCCAATGGCGCGGTTTATATCCGGGAGGGGGGACATTCCCTCCCACTGCTTGTAAAAGCAGTCTAGAGGCTAATTACCCGCTAGAATTGCTTTTACATGAAAGCCAATCACTGGCTGAAAAGAATGATACCAAGATGATACCTAAACCTGCAGGCATCATTCTGGTATAACCATTCAAAGTCCAGCAACATACTGGACATATATTGTAATCTTTTTTTTTCATGCAGCCTCTTGGCTGAACGAAAAAAAGAGATTGATCGGTGGGTATGCCCACCATTAGAATACCTCCCTTCATCCACCCACTTCTAATGATGGGCATACATGCACCATTTATATATGCCGATGCATGGGGGCATCCTCCCACAAAAGTTATGCCGTGTACACACGGTCGCACTTTTCCACGGGGCAAGGCTCCGTCGGAATTTCGACCGTATGTACGTGGCATTAGGAGCCAATTGCTCCTCCCCCCCTGCTGCCCCCATGCTTCGGCACATATCCTCTCTTTTTTAACTGTGGTGGTGAAATCACCTCCTACAGCGTTGGAGTCGCGGCTTTATGTATCGTGGGAGCAAACGCTGTTGCTGTCAAGATAAATAAATCCACGCTGCAACTGAATGGCGCACCTGAAAACAAAAAAATGGTTAACACTAAAACACAGTAAACAAAATTACATACCTGAAAAGCAAGCATGATAAAACATAATAAAACATTGCAGAATAGAATAAACAATAGAGAGAGAATAGAGAGAGAGAGAGAGAGAACAATAAAACGACAACTATTTTTTTTTTTTTATTTTTTTGAGATTTACAGGTAAAAAAGCTCCTGACTGTTAGCGACTGAATCAAAACGCTACCACAAAAAAAAATGTTATCGATCGCAGGGATCAGGCCTGACTCTGCGAACGCTGCAGTTATGTGTGCTTAGTGTTTTGTAAGTGACAGTGATCGATCGATACTGCACTTGGGTGGGCTGGGCTGGACTGGGCGGAGGGGGAAAACGCAGGTGCTAGCAGGTATCTGGGCTGATCCTGCTAACAATGCGTTTTTTTTTTTGGAACCCTAAACTGCTGGGACGCTAGTATAGATCTGATCAGATCAGATATTGATCTGTTCAGATACTGTACCACTAAGGAAGGTGTATGCTTTGCGCGTGGGTGTTTGCGGTACAGGCACTAACCTGGGGCGACGCAGACCTTATTTGACCCTAAAACCTAATTGATATCACCCGCCGGGCGATCAGGGGGTTAAACCGTTATTGGGTAATAAATGGCGGGTGCCCTGACAGTATAAAAAACAAACTATCTAACCAGCGTCACCTGTAACAGTTATACGGTGATCACTGGTTTAAGGGTTAACTAGGGGCAATCAGGGGGTTAAAACCTTTATTAGGTAATATACGGGGGTACCTGACGCTATATAAAAACCTGACGGGGAACCTAAATAACGAAATAACTAACTGGCTAACCAGCGTCACCAGTGACACTTATACGGTGATCACTGGTGAAAGGGTTAACTCTAGGGGCAATCAGGGGGTTAAAACCTTTATTTAGGTTGTAATATGGGGGTACCTGACCTATAAACCTATTTATGAACCTATATAAACATGGCGGTTAACCTAAAAAAAAAAACTGGCTACCTAGCGACACCAGTGACACTAATGCAGCGATCAGAAAAACGATCGCTTAGTGACACTGGCAAAAGGGGGTGAAGGGGTTAACTAGGGGCAATCAGGGGGTTAAAACCTTTATTAGGTAATATATGGGGGTACCTGATGCTATATAAAAACCTGACGGGGAACCTAAATAACGAAATAACTAACTGGCTAACCAGCGTCACCAGTGACACTTATACGGTGATCACTGGTGAAAGGGTTAACTCTAGGGGCAATCAGGGGGTTAAAACCTTTATTTAGGTTGTAATATGGGGGTACCTGACCTATAAACCTATTTATGAACTTATAGAAAACATGGCGGTTAACCTAAAAAAAAAAAAATGGTTACCTAGCGACACCAGTGACACTAATGCAGTGATCAGAAAAACGATTGCTTAGTGACACTGGCAAAAGGGGGTGAAAGGGTTAACTAGGGGCAATCAAGGGGTTAAACCTTTATTAGGGGGGGGGGGGGGGGGGTAGGGGGCTACCTTGGACCTAAAACTAACTGCCCTGACAGTTATTACAGTCACACTGACACTAAATGCAGTGATCAGTAAATAAATGATCACTGCAATTAGTGACACTGTGACTGGGGGGGGGGGGCAGGGGGTGATCTGGGGGGTGATCTGGGGGTGACAGGGGGGTTTTTGTGTGCCTATGAGTACTGGTGTCAGTGTACTGTTTGTGCACTAACCTGTGAGTGTTCACAGCTCGGCGTTCCGGTCAGATAGACTGGCGCACCGAGCGTGACATCACTTCCGCCTGCCTGTCTATACAATAGACAGGAAGGGGAAGCATTTCATTCGCCAGGAGCGATCGCGAGGGGGTGGCCAGAAACCACTGGCCGTCCCCTCATCTCGGATCGCTCCTGAAGACATCCCGACCGTCCCCGCCGGCCGGGGGGGGGCCCGATTGGACCCCCACCCGCCGAAAGAATGGCACGTACAGGTACGTGGTTTTGCCTGTAGGTGCCATTCTGCTGACGTATATGTACATGGGGCGGTCGGGAAGTGGTTAATAGCACAAATAATAAACACTGCAGGAGGTGATCAAATACCACCAAAAGAAAGCTCTATTTGTGTAAAAAAAGGACATCAATTTTGTTTGGGTACAACGTCGCACGGGAAGTGTGAGTTAAAACGACGCAGTGCTGTATCACAAAAAATGGCCTGGCCATCAATGGGGTAAAACCTTCCGGGGCTAAAGTGGTTAAAGTAAAATTGTTTGGCAACCAAGTCATGTCAGAACATCCTTTATCTAGCCGCCATTTATTGTGTATGGTTATATTTCAGTTCTAACCGGTTTCCTTCTCCTACTAGGAACAATTATTTTTTTTTCAGATTTTTGCCAAGCATGGCAACTGCCAACTAGATTAAGAATTTAAAAAAATAACTTAACATAGTTACATAGTTAGTCAGGTTGAAAAAAGTCCATTAAGTTCAACCAAAAAAATTAATAAAAAATACAATCCCATATACACAAACCTACACCCAGAGTTGATCCAGAGAAAGTAAAAAAAAAAAAAAAAAAAAAACAGCAAAGCATGATCCAATTTGCTACAGCAGGGAAAAAAATTCCTTCCTGATCCCCCGAGAGGCAATCCGATTTTCCCTGGATCAGCTTGACCTATAAATGTTAGTACCTAGTTATATTGTGTATATTTAGGCAAGAATCCAGGTCTTTGTTAAAGCAATCAACTGAGATTGCCAGAACCACCTCTGGAGGGAGTCTATTCCGCATTTTCACAGCTCTTACTGTGAAGAAACCTTTCCGTATTTGGAGATGAAATCTTTTTTCCTCTAGACGTAAAGAGTGCCCCCTAGTCCTCTGTGATGACCTTAAAGTAAATAACTCAACACCAAGTTCATGATAAGGACCACTTATGTATTTGTACATGTTGATCATATCCTCCCTTAATCTACTCTTCTCAAGAGGGAATAGATTCAGTTCCTCTAATCTTTCCTCATAGCTGAGCTTCTCCATTCCTCTGGTCAGTTCTCTGCACTCTCTCCAGTTTCCCGATATCCTTTTTGAGAACCGGTGCCCAAAACTGAACTGCATATTCCAGATGAGGTCTTACTAATGATTTGTATAGGGGAAAAAATTATGTCTCTCTCTTTGGAGTCTATACCTCTCTTAATACATGAAAGGACTTTGCTTGCTTTGGAAACTGCAGTTTGGCGTTGCATGCTATTATTGAGCTTATGATCTACCAAAACCCCCAGATCTTTCTCCACCATTGATTCCCCCAGTTGTACTCCCTCTAGTATGTATGGTGCATGCATATTCTTACCCCACATGTGCATAACTTTACATTCATCAACATTAAACCTCATTTGCCACTTAGTTGCCCAATTAGACAGAGCATTGAGGTCGGCGTGTAAATTAGAGACCTCCTGTAAGGACGTTATTCCACTGCATAGCTTAGTGTCATCTGCAAAGACAGAAATGTTACTTTTAATCCCAGTCCCTATATCATTTATAAAGGTATTAAAAAGTAAGGGTCCCAGCACTGAACCTTGGGGTACACCACTGATAACCATTCTGAGTATGAGTCATTAACCACTACTCTATGAATTCTGTCTTTTAGTCAGTTTTCTATCCATTTACAAATTGATCTTTCCAAGCCTGTAGACTTTACCTTGCACATGAGCCATGTGTGGGGAACTGTATCAAAAAGTTTTTGCAAAGTCCAGGTATACCACGTCTATAGCCACCCCTCTGTCTAAGGTTTTATTTACCTCCTCATAAAAAGAAATCAGATTTGTTTGATAACTTCTGTCTGTCATGAATCCATGCCGTCTGTTGCTTAAAATATTTTTTTACAACAAGAACTCGTCTATGTGGTCTTTTATTAAACTCTCCAGTATATTCCCGACTATAGAAGTTAAACTAACAGGTCTATAGTTACTTGGTAAAGACTTTGATCCCTTTTTAAATATGGGCACCACATTGGCCCTTCCCCAATCCAGTTGTGCCATTCCAGTTATTAACGAGTCCCTAAAAATTAGAAACAATGGCCTTGAAATGACAGAGCTCAATTCTGTTAGGATCCGTGGGTGGATGCCATCTGGTCCAGGTGCTTTATCCACCTTTATTCTGTCTAAATATTTCTGGGCCATTTCCCTTTTGAGCCATTGAGGATCATTTGGAGTTGTGTCAATACCACCCCCATTATGGACATGAGCTCCCCCATGCTTCTTTGTATACACAGAGCTGAAGAAAGTATTTCATACATTTTCCTTCTCTTTGTCCCCAGCCACCCACTCTAGATTATTTTGTAAAGGGCCTGACCTTTTTACTTTTTACCTGACCTTTTTACTATTAATATATTTGAAGAATTTTTGGGGGTTTGTCCTACTATGTTTTTCAATCTGTCGTTCGTTTTGAATTTTTGCATCCTTGATTTCCTTTTACATATTCTGTTATATTCTTTGTAACATTTAAATGATGATAGTGTTCCTTCATTTTTGTATGTTTTAAAAGCTCTTATTTTGATATTTATTGCCATTTTAACTTTGGCCGTGAGCCACATAGGTTTTATTTTTAGCCTATTAAACTTATTGCTCATGTGAATATACTTTGCAGTGAGTTTACATCCAGTAACTTTGAAAAATTCCCAATTTTGTTTTGTGTCCATTGATGCCAATATTCCCTACCAGGCTAATGCTGGCCATACACTATATGAAAAATCGTCCGAAATTCGGTCATTTAGACAGTTTGTTTGTTTTTTGGCCAGTTAATGGGCACAAAATCAATAATCGTTGGGACCTTTTTGAGCCGAAAAAACGAAGGACAAGTTTAGAAATCTTCTGCCGAATGAACGATAAATTGAAAGGTTAATGTGTTACTCGTCCGAGCTGTCTGCACTAGATATATTTTAAAAAACGAACAAAAAATGAAATCATTATGTCCACTGAATGAATTATAGGTCATTACATGATGGCACTATTGTTTATAGTGTATGGCCAGCATAAGTCCTGGAGAGTAGCCTTAACCTTGGGAAATTTGCTCTCTTAAAGGTAAGTGTGTTTATCTTACTCGTATGTGTTTGTTGCTTACAGCTAACATTAAATTAAATCATGTTATGGTCGCTGCTACCCAGATGCTCTTTTATATGAATATTGGTCATAAGCTCAGCATGGTTTGAGATTACCAGGTCCAGCAGAGCGTCATTACTAGTCGGAGCCTCAATAAACTGGACCATAAAATGGTCTTGTAATAGGTTTATACATTTTTGCCCTTTAACTGTCCCAGCAGTGCCATTACTCCAGTCAATTTCTAGGTAGTTAAAATCCCCCATTATTATCACTGTCCCTTTCCATCTGTGCAAGGAGCTCTTTACCTCCTCACTAACACTGGGAGGTCTACAACAAACTCCAATGACAACCTTTGGCGTACGCACACCCATGTACAGTTCCACCCATAATGCTTCAGACTCATCACACTCTCCATCAACTAGGTCCTCTTTCACACTCGTTTTTGAGATCACTTCTCACATAGAGATAGACACCACCACCAACCCTCCGTTTTACCCTGTCTTTCCAAAAGAGAGCGTAGCCAGGAATATTAATAGCCCAGTCATGAGAAAAATGAAGCCAAGATTCAGCAATACTAATTAGATCATATTTCTCCTCGTGCACCAGAGCTTACAACTCACCTATTTTGCTTGGCAGACTTCTGGCATTGGTGAACAAACTCTTTCATTTGTTTGTCACATTTTGCAAATGTATATTGCATATTTTTTATTTTAGTACAAATAGTACCATTTCCAATGGTTGATTGTAACATAGGAGCCTTCATATTATCTACCATAGCCCTCCCCCATCTATCCCCAATAGGGGCTGACCCCTATCTGACCTATGTGCCCCATTATAATCGAATTCATCCTTCCCCCACACTCCTAGTTTAAATACTCTTCCAGCCTTCCCATAAATCTCTCCCCCAGTACAGGAGACCCCCTTCTATTTAGGTGCAAACCATGTTTAGCATATAGGTTACACCTTAATGAAAAGTCAGCCCAATGCTCTAAAAACCCAAATCCCTCCTCCTTACACCAGGTCTTTAGCCATGCATTCAACCCTGCCCCCCCCCCCCCCCGCCTTTCCTGTGTTGCGCATGGCAGAGGCAATATTTCAGAGAATATCACCTTGGAGGTCCTTCTCTTTTCTTTAACTTGCAGCCTAGTTCTTTATTTTTGGTTCTCAAGGAGCCTCCACCTTCCAAATATTCTGTCATTGGTTCCAATATGGACCAAGACAGCTGGGTCATGCCCAGTCCCTCCTAGTTATTCATCAACCTGGTCCACCACATGCCGAACCCTAGCACAGGTAGACAGCAAACCATTCGGTTGAGGCGATCCTGGCGACAAATTATTCTATCAGTCCTTCTGAATATAGAATCCCCTATTAACTTGATCTTGATTGCCTATTGAAAGAAAACTTGGTTTCCTCTTGGGTTTCCTGGACTGAAACACTAAACAAATTAGGAATGTTAAAGCGGTTCTGCACACATTTCATTTAGTAAATCTCTTTGCCTTCCAAATCAGGCAAAGAGTACTAAATGAAATGTGTTTTTTTTTTTTTTCACTTACCTTGATAATCGCTGACTTCCTGTCCTCTGTGTCTGCGGCGGTGGGCGGGGTCTGTGCGGGGATCCTCGTCACGCCGCACTGTCTCCTGGGATCTGGTGTCATTGATCCCAGGAGTCTGTGCGGGCATCTTCCGAAATCTCGCGAGATGTCGGCCACATCTTCCGAAATCTCGCGAGATGTCGGACACGTCTTCCGAAATCTCGCGAGATGTCGGCAGATGTGCCGACATCTCGCGAGATTTTGGAGAACGTGAGCTGCACTTCGCCGTTACTGCGCACGCGCGAGATCGGCGCAGTAACGGCGATGCATGCTGGGCCATCTGAAGTGCCTGTGGGGTTTCACATGCCCACAGGCAAGATGGCCCCCAGCAGGAAGGATGATTCAAATTTTTTTTACAGGACGAAAACCGGCAGCAATGACTCGGAGAACAGGAACACGTGAGTACATACAAAACATGTTGCAATCCATAGCATCGCTCAAAAAAAAAAAAAAAAATAGACAGTGCAGAACCGCTTTAAGCAAAATATAAATACAATAGTGACAAAAACATTTGAAAAAAAAAATCTAAAATAGTCATAGAAAATGAAATAAGAGCCCTTAAAATAACATAAGTGATATAATTAAAAAAATACTAAGGGGATGGTTCACTAAAACTGGAGAGTTCAAAATCTGGTGTAGCTATGCAGAGAAACCAATCAGCTTACAGTTTTTTTTTGTTAGATGATTGGCTACCATATACAGCTGAACCAGATTCTGTACTCTCCAGTTTTTACAAATCAACCCCCAAGGGCTTTATTTATTACTAGGACCCCTTTCACACTGAGCCGCCCTGGGCGTCAGCTGTAAAGCGGCGCTATTTTTAGCGCCCCTTTACAGTAATTTTAGCGGCTAGCGGCCGATAAGGGGTTAAATCTGCCTGCAAAACGCCGCTGCAGCCGCACTTTGCCAGCGGTATGGCGGCGCTGCCCCATTGTTTTCAATGGGCAGGAGCAGCGGAGGAGTGGTGTATTAACTGCTCTTCCACAGCTGCAAAGAAACTACTGGCAGGACTTTTGTGAAGCCCAGCCAGCGCAGTGCCCCAGTGTGAAAGCACTTGGGCTTTCACACTGGGTTTGCAGCTGAGACTTTTTTTAGGCGCTATTCAGACGCTATTTTTAGCACTGTAGCACCTGCAAAATGCCTCGAGTGTGAAAGGGGTCTTAATGTTTTCATATAGGATTCACAAAAACTGCACTATTATACAATTTCAGAATCTCGACTTGGTTTCTGCCATATGTAGAATAAACTTAATTACTGTATATGCCTTTCCTAATCAAATAACTTTTCCTAATCAAATAACTTGGATTTTATTTATAAATAATTCCACAGGATTCACACAACTTTCACACAAAATGTCACATTTATTTAGAATTTTTTTTATACATTTATAAATAGTTATTTGATTGAAAAATACATACATGCTCTACTACATTTTGTAGAAACCATAAATCAAAAATTCTGAAAGTGTCATGTGTAGTTGTTTTAATTCCAAAACAATTGGTCCCTCACACATGGGCAGTAGACTTGAGACATCTGATTGCTTTATGAAAGGAAAGGGTTAATACCACGCTGGCTGATCCCTGAATGTGTTAAAGCAGCCTGCACAGCAAGAGACAAATTTGTACTCAGTGGAAAAAGTTATGTGCAGCAACAGAGCTGCAACAGAGCTTGAGCTGACATGCTTCGTCTGAATATGATAATGTCTATTCAGACAAAATGCGTCTAATATAGATCTGTTGGGGCCATTGCATTATGCTGATTGTATTTTAAACGCTTTTTATCCATGAACATGTGAGTATTCTTGACATTTTTACAATAAATTTGTATCCACGGATTTTATGTCGAGTTTCTCTGTTTTTCTTGGATATATCGTCTGAGTGCCATCCGGATATAATGTATGCCTTTGGTCTGCCACCTGATGAGTCTATCATCATGGTACCAAGTTACATCAAGGACCCAGGGATCATTTCCCATTGTGGCCGGCACTAGCGGTTTTTAAGCTCCTCCATTGGTGTGATTACACCTCCTGCTTGGTTGACTCATGTGGTATAAGCCTTATTGAGTGCACACGCTCCGGTAAGCCATTTTATAATTGGTGGTGGATTCCTTCACTCATATGATCTCTGCTGTTTGCATTGGGATTCAATCTCCCTTTCTTCCTTCAAAATCTCAAAGAACATTTGTTTTCACACTCACAAAAGTGAGTACACCCCTCACATAGTTGTGGGGTGTCAGGCTGACACCCCGCAACAACGATCGCCATGATGCGCGCCCCCGGGGACGCGCATCGGCTTAAAATCCTGATCACATATGACATCCGGTCAGGATTTTGAAACCACTTTGCCATCGTCATTCTGCTATATGGCGGGCGGCAAGTGGTTAAAAAAGGGTCCTGCACCGCCTTGGTGTGGATGCAATACGTTTTCAGCAATAGAATAGAATAGAGCAGAAATTGCACCAACACAGACATTGCAAGTGATATACACAGGAATGATGTGCGATACCTGTGCAAATCACATGCGTTATCTACACTGTACAAATATCAACCCAAAGTCTAGGTTAACATTGATGTGTTTTGGCATGCTATATGACGTCAAATCTCATGCCAAATTGGCGGCAATAGCCGGCAATGGCATAGTCGGAATCAGTACGACATCCACATTGCAGTGTCGCAAAAATTCCCAAAAGTAGTTACTGTACTGCTTTTGTCAACTTTGGGTGTGATTTAAATAGACATCTGGGCAGGAACCCGCACCGATGTCCCTCAAATTGCCCCTGAAGTCAGACTGACAGGCGGTTATGAAACGTGCGAGTTCAGCTCAACTCACACGATTACAAGCCTGCAGCAGTGTGAACCTTGGCTAAAAGGAAAAAAATATATTATTTGCATAGAGTAGCATAATTATTGACTCTCTATCTCTCCGACAGAATGGATGGAGGTGGCGATCGATGGGAAGCACATGAGGATAGCACCAACCCCAAAGTCTGGGTCATACTTCTACAATTATAAAGGATTTTTTAATATAATTATGCTAGCCATTGTGAATGCCAATTATGAATTCTTGTATTTGGACATAAAAACTGACCCAACTCAGATGGAAGTGTGATAGAACACACAAAATTTTACCAGCTCCTTCAGAGTGGATCCCTAAATCTTCTGCCCCCAAATGAAAATGGAAGGTCTGAACTTCGTCTTCGTTGCAGACAATGTGTAGAAAACGAACAAGGGGGGGTTTAGCCAACCTGACGGGATATCACGGTACCTGAACAGATGTATGTCTAAATACAAAAAGTTAGTTCTAAATAATTTTTATTAACACATAATATACATAAAACATGTCTAATATAAAAAGAGTCACTCTAATCCAAAAATATGCATACAAACACAAATAGGTCAAATTGTTGAACCAAACTTGCTGATCAATGCTGGTTGGCGTGTTTCGCTTGCAGCTTCTTCATAACCAGAATACAGCAATTTGTGATATCTGCAGTACATATCAGGGAGACATGAGAGTTGTTTATGAGTGAGTCATCAGATTTTTATGTGTTTTGTCATAAACCAAAAAATTCTGCAGAAAAGCAACTAATTATATTCTTAATTTTGCTCGTGCCTACCTTTAAATTTACATTCCTTTGTGGAGATTTGTCCACAAGGTAGGACATAAAATATGTTGACCATGCATCATTAATTAGCTAGAATTGAATCTTTTGGGATTAGCAGCCAAGACTCGCCAAGTTTGGGGTCCGAGACCAGCAAAAAAGGCATGAGCTGGAAAGAGAAAAAGAGGGTGAAAAAAAAAGAAAAGAGAAAACCAATAAATTATTAATGTGGTCAACATCAGATGACCAGTCCCAAAGGGAAATAATAAATCCTATATGTATAAATATAAGATGTACTCACATAAAGGAATGGACGACACTAAAAGATGGACGTGCCAGGGCTGGCCCGTAGAGTAGTAATATAAAGGGGGGAAAACTGAAGAAATGGTTTCAACCCTGTAATTCATCGTAGCAACATCAGGGACATATCCGAATGCACATATTTCTAATTACATGTTAGTTCACAACAAACCGATATGTACCTTAAAGGCCTAGAGAGATTTTATTATAAATCCTTTTGGGAGCGGTAGCCTCAACTTAATGGCACAGTCACCAGGATAGCTAAAACGTAGAAAAAATATATATAATGGTATATTTAAAACATATAATATGTTTCAACGATATTTTATTAGATGTGTCGGCTCAACATAGTGCAGCCTCACATAGAGCCAGAAAGTACCTGATAAAGTGTCAAAAAAAGGAGTGTCCCCGCCTGGAATGGGCCGCCAGTTGTCCGTAGCAATAGTGTCAATGGACAGATCCGTCAAATACACACTCTATATCAAAAGAGAGAGAGTGGGCCCTGAGGGGATGGAGGCAGGTGTAAGGACGTAGGGCGGCGATGCAACGCAGAGGGATGGGCGGGACCTAAGATACGACGGCCGGATGGAGAGGAAGAGGTGCACGCTGTGTAGCAGACGTGACACTCTCGCATGAAGCGTGGGGTCATAGAGGAGCGGAGGATGCGGCGGTGTTAAGCGGGACACAGAGACGCCGGGTACAGACAGCCAGAAGGGAACAGCCGACCGAAGGATAGCAGGACCCCGCTCCCCCCCTGGAACAGCTACTCCCCCCTTCCCATCATCTATGAGAAGAACAGCAAGGCTTGTAGCAAAACAGCATTAACGCCGTGGAAGGGTAAGACCCCAGTGAAGGGGAAGAAAAGTAAAAGCCAACTCCTGGAGGGGTAAGTCTCATACCATAAAGGAAATGCTGACACTTGTGGATTATCTGGAGGCATGTTTAAATGTGAGTGGCAAGTGAGTTACATTAACAAAGAACACTGACATTTGATAGCAAACGTGGAAGTGGAGCTTGTGTCATTGTGTAGAGACAGGAGAGGGAGGACTGCCCCCCCGTTAGAAAATTGGGATATGGAACGGATTTATACCCCATGGGGGGTCCACAGGAGTTGAACCAGAACATATCACCCAGAACCATTGGTCATAGAGCGGTCCCTGAAATAGACAACTGTGTATACATGGGGACATAAAGACTGAGAGGGAACCCTGTTTGATTTGCCACGGGGTCCCCCCCCCCACCGTCCCCACCCCCCCGGTTAAAACGAGAGTATGCAAGGGAGTCTGCCTATTGTATCTGTGGTATGCCACCTTCTATGCGTTCTTTATTTTAGTTTTTTAGTCTACATGGGCTACTCCCTTTCTGCGGGTCTGCCTAATCGAAGTCTTTGACTGACTGGAACGTTAGAATATAATTCTGTCTCAGAAAAGACTGGTTAATTCTAATACCCCCACTTAGTCTCACTGGGGTGTATAAGGGTGTAGGGATCGTCAGGGGGCCTTGAGCCTCTTACCCCCCCCTCCCCCACCACCCCATGGTGCAATACCCCGCGACTAAGGAGAAGGGGAAGGCCCTAATATAAATAATTACCCTAATATGACTGGCAGAGCCACTAAAGGAACCGAACCTAAAACACCAAAAGAAAAAGCAAATACAAGCACAATTAAGCAATATTTGGTGAAGGGTCTGAGCCCAAAGAGTCCAGTTATGGAAAAACAAATGATGAAACAGGGAAAAAAGAAGGAGGGGAGCAAAAATAAGGAGGAAATCTTGGAGGTCTCGGGAGGAAATACCAGCACACAAAGCGAAGTAGACAGTAGTAGGTTGGAGGAACAGAGGGAGAATACCCAAATACTAACCAAGACAATACTGTCAGAAATGTTGACGAAAATGGAAAATTCAATTAAAAGCGAAATAGTAGCACTACGAACGGATTTAACACACGTGCTGACCCGAGTAGAGGAAGTGGAAAATAATACAGATAAACATACATTTGAAATAGCGGAGCTCAAAGAGCAGCTTAAAACTACTAAAATAAACCAAAGGAGGACTCTGTATAAACTAGAAGAACAGGAAAATCAGAGTAGAAGGCAGAACCTCAGAATACGATCACTCCCAGAAGAGAACGGGGAAGACCTTATAAAAATCATAAAAGAACTATTTAATCCCTTATTAAACAAAAACCCAGAATGGGATTTGAAAATTGAAAGGATACATAGAGTCAGGAAACCCCAGCACTTACCAACAGACACCCCCAGAGACATCCTGGTCAGATTCCAGAACTATACAGAAAAAACAGAGATATGGACTAATCTGAGAGGAAAACCCCCCCTGAATTTCAGGGGAATAGAGCTTCAAATTTTTATGGACCTGTCTCCAGAAACACTGGCTAGGAGACGGATGCTCAGACCACTGTTAAATCAAATGCGTATAGATAATGTAAAATATAGCTGGGGGTTCCCGGCCTGCCTGATAGGATACAAGGAGGGTAGATCGGTAAGGTTGAGGTTCCCGGAGGATTTAATGGAGTTCTGTAAAAATTTAGGGTTACAACCAATAGAAATCCCAGAATGGCTGGAAAGAGAAGGTCTGTGACGGGGGGTGGGGAGGGGGGGGGGGGCCCAGGGTAAAACGCAACCCTTGGCCCGTGGGGGGAGGGTTGGGGGATAAATTAATGCGATATAAATAGCTGCCTTTGCGGATGGGGTGGGGAGAGGGGGGGAGAGCGGGGGGGAAAAAGGGGAGGAGAGAGACTATGACCGGGGTGGAATCCTCTCCATTCGAGGGACCATTTCTGCCCCCCCCACCCCCCCTAAAGCGGGGGGGGAGGGGTAGAATGGGGGAAGAGGTTCAAGCCCAACCTCTGAGAAGGAAGCCCAGAGGTCGAAAGGAATATTTCTGATCAGCCAAGGGGTTGGAGGTCAGTATTGACCAAGGGAGGGATAGAAGGGGGGGGGGGGAATTGGGAGGGGGGGAGGTGGGGGGGTGAGAGTGGGAGGAATGAGGGAAGGGCGGGAAGGGGTAGTCGGGGGAGTAAAGTGCCTCTCCGTAAAAAACAAAAACAAAAGAAAAGTTCTTGATTAGGTTCCTAACATATAATGTCCGAGGTCTGAATAACCCTATTAAAAGACACAAAATATTAACAGAGCTTAAACATTATCAGACAGACATAGTGTTTCTCCAGGAAACCCATCTCTTTCAGGGAGCTAATATAAAATTACATTCCAAAAAATTCCCTACTTGGATATATGCTGATTCAACCACTAGGAAGGCCAAAGGAGTCGCAATAGGTTTCTCGGAAGGAATCCAGTTTAGAGAACAGGGGAGAGTTGTGGATCCAGAAGGGCGGTTTCTTCTATTATGCGGTTATATCAACGGGGTGCAACTCACTTTAGCAAATATATATGCACCAAATAAAAAACCAATAGACTATGTCAAGAAAATGATAAATAAGCTTGCTAATTTTGGACAGGGGATGATTATAATGGCAGGGGACTTGAATCTATGCATGAATTCAGAAGAAGATAGTACGTCGCGTGTACGGGAGACGGTAAAGCAACCCTTAAAAAAATTGAAGAAAATCCTCCACCAAAATCAATTGGTGGATGTGTGGCGAACGATGAATTTAAAAACACGAGATTATACTTTCTTTTCCCCCGTACATGGGACGTACACGCGTCTTGACAATTTTTTTGTGGATCATAAGACGTTATCCAGGGTCACGGACTCCCATATAAAGATATCCACAATATCAGACCACGCACCAGTTATGATGACAATAGAAGAAATTAGTGTTTCAAAACTCCCTGCGAACTGGAGATTAAATGAAACCTTACTTTCTGAAAAACAAGATATTGAAAAAATACAGCAAGAATTAAGCCTTTTTTTTGAAGAGAACGAATCAATCGACATTACACACGCAACACTATGGGAAACACATAAGGCATATATGCGGGGCATATTTATTGCAATGGGTGCAGGGAAAACAAAAGAAAGAAGCAAAAAAATTGAAAGGATATCTGAAGAAATATATAGCCTGGAGCAAATCCATAAGAAACAAGGGGGTCATCGGCAAGAGACATATCATAATCTTATAATGAAAAGAGAAGAATTAAGAGACATATTGACCCAGCACACAAAAAACGCTTTCAATGCAATGCAAACAGACAAATATGTAGGAGGCAATAAAATAGGAAAACATCTAGCTAAAACCCTGAAGAAAAAAAAAAACAGGAACTACATTGAAAAAATCCGCAATGGACAGGGGGATCTAGTCTTTAAGTCCAACGAGATCGCAGAGACTTTTAAGCAGTACTACAAAACCCTGTACAATGTGAATAAAGACAATGTAGACTTGGGAAAAAAATACAATAAAATAATAGAATTCCTAAAAAACGCAGGACTCACCCAAATATCTATGGAGGACAAGCTAGATCTGGAAACACCGATTTCGGAAAGAGAGATTATCCAAGCCATGGCAGACACAAAATCAGGGAAAAGCCCGGGACCGGATGGATACCCGATCCTCTACCTTAAAAGATTTAGCAAAATCTTGGTACCTAGATTGTGTGAATATTTTAATGGATTGGGAACAGAATTCGGACTAAGCCGAGAGGCACAGAAGGCCTTAATAACCCTTATTCCAAAAGAAGGAAAAGATGATAGCTGCTGTTCAAGTTTTAGACCGATATCCCTTCTTAATTTCGATACTAAGCTCTATGCAAAAATACTCGCAAATAGATTAAAAAAACTCATGAAGGATCTGATCCATGCAGATCAGGTGGGCTTCGTGGCCTCAAGAGAGGGACGGGATAATGGAATTAGAACCCTCCTACTGTTACAAAAATTAAAGACAGATGGGCCCCCAGGTCTATTCCTGTCGATAGATGCCGAAAAGGCCTTCGACAGGGTAGACTGGGGGCTCATGATGGAAACGTTAAGGTATATAGGTCTGGGCCCTAGGATGATACAGAGAATTAAAGTCTTGTACGAAGAACCAACTGCAATAATAAAGATTAACGGAGACTATTCATCCCCCTTCACTATGAGTAACGGGACGAGACAGGGATGTCCCCTATCCCCGTTACTGTTCATTCTGTCACTGGAGCCACTTTTAGCCACTATTAGATGAGATAATAAAATAAAAGGAATTAAAAATAGGGGAGACCGAACATAAAGTTGCAGCGTTCGCGGACGATCTACTATTTTATCTAACCGAAACAAAAACATCATTGCCAAAATTACTTGAGGTCCTGAAAGCTTATGGAGAAGTATCGAACTTTAAAATAAACATTAATAAGTCAGAAATTTTGAATATCAACATAAGGAAAAAAGAGGCTCTAGTGCTGCAAAGGGATTTTCAGTTCCCATGGAAACAAAAAGGTTTAAAATATCTAGGGGTCAAATTGGCAAATTCTATGGGAAAGCTATACAGTGAGAACTTTCTCCCGCTATTAGAAGAAATAAGGAACGAAACTAAGAAGATACAGTATAGACCCCTCTCGTGGATAGGCCGAATAAATTCGGTGAAAATGGTGATTCTGCCAAAAATTACATATAAATTCCATATGATCCCTATCCCCCTCCCTGACTATTATTTCCAGACGGTAAAATCAATCATAAATAACTTTGTATGGCAAGGTAAGAAACCTAGGATAGCACGAGATATTTTGAAACAAAGTAAAGATCAGGGGGGCCTGGGGGTCCCGGACATAAAAAAATACTACCACGCGGTAATACTTTCAAGAGCGGTAGAGTGGACACAACAGGAAACTCAAAAACAATGGGTACACATAGAAAATGATATTAGTGAAATAAATTTGAGGGGTGCAATTTGGTGCCCACCGAAACTTAGAGATTTAGGAGTAAAGACACAGAGAATCACTAGACACGTTTTTAAAATATGGGATTTAACACATAAGCAACACGGCTGGAGCTATAATTCACTATTAATGCCACTGAAGAATAATGACTACTTCCCACCTGGGAAGAGAATAATGGGTGGACACTGGATAGAAGAAAGTACACAATTAGGTGAGATAATAGAGAAAGGTAAAATAAAGTCACTGGTAGAAATACAACAGACCACACCACACTTTAAGGTGAATGAATGGCGCTACCGCCAGCTGACAAACTTCGTAGGGAGCTTGCCACAACCGATAAGATCCAAAGATAACCCTACAGCTTTGGAAAAAATATGTAGAACAAAAGGATCAAAAAAAAAAGATACATCTCAGCTGTATAAAATGCTCCTGGAAGAGGGCCAGCCGGAGGTACCTCCATTCCTCACAAAATGGGGAAACGAATTAGACTCACATGGATACAAACACAACATTAAAAAAATTTTGAAGTTAATACACAACTCAGCGATTGATAGTAAGACCGCCGAAATGAACTATAAATGTATTGCAAGATGGTATATTACACCAAATAGAATGAATAAACTTCAGCCGGGGAGGCCACAAGAATGCTGGAGGGGATGTGGGGAGCAAGGGAATATGGCCCATGTGTGGTGGATATGTCCTAGGATAAGGGAATTCTGGAAAACTATTCTAGACTTAATAAAGGAAATTACAGGGACCAAAATAAAAGACGACCCCTGGATATGCCTATTTCACAATACATCAGATCCAATAAAAAAATTTAAAAAAATACACGAACACCCTGATTCCCCATATGCTGAATGCCGCTAAGGCAGTGATACCAAGGAGGTGGCAGCAAGCCAAACCACCCTCAGAGCTCGACTGGATAGGAAAAATGGAAGAGATATACCAGTTGGAGAATCTTAGATATACTGGGGAGGAAAAGGAAGATGAAGAGAAGACCAAATGGAAAAAATGGCAAGAGTTCAAGCAGTCTTGGAAATACGCAGAAATATTAATGCAAGTAGGGTAAAAGCAGAAACCTAAAACTAGAAAGCCAGAAGATAAAAAGGAGAGGCACAGGGGTGAGGAGGGAGGGATGGGTAGGGTTGGGTGGGAAGGGGAGGGAATACAAAGTTTTAAAAAGCAAGATAGAGATTAAAGATAATTAAATAAATATGATACTATTGAGAGGAAGATGCGAGATGTATACCTATGTCTGCTTGTTATGCGTTAAAAAGGAACCTTTTTCACAATGATGAATATAACACAAGAGACATGAATGAATCTTAAACATGAGCATTTCTTTCTCTCTTGAGGTGTTCTGAAGTGGAAAAAAAAAAAAAAAAAGAGAGAGAGTGTAGCTAATGAGAAAACTAGTGTCCAATTTTGTATGTGCCAGGGACTGATTAGTCCCAATGGCAACAAATACAGCAGGAATAACAGCCTAACGATCAAAGGTTTGGGTAGATTACCTTGAATCAGAGGAAAGGGCATATCACCAGCAGCTCCCCAGCACTCCATCTGCAGCAGCTATCTGCTGGAGTGCTGGCTAAATAGTCAGTTTTGGCACCAACTCTAGAGGGGAAGACCACCCCCTAGAGCCAATTAGAAACTCCTCTAAACAGCTGGAGAAACAGCCGGACCAGATGCCGAATAGCGCAGGCGCAGAAGCGCTCCCGCGCATGCGTTAGATAGAACAGAAGAGACGGCGCCCGCACATTAAGAGGTCCGCCCGTTGCGGACAGAAAACGAAAGTACGCGCATGCGCAGTAGAAATAGGCGATCCCGAGCCCGGGAAAGACAGATCAGCAAAGGAGACAGTAAGAAAGATTTAAATAGAGCCCTTATAAGATATATATGCGATCCAAGCCAGCACATTCCGAGCATGAGAAGAGAAAAAGATATTGGTATATACAATAATTCAAAAATATTTATGTTAATAAAAAATACTGTATTTATCGACGTATAACACGCACTTTTTTCCCCTTAAAATCAGGGGAAAACCGTGTTATACGCCGATACCCGCTGATCTCCCGCTGATTTTCAATGTAGGGGAGCGAGCGGAGCCGATATTCCGAAAGCCGCGTGTATTTTCGGCTATTTTCGGCTTCTTTCGGCTCCTCTCGCAGTCCCGCCCACCTCCACTGATTGCGAGAGGAGCCGAGCGCCGACAACATAAAGAAATCCGAGTTCGGCTATTTTCGGCTCCTCTCGCAGTCCCGCCCCTGTCTGCGAGCAGAGCCGAGACTAGCCGAACTCGGATTATATACACAAATAATAATAATAATAATGCTTCAAAACGTTTGCTTCATTTTAAAAGTCCACAGATAGAGGGACATGGCTCTACCTCTACTTGAGTGAAATATATTGCCCGAGTAAGGGGAGAGAAAGAATTGTCCCAATGAGAGGGACAAAAGGGAGGGGGTCAGGGACTGGTCTTTGGGGGTCACAGAAAAGGTCGGAAACTTAGGGAGTCGTTTAGGCCAGGGGCCCTTGTGGCATTTAGTTTGAAGATCCACCTGGCTTCGCGCTGCAATAGTTTTCGATCTATATTACCCCCTCTGGGATCTTCCATCACTCGCTCTAAGGCTGTGAAGCATACCATAGATGTATCATTCCTATGGTACATGGCTACATGTCGCCCTATTGGTGTATAAAGTAGATTTTTTCTTATGTAGTAAATATGATCGTATATTCTCCTCCAGAAATTTCTGAAGGTTTTCCCTATATAGAAAGCTCCGCATTTACAGAAGGCTATATAGACTATCCCTTCTGTTTGACAGTTCGCTGAAAATTTCATAGTGTGTGTTTCTCCATTAGGAAGTACATAAGAAGATCCCTCCAACACCCAATCACAGTAGTCACAATCATGGCATTTAAACATTCCTGGAGCATCTATTTCTTGTTCAGAATGCCCCTGAAGTGGGTATGCACTAGCCGATCTTTGAGGGATTGGCATTTCTTATATGTAATTTGGGGTGTAGCCCCAATGTATTTAACCACAATTCTATCCCCTGTTAGGAGGTGCCAATGCTTTCCAATGATATTCCGTATATCATCGTGATTGTTGGAATACGTAGTTATAACTCGGGTAATATTCTTTTGCTTTTTATTTTGTCTGTCCCCAAAAAGTAGATTAATTCTATCCCTATCAAGGGCCTTTTTAAATGCCTTTTTCAAAATGGTCTTACTATAACCCCGTATCTGTAACCGTGCTCTCAGAAGGTTAGCTTCCACTCTGAAGGCATCCTCTGTTGAACAGTTTCTCCTGAGGCGTAAATACTGAGAGTAGGGGGATGCTCCTGATTAGGGCCTGGGGATGCGAACTACTTTCATGGAGGATGGTATTCCCCGCAGTTTTCTTTCTGTAGAGAGATGTCGTAATTGTTCCATCTCTTTGTTTATTTATGGTAAGATCCAGAAACGGCAGTGACCCCAGGCTATATTCCATCGTGAACCTGAGGTTAAAGTCGTTAATGGATAGTACCTTCATAAATTCCATCAAATCCTCCAAACTTGCCTCCCATACCATGAAAATGTCGTTGATGTATCTGTACCAGCATGATATGCTGTCCAGATACATCGATAAGGTGGGGTTGGAGAAAAGGGAGCGCTCCCACCCCCCCAGGTACAGGTTTGCGTAGGATGGGGCACAACATGTCCCCATCGCTACTCCCTGTACCTGGAGGTAGTGGGAGTCGTCAAAAGAGAAGACATTCTTGGTTAAAATATGCTTTAGTAGCTCCAATATAAATGTATTATATGGCCTCCGTATCGGATCACTACCACTGAAGAAGCTTTCCACAACCATTAACCCCAGGATATGGGGAATGCTACAATATAAGGCCTCCACATCAATCACAACTAGAAAAATTGGTTGGGGAGACCTTTTTGTTGTGCAAGACTCGTAGGAGTGCTAGAGTATCCTGTAAGTAAGATGGAAGTTGTATTACGTAAGGACGTAAAAAAGCGTCCACTAGTCTACTACCCTTTTCACTTTTGGCCCCTATACCCGATATAATGGGGCGTCCCGGGGGTTTCTCAATATTTTTGTGAGTCTTTGGGAGTGAATAAAAAGATGGAACTCTTGGATAGGTGGTTTTGATGGCCTCAAAGATATCTTTATTGATTATTCCCTCACTAAATGCTCGGGTGATCAGAATCTCATAGTCTCCATTAAAGGTTATTATTTTTTTCAAAGGTGATGAGGCTGTACCATTCTTTATTGGATAGAATGTCTAAACACATTTGTCTGTAGTTTTGAGTGTCCATTATTACGACATTTCCTCCCTTGTCTGCCAGTTTTATTGTAATATCCTTGTTATTCTGGAGTTGAGAGATCACGAGTTGTTGTTCTGACGTTAGATTTTTTGCTTTCTGTGACCTGAAGTCTAATTTTTTTACTTTATTGGTTACTTGCTGCAAAAAGGTCCACATACTGGGATTAGTTTTTAAGGAAGGAAAATTAGTTCATTTATTTAAAAATTTAGGTATTTCCCTGAGTGGAATTGCCTGAGGGGGGTCCCCCGAAACGGGCAGGGAAGCCCCCTCTGCAGGACCACCCTGGGATTCTTCACTTTCATCCAAAAGGTCCATTAGGTCGTTTAGAGCAAGAAAATCCCTTACTGTAAATCGTTGCAGACAATGTGTTTGCATTGGGAGACCACCTCCTCAAGCCCTTCCCCATGACGAACATAACCCCTGACCAGAAGATCTTTAACTATCGTTTGTCCAGGGCATGAAGCGTGTTCGAAAACGCATTCGGTATAATGGCCAACCATTTCCGCATTTTCCAAACAATCAGTCTGGCATTGAATAAAATAGACAATCTTGTGCTGTGTTGCTGTATATTGCACAATTACCTGCGGAGACACGCACAGGCCTATATTACAGCTGTGCCTTCTGAAAATCCTACCGCCAACTCAAAGTGCCCGTCAATGCTGGCTGGATTATCTAAATTATTTTGTGGGACGGGAGGCTGTGTCATGGCAAAATTCTTTATCCAAAAACCTGTTTGATGTTGACCGTATTTCTATAAAAAAATAAATCTGCGACAATTGTATGCTTCCCTGTTTAGCTTGTATATTAGAACATGTTAATATTTGAATAAAAAAATGTTGACACCCTCAGTCTTGTTTTATATCAAGTAATATTGTATTAGTCATGTCATGTGGTGATCTATGATTTAGATTTTTCATTGAATGCATTAAGATTAAAGCCGTCATTGTGCAGAAGACCCCCCTCAGCCCACCAAATACTTACCTGAGCCCATCTCCATCCATTGATGTTGCAGGAGTGTCGTTGCTGCACAAGATTCTCTCTCCTCATTGGATCAAAATCTATTAGCCACTAAGGAGAGATTAGGAGCAGGGCCAGTCCGCGGTTGAATGTCTGAATGGACACAGTGAGCTGCAGCTTTCCTAGGGTGACCCCACAGCAAGCTGCTTGTTATGGGGCCACTCAACAGGAGGGAGGGGCCAAGTGAGCAGAAGAGGGACCCAAAAAGAGGATAGTCCAGGCAAAATCACTGCACAAAGATGTTAACCCAAAAAAGGAGACTTTAGAATCACTTTAGAACAGGGGTCTCAAACTGGCGGCCCTCCAGCTGTTGCGGAACTACAAATCCCATCATGCCTCTGCCCATGGAAGTCTTGCTTGTAACTATCAGTCTTGCAATGCCTCATGGGAATTGTAGTTCTACAACAGCTGGAGGGCCACCAGTTTGAGACCCCTGCTTTAGAACTTGGAAAATTTACACATTAAAAGATACTATCATGCATCACAGCAAACAAGTTTAATGTCTATTTATTGCACATAAAACAAATAACAATGTTAGTACAGATGCATTTTGCTGTTAAACCTTAACCACTTAAGCCCTGGACCTTTTGGCTGGCCAAAGACCAGAGCACTTTTTGCAATCCGGCACTGCCTCGCTTTAACTGACAATTGCACGGTCGTGCGAGGTGGTTCCCAAACAAAATTGACGTCCTTTTAGAGCTTTCTTTTGGTGGTATTTGATCACCTCTGCGGTTTTAATTTTTTGCTCTATAAACAAAAAAAGAGCGAAAATTTTGAAAAAAACGCATTATTTTTTACTTTTAATAAATATCCCCAAAAAATATATAAAAAAGCATATTTTTTCCTCAGTTTAGGCCGATACGTATTCTTGTACATATTTTTGGTAAAAAAAAAAAAAAACGCAATAAGTGTATATTGATTGGTTTGCTCAAAAGTCATAGCTTCTACAAAATATGGAATAGTTTTATGGCATTTTTATTACATAGTTACATAGTTACATAGTAGGTGAGGTTGAAAAAAGACACAAGTCCATCAAGTCCAACCTATGTGTGTGATTATATGTCAGTATTACATTGTATATCCCTGTATGTTGTGGTCGTTCAGGTGCTTATCTAATATCCCTGTATGTTGCGGTCGTTCAGGTGCTTATCTTACATTGTATATCCCCTGTATGTTGCGGTCGTTCAGGTGCTTATCTAATAGTTTGTTGAAATTATCAATGTCCCCCGCTGAGACCACCGCCCCCCGCCCCCCTCCCGTCGTCCTTGCCCCGCCTCCCCCCTCCCCGGGGGGGCGAGGCGGGCGGCCGGGGCCAGCGCGGCGTGGAGCGGGCGGTGGCGGCGACTCTGGATGCCTGTGGAAGGGAATTACCCATCTTTGCCGCTCTTACAGTAAAGAACCTTCTACGTAGTTTAAGGTTAAACCTCTTTTCTTCTAATTTTAATGAGTGGCCACGAGTCTTGTTAAACTCCCTTTTGTGAAAAAGTTTTATCCCTATTGTGGGGTCACCAGTATGGTATTTGTATATTGAAATCCCCTCTCAAGCGTCTCTTCTCCAGAGACAATACGTTCAGTGCTTGCAACCTTTTCTCATAACTGATATCCTCCAGACCCTTTATTAGCTTTGTTGCCCTTCTTTGTACTCGCTCCATTTCCAGTACATCCTTCCTGAGGACTGATGCCCAGAACTGGACAGCATACTCCAGGTGCGGCCAGACCAGAGTCTTGTAGAGCGGGAGAATTATCGTTTTATCTCTGGAGTTGATCCCCTTTTTAATGCATACCAATATTCTGTTTGCTTTGTTAGCAGCAGTGATGTAAGGAACGCGATTAAAGTAAACGGCGTTACTTTAGAGGGTAACGAGTAATCTAACTGGTTACTCTTCCCCTCGCGGTAACGCCGTTCCCATTACTGGGGCGGCGTTACCGCAATTACTCGCCGCGATCCGCGGAGCCGTCCGCGGCCTCGGCCTTAGGAAAGGCCGCGGCTTCGGCCTAGCTCCGGAGCGGCGGCCATCTTGGTGCACCAAGATGGCCGCGGCTCCGGCCTAGCTCCGGAGTGGCGGCCATCTTGGTGCACCCGTCGGCCGTTTACAATGTGATTGCTCCGTCAACGCTCACTTGTAAACAAACCGGCATCAAGATGACGCTGGTTCCTCTCTCCCCTCCGTGTACAGATCTGTACAGTGGAGGGGAGATGGATGCCAGCACATACCCTGCCAATACTCTGCCAATACCCTGCCAATACCAGGTAATACTCTGCCAATACTCTGCCAATACCCTGCTAATACCCTGCCAATACCCTGCCAATACTCTGCCAATACTCTGCCAATACCCTGCCAATACCCTGCCAATACTCTGCCAATACTCTGCCAATACCCTGCCAATACTCTGCCAATACTCTGCCAATACTCTGCAACACTCCGCAACACTCTGCCAATACTCTGCAACACGCTGCCAATACTCTGCAACACCCTGCCATACTCTGCAATACCCCGTAATACCCATCCATACTCTGCAATACCCCGTAATACCTAGCCATACTCTGCAATACCCCGTAATACCTAGCCATACTCTGCAATACCCCGTAATACCTAGCCATACTCTGCAATACTCTGCCATACCCAGCCATACTCTGCAATACCCCGTAATACCCAGCCATACTCTGCAAAACTCTGTAATACCCAGCCATACTCTGCAATACTCTGCAATACTCGGTAATACCCAGCCATACTCTGCAATACTCGGTAATACCCAGCCATACTCTGCAATACTCTGCAATACTCGGTAATACACAGCCATACTCTGCAATACTCGGTAATACCCAGCCATACTCTGCAATACTCGGTAATACCCAGCCATACTCTGCAATACTCTGCAATACTCGGTAATACCCAGCCATACTCTGCAATACTCTGCAACACCCTGCCAATACTCTGCAACACCCTGCCAATACTCTGCAACACCCTGCAACAACCTGCAACACCCTGCCAATACTCTGCAACACCCTGCCAATACTCTGCCATACTCTGCAATACTCGGTAATACCCAGCCATACTCTGCAATACACGGTAATACCCAGCCATACTCGGCGATACCCTGCCGTACCCAGCCATGCTCAGCCGTACCCAGCCATACTCAGCCAATATTACAGTTGAGGAGATGACGTGGATATTACAGTGGGTGAGATTGTGGATATTACAGTGGGTGAGATTGTGGATATTACAGTGGGGGCTTTATGGTGGTGGAATTTTCACAGGTTTTTGCAAATTCAATTATTATTTGCTGATCCGAAAAATGATCCGATCCGTGACTCTGATCCAAGCAACGATCCGATCCGTGAGTTTGGGGGGGACAGATGTACAGAGGGGGAACTGATATATATGTGTGTGGGGGGGGGGACAGACGTGTAGTGGGGTACAGAGGGGGAACAGATATACGTGTGTGGGGGGGACAGATGTGTAGTGGGGTACAGAGGGGAAACAGATATATGTGTTGGGGGGAACAGACGTGCAGGGGGTGCAGAGGGGAAATAGACGTGCAGGGGGGAACGCGCCCCTTGCTTACAGTAATACTAGACCCGCCCCTAAGAATATAAAAAAAAAAAAAAATCACAGTTACTTTTCTGAGTAACTAATTACTTTTTCAATGTAGTAACTGAGTTACTAACTCAATTACTTTTTTGGGAGAAGTAATTTGTAACGTAACTAATTACTTTTTTAAAGTAAGATGACCAACACTGGTTAGCAGCAGCTTGACATTGCATGCCATTACTGAGCCTATCATTTACTAGGACCCCCAGATCCTTTTCCATCCTAGATTCCCCCAGAGGTTCTCCCCCAGTGTATAGATTGCATTCATATTCATATAGTTGCCCACCCCATTAATTTGTTCCACATCCTGTGGAGAAGTTATTGCCCTGCTTAGCTTAGTATCATCTGCAAATACTGAGATTGACCTGTTTACCCCATCCTCCAGGTCGTTTATAAACAAATTAAATAGGATTGGTCCCAGCACAGACCCCACTACCCACCCCTGACCATTCCGAGTACTCCCCATTTAGGCCCCTTTCACACTGGGGCGGTTTTCAGGCGGTACGGCGCTAAAAATAGCGCCTGTGTACCGCCTGAAAAAACCGGCCCCATTCACTCCAGTGTGAAAGCCGGCGGGCTTTCACACTGGAGCGGTGCGCTAGCAGGACCGCAACAAAGTCCTGCTAGCAGCATCTTTGGACGGTGAAGGAGCGGTGTATTCACCGCTCCTATACCGCTCCTTCCCATTGAAATCAATGGGAAACCGCGGGGATACCGCCCGCAAACCGCCGCTGCAGCGGCGCTTTGCGGAGGTTTTTAACCCTTTTGCGGCCGCTAGCGGGGGTTAAAACCACCCCGTAGCGGCCGCATACCGCGGGTAAAACGATGGTAAAGCAGCGCTAAATATACCGTCGCCGCCCCGCACCGCCCCAGTGTGAAGCCAGCCTTATCACCACCCTCTGAACTCGCCCTTGTAGCCAGTTTTCAATCCAGGTACTCACCCTATGGTCCATGCCAACGGACCTTATTTTGCACAGTAAACGCAAAATCCAGATACACCACACCTTCCTTTATCTAGCTGGCAACTCACCTCCTCATAGAAGGTTAGTAGCAGGGGCATAGCTATAGAAGGTGCAAGAGTCGCGATCGCGACTCGGCCCCAGGCTGCGGGGGGCCGTGCGGCTCCTCTGTCAGTTTTGTCTATACTGGTGTGAGCAAGAGCCAGAGTCCGGGGGCGGAACTGGGAGACGGAGCTTGTTGTCCTCGGTACAGAAGACCGCTTGCCTCTTCACTTTACACTCTTGTTGCAGCTAGCCCCAGACTGGATAGGAGGGCCGGCGGGGCGGCATATAAGAGAACCGATCTCCTCTGTTCTCCTCCTGTCTCCTGCAGGCCTTTCAATGGCTGCAGCAGCAGGATCAGTTCTCCTATATGCAGAGCCGGTACAAGGCATGGGCGGAAGGGGCGGATGCCCTGGGCGATAGAATTTGCTGAAGGGAGGGGGGGCGCAGATGAAGTGCTGGTGTGCTTCATCATAGTAGTACATACACACTAGCTGACGCTTCTAATAGCTGTACTGTAGTCTACTGTAACGATGTGCCAAGTGCACTCCTGCAACCGGCACAAGCCTAGACAGACCGCACCAGCCCCTTCCCTGTCAGCGCTTTACTCCCCTTTGTGGTCCCGTCCTGGCGGCATTTCATCACTCACGGCCGGAGACGGGATGGGAGGAGTTAGAGAGCTGCTGCAGAAGCTGCAACCTAGAGGAGCCACCGAGGAGGAACCAACAAAATGTGTATATGACCCAAGACAAAACACAAAAGTAAGAACTAAACAGATAATGACAAATACTATGCCATTTGCAGATATTAAAATGAACTGTCTGGATCCGATGAGGGGAGGTTAATTACCAATGCTACCTATTTTTTATTTTCTGTAATATGCAGCATGGGGGGGGGGGGGGGGGTTAATGTATTACCATTGGTCACTGATGCATTTGTGACCAGTCACAGTTAATTAACCCCTTTGTGCATTAGTGGCACCAGGCTCTACAGTAAACATCTAAAATAAAAGTTTATATCCTCCTGTTTACTTCTCCCCGCGCATCTTTGCCCTGGGCACCAAATGGCCTTGTCCCAGCACTGCCTATATGCCGCCCCGCCAGCCCTTCTATCCAGCCAAGAGGCAAGCAGTCATCCGTACCCAAAACCGTCAGTTCTGCCTCCCAACTCCGCCCCCCCGGCCCTGGCTCCCGCTTCCTGTCTCAAGGCTGTTCCTGCCGCCGGAATGGTATGAGAAAAGCTTGCTGCCCGAGGCCGCTCCTGGTAAGCCACAAACTCTCTGTCACAGCAGAGAGTAAAATAATGCACTACCCAGAGAGTATAGTGTTCCAGGTGTGCTGCTGACTATCACTCTGCTCCCTCCCATACTACCCCCCTCCCATCATGCTGTCCCTCCACACTGCCCTCCACTGCCTCCCTCCCATCAAAAACTGTAAAAAAAAAAAAAAAACTACAAAAAATAAAATTTTAAAATAAAATGGTAAAAAAACTACTGACACCATTCTCTGCCTAACCCCGTCTACCGCCCTACTGACCACGTCCACTGCCCTACTGACCACGTCCACTGCCCTACTGACCACGTCCACTGCCCTACTGACCACGTCCACCGCCCTACTGACCACGTCCACCTCCCTACTGACCACATCCACTTCCCTACTGACCACGTCCACTTCCCTACTGACCATGTCCACTTCCCTACTGACCATGTCCACTGCCCTACCATGTCCACTGCCCTACTGACCCCGTCTACTAACCATGTTCAGTGCCCTACTGACCACATCCACTACCCTACTGACCACGTCCACTGCCCTACTGACCACGTCCACCGCCCTACTGACCACCTCCACATCCCTACTGACCACATCCACATCCCTACTGACCACATCCACTTCCCTACTGACCACGTCCACTTCCCTACTGACCACGTCCACTTCCCTACTGACCATGTCCACTGCCCTACTGACCCCGTCTACTGACCATGTTCAGTGCCCTACTGACCACATCCACTACCCTACTGACCACGTCCACTGCCCTACTGACCATGTCCACCGCCCTACTGACCACCTCCACGTCCCTACTGACCACATCCACTTCCCTACTGACCACGTCCACTTCCCTACTGACCACGTCCACTTCCCTACTGACCATGTCCACTGCCCTACCATGTCCACTGCCCTACCATGTCCACTGCCCTACTGACCCCGTCTACTGACCATGTTCAGTGCCCTACTGACCACATCCACTACCCTACCCTACCCTGCCTCCCAACTCCGCCCCCCCGGCCCTGGCTCCCGCTTCCTGTCTCAAGGCTGTTCCTGCCGCCGGAATGGTATGAGAAAAGCTTGCTGCCCGAGGCCGCTCCTGGTAAGCCACAAACTCTCTGTCACAGCAGAGAGTAAAATAATGCACTACCCAGAGAGTATAGTGTTCCAGGTGTGCTGCTGACTATCACTCTGCTCCCTCCCATACTACCCCCCTCCCATCATGCTGTCCCTCCACTCTGCCCTCCACTGCCTCCCTCCCATCAAAAACTGTAAAAAAAAAAAAAAAAAACTACAACATTTTTTTTTTAAAAATAAAATGGTAAAAAAAAAAAAAACGACTGACACCATTCTCTGCCTAACCCCGTCTACCGCCCTACTGACCACGTCCACTGCCCTACTGACCACGTCCACCGCCCTACTGACCACCTCCACCTCCCTACTGACCACATCCACTTCCCTACTGACCACGTCCACTTCCCTACTGACCATGTCCACTTCCCTACTGACCATGTCCACTGCCCTACCTTGTCCACTGCCCTACTGACCCCGTCTACTGACCATGTTCAGTGCCCTGCTGACCACATCCACTACCCTACTGACCACGCCACTGCCCTACTGACCACGACCACCGCCCTACTGACCACCTCCACATCCCTACTGACCACATCCACATCCCTACTGACCACATCCACTTCCCTACTGACCACGTCCACTTCCCTACTGACCACGTCCACTTCCCTACTGACCATGTCCACTGCCCTACTGACCCCGTCTACTGACCATGTTCAGTGCCCTACTGACCACATCCACTACCCTACTGACCACGTCCACTGCCCTACTGACCATGTCCACCGCCCTACTGACCACCTCCACCTCCCTACTGACCACATCCACTTCCCTACTGACCACGTCCACTTCCCTACTGACCACGTCCACTTCCCTACTGACCATGTCCACTGCCCTACCATGTCCACTGCCCTACTGACCCCGTCTACTGACCATGTTCAGTGCCCTACTGACCACATCCACTACCCTACTGACCACGTCCACTGCCCTACTGACCAGGTCCACTGCCCTACTGACCAGGTCCACTGCTCTACTGACTGACATCATTCCCAGTCCACGCTGACACCACTGGCCGAACTAGGGTTGCAAAGGTCGCACTTGTGAATGGGCCCTGGCTTTCCGCCACCATGGCGAAGCCCAAGACTGAAGAACTGCACAACATGTGAAAGGGATCCGCTGTGGGCCGTAAAAGGGTCATGGGATCAGTTGGAAGGGAATGGCTCGGGGGGCCCTTCATGATTTCTTGCACCAGGGCCCTGAAGGTTCTAGCTACGCCTCTGGTTAGTAGATTGGAAGAACAAAGAAGGGTTTTCCCCTAGGTTAGTGGACTTTCAATTGGCACTACTACACTTTCCCAAAGAAAACTCAAATGTATAATAGTAACAAAATTTATTGAGAAAATATTTTAGATAAAATAGAAAAATTATTTATATTAGACACAATCAAAAAGATAAAATAAGCATCAATCATAATTATAATCTATTACATGACATCCGACCAGACGCGTTTCGGAGTGTGAAGATGTCGTGGTGTCGAATATAAAGTTTAGTTCTAAATGCAAAAAAATATATATGTACATGGTTTTAGCATGATACGGTACATTATGGGGAGATTGTTAGGAAGCCAGCAAAAGGGGACAAAAATTCAGAACATGTATTACAAAAAGTACAAAGAGGGGCATATGATAGTAAGCAGTAAGCCTGTTCAGTATACAACATCAAAAAATAATAATAACGTAAAAAAAAGAAAAAAAAAAGAAACAGTCGCTCTCAGACAACTTGGTAACAGTAATGATCTTGTCATCAAGCCGTCTGACAAGGGCGGAAACATAGTTCTTCTAGATAATGAACAATATTTGCAAATGTGTAACAAGATTCTAAATAACCAAGATTGGTATAGACGGATGCCATCGAGCATTGTCAAAAAATACCACAATGATTTCTACCACCTTATTGATTCAGCCCTACAGTACATTATTACAAAACAACTGTGGAGATATATCCGAAATGATTTCCCCAAAGTGCCTACCTTTTATGCACTGCCTAAAGTTCATAAAAATAAAAATAACCCACCGGGTAGACCTATCATCTCAGGAATCGGTTCTATAAGTGAAGGCGCTAGCCGCCTGATAGACGATTTCCTTAAACCATATGTTCTAGCACTTCCTTCATACGTTAAAGACACTCTCCATCTTCTTCAAATTGTGGACAACCTTGTTATTCCTACTGAGGCTCTTTTGGTAACAGTAGACGTGGAAACCCTCTATAGCTCCATACCCCACACTAGAGGAGTGGCAGCCATCAGACACATTCTACAAAAAGATGAGAGAATTGACCAAGCCTACGGCAAATTCATTCTCACTTTACTCAAGTTTATTCTCGAACACAATGTTTTCACCTTTAATGGCTCCCATTACCTCCAGGTGCAGGGGGTGGCGATGGGGACATGTTGTGCCCCATCCTACGCCAACCTGTACCTGGGGGAGTGGGAGCGGGCCTTCCTAGACGATGAGGACTTGACGATGTACACGGACCATATCCTTGGATGGCACCGGTACATCAACGACATCCTCATCGTCTGGGACGGCTCTGTCCCACTGTTGGAGCAATGTCTCCTTAGAATGAATAAAAACACATTTAATCTTAGTTTCACGATGTCCTACAACACCAATCGTGTCCCCTTTTTAGACGTAGAGATATACAAAAATGACGTGGGAAAACTACTGACTCGCCTATATAGAAAACCGACTGCGGGCAACACTATCCTGCATGCCAGTAGTTTCCACCCAACTCCACTGCTCAATTCCATACCATATGGGCAATATTTACGTATCAGAAGGAACTGCACAGATGATACAATTTTTCAAATAGAGGCTAACAATTTACGCACTAGATTATTACAAAGAGGGTACTCCCATGCATCTTTAAAAAGATCATATCAACAGGCATGCCTCCAAAGCAGGGATCAACTTCTCTATACCAAAAAATCTAGAGAAGATACAAACCCACTTAGAATCATTTCACGATATAATAACCAACAAAAGCAATTGAAAGCAATTCTAGTTGTACTAGTTCATGATTTCTTGCACCAGGGCCCTGAAGGTTCTAGCTACGCCTCTGGTTAGTAGATTGGTTTGGCAAAAATGATTCTTAATGAATCCATGCTGATTACTGCTAATGATACCGTTCTCATTACTAAAATCTTGTATATAGTCCCTTATCATCCCCTCCAAGTGTTTACATACTATTGATGTTAGGCTAACTGGTCTGTAATTCCCAGGGATGTATTTTGGGCCCTTTTTAAATATTGGTGCTACATTGGCTTTTCTCCAAACAGCTGGTACCATTCTAGTCAGTAGACTGTCAGTAAAAATTAGGAACAATGGTCTGGCAATTACTTGACTGAGTTCCCGAAGTACCCTCGGATGCAAGCCATCTGGTCCCGGTGATTTATTAATGTTAAGTTTCCCAAGTCTAATTTAAATTCTGTCCTCTGTTAACCATGGAGGTGCTTCCTGTGATGTGTCATGAGGATAAACACTGCAGTTTTGGTTACTGAAGCCCCCCGATTCCCTTGTGAAGACTGAGAAGAATAAATTCAATACCTTCGCCATCTCCCCATCCTTTGTAACCAGATGTCCTTTCTCATTCTTTTTGGGGCCAATATGGTCTATCCTCGCTTTTTTACTGTTTACATACTTAAAGAATTTCTTGGGATTTTTTTTGCTCTCCTCCGCTATGTGTCCTTCATGTTCTATCCTGGCCGTCCTTATTGCACTCTTACATTTCTTGTTGCATTCTTTATAAAGTCTGAATGCTGATGATGATCCCTTAACCTTGTATTTTTTGAATGCCTTCTCCTTTGCTTTTATATGCATTTTTACGTTGGAGTTAGGCCATCCAGGACTTTTGTTCACTCTTTTAAATTTATTACCCAATGGGATGCATTGGCTAATGCCCTTATTTAATATGCTCCTAAAGCAAACCCATCTCTCCTCCGCGTTCTTTGTTCTTAAGATTTTATCCCAATTTATGCCTTCTAGTAAGGTTCGTAGTTTAGGGAAGTTGGCTCTTTTGAAATTCAGTGTCTTTGTATTCCCCTTATGTTTCCTATTTGTGTGATTTACACGGAAGCCAATTGACCTGTGATCGCTGTTCCCTAAATTGCCCCGTATTTCCACATCTGTGATCAGGTCTGTATTGTTGGTAATCAGTAGATCCAGTAACGTTTTATTTCTAGTTGGTGCGTCTACCATCTGACCTATAAAATTGTCCTGCAAGACATTTAGGATCTAGCGAGCCTTAGATAAATGTGCGGTTCCCTCCGCCCAGTCTATGTCTGGATAATAAAATTCCCCCATTATGATAACACTTCCCATCCTTGCTGCTAATCCAAATTGTGATATGAGATCTGTCTCCCCTTCCTCCCTCAGGTTAGGAGGTCTATAGCATACTCCCAGTATTATTTTCGCTTAGCTTCATCCCTTTGGAGCTCTATTCATAAGGATTTCACCTCCTCCCTAGCTCCCTTAGTGATGTCATCTCTCACATTCACTTGTACATTATCCTTGATATATAGGCATACCCCTTCCCCTTTTTTACCCTCTCTATCCTTGCGATAAAGGGTATACCCTTGAATGTTTGCCAGCTAATCATGAGAGCTGTTGAACCAGGTCTCTAATATTCCCACAAAATCCAAATCCTCCTTGTACAACAGTATCTCTAGTTCACCCATCTTGTCCGCCAGGCTCCTGGCATTGGTGAACATGCCACGTAGTTTAGACCAGTCGCATATTATCCTCTTATTGGGTGTTTCGAGATTGTAACTAGGACTTGGTACAATACTTACCTTGGGTTTATGTGCTTTGGTCTTTAAAGGGGGAATGGACATATATGTTGGGTCTGGGGAAGCTGCACACCCCGATAAACAGTTTGAAGAAAGATTCGGAACAATTCCCCATGGGGTTTTTTAGCAGCAATTTGAGAGACACAAGATTTCATAAAAATATATAGATTTTATTAACAACGAATGATGAAATGATTGTACATCATGGAAAAATAGAAGTGGATAAAATATGAGATCTGGTACTCGCAAACAATGCAAATATTGATGAAAAATACACTAATTCTTCACATAATTTGTCTATGCTTAAATTAAATATTTTGATTGGTGTATGGAAATAGCCCAATGCCTTTCAACCCAGGACAAATAGTGGTCTTCCTTAGGGGGTTCTCATATTTCTGTTAATACAGCAAATGGATAATTTTTAGTATTAGACAACATTTAATCATTCCATTAATGTGGGTATCTACCAAAAACAGCAATTACTTGGCCGATATTTACTCTTTCTATGAAATAAGTGAGTGAGAACCAGAGGCTTTCTTTAAAACCCTTCGGAGGTGATCCTGGAATCCGCTGCACAGTCATCCATTTCCAACAAAGCCCCCCCAGGGGGATGTGTGGCCAGAACCCCTGCAGGGCCTACAAGTGATCACGGAACAAGGAAGCTCCCCAGGGGTCAAGTCCTGGGGAAAAAAGTGTGGGAACTCCCACCCAAGATCTACTCGTCCACCAATAAAAAATGATACGCTCATATGCACGAACGCTTCAAAAGTTGTATTTTTCATATTGTGTTTATGAAGCTTAACTGTTAGTACAAAAAAAACAATCCTCAATAAACATAAATACGGTAATTTTCTGAATAATCGGCATTCATTCAATTGTGCTTCCATGCAAATGTGAACCTCATGTTCTGATCTTTATTGGGGAATTTTATTTTGTATATAGAGTGGTTATGTGGTGAGTTTACACTTTTCATTGAACAGAGTTTGGATAACACAGGGTTAAACGGAAAGGTCATAAATTAACTGCACATTATCTGGACAGAATGCTTGGGGAGATAGTGATGTGTTCCTGCTTAGGAGATGTATGTTAGCTTGGGGGGCTTCAAACTCTGCAGGGCTCCAACACACATTCACTGCTATTCCAACCCTTCACATATTTCCACATAAACTTCCCTCCTGGCATTAAACTTTGCCAGGTATTGTGCTCAGCTTACCACCCCAAACTGATGTTCCTTCCTCAGCTCACCTCTCTCCCTGCATGTCCTGTGAGCAGAATAGCTGTGCTCCTCCTCTGGGTTCTCTCATCATATGGCACTGAAGATAGAGGGGGGGGGGGGATCAGCGGGACACACAGAGCAAGTATGCAGGAGACTGGGGGGGGGGAGGAAACAGAAAATCAGGAGGGGCTGGCGGGGAGGAGCGCATCACGAGAGGTCTGACTAAATACAATCTCTTAGCAGCAGGGACCTGATCTACCCATCAGCTAGCTGTGATTGACAGGTAGATCGAAGCGGAAGCTGTCATGGGGCCCCTTACTGGCAATGCCTGAATGGTCAGGTGTGCGGCACTTACTATTGCGAGCTGTGTCGGCAGCTGAGGGTGTAGCACCTGCCACACAGCTCGCATACTTCAAAGTCTTGCAGAACACGGCTGCTAATGGGAACTGAGTTCCTGTTGTGGAAAAAAGTACAGGAACTCCGTTCCCATGCGTTCCCGCAGGACTTGAGCCCTGAAGCTCCCACAAGATAGGGAAACGTGGGCGGTGGCACCTAGGATTCATTATATGAACTTTATTATAAAAGCATAAAAGGAGAGGGGGAGGGGAACAGCTTACAAGCGAATAGAGAATGAGACAAAGAAAATGTCTATAGTTTGTATATATTTGTATGTATATAGATTATGTGTAAAGAAATCATTCAGGCTTATCATGCCAAACAGATGATCTCTGAAATTGCTAGAACTATAGGACTATACTAATGAGCATAATGCTACATTATAAACAATTGGCCAGACATTGATTCAGTGTATCAAGAAATAAGTGAAGGTATGTGCTGGTGCATGGAAGAAACATGAACGAGCACAAAATATGTGCCGCAGAAAATAGAATGAGAATTGTGATGTGAAGGTGAGGATATTCTAATTGTTACTGCTAAAACAAAACAAAACACAGCAAAATAGATGAGTGAAAGAATGTTAGGTGAAAATAATGAATGAAAGACAGAGAATGTCATTTGAGTGTGCAAGGGTAGTGGAGAGCGAGTGCCAAGAAAAAGAAGGTGAATAAATGTAACTGGACCATTGATAAATACCTGGAAATAAGTCGTTATATAGAGTGGCCTCTATGGCATGAAATGCCTAACATCTAAATGACAAGGATCAAAAAAAGATCCATCAGAATCTAGTAATTGTTTAAAAAACGTATAGACCTTAAAAACACCCATAACCCTCCTTACCTAATCCTTTTAGAGATGCTCCATTCCAACCAGGGATCAACTGAGAGATCCAGGCAAGGAGTGGGCAGTATTTATCTTGCTTGTGATTAGTAGAATTTGTTCCTGGTGTGTAGGAAATCCAGCCCCTCTATTCGACCATACCGTGGGGACTAAAAGGCTGCTCCATACGGCCCGACCGTGGCCACCTCGGCGTTCTGGAAGACACAAATGTGTCCCGGAAACTTCTGACGCTGCAGACGCAAACAGTGTGACATCAGAGGTGAGAGGTGACGCGCACGTGCAGTGCAGTCGCAGCGGCGAGAACGGAATGGGCCCACCACACAGGCACGAAGCATCATCCAAAGGTGAGAGGTGACGCGCGCGAAAGCAGGATGGCCACACTGCGCACGTGCGAAACATCACCACAACGCCCAGTGGAGATCACAGAACGCCACCGGTGTCTTTCTGAGAAAGTTCCCCCGGTGGATAAGGACCCCCCTGTACTGCGCAGGCGCTGCGCTTGCGCAGTACGAAGCACAATGAAGCCCAACGGAGTTTCCGAAAATAGCCAAAGCTGAACACACTCAGTCAGCTGTACACGGCGCCTGCGCACTACATTCTAACCTATGTCCAGGTTCGAGCCCCACTATCCAAGTGGACATAGAGTTAGAATAAAAATATGTATAGCGCAGCGAGGCCGTGCCCGAAGCGTGGCAAGCGTAGCGAGCCCGCGAGGGGCCCTGTTACAGGCGCTGTGTACAGTTGATTCCCTGTCTTCTTCTTCGGCTATTTCCGGCGGCTTCATTGTGCTTCGTACTGCGCACACACTGCGCCTGCGCAGTACAGGGGGGTCCTTATCCGCCGAGGGGAACTTTCTCGGCAGAACACCGGCACAGAATTGAGTTCCATGCAGTCTATAAAAGACTGCGCGGACTAAGGGGAGGCCGTGAAGAATCCCTACCTCCCCCTCTCCCCCGTGCCGAGACATTAAGTTTGTTTGAGCAAGGAAAAGTCACTGTAATATCTCATAGAGTGCTTAATAGAACATCAATGTAATTGTATTAATCATTGAGATCATGAAAAGATTTTGACTAGCATATCTCAGTATAAGCAAAACAAAGCCAGCATAACAGATGAGGCACATCTGGACAATTATGTTGCAAACTGGGAATGGGGAAGGCAACAGGTCCAGAAGAGATTTGTTAAATACCTCCACTTTTACATTTGTCTTTTATTGTAGGTATATATATTATTTAGTATTTCATAGTAGCCATTCCACTCAGTAGTAAAACAGGGAGCTCCCCTGCGGACATTGTGATAAGCCCAGATGGGTTCTCACGCCCCCAAGTTTCGAAGGATAATGATGATTAAAACAAATCATGTATGTCAAACAATCAGTTCACTTCTGTCTTCACCATATTCTTTGCCCAAAGCCCACCATATGCTAGCTCGTTTTGCCCAAACTGTAGCCCTTTAAAAAAGGTACAAATGAGATAGACTCATTAAGGCCCAGATATGTTGTGGCCTGGAGCCTGTATATCCATTGTTGTTCAATTTGTAGTAATTTCTTGTTCCAATCAGCGCCTCGAATTGGAATATGCATCTGATCAAGGATAGTGAAAGAAACCTTCGGCATTCTGTAATAATGTTTGTAACTACGTGTCTCCCCAGGTGGAGATAGATATTACCTACAGTGCCTTGCAAAAGTATTCACCCCCTTGCATTTTTTGTGTTTTGTTGCCTCACAACCTGAAATTAACATGGATTGTTTGTGGATTTGCATAATTTCCTTTACAGAACATGCCCACAACTTTGAAGATGTTTTTTTTTTTTTTTTGTGAAGCAAACAACATATTGGACAAAATAACAGAAAAGGTCAATGTGCATAACTATTCACCCCCCTAAAGTCAATACTTTGTAGAGCCACCTTTTGCGGCTATCACAGCTCCAAGTCACTTTGGATAAGTCTCTATGAGCTTGTCACATCTTACCACTGGGATTTGTGCCCATTCCTCCTTGCAAAACTGCTCCAGCTCCTTTAAACTGAATGGTTTTTACTTGTGAACAGCAATCTTTAAGTCTGGCCACAGATTTTCTATTGGATTGAGGTCTGGGCTTTGACTAGGCCATTCCAACACATTTACATGTTTCCCCTTAAACCACTCAAGTGTTGCTTTAGCAGTGTGTTTGGGGTCATTGTCCTGCTGGAAGGTGATCCTCCGTCCTAGCCTCAAATCACACACAGAGTGGTACAGATTTTGCTCAAGAATATCCCTGTATTTAGCACCATCCATCTTTCCCTCAACTCTGACCAGTTTCCCAGTCCCGACTTCTGAAAAACATCCCCACAGCATGATGCTGCCACCACCATGTTTCACTGTGGGGATGGTGTTCTTTGGGTGATGTGATGTGTTGGGTTTGTGCCAGACAGCGTTTTCTTTGATGGCCAAAGAGTTCAATTTTAGTCTCCTCAGATCAGAGCACCTTCCTCCATACATTTTGGGAGTCTCCCACATGCCTTTTTAGCAAACTCAAAATGTGCCATTTTGTTTTTTTCTGAAAGTAATGGCTTTCTTCTGGCCACTCTGTCATAAAGCCCAACTCTATGGAGCATACGGCTTATTGTCGTCCTATGTACAGATACTCCAGTCTCTGCTGTGGAACTCTGTAGCTCCTCCAGGGTTACCTTAGGTCTATGTGCTGCCTCTCTAATTAATGCCCTCTTTGCCCGGTCCGTGAGTTTTGATGTGCGGCCATCTCTTGGCAGGTTTACTGTTGTGCCATGTTCTTTCCATTTGGTTATGATAGATTTGATGGTGCTCCTAGGGATCATCAAAGATTTGGATATTTTTTTATAACCTTATGCCGCGTACACACGTGCAGACTTTTGTCTGCCGGACTTTCCAGCTGAGTCCGCCGGACTTTCCGAGCGTGTGGACTTGCCCACACACGCACGGACTTCTCCGGTGGATAATCCAGCATCCTCCGGGACTGTGACATCACAGGGGGGCGGGGTCACCATGTGACATGAGCATGTGACCCTGTCCCCATGTCCCTATATAAGTCCCAGCGCAGCGCGCCTCTGCCATTCCGGGCAGAGAGAGCATCGGGTCAACATCGGAAGAAGAAGAAGAACAAGAAGAAGGACAAGAAGAAGAAGAAGGCGCCGGCGGCGCGGAAGACGACGACCGCCGCAAGAACAGAAGAGACCCCCGGAAGACCCCCGAAGGCGGATCGAGACCCCCCAGACGACGACGGCGGCGACGACGAATAAGGTAGCCGGACTTCCCCGCTCGGTAAAAGAGCTTGGTAAATGGCGGAGGAGTCCGGCGAGAAGACCCCCAAGACGGAAGAAGACCCCCGGAGCAGTGCAATGAACTATTTTTTCAAAAGTGTGTGTGTTTTTGTACTTTACATTTTACACCTTAGGTGAATGGGTAGGGGTACATCGTACCCCATACTCATTCACATAGGGTGGGGGGCCGGTATCTGGGGGCCCCCTTATTAAAGGGGGCTCCCAGATTCCGATAAGCCCCCGCCCGCAGACCCCGACAACCAACGGCCAGGGTTGTCGGGAAGAGGCCCTTGTCCTCATCAACATGGGGACAAGGTGCTTTGGGGTGGGGGGGCCGCACGGCCCCCCTTTCCCCAGGGCACCCCCCATGTTGAGGGCACGCGGCCTGGTACGGCTCAGGAGGGGGGCGCTCGTTCGTCCCCACCCCTTTCCTGGCCTGCCAGGCTGCGTGCTCGGATAAGGGTCTGACATGGATTTGGGGGGAACCCCCACGCCGTTTTCTGGCGTGGGGAGTCCCTTTAAATCCATGCCAGCTTACGGAGCTAGCGCGGCGGCATTTACTGCCTACACTAGCTACGTAACCTGAAGTCACGTGCTAAATGAACGGACTTGCCGATGAGCGGCAAGTCCGTTCATTTTCAAAAGTCCCGCGGACTTGCCTACTAACGGCGGGATTGTCCGCCGGACTGCCAAGTCCAGCGGATAATTTTAAAACCAAACTTAAAACTTTGGTCCGCCGGACTTTGGCGCCAAAAAGTCCGCCGGCGCCCACACACGAGGGGATTATCCGCTGGACTTCAGTCCAGAGGATAATCCCGTGGGATTGTCCCTTCGTGTGTACGCGGCCTAACTCTGACTTGTACTTCTCAGCAACAATGTCCCTTACTTGTTTGGAGAGTTCCTTGGTCTTCATGGCAGTGTTTGGTTAGTGATGACTCTTGCTTAGGTATTGCAGCCTCTGGGGCCTTTCAAAAAGGTGTGTATATGTAATGACAGATCATGTGACACTAAGATTGCACACAGGTGGACATCACTTCACTAATTATGTGACTTCTGAAGGTAATTGGTTGCACCAGAGCTTTTTATGGGCTTCATAACAAATGGGGGGGAATACATACGCACATGCCAATTATCATTTTTTTGTTTCTGAAAAATTGTTTTATGTATATATTTTTTCTAATTTTACTTCACCAACTTAGAATATTGTGTTCTGATCCATCACATACAATTCAGAATAAAAAAACACTGCACTAAAGGCTGTAATGTAACAAAATAGGTAAAAAGCCAAGGGGGTGAATACTTTTGCATGCTATAGACATGTTTTGATGTTCTGCACCAAAATCTCTGCTTTGTTTTACCTACGTAAAATGCGCCACATTCGCAGGTCATAAGATAGACTACTCCGCAGGTCTAACAATTTGCGAAGTGTTTAGGTGTAAAAACTTCACCATTTGGGAGAGTAAAGATTTTTTCTTTTTTGATCAATGGGCAATGCAAGCAGTGTCATATATTGAGCAATGTTTCTTATTTGATTTTTGATATTCGCTTTTTACTAATTTGTCTTTTAGGGACGAAGCCAGTTTAAAGGTAATAGATGGAACTGGAGAAATTAACTGCTTCACTTTTTCATTGTCTGTAAGGATAGACCAGTGTCTACTTAAGATAGTAGATCTGTTTATGTTGTAGTGAAAAATGCATAATCATTCGTATAACATTATTTTTATTACTTTTTTCAACAATAGGTTTAAATAACAAAGTTTCTCGTGCCTGTTTGATCGTGCGGTTATACGCCTTGCGTAGACAGCAATGGCTATAGCCTCGATCCAGGAGGCGATCTTGAAGCTTTCCAGCTTCTACTTTAAAAAGAGTCTCACTGGAACCGTTCCTCCGAAAACGGAGGTACTGTCCATACGGGATTGAATTTTTCAAGGGTGTGGGATGGAAACTAGCTGCATGAAGGACTGTATTCCCCTCCGTACTTTTTCTGTATAGGGTACTAATTAAATTTCCTTGAGAGTCCTGCTCAATTTTTACATCCAAAAAGGTAACAGACTTTGCGTCTTGAATCATGGTGAAGTTTAGATTGAGGGTATTTATGTTAATGCATCCAAAAATTCGGTCAACGCTTCCTCTGTACCCTCCCAGACGACTAAGACATCGTTGATGTACCTGAGCCATGTTTTGACATGGCCCAGGTACTCGATGAGGCCCTCATCGCTGGGGAGGGACCGATCCCACTCCCCCAGGTACAGATTGGCGTAGGATGGGGCACAACATGTCCCCATTGCTACGCCTTGTACCTGGAGGTAGTGGAAGCCGTCAAAGGAAAAATAGTTATTATACAGAATATGACTCAAACCACCCAAGATGAAATTGTTGACATCCACATCATAGTGAAGGTTGCTTTGTAACACACTTTGGATGGCAAGAAGACAAGAATGTGCTTTGGTCAACCTACCAATAATGACCCCAATACTACCCTCTGGAATATGTTCCACGCTGACTATCTCTACCTCTGGACCCTCCCCCATCGCCTAGTTTAAAAACCCCTCTAACTTTTCGGGCCATCTTCATTCCCAGCTGTTCTGCACCCTCCTCATTTAGGTGCAGTCCGCCCCTTCTATAGTACCGGTTATCGACTGAGAAGTTGTCCCAGTCCAGAAACCCAAACCCCTCCTTACTACACCAGCTCTTCAGCCACTTGTTTACTTCCCTCATCTCCCTTTCTGGTTTGGCTCAATGTACCGGTAGTATTGCCCTAAAATCGTTCTTTAGGACACTCCATCTGCCTCTGACTTTGTCATTGGTGCCAACGTGCACCATGACAGCTGGGTCTTCCCCAGCCCCTCCCAGTAATCTGTCCACCAGATCCGTGATGTGCCGAACCAGAGCGCCCGGTAGACAACATACTGTTCGGCGCTTCAGGTCTTTGTTACAGATTGGCCTCTCTGTCCTTCTAAGAATTGAGTTCCCCACCACCAGAATCTGTCTTTCCTTCCCCTTTGCTTCTCCCCCCACTCTCACTGGAGGAGTTCTTCCCCCGGCAGCTAGGAGAGTCACTCAGCTCCAGCAGTGCTGGTCCCTGACTGATTTCACCAACGTCACTCTATGGAGCATACTTATTGGGATGCTCCAGCCCTAAATCAGCCTCCCTGGCACTTCCCCCTCTACCCTTCCTGACTGTCACCCATTTACTCTTTGCTAGTGCCAGCACCTCTTTGTCTGCACCCGCCTCTGTGCTGGCCCCTGCTGGCGCCTGCCATACACGTTCCTGGCTCTACTTTAGTATGGAGGGACTTCTCAGTGCTGACAGTTGCTTCCCCAGATTCAGAACCTGGGCTTCCAGTTAAACAATGCGCTTACATTTTGCACAGCAGTATTCACCCTCGATCGGATTGGTCATTTTTTTCTACTAGTAATGGCAGCGATCAGCGTTTTTTATGACTGCGACATTATGGGGATAAAGACTTTTCTTAAGCTTACGAACGATAGTCTGCCCCGAACGAAGGACAATTTGAGTCCAACAAAATGTCTTTTAATTTGATAGATAGATAGGGAAGATATTAATCAGAGCTCATTCAGTATATTTTGCAGGAATCGTGGCAGACAAATTTACCTTCCCAGATTTCTTACCCCAATGTATTGAGCTGTATAGGCAGATGCCATGTTTATGCAAAGTAACTTCCAAAGAATATTCCAACAGAGATAAAAAGCATGAGACCCAGACTAAACTTCTGGAACTTTGCAAAGTGGTTTGCCCAAATCCAACCCTGGAATATGTGAGAAATAAAATTGCTAATTTACTGGCTGTCTTTAAAAAAGAACTGAACAAGATCTGTGAATCCCAGAAGTCTGGTGCAGGAACAGATGACATTTATGTTGTCTGTGGTATTTCGATAGTCTACGATTTCTTACAGAACAGGTGGATGCAAGAGTATCACTATGCACTCTTCAAGACACATTCGCTGCATCTCCAGAGCCCAGGGTCAAATGATGAGGACCAGGACACTAGTAAAGATATCCCAAGATCACAGGTTAGTGTATAATGTCCAATTTTCCACAAGAAATTTTTCTTTGTTGTTAAATAGGAAGTAAACCCCGATGGGCTTTACTACCCTTTTAGTTCCCTGCAAAGTAAAATCATAATGTGCTAGTATCCATCGCATACTAGCACATTATGTGATACTTACCTGCAAACAAAGCCCACAATGTCCCCGCTGCAGGCCGCATCCATGTTCACCCCTCTTCCTTCCGGGGGCGCAGACTCTGGCTCTGTGACTGGCCAGCGTCACGTGACGTCACTCCACCGCATGCGCCAATGACATCATCGGCGCATTAAAAGGTAAATATCTTATAAACAACGCACGTTTAGGAGATATTTACTTTACCCATAGGTAAGCTATAGGTAAAACTTCCACACTGGGGGTATGGCCAGCTTAATTTCAGCCATTTCTGTGTTCAATAACACACACTCACCTGTCCAATTGTCCAGGCATGAGGCCACACGAAGCCTCTTTCCTCTTGCCTGCCTCTCCCTGGTGTCAGTATCATTAGGGTGGGCACCCTGTTGTGACAGCTTGCATAAGGTATGTCAGGGGGTCAAGCATCATCAAATTGGAAATTGCACTTTTGGTTGGAACTTTGCTTTTAGTTAGCTGATTTTAGAAAATGAATTGCAATTCTTTTGAGAGAGGTGTTATAAGTTTGGAAAATACATGACTATAGTTTAATTTGAAATGGAGTTCCCCTAAAAAGTGAAACTTTTGTTTATATGCTTTTGTTTATATGCTTTGTGTACTATCAGTGGCAAGGAGAGAGGGGAGGAAGATGATATGCAGAAAACCAGACAGGTCACACCAGATCTCAAAAAAGGGATACTCCAGGTTAGATTTGCCTACTCTTTATGTCTTAGAAACATAGGCTTTACTCTTGGCCTCCCTGTGGTACATTCAGAATTGGGGTGGATGCAGAGTGCCCTCTGTGGCTGGTCCTGTTCCATCGCGCTTTTCCTCAGTTTGGCTGGACGTGGGTGACACTTGGTAGCAACGTTTTAAATAGGAGGCAATACTGGCGACTTATCTAAAAATATGTGGTTATTGTCCAAAAAAAACTGAACTGTAATGGATGAAGTAATCCCATATATCATCCATACTTTTGGGGAAATAGAAAAGACAAGATTACATCAAGTGAATAGATATCCAGCATGTCCAATCTTTTTTTTTTTTGCTTTGGGGGGAGGGGGGTTTGCATAAACAAAATAAAATCAGTTTTTACTTTAGAATGTAAAATGTCATTACATAGGGAAATAAACGTCGCTGATGTGATGTATTTTAGGTGACAGGTTCTCTTTAGGGAGACATGATGGGTCTAAAAAGACCCCCAATGTCTCTTCTGGGCTACACTGAGTGTTTTGCAATATAAATCGCATTGCAATACATCCCTTTCAAGCTAGGTGTGGACAGCAAGAGCTTGATCCAGATGTTATGTCAGAAACTTCAAGGGGTTGTTAACCCTTGTTTAAAAAATAAATAAAAATAAAATAATAACAAACATATTATACTTACCTCCACTGTGCAGTTCGTTTTGCACAGTGTGGCCCCAATTATCGACTTCTGGGGTCCTCCAACGGTGCTTGCGGCTCCTCCTAGCATCGGTAAACCCCCTAGGGGAAGCACTCTCCCTGGGGGTTACATTGCGGGCGTGCTCCCGAGTCCAGCATTTGCGTCCATAGACACAGAATGCTGGACTCGGCCCCACCCCCTGGCACCCGCGTCATTGGATTTGATTGACAGCAGCGGGAGCCAATGGCTGCGCTACTATCAATGTATCCAATCAAGAGCTGAGAACCCGGGGCAGAGAGGGTGAGTGCGTTTCCACTGAGGGAATGAACGGGCTCAGGTAAGTAAAACAGGGAGGGGTCAGTGTCAGAAGTTTTTTCACCTTAATGCATAGGATGCATTAAGGTGAAAAAACACAAGGGTTTACAACCCCTTTCACTTTCCGGGACACAACAAGAAGTGGAGTGGAGCAGACATGTGGCCACTCTACTCCTTCCCCTCCAGCCGTCATCTCGCTCCCGGCCCCACAGATGAGCACAGAAAGCATGGCAGGGTGTGGCAGTACTGGGGATCTGTGTGAGCAAGCTTGAGTTTGCCTGTTGTTTTATCACAGTGCCTACAACCACCATATTATGTGTGCAATCACGCAACTGTCATGTCATGTTATGTCAAGTATGCAGCAGTCTCCAATACACAATACATTCAATAGAGAGACACCATGTATTTGGTTGCACGTACCTGTGAATCGCTCCTCTGGATAAGATTGCTGCAATTGCTCATTTTCCTTTTCTGAGGTGCTTGCCAACATATCATTTCTTGAACTGCGATGCTTTCTCTTTGCAATATATATATATATATATATATATATATATATATATATATATATATATATATATATACACTGTATATATATATATTTTATTTTTTATTTTATTTTTTTCTAACAAGAAGCAAAATAAATGCATTGTAAAATACTGTTAAATATATATATGGTAAATACATTTTTAAAAGGAATTAAAAGAAACTTACTTTTTTGTATGATCTGGTGAATTTTGTTGAGCTGCTCCTGTTCTCTGTGTTTTAGGTCAGACCATCTTTTGCGGAGTTGATCTTTTGAATCCAGGATTCCATATTTCTTCTGAAGAACCTCTATTACTTCATCCAGGATCCTATCTTTCCTTGCATGGGCTAGCACAGAGGTAATGTATATAAGAAAGAAGCAACACACCATGAAATTCAAATAAATGAACCTATATTATGGGATATATATGGCCACGGTGTTATCCCAGAGGGGGGTTAAATATTCAACATTAAGTAAATATAAAATAATGTCAAGCCATTCTGGCCAAAAATTAAATAAAATAGATGATGTCCATCCAAAATATTGGACGACTACTCCCCCATAGGGACAACAACATGACTTCTATCTAATGGGAAAAATCAGGGCGGGCGGGTGGGCGTCGCTTGTCCTGTGAGACGGTCTGTGAAACTCCTGTGTTCTCAATCCTTAAATAGGCTTCCTCAGCGCGGGCCCTGGATACAGCCCGAATTAACCAATCCTCAGTCAGCATTGTTGCACCAATCGCATTACTGTTGCTGCCCTTGGTAACGGCAGAAACTAGCAGCAACCTATAAAATACAAAAAGGGGAGGGGAAAACATGCAGCATCTCCCTCTGAGCCATCCCATGTGGGCCCCAGCATACTGCTCTGACCCTTCATGGGCTAGCACAGAGGTAATGTATATAAGAAAGAAGCAGCACACCATGAAATTCAAATAAATGAACCTTTATTATGGGATATATATGGCCACGGTGTTATCCCAGAGGGGGGTTAAATATTCAACATTAAGTAAATATAAAATAATGTCAAGCCATTCTGGCCAAAAATTAAATAAAATAGATGATGTCCATCCAAAATATTGGACGACTACTCCCCACCGGCTGAGGCCGACTGGGAACCAAAGGCCGAGGCCCCCCCCAACACCGTGGCTGACTCTATCAAATTTTGCAAACCCATATTAAATATGTCCAAACCAATTTCAGATAAGTGAACCATGTCTTCCCGAAACAGACCAGGAATAAAACCTTCCAATTCCACATGCCGGAAGGATATATCCCCGGATGATACCAAAAAACTATGAACCGTCCTATTGAGTCGCTTTCTGATTCTATCGACATAGAACAGGCTTCCAGAAGGAGCCCATAATAGCCGAGGAATCATTTCCGAAAACGCTAATGTTACAGAAGGAAACATAGACTTAATAACTTTCAGATCCCTCTTCATCTCACATAATAGTTCCCAAGTACCAACTTTACCCAAGTCATTAGCCCCTATATGTAAGACCAATACCCGAGGCGGAGGCCAAGATTCTGCTAGATGGACTAAGTGAGGAACTAAATTACGCCAACGGAAACCCCTAACACCTGACCATAAGACTTGGAAGGAACCTGAATCTAGTCCTGAATTGGCGGAATAGGTCCTGGCATCCGCATGCTTGGCCGCCCAAAAAATGTAAGAGTGACCTACAATCCATATGACCGATTTATTGGAATCTGAAAAAGAAAGTCACAGAGTTAGCATATCAGGGCGAACATATATCTTATATCTATTGCTAGCCCAACGGCCTACTTTCTTTAGTCCATCAGCAGAAAAGCCTAGAGCGTCGGCTGTCGTGGCTGCCCCAATACGAAAAGAATGGGAGGAAAAACAAAAGTTTGACAAATTTAGTCGCTTTAAACAGGCAGCCAGGACAGCCGAGAATTGATACCTGGACAATGAGGACAGGTCTTGATGGATAAAAAATGAATCTGAAACGACTGGCCGCAGCACCATAAAACTGGAGACCAATAAAAAGGGGCATATTGATGGGTTACCCGATTTTGATAAAGAAATCCAATGCCCCACACCGGATGGTGCGGTCTTTGAACGACAGAGAAAAAGGTTAACAGATTGTGCTTCTAGTATAACATGGCCCCATCGCAGAAAGGATGAAGAAAACCTATTTGGGGCAGTGAATTCTCCAAGCCTCAAGGCTCCAAAGAAAGCCACCGAAAAAGCAGCCCTAAACAATGCAGTCTCGTATTCTGAAACGCAAACCTCACCCAATACCCGAATTAGATCCGCTAACATGGATACCGAAATAGGGCGCCTATTATCACTTGAAGGCCTAACCTTCCTAAAACCTTTCAGAACTTGATTCACTTGGAAAAAGGACGTTAAAGCTGAAACCCCGGCAAATTTGAGAAAAAAGGATACACCTGCCAAAATTCTACTGATAGACGCCGGGCTCAAGTTGGCCTGCATTAAATACGATACAAAAGACAACGCCACGTTAGAGGAGACATATAACGTATCTATACCGTATTGTTGGCAAAAATTTAGCCATTTTGACCAAGAAAGGCGATAGTCCGCCCAAGTTTTTAACGATACCGAGTTCTTAAGATTCCTGAGCATCAGCTCCAGATTAAGCCCCAGAGGAAAGCTGGGCACGGGGTTCCCAAAAGATCCGCCGCTGGAGCCAATTCCCGAAACTTCTTGAACTGTGAACGAGACAAAGAATCAGCAATATTATTCTTACAGCCAGCAATGTGATCTGCTTTCAACCATATGTTAAAACGCATGCAATGTAAGACTAAGAAGCGTAACAATTTTAACACCGGTTCTGATTTGGACGATAGAGAATTAACTGCCTGCATAACACCCTTATTATCTGTCCGAACCAATACCCTTCGGTTAGAAAAATGTTCTACCCAAATTACTAACGCAACTATGACAGGGAATAGTTCCAAAAGGACCAAATTCTGTAGAATATCCTTCTGCAACCACTCCCGGTGCCATAACTCGGAACACCAATGTCCGCTCAAAAAGGCGCCGAAACCCACCGACCCAGCTGCATCTGTAAAGAAATTCAGCTGGTCATTTGAGGCAAAATCTTGTTGCCATATTGTCGACCCATTGAAGTTGTTCAAAAAGGTATCCCAAACCTTGAGATCCTCCTTGATGCCTTTAGAAAGTCGAACATGGCAATAGGGGTTGGAGAACCCACTTAATGCCAGTGAAAATCTGCGGGAGAAAACCCGAGCCATAGGAATCACCCTTGCCGCGAAGGCAAATAAACCCAGTAATGATTGAGCTTCCTTCAAAAGAACTTTCTTCTTCCCAAGGAAAGACCCAATCATGGACTTCATCTTATCCAACTTCAAAGGGGGTAACCTAAATTCCATTAATACAGAATCTATGGTGATGCCTAGGAACTCAATCGTAGAGGAGGGAAAAACAGTTTTTTCCGCTGCCAGGGGAACCCCAAAAGTTGCACACATATCAAAGAATAAATTTAATGATTGCAAACAATCCGATGAAGAGGGGGGGCCAACAAATAAAAAATCATCTAAATAATGGAGAAACCCCCCACCCGGAAACATTTCGGACAAAACCCAATGCAAAAACGTGGCGAAAGCCTCAAAATAAAAACAAGATAAAGAAAAACCCATGGGCATACATTTGTCGAAGAAATATTGCTCCTGAAAATGAAAGCCAAGTGAATTGAAACCTTGAGGATGGACTGGCAGCAAACGAAAGGCTGATTTAATATCAGCTTTGGCTAGGAGAGAGCCCGGTCCGAAATTCCTCAAAATAATCAAGGCCTCATCGAATGAGGAATAACTAACTGGAGCTTCGATGCCTATAACCTCGTCATTAAGGGAAGTCCCTGGTGGATAGGATAAATGGTGAATCATGCGGAAGGAACCGACCTCCTTTTTAGGTACTAAACCTATAGGAGAAAGTCTGAAATTGGGGAAGGGGGGAGCAGAGAAGGGGCCTGCAATCCTCCCTTCTGCCAATTCTAGCGTAATTTTGGCTTGCACTACTGATGGCTGCAGGTAAATAGACTTAAGATTGTTTACTAGCGTGCAACCTTTACCAGAGAATTGAGGAACCAAAAAACCTTCCTTAAAACCTTCAATTAGCAGAACCGCCATCTTGCGGTCGGGGTAACGCTCTAACCATGGAAGCATTCTTTGCAGATTCACTGGGGTCAGTGCCCTTCCCAGCACTGTGCCCGGGCATAGGTTGCAAGCTGGCTGCTGCAGCCTTACGGAAACATCTATTTGCTGCGTGCGTACCAGAGCAGTACGAGCATTCATGCTTGTATTTACAGTTGTTGAGGAACTTGCACTGTCCTTCGTTAAAGGAAAAACAAAATCCTTTCCGAAAAGTATGCGGACTAGGGTTAGGCCGAGGAACAAATTGTTTTGGTGGAAGCATGAGATTTAACCATAATCCCACATCCTTGGACCCCCAATGTAAAGAGGGGTGGACTGCCAATTTCTGACGAAAGTTCTCGTCATATGTAAACCAAGCAGAACCACCAAAGTGACGAAAAGCCTCGGCAATGATGTCTAAATGCTGGAATAGACCTGAGCACTTTGCAGGAAAACGCTCACCCATAACAGCAGAGTATATGCAAAATGCTTGCAACCAGTTTTGAAATGTCTTAGGGATAGCCCGACGTCTATCCTCCTCCCCTGACTGTTTATCAACTTTAGCCAAAAATTCCTTGGAAGCTGGCAGCAGTGATAAAATATCTAGGAATTCCCCTCTCCAGATTTTTTCTTTCACTGATTTCGGCAGGTGGAAACCTAAAGGGGAAAGCTCGCATGGCAGCGGTTCTTTGAATGAGGTTTCACCAATAGGGATGAGCCGAACACCCCCGGGTTCGGTTCGCACCAGAACCTTCGAACCGACCGAAAGTTCGCGCAAATTTTCGAACCCTATACGTTATAATGGACGCGAACGTTCGAAATCAAAAGTGCTAATTACAACGGCCAATATGCATGTTAATGTCATAAAACAGGTTTGGGGACCCGGGTCCTGCCCCAGGGGACATATATCAATGCAAAAAGAACTTTTAAAAACTAACGTTTTTTCGGGAGCAGTCATTTTAATGATGCATAAAGTGAAAAAAAAAAAAGTGAAATTTTCCTTTAAATATGGTACCTGGGGGGTGTCTAAAGTATGCCTGTGAAGTGGCATGTGTTTCCCGTGTTTAGAACTGTCCTTGCACAAAATGACATTTGTAAAGGAAAAAAAGAAGCCATTTAAAACCACTTGCGGCTTTAGGTTTGTTCTTAAGTAGAATCTGAACAGGTACATTATGAAGTGTAGCTCCATCCCAAAAAAATCTATTTTTAAGCTTTTTGGAGAACATAGGGAGGGGTTATCACCCCTGTAACATTTGCTGTCTTTGCACATCTGTTCAGAACATGTCACCTAACTTTCCGTCCCAATGACAAATGTTTTTGGAAAAAGTGGGGTTTTAATTGAAACAAGGATTGGTGATAAAGTATCAGTAGAGAGGAGATACCTTTTTCCCAAATTAAATCTAACAGGATAGAATTTCCCTTCCTAGGGGTAGATTTCCTCTCACTTCCTGTTTTCTCTTTCCATTTGCAAGTAGGAGTCGTTTGTAAGTTGGATGTTTGAAAGTAGGGGCCTGGCGTATATACTCTGCAGAAATTTGCCCTATTAGATGTTGGTGTAGCCACAAGACTGGTGGGCACAGGAATGGGCCCTGCTGTGAGTTAATAGATCAAGATTTGTAATTGCATGCACCTGTTGAACAGGGCAGAAAAATTGGGGGTGGTGGTGGTGGTGGACGGTGTTGCCACAAGACTGTAAGCTCTCACAGTTACTCTTGGTGGGCGCAGGAATGGGCCCTGCTGTGAGTTATTAGATCAAGATTTGTAATTGCAAGCACCTGATGAACAGGGCAGAAAAATTAGGCCTTTGGCGGTGGTGGTGGACGGTGTTGCCACAAGACTGTAAGCTCTCACAGTTACTCTTGGTGGGCGCAAGAATGGGCCCTGCTGTGAGTTATTAGATCAAGATTTGTAATTGCATGCACCTGTTGAACAGGGCAGAAAAATTGGGGGTGGTGGTGGTGGTGGACGGTGTTGCCACAAGACTGTAGGCCCTCATAGTTACTCTTGGTGGGCGCAGGAATGGGCCCTGCTGTGAACTATTAGATCAAGATTTGTAATTACCCGCCCCTGTTGAACAGGGGCTGAAAAATTGTGCCTTAGGCACTGGTGCTGGTGCCACAACACTGCAACCCCTCACAGATACTGTACTTGGAGCACAGCAGTCACACGTGTTGCGAAGCATTTTTTTAAAAAATTGTAATTACCCGCCCCTGTTAAACAGGGGCTGAAAAATTGTGCCTTAGGCACTGGTGCTGGTGCCACAACACTGCAACCCCTCACAGATACTGTACTTGGAGCACAGCAGTCACACGTGTTGCGAAGCATTTTTTTAAAAAATTGTAATTACCCGCCCCTGTTAAACAGGGGCTGAAAAATTGTGCCTTAGGCACTGGTGCTGGTGCCACAACACTGCAACCCCTCACAGATACTGTACTTGGAGCACAGCAGTCACACGTGTTGCGAAGCATTTTTTTAAAAAATTGTAATTACCCGCCCCTGTTAAACAGGGGCTAAAAAATTGTGCCTTAGGCACTGGTGCTGGTGCCACAACACTGCAACCCCTCACAGATACTGTACTTGGAGCACAGCAGTCACACGTGTTGCAAAGCATTTTTTTAAAAAATTGTAAGTACACGCCCCTGTTAAACAGGGGCTGAAAAATTTGCCTTAGGCACTGGTGCTGGTGCCACAACACTGCAACCCCTCACAGATACTGTACTTGGAGCACAGCAGTCACACGTGTTGCGAAGCATTTTTTTAAAAAATTGTAAGTACACGCCCCTGTTAAACAGGGGCTGAAAAATTTGCCTTAGGCACTGGTGCTGGTGCCACAACACTGCAACCCCTCACAGATACTGTACTTGGAGCACAGCAGTCACACGTGTTGCGAAGCATTTTTTTATAAAAATTGTATGTACACGCCCCTGTTAAACAGGGGCTGAAAAATTGTGCCTTAGGCACTGGTGTGGTGGCATGGATCATTGAGGAGGAGGAAGAGGATAGTCAGTGAACATAAGAGGAGAGTCACTCAGCATCAGCATAGGCAGTCTTGAAGGGATGTGATATTAAAAATTATTCGGTTATATCCGCCTCAGGTGCCTGGTAGCTGGTGGTGATCCAAGACTGATTCATTTTGATGAAGGTCAGTCGATCAACCGAGGCGGTGGACAGGCGCACCCTATGATCGGTGACAAATCCTCCAGCAGCACTGAATGTGCGTTCGGAAAGAACGCTGGAGGCAGGACAGGCCAGTAGCTCAATTGCATACTGTGCAAGCTCTGGCCAGTGATCCATCCTCAGGACCCAGTAAGCCAGAGGATTTTCGGTGGGAAAGGTGTCCAAGTCTGACCTTGCCCCAAGGTATTCCTGCACCATGTATATCAGACGCTGGCGATGGTTGCTGGAACCGATCATACCTTGGGGCTGCGGACTAAAAAATTGTCTGAACGCATCGGTCAGACGTCCACCTTCCCCACCGCTCCTTCTGCTACTGACCGAAGCCTCAGCAACTCGTCGTCCAGGACCAGGAGTTTGTAGCCTCCCAGTTTCTGGGAACGCGTTGCACAGACCTTTCTGCAAGGCCTCCCTGAGATGTCTCATCCTCTGCTCCCTCTGCGACGGCAAGATAAGGTCCGCAACCTTACCCTTGTACCTAGCATCAAGGAGAGTGGCCAGCCAGTAATGGTCCCTCTCCTTGATCCGAAGAACACGAGGATCCTTCCGCAGGCTTTGCAGGATCAGGGAGGCCATGCAGCGTAGGTTAGCTGAGGCATTCGGTCCGGAGTCTTCTGGGTCACTGAGGATGACATGATCGCCAGCCACCTCCTCCCAGCCACGTACAAGTCCACTGGTTTGTTGGGACTGTACATCATCCCTAAAAGACTGCTGCTGCTGATGCTGAGTGCCAGGCTCCACCTCCATGCTCACACAATCCTCCTCCTCCTCCTCCTCCTCCTCCTCCTCCTCCTCCTCATCCTCTTCCTGTGTGATGGGTGGGACAGAAGGAACACTGTCCGGATAAAGGGGGCCTTGAGAGGCAAGGAAGTCCTCCTCTTCCTGCCTCTGTTCTGCCTCAAGTGCCCTGTCCATTATCCCACGCAGCGTATGCTCCAACAGGTGGACAAGAGGGACAGTGTCACTGATGCATGCACTGTCACTGCTCACCATCCTCGTGGCCTCCTCAAATGGTGAGAGGACAGTGCATGCATCCCTGATCATGCTCCACTGACGTGGGGAAAAAAAAAAACAAGCTCCCCTGACCCTGTCCTGGTGCCATAGTCGCAAAGGTACTCATTGATGGCCCTCTGCTGCGTGTGCAGTCGCTGCAGCATGGCCAACGTTGAGTTCCACCTGGTGGGCATGTCACATATTAGGCGGTTCTTGGGCAGGTTCAGCTCCTTTTGCAGCTCAGTCAGCCGAGCACTGGCATTATAAGATCGGCGGAAATGCACACAGACTTTCCTGGCCTGCCTCAGGACATCCTGTAAGCCTGGGAACCTGCCCAAGAACCGCTGCACCACCAGGTTGAGGACGTGAGCCATGCAGGGCACATGGGTGAGCTGCCCCTGTCGCAGGGCGGAGAGGAGGTTGGTGCCATTGTCAGAAACGACCATTCCTGGCTTAAGCTGACGTGGCGTCAACCACCTCTCGGCCTGCCCCTGCAGAGCTGCCAGAACCTCTGGCCCAGTGTGGCTCCTGTCCCCCAAACACACCAGCGCAAGCACGGCATGGCATCTTTTTGCCTGCGTACTTGCGTAGCCCCTTGTACGCCTACGGAGCACCGCTGGTTCCAAGGACAGAGCACTGGAGGAAGAAGAAGAGGAGGGGGTGGAGGAGAGAGGTGTGTCACAACCAGTAGCAGTAGTAGCGTTTTGGAGGCGTGGTGGCGGAACAACCTCCAACACTACTGCACCTTGTCCTGCATCCCTCCCAGCTGCCAATAGAGTGACCCAATGGGCCGTGAAAGAAAGGTACCGTCCCTGTCCATGCCTGCTGGACCATGAGTCAGCGGTAATATGCACCTTACCGCTGACCGCCCTGTCCAGCGAGGCATGGACATTGCCCTCCACATGCCGGTAGAGAGACGGAATCGCCTTCCGTGAGAAAAAGTGGCGTTTGGGAACCTGCCACTGAGGAACCGCACATTGAACAAACTCACGGAAGGGGGCCGAGTCTACCAACTGAAAAGGCAGCAGTTGAAGTGCTAGCAATTTAGCCAAGCTAGCATTCAACCGCTGGGCATGTGGATGGCTGGGAGTGTACTTCTTTCTACGGTCCAGCAGCTGGGGCAGGGAAATTTGCCTGCTGCAATCGGACGTCGGTGTACTGCAAGTACTTGGTTGTGACACACCTAATTCTACACCTTCAGTCCTCTCAGAGCAGCTTTCAGAGAGGACTGAAGGTGTAGTGGGGATGGAGATCCCAGCTGATGAGGAGCAAGGAGAGGTCCGCTTAGTTCTTTGGTGTGGGTCTTTTATGTGTGCCTGCCAACGAGCTGCATGGCAGGTCGACATATGTCTGGTCATGCTTGTGGTGCCCAAGCGGCTGATGTTTTGGCCACGCGAGATACGCTTGAGACAAATATTGCAAATAGCAGTGGTGCGATCTGATGCACTCGTCTCAAAAAAGGCCCACACCAAAGAACTTTTCTGATAACGTGCAGAGGCAGCGCCCTGCACAGGCGGAGCTCTGCGGTGTTGTACAGTTGCTGTGCTGGCCTCTACCTGGCCTCCAGGGGGCATCCTGCCTCGTTGGACATGTGACGCCGCATCCTCCTCGTCCTCCTCCTCATCCTCTCTCCCTTCAGGCACCCACGTGGAGTCAGTGACCTCATCATCCCCTCCCTCTTCACCACTAGAGCAAACCTGGCAGTAAGCTGCAGCTGGTGGAACAGTACTGCCAGATTCCTCAAGCTGGGTATCATCATCCGAGCCTTCGAATCGTTGGGCATCCTCCTGGAGCATGTACCCAACACTGTGCTCAAAGAGTTCGGGGGACTCCTCAGGAGGACATGGTGGGTCTAGGGAAGGGGTGGCTGATGATGCTCTGCCAGTACCCTGAGCCTGGGTGAGAGAGGATGAGGAGGATGAGGAGGGCTTGGTCATCCATTCTACCAAGCCTTCAGCATGATGCGGCTCCACATGTCCAGCTGCCGAAAACAAAGACGCGCGTGTCCCATGGCCACGTGCTGATGACGATGCACGACCACGTCCACGGCCACGGCCACGTCCACTAGAAACAGAGCCTGCCTGCCCTGTGTTCTTGGCTCTGCACGCTCTGCCTCCCCTTGGCGGTCTTCCAGCCATTGTAGTCGGTAGTCCTGTGGGTGCTGCTGAGAAGAATATATAGGAGCTCTGTGTGATGCCACTAACACACTAGAAGTCCTATGGGTGCTTCTGCAAAGAAAATAGAGGAGCTCTGTGTGATGCCACTAACACACTAGAAGTCCTGTGGGTGCTGCTGAGAAGAAAATATAGGAGCTCTGTGTGATGCCACTAACACACTAGAAGTCCTATGGGTGCTTCTGCAAAGAAAATAGAGGAGCTCTGTGTGATGCCACTAACACACTAGAAGTCCTGTGGGTGCTGCTGAGAAGAAAATATAGGAGCTCTGTGTGATGCCACTAACACACTAGAAGTCCTATGGGTGCTTCTGCAAAGAAAATAGAGGAGCTCTGTGTGATGCCACTAACACACTAGAAGTCCTGTGGGTGCTGCTGAGAAGAAAATATAGGAGCTCTGTGTGATGCCACTAACACACTAGAAGTCCTATGGGTGCTTCTGCAAAGAAAATAGAGGAGCTCTGTGTGATGCCACTAACACACTAGAAGTCCTGTGGGTGCTGCTGAGAAGAAAATATAGGAGCTCTGTGTGATGCCACTAACACACTAGAAGTCCTGTGGGTGCTTCTGCAAAGAAAATAGAGGAGCTCTGTGTGATGCCACTAACACACTAGAAGTCCTATAGGTGCTTCTGGGAAGAAAATATAGGTCTGTGTGATGGGACTAACACACTTCAAGTCCTATAGGTGCTTCTGGGAACAAAATATAGGATCTCTGTGTGATGGGACTAACACACTTCAAGTCCTATGGGTGCTTCTGGGAAGAAAATATAGGTCTGTGTGATGGGACTAACACACTTCAAGTCCTATAGGTGCTTCTGGGAACAAAATATATGATCTCTGTGTGATGGGACTAACACACTTCAAGTCCTATAGGTGCTTCTGGGAAGAAAATATAGGTCTGTGTGATGGGACTAACACACTTCAAGTCCTATAGGTGCTTCTGGGAACAAAATATATGATCTCTGTGTGATGGGACTAACACACTTCAAGTCCTATAGGTGCTTCTGGGAAGAAAATATAGGTCTGTGTGATGGGACTAACACACTTCAAGTCCTATAGGTGCTTCTGGGAACAAAATATATGATCTCTGTGTGATGGGACTAACACACTTCAAGTCCTATAGGTGCTTCTGGGAAGAAAATATAGGTCTGTGTGATGGGACTAACACACTTCAAGTCCTATAGGTGCTTCTGGGAACAAAATATATGATCTCTGTGTGATGGGACTAACACACTTCAAGTCCTATAGGTGCTTCTGGGAACAAAATATATGATCTCTGTGTGATGGGACTAACACACTTCAAGTCCTATAGGTGCTTCTGGGAAGAAAATATAGGTCTGTGTGATGGGACTAACACACTTCAAGTCCTATAGGTGCTTCTGGGAACAAAATATAGGATCTCTGTGTGATGGGACTAACACACTTCAAGTCCTATAGGTGCTTCTGGGAAGAAAATGTAGGTCTGTGTGATGGGACTAACACACCTCAAGTCCTATAGGTGCCTCTGGGAACAAAATATATGATCTCTGTGTGATGGGACTAACACACTTCAAGTCCTATAGGTGCTTCTGGGAAGAAAATATAGGTCTGTGTGATGGGACTAACACACTTCAAGTCCTATAGGTGCTTCTGGGAACAAAATATATGATCTCTGTGTGATGGGACTAACACACTTCAAGTCCTATAGGTGCTTCTGGGAAGAAAATGTAGGTCTGTGTGATGGGACTAACACACTTCAAGTCCTATAGGTGCTTCTGGGAACAAAATATATGATCTCTGTGTGATGGGACTAACACACTTCAAGTCCTATAGGTGCTTCTGGGAAGAAAATATAGGTCTGTGTGATGGGACTAACACACTTCAAGTCCTATAGGTGCTGCTGGGAACAAAATATATGATCTCTGTGTGATGGGACTAACACACTTCAAGTCCTATAGGTGCTTCTGGGAACAAAATATATGATCTCTGTGTGATGGGACTAACACACTTCAAGTCCTATAGGTGCTTCTGGGAAGAAAATATAGGTCTGTGTGATGGGACTAACACACTTCAAGTCCTATAGGTGCTTCTGGGAACAAAATATAGGATCTCTGTGTGATGGGACTAACACACTTCAAGTCCTATAGGTGCTTCTGGGAAGAAAATGTAGGTCTGTGTGATGGGACTAACACACCTCAAGTCCTATAGGTGCCTCTGGGAACAAAATATATGATCTCTGTGTGATGGGACTAACACACTTCAAGTCCTATAGGTGCTTCTGGGAAGAAAATATAGGTCTGTGTGATGGGACTAACACACTTCAAGTCCTATAGGTGCTTCTGGGAACAAAATATATGATCTCTGTGTGATGGGACTAACACACTTCAAGTCCTATGGGTGCTTCTGGGAAGAAAATGTAGGTCTGTGTGATGGGACTAACACACTTCAAGTCCTATAGGTGCCTCTGGGAACAAAATATATGATCTCTGTGTGATGGGACTAACACACTTCAAGTCCTATAGGTGCTCCTGGGAAGAAAATATAGGTCTGTGTGATGGGACTAACACACTTCAAGTCCTATAGGTGCTTCTGGGAACAAAATATATGATCTCTGTGTGATGGGACTAACACACTTCAAGTCCTATAGGTGCTTCTGGGAACAAAATATATGATCTCTTTGTGATGGGACTAACACACTTCAAGTCCTATAGGTGCTTCTGGGAATAAAATATAGGTCTGTGTGATGGGACTAACACACTTCAAGTCCTATAGGTGCTTCTGGGAACAAAATATATGATCTCTGTGTGATGGGACTAACACACTTCAAGTCCTATAGGTGCTTCTGGGAAGAAAATATAGGTCTGTGTGATGGGACTAACACACTTCAAGTCCTATAGGTGCTTCTGGGAACAAAATATATGATCTCTGTGTGATGGGACTAACACACTTCAAGTCCTATAGGTGCTTCTGGGAAGAAAATATAGGTCTGTGTGATGGGACTAACACACTTCAAGTCCTATAGGTGCTTCTGGGAACAAAATATATGATCTCTGTGTGATGGGACTAACACACTTCAAGTCCTATAGGTGCTTCTGGAAACAAAATATATGATCTCTGTGTGATGGGACTAACACACTTCAAGTCCTATAGGTGCTTCTGGGAAGAAAATATAGGTCTGTGTGATGGGACTAACACACTTCAAGTCCTATAGGTGCTTCTGGGAACAAAATATAGGATATCTGTGTGATGGGACTAACACACTTCAAGTCCTATAGGTGCTTCTGGGAAGAAAATGTAGGTCTGTGTGATGGGACTAACACACCTCAAGTCCTATAGGTGCCTCTGGGAACAAAATATATGATCTCTGTGTGATGGGACTAACACACTTCAAGTCCTATAGGTGCTTCTGGGAAGAAAATATAGGTCTGTGTGATGGGACTAACACACTTCAAGTCCTATAGGTGCTTCTGGGAACAAAATATATGATCTCTGTGTGATGGGACTAACACACTTCAAGTCCTATGGGTGCTTCTGGGAAGAAAATGTAGGTCTGTGTGATGGGACTAACACACTTCAAGTCCTATAGGTGCCTCTGGGAACAAAATATATGATCTCTGTGTGATGGGACTAACACACTTCAAGTCCTATAGGTGCTTCTGGGAAGAAAATATAGGTCTGTGTGATGGGACTAACACACTTCAAGTCCTATAGGTGCTTCTGGGAACAAAATATATGATCTCTGTGTGATGGGACTAACACACTTCAAGTCCTATAGGTGCTTCTGGGAACAAAATATAGGATCTCTGTGTGATGGGACTAACACACTTCAAGTCCTATAGGTGCTTCTGGGAAGAAAATGTAGGTCTGTGTGATGGGACTAACACACCTCAAGTCCTATAGGTGCCTCTGGGAACAAAATATATGATCTCTGTGTGATGGGACTAACACACTTCAAGTCATATAGGTGCTTCTGGGAAGAAAATATAGGTCTGTGTGATGGGACTAACACACTTCAAGTCCTATAGGTGCTTCTGGGAACAAAATATATGATCTCTGTGTGATGGGACTAACACACTTCAAGTCCTATGGGTGCTTCTGGGAAGAAAATGTAGGTCTGTGTGATGGGACTAACACACTTCAAGTCCTATAGGTGCCTCTGGGAACAAAATATATGATCTCTGTGTGATGGGACTAACACACTTCAAGTCCTATAGGTGCTTCTGGGAAGAAAATATAGGTCTGTGTGATGGGACTAACACACTTCAAGTCCTATAGGTGCTTCTGGGAACAAAATATATGATCTCTGTGTGATGGGACTAACACACTTCAAGTCCTATAGGTGCTTCTGGGAACAAAATATATGATCTCTGTGTGATGGGACTAACACACTTCAAGTCCTATAGGTGCTTCTGGGAAGAAAATATAGGTCTGTGTGATGGGACTAACACACTTCAAGTCCTATAGGTGCTTCTGGGAACAAAATATAGGATCTCTGTGTGATGGGACTAACACACTTCAAGTCCTATAGGTGCTTCTGGGAAGAAAATGTAGGTCTGTGTGATGGGACTAACACACCTCAAGTCCTATAGGTGCCTCTGGGAACAAAATATATGATCTCTGTGTGATGGGACTAACACACTTCAAGTCATATAGGTGCTTCTGGGAAGAAAATATAGGTCTGTGTGATGGGACTAACACACTTCAAGTCCTATAGGTGCTTCTGGGAACAAAATATATGATCTCTGTGTGATGGGACTAACACACTTCAAGTCCTATGGGTGCTTCTGGGAAGAAAATGTAGGTCTGTGTGATGGGACTAACACACTTCAAGTCCTATAGGTGCCTCTGGGAACAAAATATATGATCTCTGTGTGATGGGACTAACACACTTCAAGTCCTATAGGTGCTTCTGGGAAGAAAATATAGGTCTGTGTGATGGGACTAACACACTTCAAGTCCTATAGGTGCTTCTGGGAACAAAATATATGATCTCTGTGTGATGGGACTAACACACTTCAAGTCCTATAGGTGCTTCTGGGAACAAAATATATGATCTCTGTGTGATGGGACTAACACACTTCAAGTCCTATAGGTGCTTCTGGGAAGAAAATATAGGTCTGTGTGATGGGACTAACACACTTCAAGTCCTATAGGTGCTTCTGGGAACAAAATATAGGATCTCTGTGTGATGGGACTAACACACTTCAAGTCCTATAGGTGCTTCTGGGAAGAAAATGTAGGTCTGTGTGATGGGACTAACACACCTCAAGTCCTATAGGTGCCTCTGGGAACAAAATATATGATCTCTGTGTGATGGGACTAACACACTTCAAGTCCTATAGGTGCTTCTGGGAACAAAATATATGATCTCTGTGTGATGGGACTAACACCATTCAAGTCCTATGGGTGCTTCTGGGAAGAAAATGTAGGTCTGTGTGATGGGACTAACACACTTCAAGTCCTATAGGTGCCTCTGGGAACAAAATATATGATCTCTGTGTGATGGGACTAACACACTTCAAGTCCTATAGGTGCTTCTGGGAAGAAAATATAGGTCTGTGTGATGGGACTAACACACTTCAAGTCCTATAGGTGCTTCTGGGAACAAAATATATGATCTCTGTGTGATGGGACTAACACACTTCAAGTCCTATAGGTGCTTCTGGGAACAAAATATATGATCTCTGTGTGATGGGACTAACACACTTCAAGTCCTATAGGTGCTTCTGGGAAGAAAATATAGGTCTGTGTGATGGGACTAACACACTTCAAGTCCTATAGGTGCTTCTGGGAACAAAATATAGGATCTCTGTGTGATGGGACTAACACACTTCAAGTCCTATAGGTGCTTCTGGGAAGAAAATGTAGGTCTGTGTGATGGGACTAACACACCTCAAGTCCTATAGGTGCCTCTGGGAACAAAATATATGATCTCTGTGTGATGGGACTAACACACTTCAAGTCCTATGGGTGCTTCTGGGAAGAAAACGTAGGTCTGTGTGATGGGACTAACACACTTCAAGTCCTATAGGTGCCTCTGGGAACAAAATATATGATCTCTGTGTGATGGGACTAACACACTTCAAGTCCTATAGGTGCTTCTGGGAAGAAAATATAGGTCTGTGTGATGGGACTAACACACTTCAAGTCCTATAGGTGCTTCTGGGAACAAAATATATGATCTCTGTGTGATGGGACTAACACACTTCAAGTCCTATAGGTGCTTCTGGGAACAAAATATATGATCTCTGTGTGATGGGACTAACACACTTCAAGTCCTATAGGTGCTTCTGGGAAGAAAATATAGGAGCTCTGCCTGCCTGCCACGAACACACTACAAGTCCTATAGGTGCTTCTGGGAACAAAATATAGGAGCTCTGCCTGCCTGCCACGAACACACTACAAGTCCTATAGGTGCTTCTGGGAACAAAATATAGGAGCTCTGCCTGCCTGCCACGAACACACTACAAGTCCTATAGGTGCTTCTGGGAACAAACTATAGGAGCTCTGCCTGCCTGCCACGAACACACTACAAGTCCTATAGGTGCTTCTGGGAACAAAATATAGGAGCTCTGCCTGCCTGCCACGAACACACTACAAGTCCTATAGGTGCTTCTGGGAACAAAATATAGGAGCTCTGCCTGCCTGCCACGAACACACTACAAGCCCCTCTTTCTAAATCAATCTTTCTAAATGAATCTATCTAACTCAATCTCTCTAAGTAAATCTCTCTAACTAACTAAATCCAGCAGAGTGTCACAGAACTATCCTGCTCTATCTACGCCGGAACAGCATGTGACCGGCGCAGACGGCGTGGCGGCCTTTTATAGGGGGGGGCGTGTACTAAAGCCCCTGAGCTGTAATTGGCTACAGGCGTCCTGCCTGTAGCCAATTATGGCTCTTCGAGTTTCCGGCGCTGTGATTGGCCAAGCATGCGGGGTCACAGTGCATGCTTGGCCAATCATCAGCCAGCAATGCACTGCGCCGGCCGCGCCGGCCGCAATGCATTGCGGGGCCGCGCGCATCACACGAACGTGATGCGAGCGGCCAAAATAGTTCTGGGCTCGCCGAGCGAGCGAACACCCGGTGCTCGATGCGAACATGGGTTCGCATCGAGCACCGGGCCCATCCCTATTCACCAACTGTAGCCGCAGAAGGCCTAATGGGCAACAAGGGGTTAAAACACAAAGGACTCATAAATTGCGGCCTCTCTGCCATAACACAGTCCTCCTTAGGAGACTCACCCAAATTCTTCCACACTGCATTAGCATCCACCATATAATTTGAAAACTGCATGGAGTTCCCACCAGCACCACTAGAGTGTGCCCCTGAGTTAGCATCAACATTGTGTTGTAAATCATAAGCACCAGATAACTGTGCTCTCCTGTTAATATTAACAGCGCCACTTGCGTGCACTCCTGTATTTTTAAAAGCAGTGACATTCCTGTGAGGTGATTGACACACATTCCCAGCACCAGTGACCTGTGCTCCTTGTTCTCTATTTAACACTGCACCAGTGACCTGTGCCCCTTGTTTCAATAGTGCACCAGTAGACTGTGCCCCTTTAAATTGATGTAAAACATTATATAAGGAATTCACCAGCAAAGACACCTCAGACACAGGAGAATGTACCACATGCTCACCACATTGCAAAGCGAACTGCTCACTCTCTTCCACCTGAAGCTGAGTAGCGCTACTCCCTCTCAGCAGAGGAGCCCCTTGTGACACATCTTCTTTAGCTCTCGCCTCAGACAGCTGAGGGGAAGCCCCTGCTCTAGTCTTCTTCTTCCTTCTACTAGGTTGCTGGCGAGTCCCGCCTCCGGCTGAGGCGGACTGTCCATCCATCATGGCGACAGGTGGGGGCGTCACCGCAGGCGGAGTCGAGGACTGTTCCTCCTCCAGGCAGCGTAGTAACCATTCTTCACCGCCGCTCGTCTCTGCCTTCTCGAGCAAGCGGCATAGCAGCGCCTCACGAGCTCCTGGCGAACAGCGCTTCATGCTGGGAGAGCTGCACTTCCACTCCGTCGCTTGTCCTGTGAGACGGTCTGTGAAACTCCTGTGTTCTCAATCCTTAAATAGGCTTCCTCAGCGCGGGCCCTGGATACAGCCCGAATTAACCAATCCTCAGTCAGCATTGTTGCACCAATCGCATTACTGTTGCTGCCCTTGGTAACGGCAGAAACTAGCAGCAACCTATAAAATACAAAAAGGGGAGGGGAAAACATGCAGCATCTCCCTCTGAGCCATCCCATGTGGGCCCCAGCATACTGCTCTGACCCTTCATTTGGTTTGTTGTAGTTTTTTAACTTGCCATTGTAGTCATAGGTTTCAAACAACTTCAAAAGCTCCACTATTTCTCCTCTTTTCATTGCTATTGCCTTCATTTTGCCAGGATTGTTCCTTTTTATGCCAGGTTGAGTCTCCTCTGTCTCTTCCATGCTGCTAATGGCGCTGTGTTTAGGTCCGATGTCTCAGACGGCAGTGTGCAATCACGGGCACAGAGGGGTGGAGCTTGACACATGCATTCTGTGTCCAAAATTATACCGGATACTGGATCTTTTGTGGCAAGTTCTTTTGGGACATATTTCATTCATGCAAGCGATTATTCCGTATTGTTTATTTTATATTCTTCCAGGGTCATTAGCAGCTTCCGATAATGCGCATTTGTTCGCTCACTGGTTTTCTCATATGACTGTTGTACACATTACACAAGCATCATTCGTTCTGTTCCCATACGAGAAAAATCATGGAGCTTGCTCCTTTGAAATTTTTCGTTCTGACAGTCGAAATCCGCTGTCGAAGGTAGTGCACACGCGATCCGAAAAATCGCACGATTGTTCTTCGGACGACAGTTTTCGTATGATATTTGGATCGTGTGTACGGGCCAATAAAGCCCAACTGAAGCTTAATTTTTGTTTACTGTAATGCAGTCAGGCTACAAAAGCAGTAATAAATATCTGCAATGCTTTTAATATACTATTGTGCTACACCATTGCTCAACACAGAGCACTCTGGGTCCCCTATGAGTCAAACTCTCCCTCTCCACAGTGCTCTGATTAATAGACCTGCTCAGAGAGTGCTGTTGATTGGAACACTGTGAAGAGGGTGCCAGACCATTGAAGACATAGGCAGGGGCGTAACTAGAAATCACAGGGCCCCATAGCAAAATGTTGAATGGGCCCCCCCCCCCTACAAACAGCCCCCCCCCCCCACAAAAATTTTTTACTAATTCCATTGAACAACAGATTACCACACTCATGTGGCACAGTACCCAGGTAACATATTAATTTCGAACTACAAAACAAAAATTTAAATAACCATATAATAAATAAAATGCAAAGCATTGTGTGTACTACTTTTACTCTTTTATACTTACGTTTAAAGGGCAAACAACGCAAACTGCACCGGTTTAAGAGGAAAATTAACAGGATGACAACCTTGTAAGTGAAGAAAGAAATTAGGTCTTACATTCTATGCACTTTAACTTGGCATAAAATTCTTAATTTTTGAGTTTACACCTACTTGATTTAGATCTTGATTCTTAACGTGCATATTTTCAACATGTCTTTAAAAATAACCAAAAGGAAAAGAAGCCATGGTTTCAACAGCGAACAGCCAACAACAAGCCAAATGTAAGGCAACAGAACATTAGAAAAAGTAAACCTGAAAAAGAGTGAATCTTGATCTAAAATATGAAGATACAATGATGATAAATTAACAATATCTTACTTTATTTCTTTTATTTGATTTTATCCATTTCTCTCCAAAGCTGTTTTCCAGCCAAACAGGCAGTGCGGAAGCCAAAAACCTGCCATTCTTTGATTTAATTGACAAGAAAGGTGTAATTTGTCAAACAGGACGATTTAGATGGGTAAATGGGCAAGGTCTACACACACTTTACAAAAGCGTGTGCAGAAAACAAATTTTGACTGGATTAAAAAAAATAATAATAATAATTTGATTCACAAAGGAAGAAATTTTGCCTGATTTGCAATGCTCAAAGATGGCACGTGGGGCAGCTGTGGACAGGTATGTAAAAAGAAATGTATCGGTTAACCAGCCAATTCAACAACTGAGGCTAGTTAAACGAGTAAAGTGGAACTCTAGCCAACACAACAAAGTACAAAGCTGACATACATATAAGCATTCAGACAAAATATTTGCCAGATACTTATAATTCAGTTCAGCCAGTTTTCTGTTTTACACATCAAAGCGATCTTTGAAAGCCAGTCAGGTTTGCACCATTTTACCTTTGCCCCCTTCTAAGTCTGCTCACTCAAACATAAGCTGCCAATTCTACCATGTATTTATTCAAATATTTGCCTAAAATTCCACTTTATTATTTGCCAAACTGGAACCAAAGGTTTCTATTTATAACATATTTCCCATGCTCCTCAGCTTCATCTAATAGTCAAAAAACAATATTACATTCCATAAGTTTGACCTGAAATACCAAAAAACAAAGAACGTATCTTTTTGTGCCAAGTGGCAAAAAAAGAAATGTTTTGACATTTTTAGGAGGGTGAATGGCTCTGCGAATAGGTTATAAATAGACCCCATGGTTTAACCCAAATAAGAAAGGTTATGGCTGGCAACAGAACCAAACATGAACTTTGAAAACTCTTCCAACTTGTATACTCACAAAACACCACAACTTAGAAAACACGTCTGCGTGCCTTCAATTCCGCAAAAGTGTCCACAATGTGGTTTAGGTCCAGCCGTTTTGCTCTAGCATTTTCAATGCTTAAAATAGCAAGCCCAGAAAGTCTTTGCTCAGACATAGTGCTTCTGAGATAATTTTTTATTAGTTTAAGTTTTGAGAATGATCTTTCTGCTGAGGCCACAGTCACAGGTAGCGTTAGAAATAAAAGCAACGCTATGCACACATCAGGCAGATTGGATGAAAGAGCACTATTCTCAACTAAGAGCAAACGTGCAAGATCCTTCACAGAGGACAATTTCTGAATGTCCTCTTTAAGTGCGGTTTTAAAACTTAGAAGCTGACCAGCGAAAGTTGACGAGAGGTCTTTTTCGTACTTTTGTTGCAGATTTGATGCAGCTTTAAACAACTCATCATCCGATGCTGATGCTAGAACTGCAGGTTGAATAATTTCAAATCGCTGAACAACCCGATTAAGTCCCTGGAACCTGTTTGACAACTGGTTTACTACTATGTCCAAGCATCTATAGAAAACGTTGATTTTGAAACGTTCTTCAAGGTCCTCTAATCTCTCATCAACACACAACTCATCAAAATGTTTTTTGACAGTGCGAATTCGTTTTGATTCAAATCTGGGGGTAATGTTCCATTTTTGTGCGAGCAATACAGCATTATTTCTGGCTTCCCCAAAACTGTTTCTGAAATTGGATATCTCATCCAAGGCTGTCTTAATTAAATTAGAAGCTTTGGACAAGTCCATGCTCTCTGACTGGAGGAGTTTAGACAGAGAATTTATGCTTGCGAAAATTTTTGTTAGTAGAACAATTAGAAATATAGATTGGAAGGACTCTAATTTTTTTTTCAGCCCCATTGCCTCTTCTCTTTCACTTTTTTTGGTTGCTACAAGGCTTATTTTTGATAGTGCTTTAAGGACATCTACAAAACGAAACCGCAAGGCAAGCAGTGACTCATAGCGAGATGACCAGCGTGTAGGACACAATTTCTTCAGTGTAACAGAGGATTCACTGGTAAATGAAGACAGGATCTCCCACCGCTTTCCACTGTCCCCAAAAAAATTGTGTATATGTTGAACCACACCCATAAAGTTTGAGACCTCTGTAATCTCTGCCACAGCATCTTGGAGGACCAAATTAAGATTGTGCGCTGCACAATGAACATAAAGTGCATTTTCCTCTCTCTGCAAAATTCGAGTCTGCACACCAGAATAGATTCCACTCATTGTGGCAGCACCATCATAGCCCTGACCACGGCACTTATCCAGAGAAATTCCTTTAGCATCAATAAATGCAAGTATTTCTTTTTCTATACCTGCAGCACTTTGGTCATGAACAGCATTAAATCCAAGAAATGCCTCGTGTATGTTGATTTGCTTTGCTCTCGTATTTGGATCTCTTTCAATAGAAACATATCGAAGCACCTGACTCATTTGATCACATTTAGAGATATCCTGAGTAGTATCTATAATCAACGAGTAAAACTGTGCATTTTGCACTTCAGACAAAATGTCATTCAGAACTTGCTTTGACAAAATATCTATGACTTCATTTTGAATTTTTGGACTAAGGTATTTGACTTTTCCCTGTGGTAACTGTAGCAATTGCTTCAATATGGGATCATACTCAGCTAGCAGCTCAATTATTGCCAGGAAGTTTCCACTGTTGACTTCTCCTATTTTTTCTCTGTGGCCACGGAAGGCCATGTTATTCATAGCCATAGTCAAGGTGACATTCACTATTCTATTTAAAACATCTCTCCAAAAGTTTTTTTCTTTTCTTAATTGTTGTTCGTTTTCCTCATCAATTGTTCCCTTATTACGCCACTGATCATATATTATGCAAGAATCTATATGAGTTTGAGATGTTTCATGAACCTGTATTTTTGTTGACAAGCCTTTCCATTTTTGTATCCCCTTTGCCCATGCTGGTTCAGAGCCTAGTTTTCTACGGTCACCAAATAACCAGCATGGTTCACAGTATGCAACATTCAATTTAGGAGAATAACAGAGCCAGGTAATGGGTAGTTTAAGTCCTGTTTTTGTTGTTTTTTCATAATATTTTACTGAAAAACACCTCTGTTCCTCATCATTGTCTCTCTTAAAGGGCCCTGTAGGTCTGCAAGGACCATTTGTGATTATAAATCTCTTCACATGTGCATCTGTAATTGTAATTGGAAAGTTTGCCCTGTCTGTGACATATTTTGTAGATGCAATGTCAGTTAGCACAGCTATGTCACTACTAGTCAAGTGAACATCGGCTGCTGCAAATGGCTCATTTTCAGGATAATCTTTTTCAATATTGTCCTCAGTAACTCCACCTAACTCTTGGCTTGTACTTGGTTCATTCAGGGGAAACTGTAGCAATTGCTCCTGTACTGGCATGTCAGATATTGTGGGGTCGAGGCTTTCTGTGCTTGCCTCAGAAACTTTTTCTGCATCATGGTCTGCTGTAGAGCTCTGACCAACATTGGGCACATTAAAAAAATGTGTGATTTTTGGAAGTTTCTCAGTTTTGGAGGTGTCTTCCCTTTTCTTTTTACGCTTCTGAGCGCCACTTTGATGATGGTAACTGGACATTATGGTTGAAACTGAAAAATACAGTACAAGGAAAGACCCTTACTCCTCAATTACATAGTTAAAGTGGAGGTCCACCCTAAAAAAAATTACATACAAATGCAACAAAAAAAAATTGCAAAAATAAATAAATACATTTTTTTTGCCTGTTGCTAGGCAGATTGTCCTAATCTGCCACTTCTTATTCCGCTGTGATCTTCAGTCTTCTCCTCGCCTTGATTTCTGGGAAATTTGGGCGTGGTGTCACAGAAGACAGCCGTCCATTCAGAAATCGCCAGGGGAGTCACGCATGCACAGTAGGAAATGGGCAGTGAAGCCGCAAGGCTCCACTGCCTGTTTCCCTTAGTGAGGATGGTGGCGCCGGCACACGATACGAGGGACGGATCGGACAACATCGCGGGCGCCCTGGACAGGTAAGTGTTCCTATTAAAAGTCAGCAGCTACAGTGTTTGTTATTTTTTACGGCTGGAACACCCCTTTAACAACAAAACAAAAAATACTGCCAATAAAATTCATTCATTAGTCACCGAGACCAGTTAAATAATTCATCGGTGACGTAAAAGTTTTGGACGCCAAACGCGGCATAACGCCGGTACTGCGTTTAGGCGCATTTTCGTTTATAAGCGTTTTTAAAGGTGCCCTATTTTTTTTACATTAAAAATCTCAAAAATTATGGCAAATGATAAAAAAACATTAAAAATATATTTTAAACAATTGTAATTGCTTGCAATGATTTATAGACCATTTATATACCCTAATGAGCCCTTGATCCAATACACCACTAGCATTGCTGTTATCCGAAGTATAATTGGAATTTGACCCATATAGTGTTAGATTTGAACAAGCAACTTGTGGCAGGTGACGTGGCAAGTGGACAATCCACAACAAGTGGCAAGTGACGTGGCAAGTGGACAATCCACAACTTGTAGCAGGTGACGTGGAAAATGGACAATCCACAACTTGTGGCAAGTGACGTGGCAAGTGGACAATCCACAAGTGGCAAGTGAAGTGGCAAGTGGACAATCCACAACTTGTGGCAGGTGACGTGGCAAGTGACGTGGCAGGTGACGTGGCAAGTGGGCAATCCACAGCTTGTGGCAGGTGACGTGGCAAGTGGACAATACACAACTTGTGGCAGGTGACTTGGCGAGTGACGTGGCAAGTGGACAATCCACAACTTGTGGCAGGTGACGTGGCAAGTGATGTGGCAGGTGACGTGGCAAGTGGGCAATCCACAGCTTGTGGCAGGTGACGTGGCAAGTGGACAATCCACAACTTGTGGCAGGTGACTTGGCAAGTGACGTGGCAAGTGGACAATCCACAACTTGTGGCAGGTGACGTGGCATATGACATGCTAAATACAAGTACACTGCTGCTGCTAATCACTCTGGTCTCACAAAATGGCTGAAATTGTTAAATAATACTTTTTTTGAGCTTGGGGAGGGTCTTATGAGGTTATCTTGTAAACGCTTTTAGACGCAAATGCGGTAAAATGCTGCTAAATGCGGCATGCAAACGCGGCAAAAAGGGCGTTTCTGAACGCCGGTTACAGCTTTTAAAAACATGCGTTCAGCAGAGTGTGCAGGACATTAATACAGAAGTTACTATGACCAGTGCAGGATATAGAAGTTACTATGACCAGTGCAGGATACAGAAGTTACTATGACCCAGTGGTGGCTGGTGAAGTTTTAGGATGGGGGGCGCAAGACCCCACCACTCCACGTGTGGCCCTCCCACTTCCCATAAGCCACACCCCTTATAGAATCCACATCATATACCAGGCTGCACATTATACACCAGGCTGCAAATTATACACGGGACTCTGCACATCATACACCAGGCTGCAAATTATACACGGGGCTCTGCACATCATACACCAGGCTGAAAATTATACACGGGGCTCTGCACATCATACACCAGGCTGAAAATTATACACGGGGCTCTGCACATCATACACCAGGCTGAAAATTATACACGGGGCTCTGCACATCATACACCAGGCTGAAAATTATACACGGGGCTCTGCACATCATACACCAGGCTGAAAATTATACACGGGGCTCTGCACATCATACACCAGGCTGAAAATTATACACGGGCTCTGCACATCATATACCAGGCTGAAAATTATACACGGGGCTCTGCACATCATATACCAGGCTGAAAATTATACACGGGGCTCTGCACATCATATACCAGGCTGAAAATTATACATTATGCTGCAGTCTCACCTCCAAAAAAAAAAAAATGAATGAAGTCAATCTTGCCACAAATCTTATATTCCGCACCCTACCAATCCATATACCATTACCTCAAAACTCTGTCCAATCTAATCTGGAACTTCATTTGGGATGGCAAAAAAGCTAGATGCTCCTGCAACCTCACCTCCCACAAAAAAGTAGGAGGGGCAGGACTAGTGGACTTTTACGACTATCTATGGGCAGTTAGACTGGACCATATCAAATACTGGTTATACGAGAGCAATACCCCACTATGGGTAGACATAGAAAAGACGAAATCCCCAACGAATGACCTAACAACACTACTCATAGGCGACACCTGGATACCATGGGACATGTACACTCTATCACCTCCTATGCTGATATCAATGATGGCGTGGAGATCCCTCCTAAACCAGAATCACACTGATACACATGAGACAGGTTACAAGCTGCCATTGAACCTCCTAGAAACAAAAATCCCTATGTTATCGGTTAAAGACCTAGTAAACCATGGCCTCACACACATATCTTACCTTTTGCAAAAGTCTTCAGTCTTGTCATGTGACACATTCAGTTTTCGGATCCTCTACAGCGGTGGGAAGGGTTAGCAATCAATATTACAGAGAGCAGATTAAAAAAGTGAATGGTGTTGATAAGCCAGGGGGGGGGGGGGGGTTGGAGCTGCTGCCGTCCTACCGCCGCAAAAAAAATGCCAAATGAAGCGCCTTGTCTGCAATCTCGCGATTGCATCGATGTGGCGCTTCCCATATTGCACTGCGCCCGGTGCTGGGACACAGTGCACATAAGGACATTTAAAAAAAATAAAATAATTTAAAGGGTCATGTTAAAAAAAATTGAATTATTTTTTTTTTTTTTTTAAACATTCTTTTTTGACTGCCTGGGGGGGGGGGGGGGGTGCAGCAGGCAGTGGGTTAGTATGACAACAAACCAGCAATGTATAGAGCTTAAAGCGGGACTGTACCTAAAAAAAAAAAAAAAAAAAAACATTTAAAAGCCAGCAGCTACAAATACTGCAGCTGCTGACTTTTAGTAAATGGACACTTACCTGTCCCAGGGTCCAGCAATGTCAGCAGCCGAAGCCGATCAATCGCTCGGCTCTCTGCTGCTGCCGGCGCCATTCTCTGTGAGGGAATCGGGGAGTGAAGCATTGCAGCTTCACTTCCCGGTTCCCTACTGCGCATGCGCGAGTCGCGCAGCGCAATGAGAATTGTCCATGCTATCTGCTGGGACCCGTGTGTGTCCCGGTAGACAGCGCACCGGGACAGGAAGTGGCATAGACTCCCGTGGGAGTTTATGCCCAGAAGCGGGTGTAAATACCTGTCTTAGACAGGTATCTGCACCCCCCTCCCCCCTGAAAGGTGCCAAATGCGACACCGGAGGGGGGAGGGTTCCAATGAGCGGAAGTTCCACTTTAGGGTGCTTTCACACTGGGGCGTTTTTCAGGAGCTACAGCGCTAAAAATAGCGCCTGTGTAGCTCCTGAAAAAAAAACGTGTCCTTTCACTCCAGTGTGAAAGCCGGACGCTAGCGGCCGCATACCGCGGCTAAAACGATGGTAAAGCAGCGCTGCTTTACCGTCGCCGCCCGCACCGCCCCAGTGTGAAGCCGGCCTTAGGGTGGAATACCGCTTTAAGCAGAAGCAGGCATATGGGAGCCAATGGAGAGCCCTGTGATAGATGCCAGAGCCAGTTACAGCCACTGCCGCAAAAAAAAAAAATGCTTGCTTGGGTGCTTGCTGCGGCCCTACCACCGCAAAAAATCTATGGTGTTGAGAAGCGGGGGACCGTCCGCCCAACGAATACCATGTATGAAGTTGATAGGGGGGAGTCTGTGCGAGATGTTCACACGGTGCACATAAGGACATTTTTAAAAAAAAAAGTTATTTAAAAGGGACACCTTAACCGCTTCCCGACCGCCTAACGCAGATATACTGCGGCAAAATGGCATGGGCAGGCAAAATCACGTACCTGTACGTGATCCTTTAAATGCCTGCCCGTGGGTCGGGAGCTCCGTGACCCCGGCCGCGGGACCAGCGGACCCGATCGCCACTGGTGTCCCGCGATCGGGTCACGGAGCTGAAGAACGGGGAGAGGTCTATGTAAACAAACCTCTCCCCGCGCTTCCTACTCTGCCTGTCATTGATTGGCTGTTTCCGGTCATCGGGAAAGCCGATCAATGACGTCAGCCCCGCCCCCTAATGTAAAAAAACACACACGTCAGAGCCCATCTCCCCTCCCCCTAGTGGTTAACTCTTTCACTACCACTGCCATTTATACAGGAATCAGTGCATTTAAATAGCATTGATTGCTGTATAAATGACAATGGTCCCAAAAATGTGTCAAAAATGGCCGATGTGTCCGCCATAATGTCGCAGTCACAATAAAAATCGCTGATCGCCGCCATTACTAGTAAAAAAAAAATAATAAAAATGCTATAAAACTATCCCCTATTTTGTAAACGCTATAACTTTTGCGCAAACCAATCAATAATCGCTAATTGCGATTTTTTTTTAACAAAAATATGTAGAAGAATACGTATCGGCCTAAACTGAGGAAAAAAAATGTTTTTTTATATATTTTTGGGGGATATTTATTATAGCAAAAAGCAAAAAATATTGCATTGTTTTCAAAATTGTTTATTGCGCCAAAAATAAAAACCGCAGGGGCGATCAAATACCACCAAAAGAAAGCTCTATTTGTGGGAAAAAAAGGACGCCAATTTTGTTTTGGAGCCACGTCGCGCGACCGCGCAATTGTCAGTTAAAGCGACGCAGTGCCGAATCGCAAAAAGGGGCCTGGTCCTTTGGCTGCCAATTGGTCTGGGGCTGAAGTGGTTAAAAAAAAAAAAAAAAAAAAGTTATTTAAACATATTTTTTTTTTGACTGGGGGGGGGGGGGGGTGTAAAAGGCAGTGGGTTGGCCAGTGCAGGATACACAAGCTACTATGACCAGTGCAGGACATTTACCCCCCTCCCCCCCGCCATGTTGCATATTTGTATAATTGTACAGTTACACTCACAGACAGTTCAGGTGGAAAAACAGCATATCTTAGTGTACAGTACCTGAATGCTGCAAACTGTCTGCAATACACAGACCGGGTCTCGTTCGTTACACAGTGACACAACACAGACTGAGCCTGGCTGGCTGGTTCCTCCTCGGCGGCGCTGCCTGGCTCCTCGTGGACTCAGGCTGCTTCTCAGTCTGACGCTCCTCCCCTCTCAATGCGCCTCGGCCGAGTGACGTCACGACGCTGGGACGGGGCTGGCGCCGGTGTTTTTTGCAGGGGAGGACTCGCTTGCCTTGCCGATGCAGAGCCCCGGACCACTCGGCAGCGGGCGGCGGGCCCCATAGCAACCGCGGGCCCCATAGCGACCGCGTGTGTCGCTATGGCGGTAGTTCCGCCACTGGACATAGGTGTCCGTTTATAAAACAGAGAAGCCGAGATCCTGATCACAGCTGATCTTTCAGGTGTGCAAGTTTATGAAGCTGAAATGAGGAGTGGAGAATGTGTTCTTCACTTCTCCTCACAGAAGCTGCTGTGATGTAAGGAAGAATGCTTCCTTCTTCCTAATATCAGCAACAGCAAGCTTAAAGATTGATATAAATGATAACTACAGTATCTCACAAAAGTGAGTCCACCCCTCACATTTTTGTAAATATTTTATTCTATCTTTTCATGTGACAACACTGAAGAAATTACACTTTGCTACAATGTAAAGTAGTGTGTGTGCAGCTTGTGTAACATTGTAAATTTGCTTTCCCTTCAAAATAACCCAACACACAGCCATTAATGTCTAAACCACTGGCAACAAAAGTAAGTACACCCCAAGTGAAAATGTCCAAATTGGGCCCAAAGTGTCAATATTTTGTCTGGCCACCATTATTTTCCAGCACTGCCTTAACCCTCTTGGGCATGGAGTTCACCGGAGCTTCATAGGTTGCCACTGAAGTCCTCTTTCACTCCTCCATGACGACATCATGGAGTTGGTGGATGTTAGAGACCTTGCGCTCCTCCACCTTCTGTTTGAGGATGCCCCACAGATGCTCAATAGGGTTTAGGTCTGGAGACATGCTTGGCCAGTCCATCAGCCACAAAGTGATTTGAAAGATGTACCATTATCTAACCCTGACATGACACTTTTTGTTGATGGCTCCAGTAAGAAAAATCCAGATAGCACAAATGCAACTGGATATGCAGTAGTGACATAGGATGAAATCTTAGAAGCTAGGCCATTACCAAAACATTACTAAGCACAAGTAGCAGAATTAATCGCACTTGCAAGAGCATGTACCCTTGCTGAAGGAAAAAAAGACCACCCTCTACACAGACAGCCAGTACACATTTTCTACAGTGCATGTATTTGCCCAGCAATGGAAAAACAGGGGAATGGTGCCTTCTGAGGGCAAACCTATGCCACATACTGATTTCATTCTAGGATTACTCAATGCTATCTAGCTTCCAATGGAGCTGGCGATATGTAAATGTCAGGCCCATACAAAAGGCAAAGACTGGATATGCGAGGGGAATAAAAAAGCAGACAAAGCTGCTAAACAAGCAGCTAATCAATATATACAAATCTTAGTACAACAGGAAGATATACAATTAGATCACACAATCTTGAAGGATATGCAAAGTTGTGCACCCCCATCTGAAAAACAACTTTGGGCCACAAAAGGTTGCACCCTCCAAGAGGACATATATATCTCCCCAGAGAACAAACCAGTCCTGCCAAAGTCTTTATTTAAGTATGCAGCATTCCTGACCCATGGAGTAACACGTGTGTCAAACAGGAGGATGAGTGAGATACTAAATAAAGTGGTATCAGCCTATGGCTTTACAAACTACTCAAAAACATTTTGTTCTCAATGCATTATATGTGCAAGACACAATGCTTAGGGAGGCAATATCCATTCCAACACATTTGCATGGATTTTATTGAATTAGACAAATGTGAAAGGAAGAAATATTGTTTGGTAATCATTGATGCATTGACCAAATGGGTAGAGATATTCCCTACAGGAAGTGCTGATATCCAAAGCCTTACTAAAAGATATCATTCCACGAGTTGGGATACCAGAGAAGATTTATAGTGATAATGGTGTACATTTTGTAAATCAGGCCATAAAACACCTAACAGAAGTGATGGGTATAGAAGTAAAGAATCACTGTGCATATCACCCTCAGTCAGCAGGGCTCATAGAAAGACATAATGGGATATTAAAGAGCAAGCTAAAAAAGGCTATGGAAGAGACAGGAAAAAATTGGATGTACTATCTCCCACTAGCTATTTTGAGCATGCACATCACCCCCACTAAGGAGGGGCTGAGTCCATTTGAAAGGATGTATGGTAGACCTTATAAAATACCTGTATTACCAAATGAAACCCACACAAAGGAAGTGGAGAGAACCTTAGAATGAATACATGTCAAGGTTATTAAAACAGAAACAAATTAACCAAGTGTGTTCCATTCCAGAAGGAGAGCCCATAGGAGAAGACAAAGTACAAATCGGAGACTGGTTTCTCATCAATGTGATCAAAAAGAAGCATTGGCAGTCCCCTAAGTGGGACGGGCCATATCAAGTACTTCTTACTACTCCCACCAAAGTAATAATTGCTGAAAGGACTACCTGGATTCACCAATCCCACTGTAAACATAGGCAGAGTAGGGACAGAAAGACTGAAGGAGGGGGAAAATCCAACTACAAAGGGAGGCAGATAAAAGGTCTGCTTGTCTCAACCTTGGTGAAGAAAATGCCCTATTTAGGCAACCCCTCACTTCAGATAGGATGGTAGGGATTTTGTTCCTCGTGGGAGCAGTGGTGACTCTAGGAGAGGCCTCTGTACAGGGAGGTAGGAGACACGGGAGGATAGTGGAACCAATCAATTGGGAAGAGACAGGAAGAGCATTGAACCTTACCTTTGTTGAAGGAGATAAGGTAGACGCAGGTAAGCTGACCTGGGCAGACAAATACGTGGGCTACTTGCCTGGAACTACCAGGTGTACTACTTGGGATTCAGTCATGTGGACAACTGCAGCCCAGGATTGGGGATATAAGATCCCAGCAGCAGGATATTTAAAGAACAGATTAACCATAACTAAAGCGGCCCACTCACCCTGTACAGAACCAAAGAATTTCAATATATTATTGATTTCCCTGAAGGACCCCAAACTAGAAGATCAGAGGTTATACCGTGTAGGAGCTTGGATATCGGGAACTGACCCTTTGGGAAAATTCTTCCTTGAAGTCAAACCAAAGAATGAGACAAAAAATAAGAAAAAATTAGCTAATGAGGACCGACTTACAGTAGAGGTATTAGGACCCACAGTCAGATTCACCAATCTCACAGTGGAAGAAGCTATATCATTAGAAACAGGATACCAGGATAAGAATGAATGGCTTAAATGGTTAATATATACTGCTAACACCCTTAAAAAAGAGAACTGCTTGGTCTGTGCAGGGGCCAGACCCCAGCTAGCTACAGTGCCTTTTCCCTTAAATACCAATACAGATCCAGATGGTTTAGGATGTATGCTAAAGCTGTATTAAAAAACATACAAACCTGACACCAACACTTCCTGTCACACGTTAAGTTTGTTGTTTCCCCAGGTTCAGAGACCTCAGATACCCCCTACTGTCACGGCATACCCTGGCAACTTTACTTGTTTTGCACTTCCAGGGAATGAGAGTGGCACAGATTTGGGGTCTTTACCGGATGACTACTGCATGGAGAGGATTAACAAAATTGTAAAGGGAGAGGGTGACGACTGGGTTGAGCACGACACCCAGAGGGCGGACATCTGGTGGTTATGCAGAGATAAGAGGCTCAGAGCGAGAATCCCAGCCAATTCCCGAGGGGATTGTGCCCTGGTACAGCTGGCAATGCCTCTGCGCTTACTGTCAGAGTCCCCTTAGAAGAAAGGCCACAGGAGGAGCAGAAGGGACACCTCTCCTGCAGGGTCTTTTGACCCCCAGATCTACATAGAAGAGATTGGGGTTCCGCGTGGAGTGCCAAGCAAGTTTAAGGCTAGGAATCAAGTGGCAGCTGGATTTGAGTATCTTCTCTGGTGGGTGACAGTAAACAAAAATGTTGACTGGATTAACTATATATACTATAACCAACAAAGGTTTGTAAACTACACCAGGGATGCAGTTAAGGGATTGGCAGAACAAATAGCCCCTGCCTCTCTGATGGCATGACAGAGTAGGATGGCATTAGATATGGTCCTAGCAGAAAGAGGAGGGGTCTGTAAAATGTTTGGCGGTATGTGTTGCACCTTTATTCCTAACAATACAGCTCCTGGAGGAACCCTGACTATAGCCTTCGAAAGATTGACAGCTTTATCGAATGAATTAGCAGAAAACTTGGGTATTAATGATCCATTCACAAACTGGCTTGAAGGTTGGTTTGGGAAATGGACTGGACTTGTCACCTCCTGTTTGATCTCTATTGCCGTGGCTTTAGCCATCTTAGTCACTTGTGGATGTTATTGTATTCCCTGTATTCGAGGACTCTCTCAAAGATTAATTGAGATAGCCATGACCAGGATAATGTACCACACAGTTCCCCAAGGAGAAGATATCTATGATGATGCGAGTACTCCTCTCAATGAAGTAAGGTCTGAAAACCCAGTTGTGGAATGGACCTGCACTGAAGTAATAAATTGAGGAAGCAAATATAGATATTAGAGGAGGGAATGATAAGGAATATGCAAAGAATTACAGGTGATATTGACATTTGCCTTGTTCCTTATATGCACTTTTTCTAGCTAAAATGGCGCTGACTTATTGTTTATGCAACGTTCTTAGTTCTGACCAACACCTAAAACAAAACTTAAAGAACTAGCAAATGTTACCATAATAGGAAACCTTGTGAAAGGCACACTGGATTTGGCAATAAAGCTGACAATGCACCATGAGTCACCAGTGTGCCTTAGCCAATGGCAGGTTGCCAAATACTGCTACAAAGTAACTGGGTACAGATTTCCTGGTATGATTCTGCTGTGGAACTCCTTGATGTAAGAGTTCTATCACCCCTTTGTATTGTACATCTGTAATAAATCTATCTTCTAATCAACATGACCGGAGTTGACTGATCAGTAAGAGAATGGAATTTTACTGACACCTGCGGTCCAGTCTCCGAAGGGAGGGGATCATGCTCAGTATGTCACAGTACATGTTGGCATTCATGGTTACCTCAATGAACTGCAGCTCCCCAGTGATGGCAGCACTCATGCAACCCCAGACCATGACACTCCCACGACCATGCTTGACCGTAGGCAGGACACTTGTCTTTGTACTCCTCACCTGGTTGCCACCACACATGCTTGACACCATCTGAACCAAATAAATTTATCTTGGTCTCATCAGACCACAGGACATGGTTCCAGTAATCCATGTCCTTAGTCTGCTTGTCTTCAGCAATCAGTTTGCAGGCTTTCTTGTGCATCATCTTTAGAAGAGGCTTCCTTCTGGGACAAAAGCCATGCAGATCAATTTGATGCAGTGTGCAGCATATGGTCTGAGCACTGACAGGCTGACCCTCCACCCCTTCAACCGCTGCAGCAATGCTGGCAGCACTCATAAGTCTATTTCCCAAAGACAACCTCAGGATATGACGCTGAGCACGTGCACTCAACTCAACTTCTTTGATCGACCATGGCGAGACCTGATCTGAGTGGAACCTGTCCTGTTAAACCGCTGTATGGTCTTGGCCACCGTGCTGCAGCTCAGTTTCAGTGTCTTGGCAATCTTCTTATAGCTTAGTGGAGTGAGGGAAACACTGTACTAACTCAAAAAGTGAAAATGATGAAATCAATCAAAAAAATAATACTATAGTGTACTGTGTACAGTGAATATCCTGAAAATATATGTGAAAGCAGCCAACACTCTAACAAACAAAGTCAAACAAGCAAATAACCACAATGTGTAGCGCTAACAAAAAATAGAGCCAATAGACTCATAGAGTGAAAGAAAGTCCAGTGCAATATAATATAGTAAAACAATGATAAAGTCCTTTGTTAAAGAAAATTAATCATATGGCATGGATCATCCTTGCACATGAGATGTATATGGAGAAACTCTGCAAACACAGATGGTAATGTGTATAGACGAGTATATAAACCCTCCAATGGTTATGGAATGCATACGCTTACCAGCGATGTTGGACCCACCTACCATACGGCAGTGGGTCAGTTAGGCTTATGGTAACTCCTGTAGGTGGCGCCCAAGGGATGAAAGCTGGATTCTGGCAGCACTCCTCCAGGTCTGGGATGGACTCTCGGCTGGATATTCTGGAATCTTCCAAAACGACACACATGTGGGGCACGACACCAGGAACAAACCAGGAACTACTGGGGCATCGTAGAAGACCCATTGGTCGAAACGCGTCGGGCTTTGCTGATTTTGAGACCCTTATACTGCTTTTACTCTGTTTTATTTTTGATTTTATCAGTATATGCTCTGTACTGCTTGGGTGAATTCCCCTGTTTGTACCATTATTTATACCCCATACCCAATAAATTAGTGGTGGAATCACACTATTGGAGTTCCTTTTTCCTTTTTCCATTTCCTGCTTCCTGGTTTGTTCCTGGTGTCGTGCCCCACATGTGTGTCATTTTGGAAGATTCCGGAATATCCAGCCGAGAGTCCATCCCAGACCTGGAGGAGTGCTGCCAGAATCCAGCTTTCATCCCTTGGGCGCCACCTACAGGAGTTACCATAAGCCTTACTGACCCACTGCCGTATGGTAGGTGGGTCCAACATCGCTGGTAAGCGTATGCATTTCATAACCATTGGAGGGTTTATATACTCGTCTATACACATTAGCATCTGTGTTTGCAGAGTTTCTCCATATACATCTCATGTGCAAGGATGATCCATGCCATATGATTAATTTTCTTTAACAAAGGACTTTATCATTGTTTCACTATATTATATTGCACTGGACTTTCTTTCACTCTATGAGTCTATTGGCTCTATTTTTTGTTAGCGCTACACATTGTGGTTATTTATTTTCTTATAGCTTAGGCCATCTTTATGTAGAGCAACAATTATTTTTTTCAGATCCTCAGAGAGTTCTTTGCCATGAGGTGCCATGTTGACCTTCCAGTGACCAGTATGAGATAGTGAGAGATAACACCATTCACACCTTAGACCTTGTAACACTAACGAGTCACATGAAACCGGGGAGAAAAAATGGCTAATTGGGCCCAATTTGGAAATTTTCTCTTAGGGATGTACTCACTTTTGTTGCCAGCAGTTTAAACATTAATGGCTGTGTGTTGAGTTAGGCACGCCGTAACTGTAAATATTGAAAGAATAATTTATTGGAGAAGTGATATTTCTCTGCCAATTTTTCAAATGATTGCAAAACATTATTAATACAAAGTTAGCTAATAAACAGAATACCAGACTTTTTCCACAACTCAAAATTTTTACGTTTCTCCGCTTCAGGCAGTTGAGGATTTTTTCCATATGGGCATATTTTGTGCACATCCCTCATACCGAGTATCTTGTGTTCAAAATGGTCCAAAAGTGGTCCAAATCCTATCTATGTATCAAATAGAATGTAGGATATCTACGTTTATTATAAAAATGGTAAGAAACTATTGACTGCACTAGTCGAGCTATTGGCATTTGAGAGAATATAATTTGTTGTATGGGATCCTCACAATCTATAGTGTTCCATCCATATATATGCTGGAGTTGGGATGCCAGATAATAAGACCTGGCATTAGGAACAGCCAAACCAGCTGTAAAGTTTCCAAGCTAATCCGAGTATTTTTTACCAGACAATAAACAGGAAGTGGGCTGCATAAGGCATTTACTGGCAGAAATAAAAAGTTTTACTATCCAAAGTTAAAACAAGGGCAGAAGATGCAATAGATGGAAAGATGACAAAATGACTGAAGGTCCTCTTTAACCGCTTCCCGACCGCCTAACGCCGATATACGTCGGCAAAATGGCACGGGCAGGCAGAATCACGTACCTGTACGTGATCGTGCATGTGCCTGCCTGTGGGTCGCGCGCGCGCCGCTAGTGGCGCGCTCGCGACCCGGTCGGGAGCTCCGTGACCCCAGCCGCGGGACCAGCGGACCCGATCGCCGCTGGTGTCCCGCGATCGGGTTACGGAGCTGAAGAACGGGGAGAGGTTTGTGTAAACAAACCTCTCCCCGCGCTTCCTACACTGACTGTCAGTGATCGGCGGTTCCCTGTCATCGGGAACGCCGATCAATGACGTCACACGTACAGCCACGCCCCCCTACAGTAAAATAAACACAACACGTCACACTGACTCATCCCCGCCCCCTAGTGGTTAACCCCTTCACTACAACTGTCATTTACATAGGAATCAGTGCTATTTAAATAGCACTGAATTCTATATAAATGACAAATGTCCCAAAAATGTGTCAAAAATGTCCGATGTGTCCGCCATAATGTCGCAGTCACAATAAAAATCGCTGATCGCCGCCATTACTAGTAAAAAAAAAATATTAATAAAAATGCTATAAAACTATCCCCTATTTTGTAAACGCTATAACTTTTGCGCAAACCAATCAATAATCGCTAATTGCGATTTTTTTTACCAAAAATATGTAGAAGAATACGTATCGGCCGAAACTGAGGAAAAAAAATGTTTTTTTATATATTTTTTGGGGATATTTATTATAGCAAAAAGTAAAAAATATTGTATTTTTTTCAAAATTGTCGCTCTATTTTTGTTTATAGCGCAAAAAAATAAAAACCGCAGGGGCGATCAAATACCACCAAAAGAAAGCTCTATTTATGGGAAAAAAAGGACGCCAATTTTGTTTGGGTGCCACGTCGCACGACCGCGCAATTGTCAGTTAAAACGACGCAGTGCCGAATCGCAAAAAGGGGCCTGGTCCTTTGGCTGCCAATTGGTCCGGGGCTGAAGTGGTTAATTGAACAAGTTGAGGTTAGAAGACGATTGGTTACTATGCACAGCTGCACCAGATTCTGTGTACAGCTGTTTTAGTAAATCTCCCCCAGAAAATCATACTGCTTACTGATTTTGATAAAACCAAACAAGTGTAAATTTGTTGCAGTCTTTAACATTGTATAAACTATGCAGCTAAAAAAAGAATGTATATAAAAAGGTAAAGGAAGGGATACCTACAATCACTACATCACCAATTTATAGTACAGTCTATTACTTCTAAGATACATAGTACATAGTTACATAGTAGGTGAGGTTGAAAAAAGACACAAGTCCACCAAGTCCAACCTATGTGTGTGATTATATGTCGGTGTTACATTGTATATCCCAGTATGTTGCAGTCGTTCAGGTGCTTATCTGAAAGTTTCTTGAAACTATCGATGCCCCCCACTAAGACCACTACCTGTGGAAGGGAGTTCCACATCCTTGCCGCTCTTACAGTAAAGAACCCTCTGCGTAGTTTAAGGTTAAACCTCTTTTCTTCTAATTTTAATGAGTGGCCACGAGTCTTGTTAAACTCCCTTCCGCGAAAAAGTTTTATCCCTAATGTGGGGTCAACAGTATGGTATTTGTATATTGAAATCATATCCCCACTCAAGCACAAAAGAGGGGGGTTTAAGGTCTGGTGTGACCACTCTGACACCTCCATCCCTAGTAATGCACAAGAAAAAAGGAAACAGGTAACCCTGGGACTTTGAATGAGGTGGGAGAGATTTGGCACACGTTCACACAAAAAAGTGCAATAAAATCCATTTATTAATTAGCTCTGCACAGCTTTCAGTTTTTTTTGTTAAAGCTTGATTGAACAAGCTGAATGTCAGGGAATCAACAGAAGGAGAAGGGCTTTAAGACCCAGAATCTCTGGCAGGAGAAGGAGTTTAGGACCCAGTATCCCTACCAGCAGGTCACATGGGCCTATATAAGGAAGTCTGCTAGTGTCTGCAGTTGCTGGTTTGTCTTCAGCTCTCCCTGTGTTCCTGTGTCCTGTATTATCTGCTGATCTGATCTCCTGTGTACCGACCCGGCTTGTTTTGACCTGCTCTTCCTGATCCTCTGGCTTGACCCTTGGCTTGCACCTGACTTCTTCCTGCCTGCTCCCAGCATCTGACCCCGGCCTGGCTATTTGACTCTGCTTATCCTGCTCCCTGTACTAAGACGCAGCTTATCTTTGGTCATTCTGATCCTGGACTGTCTCTCTGTGAATGACCCCTGGCCCGGCACCCGGCTCCACTATTCAGTTCTTCCACTGGACTCCTGGACCTTCCAAGCACGCCTGTCTCCGGCACCCGTGCTTCTGTGGGCACCACACCTGCTGTTCCACCTTCAGTGGTGTGCTGCGCTCGGCCGCAAGGGGAGCCCTCCCAGCATCTCGGCCTCCTACCAAGTTACTGACAGTACAAACCAGCCATGTCAGAGGCCGACGGAGGTGTCTCCCCGCTGGAAGCCGTAAGTCTACAGATCACGGCCCTCACTCAGGTCATCCAAAAACTCCAGGAAGGGTACTTTCAGTTAGAGGACCGCCTGCAGCACCTGCATGCAACACCTACCACCACAGATCAAGGGTCGTCTTCAGCCAACCCTCTGGTAGTTACCCCTACTGTGGTGATGCCCCCTCCGGAACCACGAGTACCAACACCAGAACGCTTCTCCGGTGATCGGAGGAAATTCAGAGCTTTTAAGAATGCCTGTTACCTATACTTGGCCCTGCAACCACGGACTTTTTCCACTGAAACAGTGAAGGTGGGATTCATTATTTCTTTGTTGACCGATGAACCCCAAGTATGGGCTCATGGCTTATTGGAGCAGGAGAGTCCTCTCATCAACTCTGTGGACCAGTTCTTTGAAACCATGGCCCAATTATATGATGACCCCCTGCGGGTGGCCACTGCTGAAGCTGCTCTGCATACCTTACGGCAGGGTCAGCGCCCTGCGGAAGATTACACCGTGGAATTCCGTACCTGGTCCTCAGACTCAGGTTGGAATGAGGCAGCGTTACGTTATCAGTATCGGCTGGGGCTGTCCGAATCCCTCAAGGATGAACTGTCCAGAATTGAGACCCCCCCAACACTAGAAGGTCTCATCCTACTGACCATTCAACTCGATAGGCGCTTACGGGAACGCCGGTCTGAGCGTATCCAAACCTTTCGGCAGCCCGAAATCCCGCCTACATCCAACCCCATGCAGCTTGGCCTGGCCCATCCAACATTAACTTCAGAGGAGAGACTTCATCGCCGACAGGCGAACCTTTGCTTCTATTGTGGGGGAACAGGACATTACATAACCTTTTGCCCTGTAAGACCCAGGAAATCAGTTCCCCACACTCCGGTCAATTTCCAGGTATCCCGGTCTTCTCCAACCCATATCAGTCTTCCTGTCACGTTACTGGTGGCAGGAGAGGAAGTTCATCTCCAAGCAATACTGGATTCCGGGGCATGCAGCTGTTTCTTGGATCTGACCTTGGCAAAGAGACTCGCTATCCCTCTTCATCACAAAAGGCAAAGACTGACCGTCCATCTGGCCGATGGCTCAATGCCTAGTTCCGGGCATGTCACCCAAGAAACGGCACCTATCTTCACCTCCATCAATTCTAATCATCAGGAATTTCTACGTTTTGACGTCCTGAGCTCCCCTATATTTCCTGTGATCCTGGGAATTCCATGGCTACAGGCGCACAATCCTCAGATTGATTGGTCCAAGAGGGAAGTTCTCTTCACTTCTTCCTACTGCCGGCAGCATTGTCTTTCTCCTGAATCCAAGGACTTTTCTAGTTGTCTGTCTGTCCTACCAACACCCAGTGTGGGTTCCAATATACCAGCGGCCTATCATGAATTCCAAGATGTTTTTGACAAGAAGAAGGCAGATACCCTACCCCCGCATCGTCCCTACGATTGCCCCATTGACTTGCTACCGGGGGCTGAGATTCCTTTTGGCCGTATTTTTCCTCTTTCCGAGACGGAACTTGAAACTTTGAGGCTTTATGTTGATGAAAACCTTGAAAAGGGATTTATCCGCCCTTCCTCTTCTCCCGCCGGTGCCGGCATTTTCTTTGTTGAAAAAAAAGATAAGACCTTGATGTGTGGACTACAGGGACTTAAACAAAATTACTCTCAAAAATCGCTATCCGCTCCCCCTCATCCCCGAACTCTTCCAGAGGTTTCGTACAGCCCACATTTTCACCAAACTAGACCTACGTGGAGCTTACAATCTTGTCCGTATCCGAGAGGGGGATGAGTGGAAAACAGCATTCAGAACAAGATTCGGGCACTTTGAATACTTAGTAATGCCATTTGGACTATGCAACACCCCGGCCACATTCCAACATTTTATAAATGATATTTTTCGGCAGTACTTGGACCACTTCGTTATCGTCTACCTTGACGATATTCTCATATTCTCAGCTACTCTGGAGCTTCACAGAACGCATGTAAAAAAAGTACTGGGCATCCTCAGAACACATGGATTGTATGTAAAAGCCGAGAAATGCGACTTTGAGAAGACGACAATCCAATTCCTTGGACTCATCATCACCACTAATGGGGTAGCTATGGATCCTCAAAAGGTGAAGGCTATCCTTGAGTGGCCGGCTCCATCTGATAAGAAGGGTGTTCAGAGGTTCATCGGCTTCGCAAATTTCTACAGGAGATTTATAAAAAACTTCTCTAGCATTGTAGTGCCTATCACCCAGTTAACCCGCCAACATACCAGATTCCAGTGGTCCGTAGAAGCACAAACTGCCTTTGATCAACTGAAGCTCCTCTTTACCTCTGCACCTATCTTACAGCATCCTGATCCTACCTTACCCTATGTCCTGGAAGTTGATGCCTCCGAAGTAGCCACGGGGGCAGTTCTTTCCCAACGTCAGGGGCCCAAAGCCCTACTTCATCCCGTGGCCTTCTCTTCGCGGAAGATGAGTCAGCCGGAGAAGAACTACGATGTGGGGGATCGGGAGCTCTTGGCGATTAAGACTGCACTGGAGGAATGGAGATATCTCCTGGAGGGTGCCGTCCACCCTATATTAATCTTTACAGACCATAAAAACCTAGAATATCTCCGCACGGCCAAGCGACTGAGACCCCGGCAGGCTCGATGGGCTCTATTCTTTTCTAGGTTTAACTTCCATATCACCTTCCGCCCAGGGTCTAAGAATGGAAAAGCCGACGCCTTGTCCCGAATGTTCCCTGATACCCCGGAAGAGGTCTCACCCAGTCCAATTCTGGCCCCTCAAAATCTCCTCTTGATCCAGCCTGATTTAAGGATTTCAATTGAGCAGGCATCCACCCAGTGCACAGAGGCAGAAATCTCCTCTCTAAGAAGCCAGGAGGGGCTCCTTTGGCATCAAAACAAAATTTTTGTCCCACAGCAAGCCAGGCTTCAGGTTTTAAGAACTTTTCACGACCACCAATTGGCTGGCCACTTTGGGGTCCGAAAAACGACCGAACTGGTCCAACGGTCTTTATGGTGGCCCACTCTGAGATCCGATTGTAAGGAGTATGTCAATTCTTGCACAACATGCCAGCGGAATAAGGGGTCCAACGCTAAATCCTGGGGCCTGTTAAGGCCTCTGCCAGTCCCAGAACAGCCTTGGAAGAACATTTCATTAGACTTTATCGTGAATTTACCCCCCTCAGAAGAATTCACAACCATCTTGGTAGTAGTAGACCGACTATCCAAGATGGCACACTTCTTGCCAATGATGGGCACACCTTCCGCCATGGACACAGCAAAAACTTTCATCAAAGAAATAGTCAGATTGCATGGTGTACCAGACAGCATTGTGTCAGATAGAGGTGTTCAATTCACCTCTAGGTTCTGGAGGAACCTTTGCAAATTGCTGTCAATTGAAACATGTTTTCTCAAATCGCCTTTCAGGACAACCCTGGAGAGAGCGCAGCTCCGCCCACTTTTCAGGAAACACATGCTTGACCTTTAAAACCCCTCCTCTTCCACCATGGCCTCAGTTATTTGTGTTTCCTCCGCCATGTGGAAGCACTTGTGGGAACCAGCAGGGCTGCGATCTCTCCAGGGGGAGCTGAAAGGCCTTACCTCGGTGAGGTGCGATTCGCGGCAAAACGACCATCCCAGCACCTTCCTGGTACGTTCGGAGGGTGTTCCGGAGTCCCCAGCCTTGTCCAGCTCAGGGGAGCATGGCCGAGCAGGAGGTCGAGGCGTCTTGGACCCGGGAGCCCGAGTTTGAATCTCGCGCGCTGGCGCTGAGTTGGCTTCCGGGTCCCCTCTGGAGGGCGGATGACGCGGCGGCCAGTGACGCGGCTTCCTGTTTGGGCGGGGCGACGAGTGGTTCCGGTCGCCTGACAACGCAGGGGCTAGGGGGCGGGTCCTTAGACCGTGTGCAAGCTTCCGGCTAGCGTAATGACGCAACGCCCGGGAGTTTTAAAATCACCTGTGTCAGATTCAGTCCCCGCTGCGCTCTCTGCATGATGGAAGAGAGATCGTCAGCGTCGGTGGAGGCAGGCACCACGAGCACCGGTCAGGCCCAGGTAAGAGGGGCACAACGGTGCTCTTGATTCTTACCCTTATGGGCTTATGTTTTTTCCTTGTGAACTGTATTTCCCTCCCTCAGGGGAGCCTGCCCCTTCAGGTTTCTGAGGTTACTGTCACTCAGACCTGTGGGTTTATGGTGGCTGTGTCTTTTCCCCTTTGTTTGTCACAGTGGGGTGTTGTCCTTCTCCCTGTTGGTGGTCGGTGTGAGCACTGTTTGTTTTAGTGGGCCCTCTGCAGTAGCAGTAAGACATTCCTTTTTTGGTTTCTTTTAGGAGACTGTCTTGGGGAAAACTAAACGATCTAACCCTCCAGGCCAGAAGAAATGCCCTTCGTGCAAAGTACCATTGCGGGAATCTTGGCAAAAAGCCCTTTGCAAAGCTTGCATTAGGGAGCTGGTGGAGGAAGAGTCCTCCCAGCAGTACAGGGACCTCTTCTCCTCTGTTAAGGAGATTGCTAGTTCCCTGAGTTCTGTAAAAACCATGTTGGCTCAGAACCCAGCAGGTCAGAGCACTAGCCAGCAGCCACCTCTAAGTCCTAGACAATCCACCTCCAGACAGCTGGAGATCCTGGATTCAGAGGACGAGGGGACAAGCACTCTTCCGTCCCTCAGGGATTCAGAGGATGAGGGGGAAGAGGAGGATGAGGACCGTAGGTCTAGGTACAAACTTTCCCTAGAAGAAGTAGATGACCTACTTAAAGGTATATATACTACCTTAGACATTCAAGAAGAAAAGGTCCAACTGTCAGTCCATGACAGAATGTATCAGGGCCTGGATGACACCAAAACCAGGGTTTTTCCGGTCCATCGGGTACTTTCAGACACAGTCAAAAGGGAGTGGAAGGACCCTGAGAGAGGTCCTTTTCTCTCCAAAACCCTCAAACGGCGCTTCCCATTCGACGATAAAGAGTCGGAGGTTTGGAATAAAAAGCCGCGGGTGGATGCCGCTTTCTCCCAGGTCTCACGCCGCACTGATTTGGCATTTGAGGACATGGGGGTCCTCAAGGACACGATGGATAAGAGGGCTGATGGCCTCCTTAAAAAGGCATGGGATTCTGCGGCAGCTAGCCTCAAACCAGCCATGGCTTCCACGGTAGTAGCGAGGAACCTGGAATGCTGGGTGGAGAAACTTAAGAGTCATATTGAGGCAGGGACATCTCGGAAAGACCTCTTGGAATCTTTCCCTTTGATCCTGAAGGCAGTAAAATACATGGCCGACGCCTCTGCCGAGTCTATCAAGTTGGCAGCTAGGTCGTCTGCTTTAGTTAATTCAGCCCGTCGTGCTGTCTGGCTAAAGACTTGGTCGGGTGACACGGCCTCAAAGATTAGGCTATGTGGCCTTCCCTTTTCTGGGGACCTACTTTTTGGGCCAGATCTGGAAACCATCTTGGACAGAACTGCTGATAAAAAGAAGGCCTTCCCTACTAAGAAGAAACAGGCACCGAAGAAAAATTTTCGTGCTGTTCAGCAGTCCCAAAAAAGTAGGGAAGATAACAGAAGCCGTTGGGCTCCCCAGAGGGGTAGAGGTAGGGGAGGAGTCCTGTTTAGAGCTCCCTCCGACCATACACCCAAAAGCAAATGACGGTCTGGTTCCAGTAGGAGGAAGGCTGTCAGCTTTCCTTCCGCAATGGAACAGGATGACTCCGAGCCCATTCGTGAGGAGTGTTGTCGCCCAGGGCTACAACCTAGAGTTTCTAGAACCTCCTCCGAACAGGTTCTATGTCACGACCCTCCCAAGGGATCAAGACAAGGCCTCTGCCATGACGAACCTGCTGCAGGATCTGATACAGCAAGAGGTGGTTGTCGAGGTCCCAAAACATCAACAGGGGCAGGGGTTTTACTCCCACATTTTCCTAGTCAGAAAACCCTCAGGAAAATTTCGGTTGATCTTAAACCTAAAGATCCTAAACCGATCGATCCGGTACAAACATTTTCGTATGGACACCATCCACTCGATAACGAAATTGTTAATGCCGAATTGTTTCCTAGCATCCCTAGATCTAAGGGATGCTTACCTACACATTCCAATTGCCCAGACCTCCCAGCAATTTCTGCGGCTGGCAGTCAATCTGGGGGAGTCCGTTTGGCACCTGCAATTCAGGGCCCTGCCCTTCGGACTCTCGTCCTCCCCCAGGATCTTCACGAAGATTTTGGCGGAAGCTCTGGAGCCCCTGAGGCTGAAGGGTATTCCCGTAGTGCCCTATCTAGACGACCTTCTATTTTTTGCAGACTCCAAGGAGCAGGTAGCTGTGAATTTGCAGGTTGCTCAAATCCACCTCAGAAGCCTGGGGTGGCTCCTCAACTTAGAGAAGTCAAGCCTGGTACCAAGCCAGGAAATAACTTTCCTGGGTTATGTAATCAACTCAGTCCTCCAGAGAGTTTTTCTCCCGCAGGCAAAGCGGGAAAAGGTCCAGGCGGCAGTGAAGCAGGTCCAAACGAACTGTGCAATCTCAGTTCGTTCGGCCATGAAGGTTCTGGGGCTTCTCACAGCCGCAATACCGGCAGTACCTTGGGCTCGGTTTCACGCCAGGCCTCTTCAGGCAAATATCCTGAAGTCCTGGTCGCATCAGGTTTCTCTAGAGAAACAAATCAGGCTCACGGTAAGAGTAAAAAGGGCTCTATGGTGGTGGAGGTGTCCGACCAACCTTTCCAGAGGTCTCCCGTGGGTCTTCCCGTTGGACAAGCGCCTCACAACAGACGCGAGTGCTTGGGGTTGGGGGGCTCATCTGGACGGTTTGACGACACAAGGGACCTGGACCAAAACAGAGTCGCGAAGATCGTCAAACTGGCGGGAGCTCAGGGCCATTCTCTTAGCCCTTCGAGTTTTTCAAGAGGAAGTGAGGGGTCATCATGTCCAGATCCTCTCGGACAATACGACCGCAGTGGCTTATGTACAGCGACAGGGAGGAACCAGGAGCAGTGCTCTCATGGTCCTAGCCGAGCAACTTTTCAGTTGGGCGGAACCATGGGTGGCCTCCCTCTCGGCAGTCCACCTGAAGGGTTCCTTAAACCTTTTCGCGGACATGCTCAGCAGGAAAAGACTGTTGGAGGCAGAATGGGCTCTGAATCAAGACGTCTTTCTTATGATCACCAAAGTGTGGGGGTCTCCTCAAATAGACCTTTTTGCCAATCGGCAGAACTGCAAGGTCCGCAGTTTCTTTTCCCTGCACAGGGAGGACGGAGCCGTGGGTCTGGATGCCCTGGCTCACCCATGGCACTACCACCTGTGCTATGCCTTTCCCCCCTTCCCTTTAATTCCGTTGGTACTGAGGAAGTTCAGGGAAGAGGGGATCGGTATGATCCTGATCACACCCTACTGGCCCAAAAGGCCCTGGTTTTCGGCTCTCCTAGGCTTAGCAGTGGAGCCTCCGTGGAGGCTGCCAGTCAGGGAGGACCTGCTGTTGCAGGGAACGGTGGTTCACCCAGAAGTAGGCAGACTTCAGCTAACGGCCTGGCTTCTGAAAAAGACCTCCTAAAAGCTAGAGGCCTGTCTGATAGAGTAGTCAGGACTCTCCTGTCCAGTAGAAAGGAGGTGACTAGGGCGATATACTTTAAAGTTTGGAAAAAATTTAATTCGTACTGTACCTCTAAGGGATTCCAGGTCAAAAGTGTGGTGTCCGTTCTGGAATTTCTCCAAGAGGGGATGGAAAAAGGATTAGCAGCTAGCACCCTGAAAACACAGGTAGCAGCTTTATCTGTTTATTTTGAAAAAACCCTGTCCAGGGAGACTTTAATTTCCAGATTTTTTAGAGCTCTGGCTCGAAATAGGCCAGTGGCTCCTACCTTTTTCCCTAGTTGGGATTTATCCATTGTCCTTCAGGGGCTTATGGAGGCACCTTTTGAACCCCTACAGGGGTCTTGTTTAAAAGATTTAGTCTTGAAAACTATTTTTTTTGGTGGCTATTACGTCAGCAAGACGTATTAGTGAGCTGCAAGCTCTAGCAGTTACGGAACCTTTCCTTAGAATCTTCCCAGACAGAGTGGTTCTTCAAACAGACCCAGCGTTCCTGCCCAAGGTCTCCTCGAAGTTTCATCGCTCCCAGCAAATTGTTTTGCCTACCTTCTCTACAGCTCCTGCCAACGCAGGTGAGGAGGCGTTTCACACGCTAGATGTAAGGAGATGTCTTCTGCAGTTCCTTTTGGTCACTAGGGAGTTCAGGAAGTCTAATGCCCTCTTTGTGATCTTCTCAGGACCCCGCAAAGGGGAAAAAGCTTCGAAGAGCACCTTGGGCAGGTGGCTTAGGGGGGCTATTGCAGAGGCCTACAAGGCCAAAGGGGAAGTGCCCCCAGCGGGGATTGCTGCCCACTCCACAAGGGCAACAGCAGTTTCTTGGGCTGAAAGGGCCGGTGCTACGCCTGATCAGATCTGTAAGGCGGCCACGTGGTCAAGCTACTCGACCTTCCTTCGCCACTACAGACTGGACTTGCTGTCAGCTGCAGATCAGGCCTTTGGCAGGAAGGTACTGCAGGCAGTAGTCCCACCCTAGGTAAGCTTCTCGGTTATCCTCTCCAGGGTTGTCCTGAAAGGCGATTTGAGAAAGACTTAGTTAGACTTACCGGTGACGGTATTTCTAAGAGCCTTTCAGGACAACCCCTAGTTCCCTCCCTTGTGTTTCTGAATGCATAAAAAGGATACAAGTATCTGTCATGGTTTTTTGTGTGGTTCTCTGTGCTTTGTTTTCCAGTATGCCGGAGGTCCCCAATAACTGAGGCCATGGTGGAAGAGGAGGGGTTTTAAAGGTCAAGCATGTGTTTCCTGAAAAGTGGGCGGAGCTGCGCTCTCTCCAGGGTTGTCCTGAAAGGCTCTTAGAAATACCGTCACCGGTAAGTCTAACTAAGTCTTTTCCACAGCCTACCATCCCCAGAGCAATGGTCAAACGGAAAGGACTAACCAAACGCTAGAACAGTATCTAAGATGTTTTTGTTCCTTTTCTCAGGACGATTGGATTTCGTTATTGCCCTGTGCGGAATTCGCATACAATAACTCTGTGCACGCTGCTACCAACCAGTCGCCCTTCTGGGCGAATTATGGCTACCATCCCTCATTTCTACCCAATATCATTCCCGAATCTTCAGTTCCGGCAGTTCAGGACAAAATAAATTTCATTCAAACCAATTATCAAATTCTCCAGGATACAATGCGGAAAGCCCAAGAAGGGTATAAGAAACAATATGACAAGAAAAGAAGAGGAAACCCTGCCTTTGAAGTGGGGGACAAAGTGTGGCTCTCATCTGCAAACCTCAAACTGCCATGTCCATCCCGAAAGTTGGGGCCAAAGTTTGTTGGGCCTTTTGAAATTAAACGCAAAATAAATCCAGTAGCCTTCGAACTTGCCTTACCTGAATCTTATAAGATCCACCCTGTATTTCATGTTGCACTACTTAAACATGCCATTTCTAGTTCTTTTCCAGGGAGAGAAGAAGTACCCCCGCCTCCAGTTCTGGTAGGAGATGAGACTGAATTTGAAGTGGAATCCATCCTTGACTGTCAACGGAGAGGTAGGACAATTCAGTTCTTAATTAAATGGAAAGGTTATCCACCCGAGGAGAGCTCCTGGGAACCCGAGGCCAATGTACATGCCCCTAGATTCCTCCGAGAGTTTTGGGCTAAATACCCTGAGAAAATGGCCCAAATGGGCATCCGGAGGCTGCCCGTCAGGGGGGGGCACTGTCAGGGAATCAACAGAAGGAGAAGGGCTTTAAGACCCAGAATCTCTGGCAGGAGAAGGAGTTTAGGACCCAGTATCCCTACCAGCAGGTCACATGGGCCTATATAAGGAAGTCTGCTAGTGTCTGCAGTTGCTGGTTTGTCTTCAGCTCTCCCTGTGTCCTGTATTATCTGCTGATCTGATCTCCTGTGTACCGACCCGGCTTGCTTTTTTTTTTTTTTCTTTTTTTTTCATTTTTTTTTTTTCCCCGATTTTTTTTTTTTTTATGTTGCTGTTCTAGGTAATGTATCTCATCTATCAGACACTTGATTTTCCGCTCCCTGATCTTTTTTTTCCATGCCCCCATTGAGATGAAGATGCCTCTAATGTAAGCCTTATGTGTGTCCCAAAGTGCCGAGTGTGAGACATCTTCTGTTTAATTTATTTCGAAAAAAGTTTTTTTTTTTTTTTTTTTTTTTTTCTTTCTTTTTTTTTCTATCCACCTCAGCAAGAATCCTTAGGGGACTGAATCAGTAGCGCCCTCAACAGCGTCCCTATTTGTCTTAACATCATTGTGGAGATTGCTTCGTTTTTTTTTTTTTTTTTTTCCATATTCACGACCTTAACAAAACCTGTGGGAGCTTTTCCATTAATTCTTGCTTGAGCTCGCTCAATTACCAATAGAATTCAAAATCATTAAATAACCCAAAGCCCCCCCCCTTCCCCCCCGTCCCAACCCCCCCTCCCCCCCTTCCCTTCCCCCCCCTACCGCCGGAGTCTCCCCTTAGTGGCTTGAATGATTTAAGTCTAATTTTGATTTGCTGGCTTTTAGTTAGATTAAATGTCTACCTACTATCTCTCATCCTACTTTCTTAAGGCTTCGGCGTAGCTCCAGGCCTTTTTAAACTTTCTCCAACCCTCCCATTTAGTTCTCGTGTCCTCCCTTTCCTCTGCCCCACTGTTTGCTAGACACTCCAGGGTGTATGTTTTTTCCACTGCATCGACCCATTCCCAGATAGGCGGGGTCTCTTGGTCCCTCCACCTTCTTGGGATCACTCGTTTCGCTACGTTGAGCAAATGAGGAACCAAGGTTCCTTTGTATTGCCTAGTTCCTTCCTCTGTGGCGTGCATCAGTACAACCCAGGGGTCGTTTCTTACTACGACTTGGGTTATTTCCTCTATATTCTTGAGAATAGAGCTCCAAAATATTTTGATCTTTGGGCAATCCCACCAGAGGTGGCCCATGGTTCCCCTCTTTTTACAGCCTCTCCAGCAGTCTGCTGAGGCTTCTGGCTGGAATCTATTTATTTTGTCGGGGTTAGATACCAGCCAGATAAGCACTTATAGTTGGTTTCTGCGGTTCTAACATCGACTGCTGAGCTATGGGTATGTTGAAATATTTTTTTAATTAACCCCGTGTGTATTGGTGTGCCTAATTCTCCCTCCCATTTCTTGAGGAACGGCGGCCCCTCCGGTCTGTCCTTCGACAGCAAGAATTTATAAATTTTTGTGATTATTTTTTTCGTGTTTTCCGCTGTAAAGATGCGTTCCATCGCCATAAGGTCTTCCCGTCCTCTCAAGGGAGGAGGGATCGAACCTATGAAGTGACATAACTGCCGGTACCGCCATTCATCAATTGTGAATAAATCATTTTTTTTTTGTAGATCTTGGATAGCCAAGATTTTCCCCCTGCTTATTAAATCTCCTAACCGTGAATTTTCGTTTTTTAACCAATCCCCTCCCAGTTCTCTTCTTCCTGGGGGGAAGAGGTCATTTTCTTTTAGTGCAATTAAAGGTGAATTAAATTTCAATTTCAATTTTTTGTGAATTTTATCCCAAACTTTAAAAGTGTTTTTAGTGATTGAATGTGTGTTTTCCCCTAGCCTTCTATATTTCGGGGGATTCCAAATAGCTTTTCCTAGTTGTGCTTCTTCTAAGCTTACCCATCTTTTTACGCTCTGTGTCTTCCCCCATTCTGGAATTCTTAATAGCACGGCTGCATAGTAATAATTGATAATATCGGGTACCGCTAGACCCCCCTGACCTTTGTCCATTTTCAAAATTTGAAGTGAGATTCTATGTTTTTTCTGTTGCCACACAAAGTCCATGATAATTGTTTTTAATTTCCTCAGATATTGTTCTGGTAAAGAGATTGGGACCATTTGAAACTTATAGGTTATAAGCGGGAGTATCATCATTTTAATCGCATTGATGCGGCCGAGCCAGGAGATGGGTCTATTCTTAAACTCTTGGCATTTCTTTTTTACTTCGTCTAGGAGGGGGATATAATTAGCCCTGTATATTTTCCCTATGGTGTTGGTCAGTGTAATTCCTAGATAATTAATCTGTTTTTTCCATGAGAAGTTATATAGTTTCATGAGGTCCTGTTTCTCTGCCTTGTTTATATTGATACTAAGTATGAAGGTTTTTGCTTGGTTGATCTTAAAATTTGAGATTTCACCGAACGTGCTGATCGTTTTCAAAATATTTGGCAAGGATTTCTGCGGAGAGCTTACGTAAAAAAGGACATCGTCTGCAAATGCCGCAAGTTTATGATCTTCACCTCCCGCCACGCAGCCTTCAATACCCGGGTTTAATCTTATTGATGCCAACAGGGGTTCCAGCGAGAGTATAAACAAGAGAGGGGACAGGGGGCAACCCTGTCTTGTCCCATTGTGCATTTCAAAGAGGGAGGAGATGGTTCCATTCACTTTAATATTGGCTTTTGGCTGGCTATACAGGATTCTTATTTTCTGAATTATTTTGGGTCCAAAACCCATGACCTCCAAGGTCCTAAACAAGAACCCCCAGTCTACCCGGTCAAACGCTTTTTCTGCATCGATAGACATTAGTAGACTGGGGGTTCGTGCAACCCTCATTGCTTGCATCACTAGTAGAGTTCGGACACTATTGTCCCTGCCCTCTCTTCCCGGCGTAAAGCCCACTTGATCCGGGTGAATCAACCCATCTAAGCAGCCCTTTATACGTTCCGCTAAAATCTTCGCGTAGAGCTTTGTCTCGAAATTTAGCAGAGATATCGGCCTAAACCCCGCACACGTCGAGTCGTCTTTCCCTTCCTTGCGCAGGACCGTAATTGTAGCTGACAGCGAAGCTTCGCTCATGCAAAACTCGGAGCCAAGGCCGTTCATGTAGCTAAGAAGTCTGGGTACTAGAATCTCACTGTAGGTTTTGTAATAAAGAGCCGTGAACCCGTCGGGGCCTGGGCTCTTGCCCATTGGCGAGTTGTTCAAGGCTCTTGAGATTTCCTCTGCGGTAATTGGACTTTCCAGCGTTTCCCTGTCCTCTAACCCTAGAGACTGCAGTTTAGCCCCTCTCAAAAACTTATCGATTTTATCTCTATTCCCACCCTTTTTTCCATCCCCCTTTTGCCCCACGGAGTAGAGTTCCTCATAGAAATCCCTGAACGTCGACGCGATATCTTTTGAGAGAAACTTTACCTCTCCTTTTTTATTTTTTATTTTTTCTATAAAATTTTTGGACTTATTTTTTTGGAGCATCCTTGCGAGTACTTTGCCTGACTTGTTGCCCCATAGATAGCGATCTTTGGTGACTTTGTTGAAAACTTGTTTGGCTTCCTGTTCTGTCCATTCTTTTAGCTCTTCCCTCTTATAGATTATCTCTTGGAGTATTGCGTGATGCTGGTTGGGGTCCCCCTTGTGTTTTTGTTCTAAAGTTTTTATGTCGTTCGTCAGGTTGTGTATTTTTCTCGTTCTGTCTCTTTTTTTCCACGACGCCTTTGATATCAGGACCCCCCTAATGAAGGCCTTATGGGAGTCCCATAAACTAGACCCCATTACCTCCCCATTGTCGTTCGTTTTAAAGAACAATTCAAGCTCTTTTCCCACGCTTTCCCTAATCTCTTTATCCATTAATAGCTCTTCGTTCAGCTTCCACCCACAGCTTGGCGGTTTATGTTCTGGGATATTTAAATTCATGCTGACCGGTGCATGGTCTGAAAGTGTTACAATCTCGACCTTAGTGTCTGTCACCCTCTCTAATAATCCATGGTCCACCCAGATGTTGTCTAGTCTCGAGTACGTCCCGTGCACAGGGGAAAAAAAAGGTATAGTCTCTGATCTGAGGATGCTGTACTCTCCACACATCCACCAGTTGTTCGGAGCTCATCCTTTTCTTTAATAATTTCAGTTGGGCACTTCCCGTCCCCTGTGCACCGGACGAACTATCCACCTCCGGGTCTAAAACAAGGTTTAAATCTCCCATCAATATCAAGTAGCCCTTTCTAAAGGATCTTAGCTTAGCTAGGATCGCGACCATATATTCCGGGGATCTCGTATTTGGGGCGTATATGTTTGCGAGGGTGTAGGATGTCCCGTAGAGGGTGCCCCTTAAAAAGAGGAACCTTCCCTCCGGGTCCGTCTGCCTGTCTTCTATATTAAATTGTTTTTTTTTTGGTGGCTCTTAGAAGAGCCTTTGTGTCTTGTGTTGGGATGATGATGGGGGATGGGGGGATTACTTGGCGCTGGTGTACTTGGTGACGGCCTTGGTGCCCTCGGAGACGGCGTGCTTGGCCAGCTCTCTGGGCAGGAGGAGGCGGACGGCGGTCTGGATCTCCCGGGAGGTGATGGTGCGGCGCTTGTTGTAATGAGCCAGGCGGGAAGATTCTCCGGCGATGCGCTCGAAGATGTCATTGACGAAGGAGTTCATGATGCCCATGGCCTTGGACGAGATGCCGGTGTCGGGGTGGACCTGCTTGAGCACCTTGTACACGTAGATGGAATAACTCTCCTTCCTGCTCTTCCTCCGCTTCTTGCCGTCCTTCTTCTGGCTCTTGGTCACGGCTTTCTTGGAGCCCTTCTTGGGCGCCGGGGCTGACTTGGCTGGTTCAGGCATGATAAGGGTTAATAATATTTCCTCCGCTCTGAGAAGGGAAAATGTCGACCCGGCTTGTTTTGACCTGCTCTTCCTGATCCTCTGGCTTGACCCTTGGCTTGCACCTGACTTCTTCCTGCCTGCTCCCAGCATCTGACCCCGGCCTGGCTATTTGACTCTGCTTATCCTGCTCCCTGTACTAAGACGCAGCTTATCTTTGGTCATTCTGATCCTGGACTGTCTCTCTGTGAATGACCCCTGGCCCGGCACCCGGCTCCACTATTCAGTTCTTCCACTGGACTCCTGGACCTTCCAAGCACGCCTGTCTCCGGCACCCGTGCTTCTGTGGGCACCACACCTGCTGTTCCACCTTCAGTGGTGTGCTGCGCTCGGCCGCAAGGGGAGCCCTCCCAGCATCTCGGCCTCCTACCAAGTTACTGACACTGAAGTTAGAAGCTGATTGACTGTGCACAGCTGCACCAGATTTTGTACTCTCCAGTTTTAGTAAATTAACCCCTTAGTGCCGGTTCACACTTGTGCGATGTCAGACATTGCATGTGATTCCCCCATGCACTGCTGTGCAGATCACATGTGATATCTGTGCGATGCAAAATTCACCCATACAGCTTGTATGGCTGAATTTGCATCGCATGCAGACAAAAATCGCGCTGGACACTTTTTTTGTCCACACCAGAATCGGATCGCATGGGTGTTGACACCCAATCGATCTGATTCCTGTCAGAATTCACAGTTTGCACTGTGATATGCAAACTGATCTGGGGGGTGTCATTAACTTTCTATTGCCACCCGCAGTGGTTCGCACATGGCAGTGTGAACTACCTGCGAGTACTATGCAATGCAGGAATCGGCACTGGAATTGTGTTGGTTCCTGCATCACCCTGGTGTGAATTGGCACTCAGTGTCTGACTTACCAGCTAGGTACCAATCAGACTATTTTACTGTTACTAGATACTTCAGTGCTCAACTGTTACAACTAGTGCTCAGTTACTAACTTGCACATTTTATTGATATTTCAATAATAGTGCAAAATACTAAGGCTACTTTCACACTGAGGCAATTTACAGAGACATATATGCAGAAACTTAAACAGATGTCTATTGAAATCGCACCCTAAAGTCGCCAAAAGTAGTACTGTGCATTTAGTATATATATATATATATCCACTGCATACAGTTTAGCTATATCTGACACCAGGCAATTCCTGGTGTACGTTTTCAAATATACTTTCAGACAGGCAGGTGATTCAGTGATCTGCAGTGCATAATATATATATATATATATATATATATATATATACACACAGTCTCCTACATACATATCCACTGCATTCCAGTCTAGCCAAGCCTATATCTGACTGCAGGCCATTCCTGGTGTACGTTTTCAAATACACTTTCAGGCAGGCAATTCAGTGATCTGCAGTGCATAAATATATATACAGTCTCCTACATATATATATCCACTGCATTCCAGTCTAGCCAAGCCTATATCTCACTGCAGGCCATTTCTGGTGTACATTTTCAAATATACTTTCAGGCAGGCAGGCAGCTTATTCAGTGATCTGCAGTGCATTATATATATATATTTAAAGTCTCCTACATATATATCCACTACATTCCAGTCTAGCCAAGCCTATATCTGACTGCAGGCCATTCCTGGTGTACGTTTTCAAATACACTTTCAGGCAGGCAGGCAGGTGATTCAGTGATCTGCAGTGCATTAAATATATATACAGTCTCCTACATATATGGCCGTGGGGCATGCTTGTTCTTTTTTCGGCAGCTGGCCGTGTTGATCCACAACATGCAGAAGAGTTGGTAGAGTGGATAACTAAGCCGTCCTCATCCTCCTCATCCTCTGTCACCCAGACTCAGAGTAGTTTGCCTGCCAATGCAGCTGCCAAAGTGGCCTATTCCATCGGCTTAATGTCATCAGTCACTCCTTCCCTAGCCCCACCATCATGCACGGAGGAGTCCCCCAAACTGTTCGACCACAGTGTCGGGTACATGCTGCAGGAGGATGCGCAGCATTTTGAAGGCTCCGATGATGGTACCCAGGTTGAGGATGAAGGCAGTAATGTAAGCCCAGAGAGAGGGGGTGCCCAAGAAGGACAAGAAACTGGCAGTCATGTTCCCCCAGCTGCAGCATGCTGCCAGGTTTGCTCCAGTGACAAGGGGGGGAGGGGATGAGGAGGTCACTGACTCTACGTGGGTGCCTGATAGAAGAGAGGACGAGGAGAAGGAGGCACATCTCCAACGAGGCAGGATGCCCTCCAGGGGCCAGCTTAAGGGCAGCCACCCGACTGCATCACACCGCAGAGCTCCGCATGTGCAGGGCACTGTTGACTCCCCACGTATTTTGAAAAATTCTTTGGTGTGGGCCTTTTTTGATACGTGTGCAGCAGATCACACCATTGCTGTTTGCAACATATGTCTGAAGCGTATCAAGCGTGGCCTAAACAGCAGCCACTTGGGCACCACATGCTTGACCAGACATATGCCATGCAGTCCGTTGGCAACAGACCCACACCAAAGAACAAGGCAGACCTCTCCTTGCTCCTCATCAGCTGGGATCTCCAACCCCACTATACCTTCAGTCCTCTCAAAAACCTGCACTGAGAGGAATGAAGGTGTAGAATTAGGTGTGCCAAGTACTTGCAGGTAATCTGCTATCGCTACACCAACATCCAATTGTAGCAGGCAAATTTCCCTACCCCAGTTGCTAAACCGGTCCCAGCCATCCAAAGAAATTCGGTCCCAGCCATCCACATGCTCAGCAGCTAAATGCTAGCTTGGCTAAATTGCTAGCACTCCAACTGCTGCCTTTTCAGCTGGTAGACTCTGCCCCCTTTCGTGAATTTGTGGAATGTGCGGTACCTCAGTGGCAGGTTCCCAAAGCCATTCCGGCTCTCTCCGGCATGTGGAAGGCAATGTCTTGGCATCGTTGGACAGGGCGGTCAGTGGTAAGGTGCATATTACCGCTGACTCATGGTCCAGCAGGCATGGACAGAAACGTTACCTTTCTTTCACAGTGCACTGGGTAACTCTGCTGGCAGCTGGGAAGGATGCAGGACAGGGTGCAGTATTGTTGAAGCTTGTTCCGCTAGTAGTGGTGATTCTGCCACACCTCTCTCCTCCACCCCTCCGCTTCTTCTTCCTATATGGCCTCTTCCTCTGCAGATTTGTCCTCGGAAAAAGCGGTTCTCCGTAGGCGTTCAAGGGGCTACGCAAGCACTCAGGCAAAAAGGTGCCATGCGGTGCTTAATATGGTCTGCTTAGGGGACAGGAGCCACACTGGGGCAGAGATTCTGGCAGCTCTGCAGGGGCTGACTCAGAGGTGGTTGATGCCAGGAATGGTGGTTTGCGACAATGGCACCAACCTCCTCTCTGCCCTCCGACAGGGACACTTAACCCATGTTCCCTGTTTGGCTCACGCCCTTAATTTGGTGGTGCAGCCCTTCTTGTGCAGGTACCTGGGCTTACAGGATCTCCTGAGGCAGGCCAGGAAAGTCTGTGGGCATTTCCGCCAGTCATATAATGCCAGTGCTCGGCTGGCTGACCTTTAAAAGGAACCCAACCTGCCCAGGAACCACCTCATTTGTGACATGCCCACCAGGTAGAACTCAATGTTTGCAATGCTGCAGTGGCTGCACACGCAGCAGAGAGCCATCAACGAGTACCTGTGTATGGCACCAGGACAGGGTCAGGGGAGTTTGGCTTTTTTTCGCCATGCCAGTGGCTACTGATCAAGGATGCATGCACTGTCCTGTCACCATTTGAGGAGGCCACGAGGATGGTGAGCAGTGACAGTGCATGCATCAGTGATACTGTCCCTCTTGTCTTCCTGTTGGAGCACACGCTTCGTGGAATAATGGAGAGGTCACTTGAGGCAGAACAGAGGGAGGAAGAGGAGGACTTCCTTACCTCTCAAGGCCCCCTTTATCCAGACAGTATTCCTGCGGGCCCGCCGATCACACAGGAAGAGGAGGAGGATGAGGATTGTGTCAGCATGGAGGTGGAGCCTAGCACTCAGCATCAGCAGCAGTTTTCAAGGGATCGTTTTCAGTCCTCAGAAACCCATGGACTTGTATATGGCTTGGAGGAGGTGGCTGTGGATCATGTCACCCTTAGTGACCCAGAGGACTCTGGATCGATTGCCTTTAGCAAACCTTCGCTGCATGGCCTCCCTGATCCTGCAAAGCCTGCGAAAGGACCCTCGGATTCGTGGTATCAAAGAAAAGGGATCATTACTGGCTGATAACATTTCTTGATCCATGTTACAAGGGTAAGGTTGCGTAACCTATCCAGCCTTCGCAGAGGGAGCAGAGGATGAAACATCTTCGGGAGGCCTTGCACAAAGGTTTGTGCAATGCGTTTCCAGAGCCTGGGAGGTTACAGTTTCCTGGTCCTCCTGGACAACGTGTTGCTGAGGCTTCGGTCAGTCACAGAAGGAGCGGTGGAGAAGGTGGCCATCTGACCGATGCGTTCAGACAATTCTTTAGTCCACAGCCCCAAGGTTTGATCGGTTCCAGCAACCATCGCCAGCGTCTGATTTATATGGTGCAGGAATACCTAGGGTCAAGATCAGATTTGGAGACCTTTTCAACCAAAAATCCACTGGGTTACTGGTTCTTGAGGATGGATCACTGGCCAGAGCTTGCACAATATGCAATTGAGCTACTGGCCTGTCCTGCATCCAGCATTCAGTGCTGCTGGAGGCTTTGTAACCAATCACAGAGTGCGCCTGTCAACAGACTCAGTTGATCGGCTCACCTTCATAAAAATGAATCAGTCTTGAAATTTTTTCTGTAATATTATGCAGCAGGGTTCGTTCTTGCACTCAATTAGAGTATCTGTGAGGGGTTGCAGTGTTGTGGCACCACCACCAGTGCCTAAGGCACAATTTTTCTGCCCCTGTTTACCAGGGGCATGTAATTACAATATTTGCTCTAATATTTCACAGCAGGGCCCGTTCCTGCACTCAACAACGGAATCTGTAAGGGGTTACAGTGTTGTGGCACCACCACCACTGCCTAAGATCCAATTGTTCTGCCCCTGTTTAACAGGGGCATGTAATAAAAAATTTTGAACTAATATTTCACAGCAGGGCCCGTTCTTGTGCCCACCAAGAGTCCCCTACTTTCAAACGTCCGATTTACAAATTACTCCTACTTGCAAACGGAGGGAGACAACAGTAAGTGAGAGGAAATCCACCCCTAGGAGGGGAAAATTTTCTCCTGTAAGAGATAATATGGGAAAAAGGTGTCTCCACTGATGCTTTATCACCAATCCTAGTTTCCCTAATAACCCAAAATTTTCAAAATCCAATTGTCATTGGGACAGAAAGTGAGGTGAAATCTACTGAACAGGGGCACAGACAGCAAAACAAATGTTACAGGGGTGATAATCCTTCCCTATGTTATCCAAAATACATTTTTTGGCTGTAGCTATACTTAAAAAATGTTCCAAATTACAAACAGATTCAACTTAAGAACAAACCTACAGTCCCTGTCTTGTTTGGGCCGCCTGTATACTGCTGTTCAGAGTATATAGGGCCTGGGGGCCCCACGCCTTTCCTTTTTTTAATTTTGGTGCAGGGTTCCCCTTTATATCCATACAAGACCCAAAGGGCCTGGTAATGGGCTGGTGGGAGGGGTACCCATGCCTTTTTTCTCAATAATTTTCATCCATATTGCCGGGACCCGACATTACATTACAGCCGCAAGCAGTTTTAAATTACTATTATTACCTTTAGAAATGTCATTTTGTGCAGGGACTGTTCTAAACACGGGAAACACGCACCACTTTACAGGCATACTATAGTCACCCCCCAGGTTCGATATTTAAAGGAATATTTCACTTTTATTTTTTACTTTAAGCATTATTAAAATCACTGCCCCCGAAAAAATGTCAGTTTTTAAAACTTTTTTTGCATTGATACATGTCCCCTGGGGCAGGACCCGGGTCCCCAAACCCTTTTTAGGACAATAACTTGCATATTAGCCTTTAAAATGTGCACTTTTGATTTTTCACGTTCGGGTCCCATAGACTTTAATGGTGTTTGACTGTTCGCTCAAACTTTTGGCCCGTTCGCATTTTCTGCTGCGAACGGAACCGAGGGGTGTTGGGCGCATCCCTACTAATCATTTTGAGCCTTGGTATCACTTATAAATTGCTTTTTATATCATACATTTATGAAACCCGTTATTATTATAATACCAAATATGCAAAGAACTAAAATAAGTTGATGTTTTTTAAAGTCATTGAGGTCACATGTGCCCCCTCCCTTTTCTGAGCATAATGGCATATTTGATGGATTGCAAGAAATATAGGGTCCTTCTATTTTGACAACATTATCCTTTCCTAAATCTTGATCTGCTTAAGTCATAGTCAGCTTCCTGTGATCACCCCCTTTGTACCATGTTCCTAATTGTCCTGTCATGCATAAGGGATAATAAAGATGTGACAGCAATCTATTGTTAGAATATTTACTATATTTGTTGTCAGTGCAAGCCTACTAGATAAAGAGAACATTCTGGGCCTTAGGCAGCCAATCAGATGCTAGCTTTCATAATCACATTTTTTTATAATTTATAAAAATTGTACAAGAACTTGGATGTTGGGAGGTGTCAAACCAAAGTGAGAAAATGGCGAAAAAAAGCAGATGATCAAAAAAAGGCATTATAGAGAGAATTAAATGACTGTACCTTGAGACATACTTTGTCCCCACATGTCCCATCTGGGTGGTGCTCAGGTTTGGCTGGTGTACTTTTTTCAGCAAAAAGGCCCAACAAAAAATAGCAGAAGGCCTTTATACATTGTTAGTCACCATCGAAATAATTTTGTTATGGTTATTTTGACCATATTCAAAATAGCATGTACTAGTCAGCTGCGCCCACTAAAATAAAGTACTGGAAGCCATGTTTAAAAAAACTGATGCAAAGTAATTGCTGTAATGGCACTTATAACAGTGTTTCTACTGATAGGAAAAAAATTAACATACAGTTCTTTTTAAATGGAAAATAGCTGTTTTTCTAAAATTTCCTGCATTAATCTGGATGTTTCAGGGAAGCACAGGCTCAGTTTACCTCACTCAATAGTGTTTTTGATATAATATATGTTTTCGATTATGTTTGTACTAAAACAAAATATCTAATCTATCTATCCACCTATCTAGTCTTTATTTTATTATTATTTTATTATTATTTTTGAAAATAGTTTTTAACTGATGCCTTGGGAAGTTACATCATTTTTCAAAATCAAATAATGTGTCTAAAACCAAATTATTAGTACACTTGAACTGCCCACGTACAGGCCAATTTTGTAAACATCCAGGGTTGAATAACTAAAAGGAGTAAATTTTTTTTTTACATTTTTTTCCTTCTCAATAAGTTAAGTTAATATTCTCCACTGCTTAACTCTGTAGCATAATTAAGAAATATTCATCAAAATGAACAAATGTATCTTGTAATAGCCTCACATGACACACAATTTTGGGGATCTTGGTTGTTTTTTTTTTTCCACTTGTTTCTGTTTTGTACAGCAGCAGATGTCTTTCAGACTGTTATTAACCTGTATATTAATAATTCATTTGTAATTAAAAATGTTTTTGAAAATGATAATGGATGATTTTCCAGAAAATTGGAAAATTATTAGGATTGATATCTCCTAATGTTCCCGGTAATCAGAAGTAATTCTTGTAAACAGAATGGTACAATACCAAATATTCACTGACTATTCTTTGATAATACAGAAAGGTAGGTTTACTAAAGGAATAGAGAAAATGTGCTTAGCTTTGTGAGGGTAATTTTCATAATTTAATCATGTCCAAGCATAAATAAATGTTAAGAAATTCTATGCACATAACTGGTGTATTTAAAGCGAACATGGCTTCACCTTATTCACTCACCTAAGTAAACATTTTTTATTGCATTAGTAAATCATTTCTAATGAATTTTTATTGAATCAAAGCGTGCCCAACTGCCCATATATGGCCAGCTTTACTCATGTTTGCATAAGGACTCAATCATATCCCTCTTGTTCTAGCTTTCTCTCTATATAGTGCCTTATCTCATGTGAATGTACAATGTATATGTAAAGCGCTGCGTAAATAGATGGCGCTATATAAGTACCTTAAAATAATAAATAAAAATAAATGTAAATGCTATATAAATTGCCTCTTAAAACCAATGTAGAGGAATTCTCTCATGAGATTCCATGAATAAGTATGTGTGCTTGTACCACTATCTATAAGGTAATGCTACAGAATCTGTGGATAGCTTAAAAAATTTGGAGGGTCACCTTTTTGACAACTCCTGTCAAAAAAAAAAAAAAAGAATCACTCCAGAATAGCTTGATATATTCTTACAAAGATAAATTACACATAAAAAGTCAAAGTATTAGTTAACCAGTTATTAAAGTGTCTATAAGATTCTAGACATCTTACAGACTCTGATTAAAAAGACAATAGGGGCTAGTTGTACTACAGGGAGGGGTGATGATGCCCCCTCACCTGCTTGTCTGAAAAATGTAGTTGAAGCCAAGCACTACGAAGTGGGGGGGGGGGGGTGAAGGGGGAAGGGATAATTAGCATTTTCAGTGGCAGCTGGCCCGAGTAGAGAATTTGTGCTTTCTATTTAGTTCTAAAATGACACATTGTTCGTAGGGGCACAATTCTTGCAGGAGAGCAGCCGAGAGTGTGCCAAGGTATTGTTGTGTAAATCAGAGAGTTTTTGTGTGTGAATTAGCCAAAGAAGGATTAAGGGAGACAGCCTGGAGGCCACTAATAGCAAGGATGAAGTCCTAGAGACTTTAGATATGTAAAATAGCTTTCATCAGAAGGATATGCTAAGCACATCAGTGTGTAGTGGGTATGTCTGTGGTTTTGGCTGTGCTGCATTTGTGTATATATATATATATATATATAATATATATATATATATATATATATATAGGATTTACATTCAGGCAAATGACAAGTGCTGCACAGCTCAGGCTTCATATTGTACAGTGAGTGAATGTCTTGTATAGTATCCAATTGTGTTGTATAAACCTTTATTCCCCTTCACTGGGCCAATGAACAGCTTCTTTCATGCCATTCTTCAGACAAGGCTGTATTGACATTCATTGTACAGTGCTTGTAGACTGCAATGGTGCATTATAAATGAATTGTCATAATTATCTCACCTTTAGGGATGAGCCCAATGTTCGAGCCGAACGTGAGTTTGACTCGAACATCAGGTGTTCGCCGAATAGCAATTTGGGGTGTTCGCAGCAAATTCGAAAGCTGCGGAACACCCTTTAAAAGTCTATGGGAGAAATCAAAAGTGCTAATTTTAAAGGCTTAAGTGGGGTTGCGAGCAAAAAAGTGGCTTAAAAATCATAAAAAAATGTAAAAAAAATTGGAAAAAAATATTTTTTTTACTCACCTCTAAATGCCTGTTGCTAGGGGGTCCCTCGTAGTCTGCCACCTTCATTGCCCGGGCTAAACGTCACTTCCTGTAGGCGCCGCACAGTCATCTGGGACCTGTCATGTGTCCCAGATGAGTAAGCGTCGAATCACAGCGCCGCTCGCGCATGCGCAGTGGGTGCCCGGCCGTGAAGCCACAGCCAGGTTCCCACATTAAGAATGCCGGCGCCGCGAGCGGAGCGGGGAATGGGGGGGGTCTCGTTCCCCCGCATCGCTGGACCCCGGGACAGGTAAGTGTCCGATTATTAAAAGTCAGCAGCTGCAGTATTTGTAGCTGCTGACTTTTATTTTTATTTTTTTTGTTGGCACTCCTCTTTATATGCAAGTTATTGTCAAAAAAAGTGTTTGGGGACCCGGGTCCTGCCCCAGGGGACATGTATCAATGCAAAAAAAAGTTTTAAAAAATGAAGTTTTTTCGGGGGCAGTGATTTTAATAATGCTTAAAGTGAAACAATAAAAGTGAAATATTCCTTTAAATCTCGTACCTGGGGGGTGTCTATAGTATGCCTGTAAATTGGCGAATGTTTCCCATGTTTAGAACAGTCCGAGAGCAAAATTACATTTCTAAAGGAAAAAAAGTACCCTATTTATCGGCGTATAACACGTTTAGGAGGGCATTTTAAGGAAAAAAAGTTTTAGGAGGGAAGTTTAGGGAAAAAAAAAAAATTACATTTAAGCGTCATTTGCAGCTTCCCCAGCGTCATTTGCAGCTTCCCCAGCGTCATTTGCAGCTTGCCCAGTGCCATTTGCAGCTTGCCCAGCGTCATTTGCAGCTTGCCCAGCGTCATTTGCAGCTTGCCCAGCGTCATTTGCAGCTTGCCCAGCGTCATTTGCAGCTTGCCCAGCATCATATGCAGCTTGCCCAGTGTCATTTGCAGCTTGCCAGCATCATTTGCAGCTTGCCCAGTGTCATTTGCAGCTTGCCAGCATCATTTGCAGCTTGCCCATGTTTAAATTTCCCGCCACCGAGACAGACCGTGCGAGCGGCTCCGAAAAAGACAGAGCGAGCGCCGCCGAAAAAGACAGAACGAGCGCCACCGGAAAACTCTACCAAGCCTTCGGCATGATGCGGCTCAACATGTCCAGCTTCCGAAAATAAGGACTGGACTGGACTCACACAACACACACAATAACTCCTGCAGATGGCTGGATTAGATGACACCAGGGCAGAAGGGCAGATACAGGTGCAGGTTGTATACTGTGCTAGACTCACACAACACACACAATAACTCCTGCAGATGGCTGGATTAGATGACACCAGGGCAGAAGGGCAGATACAGGTGCAGGTTGTATGCTGTGCTGTGCTAGACTCACACAACAAACACAATAACTCCTGCAGGTGGCTGGATTAGATGACACCAGGGCAGAAGGGCAGATACAGGTGCAGGTTGTATACTGTGCTGTGCTAGACTCACACAACACACACAATAACTCCTGCAGATGGCTGGATTAGATGACACCAGGGCAGAAGGGCAGATACAGGTGCAGGTTGTATACTGTGCTGTGCTAGACTCACACAACACACACAATAACTCCTGCAGATGGCTGGATTAGATGACACCAGGGCAGAAGGGCAGATACAGGTGCAGGTTGTATACTGTGCTGTGCTAGACTCACACAACAAACACAATAACTCCTGCAGGTGGCTGGATTAGATGACACCAGGGCAGAAGGGCAGATACAGGTGCAGGTTGTATACTGTGCTGTGCTAGACTCACACAACACACACAATAACTCCTGCAGATGGCTGGATTAGATGACACCAGGGCAGAAGGGCAGATACAGGTGCAGGTTGTATACTGTGCTGTGCTAGACTCACACAACACACACAATAACTCCTGCAGATGGCTGGATTAGATGACACCAGGGCAGAAGGGCAGATACAGGTGCAGGTTGTATACTGTGCTGTGCTAGACTCACACAACAAACACAATAACTCCTGCAGGTGGCTGGATTAGATGACACCAGGGCAGAAGGGCAGATACAGGTGCAGGTTGTATACTGTGCTGTGCTAGACTCACACAACACACACAATAACTCCTGCAGATGGCTGGATTAGATGACACCAGGGCAGAAGGGCAGATACAGGTGCAGGTTGTATACTGTGCTGTGCTAGACTCACACAACACACACAATAACTCCTGCAGATGGCTGGATTAAATGACACCAGGGCAGATACAGGTGCAGGTTGTATACTGTGCTGTGCTAGACTCACACAACACACACACTAACTCCTGCAGATGGCTGGATTAATGGAGAACTGCACAAAATGGTAGATACAGGTGCAGGTTTATATTGTACTGTGCTGAACTCACACAGCACACCCATTAACTCCTGCAGATGGCTGTATTTATAGAGAACAGCACTTTCCCCACACGCAAATGCCTGAGAAGAACACACTATCCCTGCCTATTATTCATCTTTCCCTGCACTTCCAACACGGAAATGAATGATCAATAGTTCACACTGTCCCTGCCTATCAATCCTCTTTCCCTGCACTTTCCCCACACAGAAATGAATGATCAATAGTTCACAGTTCACACTGTCCCTGCCTATCAATCCTCTTTCCCTGAACGCCGGAACACACTACACAAGGCCGCCGGCGCGGCGGCCTTATATAGTGTGGGGCGTGTACTAAACCCCTTGAGCTATAATTGGCCACAGGCATCCTGCCTGTGGCCAATTATTGCTCTCCTCGCTGCTGGCGCTATGATTGGTCAAGCATGCAGGGTCACAGTGCATGCTTGGCCAATCATCAGCCAGCAATGCACTGCGACTGGCGCAGTGCATTGTGGGCCGTTCGCATCACACAAATTTGATGTGAACGGCCCGCAGAGTTCTGAACTCGACGAGCGGACGAACGGCCGATGTTCAATTCGAACATGGGTTTGAATCGGACACCGGGCCCATCCCTACTCCTGATCCCTGCTATCTGACCATAATACACTCCTTAACCCTGCATTCTGAGCATAACACACTCCTTAACCCTGCAGTCTCCGCGTAATACACTCCTTAACCCTGCATTCTGAGTACAGTGCACTCGTGATCCCTGTATATACTCCTAAATCCTGCACTCTCTTGTAATACTTAAAATATTTTTACGCAGAGCAAAAATACAAAAAATAAATAAAAATAATAGGTCGGTTTTACTGTCTTTTTTGGGGGGGACGGGGGGCACTGTGCCCGGGGACCTTTGACTTAATCAGTGTTGTTCAAGTAGATCTCCATCTATCGAAGGTTGCCTACCCCTGCTATATTGGTTCTTTGATTCCAGTTGTTTTTTTACATTATTTGGAAACCATACAAGGGGCTTTGGAAACAAATCAATTAACCAACAGTTGGAAACTAGAAAACCAAAAAGCAACCCACAAAAATATGGGAAGAAACAAGACTTTTTCCAGAATAATTATCAGCCAGGTTAGGACCAATAAAACAAGCAAATAGTTTCATAGTTAGTAAGGTTGAATAAAGACATCAGTCCATCCAGTTCAACCTGAGTAAGTGTCTACAATTGTCCCTGTACATTGCACACTTGCATCGGTCCCTACCCTCCAGGAGCCCACAATCCAAAGTCCCCATTCATATACTAGGGCCAATTTTTGGACAGAAGCCAATTAACCTACCTGCATGTCTTTGGATTGTGGGAGGAAACCGGAGTACCCAGAGGAAACCCATGCAGGCACAGGGAGAACATGCAAACTCCAGGCAGGGAGTGTCGTGGTTGGGATTTGAACCAGTGATCCTTCTTACTGCTAGGTGAGCGTGCTAACCACTACACCACTGTGCTGCCCAAATGTTATTAGTAAAAAAGGGCTGTGGCTTAGGACTCCAGGGGTTACAAGCCCACAAGCTCCACCAATGGAAATCCAGCCCTTGGAGAAAGTATACACAAATCAGCCATAACTTTATGATTACTGACAGATTAAGTGAATTTTCTTGTCACAGTGGCATCTAAAGATTGGTGGGATATATTAGCCAGCAAGTAAACATGTTGCCCTTGATGTTTTTTTAATAATATATCTTTATTGAAATTTTCATAATAGAAAATGATAGTTTTTACAGAAAGAGAAAAAAAAATTCACAACATGGAAATATACAGTAGAGCTCATAGGAGCCTTAAGTATGTTTAAGTATATTTAGTGATCTACCTATGGATCTTACCATAAATTGCCATAAGAAATATTAAAATAGCATTTCGAGTATATGTTAAGAAATGAAATGTTAAAAACCATGGCTAATATTGAGAAAGAAAAAAAAAAAGAAAAAAACCGAAAGAAAAAGAAAAAAAAAGGGGAAAAAAGCGACAATATGTGCTAGGATTGCTGGGATTTCCAGTATCTCGGAATTATCGCCCTGGCAGCCACTTAAAAGGAATGAAAAATCATCTTCTTGACTCCTGAAACAGATTCTATAAAAATGGATAATAGAGCTATTTGGGGCACTGTCTCTGAGGCAAAAGCACTATATGTTTTAAAAACATTATTCCAAAATGGGCGCAAAGTAGGACAACTCCACCCTAAATGCTGCATTGTACCTACATGGGATAGACATCGCCAACATTGATCAGATGTGTTTGGGAATATTTTATGTAGTATCCAAGGACAGCGGTACCATCTTGTGATGACTTTGTCATTTATTTCCTGTATTTTACTCGCAAAAGTAAAGAGTCCATATACAAGATTTACAAACTTCTTCCTTTGTGAAAATAACTTCTAGCTCCCTTTCCTATTCCATGAAATAAGGTTTATCGGGAAAAATCTTGGTTAGGAGAAAATTATAAAGCAAGGAGACAGTATGTGTAGGGGGGTAAGGCTGTGTACATAGATATTCAAAGATCCTCTTGTTTTTAACAAATTATAGGAGTTACGAAGTTTGAAATACAATAGCCACCTACTTGGATAATTGGGTCAAAGGTTTTAGACCGGTTAAATCAGTAACATCCGTTATTAGAAGTAGAAAATGAGTGATGAGCCTTTGATCGGAACCTTTGAGTGGCGTTAGTGGACTTATGTAGGAAGATAGTAAGGGAATGTTAAGTAAACAGTCCCAGATTTTAAGAGTTGCTAGGGCACAGAAGCCGAACACCCCCAGTTCGGTGTGCAGAACATGCGAACAGATAAAAAATTTGTGCCAACATGCAAACACCATTAAAGTATATGGGACACGAACGTGAAGAATTAAAATTGTTAATTTTAAAGGCTTATATGCAAGTTATTGCCATAAAAAGTGTTTGGGGACCCAGGTACTGCCCCAGGGGACATGAGTTAATACAAAACAAAGTTTTTAAAACTGATGTTTTTTGAGGAGCAGTGATTTTAATAATGCTTAAAGTGAAACAATAAAAATGAAGTATTCCTTTAAATATTGTGCCTGGGGTCCTCTTAGTCTGCCTGTAAAGTAGCGCATCTTTCCCATGTTTATAAACAGTACTGCAGGAAAATTGAATTTCTAAAGGAAATTTCAAATTTCAAATTGCTTGCGGATGCAATGTATTGTCGGATCCCGGCAATAAACATAAAAAATCATTGAAATAAATGGCGTGGGTGCCCCCCCCCCCCCCAGTCTATTATCCAGTCCTTCGGGTCTGGTATGGATATTAAGGGTAACTCCATGCCAAAATAAAAAAAAATTATAAATGTCAGGCTGCAGGAAAAGGGGGGGGAAGGACGAGAGAGCACTCCACTTCCTGAACTGTACCAGGCCACATGCCCTCAACATGGGGAGGGTGCTTTGGGCCCCCCCCCCCCCCCCCTCCCAAAGCACCTTGTCCCCATGTTGATGGGGACGAGAGCCTCATCCCCACAACCTTTGCCCGGTGGTTGTGGGGGTTGGCGGGGCCCCCCCCCATGTGAATGGGTAGGGGTACATTGTAGCATGGATGAGGCACTGATGAGGTATGGATGATCATGGATGAGTCATGAATGAGCCTGGATGAGCACGGATGAGATATGGATGAGCATGAATCAGCAATGTGGGCACTTCAGATCCAGCCCACTCATGCTGCTGCACTGGCTCCCTCCTCTCTGCACACGCTGTACCGATCGGTGAGAGGAGAGAGCTTAACCGGACGCTGGTTTGTTGACAAGTAATCGCTTCGTCATTGGGCGGAGCAATCACACGGTAAAGGGTAAATGTCATTGGCCCTTTAGCCCAATCCGCTGGGTCCGGAGGACCTGGCGATCACGAACACTTCTAGCTGCGCTCCCCAGGGGGCACGCTGGAAGTGTGAGTTCAGGAGGACATCAATGTACGCCCTCCCAGAACTAGCTGACTGCGCTGTAACCATTAATTGGCTATGGCTCAGTCGGCAAGTGTTTAAAGAACCAAAGAAGGAATGTTGAGGGTTTATTGGTACTTTGGTATTAGTTCCACCGGATGTCGTCATTCTTTGATGAAACGCATAGGGTGAAGTGACGTGCTGACATTATCACGTACCTCGGTTCCCGAGGGTTACTTTCTCAATGCCGGCCGGATTGTTTTAGCGTTTCATTTCTACATTGAAGTAAGTGGGATTCTACATTTTTAATAAATTACGATTACGTTTTTACACTATGTGGAACATCTTCTATTTTTAGGTATGATACCATGGAGAGTGTGGTTGGATGACCTTTACCTAAGGGGACCCCGCAGGAACATCTCTGAGAGGCTCTGGCTGGGTTTTTAGCCAAAAGCGCTTTTGACCCTTCTTGATTGAAGGTCCATTCTAGCTGGCAAGCAGGCAATTTTACCATTCCAAGGTGGCGGTGTCTTCTGCGGATGGTGATGGATGGTGACTGCATGTATTTCAACGTGGGTGTCACGTACCTGATTCTGAAGCTGAAATGCTAAAAGGGCTCTCCTTGTGGCTGAGTGCTCGTTGCCCCTTAAGGTGATAGCAGGGAACACTAAGCCCAAAGAAGCAGGGATTGCCAGCTGTGCCACAAATGAGGGATGGTGGTGTGAAGATCTCTCTGCAGGTGGCTACCAGATGAGGTGTGCAGTAGGACCCGGGGGGCTGAAGGTGATGCAGACTGCAGACAGCTGGAAATAGGTTGCAATGGTAAGTGCAGCAAGCTGGATACAGTAGGTAAGTACTGCAGGCTGGAGGAGCAGGCGAGTACTGTAGATAGGTACTGCTGGCTGGGTACAGCAGGTAGGCACCAAGGTGGATCACAGCAGATGGGGCACAACAGAAGGCGCAGTCAGGGATGGTAGCCGAGGTCAGGAAGCCAGTGGTTGGTGGATCAGATATCAGAACCATGGTTAGGCAAGCTGGGGTCATATACAGGACAGGAGACAAGAGAAGATCCGTGAGAAATCCAAGGTCAGAGATGGGAGCGAGACAAGAGGTATCCAAGGGCAGGCTGAGTCGGTAACAGGTGATCATAAAACAAAAAACACAGGAACAGGAAGCAGGAAGCTGAAGTCCAGTCAGCAATGTCCATGTGCCACAGTCACCCTTTTAAAAGGCCAGTGGGCACCAGGATCTGATGTCCATGACTTGCACCCGCAAGCCTTCGCAGCACGTGTGTGCATATTCATGCGGGCATGGCCATATTGGAAATTGGCCACTGTGCCAGGCCTATGGGCATACTCCTCTGGCTCATCTCACAACAGTGCCCCTGCTATGGGCATCCTCCGAATGCCCAAGCATGACCTTTTCAGGATTTCTGTTGAAGAACTAACGGAGCAATCTTGGAGCATGAATATTTCCTTCAGGATCCCAAGAATTCTCTTTGGGTAGGTAACCTTTCCACTTGACAAGGTACTAAGTTTGCATTCCTCGTTTTCTGCAATCAAGAATGGCTTGCACCTCAAATTCAGTTTCCTCACCCACAGTAACAGGTGGTGGAGGTGGGTCTTCCCTTTTTGGAAAATGATCTGGAGAGGCAGGTTTCAAAAGAGACACGTGAAAGGGGCAAAGAAGTTTCAAGTTAGCCATGGATTCCCCTCCTCTTTTTATGGTAGTGCCTTTTATAGTCCTCCTGTGCTTTTGAAATGGTCTCCTGAAGAGCCGATAGTTGGTAAGAATGGAGGTTAGTCTGTCTTGAACTGTGGGCACAGGAGTTTCTGGAAAAACATCAGGTAGAAAGGACGGGTGTCGGGTGATACCAATAGCTGGCCCAGAATGGAGTTTGGTGGCAGCATGAACTGAGTTGTTATAGGCAAATTCTGCTCAGGGTAGCAGAGATACCCAATTATCTTGTGGAAAAACACCAAAGGCATTGCTCTAGGGTTTGGCTGGTTATTTCTGTCTGGGGATGGTACATAGTTACATAGTAGGTAAGGCCTCTCCAGATCATGTTGGTGTACATGTGTCAGTGTCTATAATTATTTCCCATATCCCTTTATGTTGTGTTCTTTAACCAGTTACCAACCATCCCATAGCTGAATGATGGCTACAGGGCGGTTCGATAACTCTGGGAGGGCGTACACTGTCGTCCTCCCAGAAAACCGCCCACGTGCACCCCCTGGGGCGCGTACACAGGAACATCCATGCTCGCCGGGTTCACGGGACCCAGCGCAACACGGATTTCAGTAAAGGACCAATGACAGCGGCCCTTTACCACGTGATCGCTCCGTCCAATGATGAATCGATCACAAATGTAAACAATGCAGGGAAACAGGGTCATCAGGAGTTCATCGCTCTCCTCTCCTCACACCGATGCAGCGTGAGAGGAGAGGAGAGCTATATTGTTATCAAATGTGAGTTTTTTATATATATATCAGTGCCTAGCAGCGCCCAACAGTGCCATCTGTGCCATCTTTACCACCTGTGCCACCTCTGTGCCACCAGAGCCACACCAGTGCAACCAGAGCCTCACCAGTGCCAATACAGTGCACACCAGTGCCACACCAGTGCCACCTGTGCCCATCAGTGCTCGTCTGCACCACATCAGTGCCGCCTGTGCCCACCAGTGCCACCTGTGCCACCAGAGTCACACCAGTGCAACCAGAGCCACACCAGTGCCACTATAGTGCACACCAGTGCCACCTGTGACCATCAGTGCTCATCTGCGCCACTGCAGTGCCTGTGCCCACCTGTGCCACCTGTGTCCACCAGTGCCGCCTGTGCCCACCAGTGCCACCACAGTGCTCATGTGTACCATCAGTGTCACTACAGTACAATCAGTGCTATACCGTGCCATCAGTGCAACTCATTAGTGCCACTACAGTGCCCAATAGTGCACATCAGTACTCTGCAGTGCAGCCTCACCAGCCACCAGTATGGCAAAAAAATATTTTACTAGCGAGGAGGCCTACCGATGAGAACAGCGGGGAGCTCTCTGAGTCTCAGTCCGATTCGGATTCGGCCTATGAACCCGTGACAAGCAGTGGGTCTGATATAGAATCGGAAGAGGAATGTGTGCCCATGAAAAGAAGGCGTTCTGGCGTAGAGCAGCAGCCTAATACCAGCAGAGCAGGGCCATCCACCTCGAGCGCAGTGCCGTCCACCTCGAGAGCAGTGCCACTGCAACAAAGGCCAGGCACCAGTAGGGTGTCATCTCAGCCCTAAAGGGATAGGGGCCATGCCAGCCTTACCTATGCCCTTCAAAACCCCCTGTGGCTTCCCCTTAATCCCTTTTACAGCCCAGCCAGGTGTCCAGGTGAGCACCAATGATTTTGTCATGCTTGATTTTTTTCATTTTTTCCCCCGAAGACTTACTATCGTCCATTGTGGCCCAGTGCAACCTCTATGCACAGCAGTCCATAGTAAGCAACCCTGGTTCTAGTTACGTGGAGGGAACTTACCGTAGAGGAATTCAAAATTTTCTTAGGCCTAACTTTTACTATGGGACTCCCAAAAAAAACTAATTGTACTCCTACCAACCCCATCCACCACATGCCACTCTTCTCATCGATTATGCCAAGATCAAGATACCTTATGATTTTGCGGTTCCTCCACTATAATTAAAACACCCAGTGCCCTCCCCCCGAAATGACCCAGCTTTTGAAAAATTATTTAAATTAATTAATATTTCTCTGAAAAATTTCCCCAGTTATATACCCCCAAACAGAATATGTGCGTTGATGAGTCCCTTGTAAAATTCTCAGGCAGGCTGGGCATAAAACTGTTTATCCCCAGCAAAAGGGCCCGATATGGGGTTAAAATGTACAAACTTTGTGACCGAGCCACGGGGTACATTTACGCCTTTATCCCCCTGAATGTCCAGAGTATATTGGAGCCAGCGGAAAAGTTGTCTGGGAGCTTGTCTATCCATTCCTTGGAAAGGGATACCATCTTTATGTGGATAATTTTTATACAAGCTTGCCCCTCTTCGGCAATCTTCACTGGAGGGACACCCCAGCATGTGGTACAGTAAGAGCCAATAGAAAGGGCTTCCCACAAAAACTCGTCAATGAAAGGCTATGAAAAGGGGAGACACCGTCTTTGCGGAATCAGGAGCTATTGGCTGTCAAGTGGAGGGACAGACGAAACGTCCACATGCTCACGACAATCCATAATGACACCTGTGACGAATCCTGTACTCAAGGTGTCCGCTGTAAATGCTTCCTAAGTCCTGGAACATGAGTCCAATGGATCTGGCTATAGGAACCCCCAAGAACTAGACAACACCAGTCTTGGAGTACATCAGGAATAATTTTTATTTGACATGTCACACAAATGTATACAGCCGGATGACTAAAACCTAACCTAATTAGCATGAGCTAATTATCTTAATCAACACTGGACTCCTTCATTCAATTGCAGGGTTAATTAGCACATACAACAATAGGTGAAATACTCTTTAGAATCTGTGTCAAGCCAGACCAGCCTCATTTACATTATACAAGACAACAGACAGGCTGGATGGAGTTGATGATATTAGCATCTGACAGTGTGTGTCCCAACAGCATGGGACAACACACATTATATATACATATATACAGCATATACATATCCAGAGTATATGTGTCTTGGGGGGGGGGGGCAGCATGAACCTGAATCCAAGTAAAACCAGCTCATAAACAGCACTGTTCCCCCAAATGCCAGGGCCCATAATCGCAAAGCAAGAGGCTTGCATTACGTCCCCTCCAACAGCCTCTGTCCCGGCTAGGTCTGTCACAACACCTACGTGGAAGTCTCCAGAAGAAACGGCCCAATCCAGAAACCAGCTTGTATCTATGACTATAATTTGTTTATGAGAGTGGACGGACTTCAATGATCAGATGATTGAACCCTACCTTCCCACAAGAAAATCCCGTCATTGGTATAAAAAAAGTGTCCATTTATTTTTTCAGTTTGGCCATGTATAACACTTAAGTTATTTACCAAAAATCTACTGAGTCCCCCGTATCCTATCTGCACTACCAGGAACAAGTAATCGCCGCCCTTTTGTACCCTGAAAGCCCACCAGAAAATATTCGCTCTGAATCTGTGAGCAGACTCCATGAATGACACTTTCCTGAGAACCCCCCCCCCCGTGAAACAGGCTACAGACATCAGAAGAAATGCAGAGTGTGCTCCAGAGGAGGAGTTAGAAGAGACACCACGTATTATTGTCCCCAATGTCCTTCCCAACCAGGTCTCTGTATAGGTGAATGTTTCCGCCGTTACCATACTTCTCTACATTATTAGAGAAGTATGCCACGCGCCAACTGGAGGGCATTGGTGCGGGCGCTGCCGGGGATACAGGAACACCCGCTCAGAAAGAACCCCCTCATATACATGGAGTAATCCATCAGAAATTTACACATTTGGGTAAATATCCTACAACATAATGTGATAACATGATATATATCTCGATTTTAAAGGTCAATCGGAGATTAACATATGAAAATCAAATATTGTTGCAATATATATTGTTCTTACCCTCTTTTCTCTAAATAGACAAACTACCTCTGAGGAAGACCCTCATCAAAACGGGTCGAAACGCGTCAGTTCTACTTTTACCTCAAATATCTGGCTGTGTAAAACATACTGCTGTAAAAGTGTCTTGTCTATCAGTGTAATTTTAAATTTCTTTTCTGTATTGTTTTACTATTTTTTCATTTGGGACCCATGTCTTTTTTATCCACCATGTCACATATGCGACATCTTTAATAAAGATTTATATTTAGATTAATACGCTGTATCCCAGAGAACTTTTTTCCAAACGCTGCCAAAAAACCCCACCAATCCCTCCTGGGGGGACTTTTTTCTTTCTTTTTATACCCTAGGGGTGAGCAGCAACCACACCACCTCCAGTTAGTGTCTTTTTCCTTCCTAGTATGGTAAACGTAATTCTAATCTCCTGTCATTTTCCTCCACACCCCTTATGCCACTGCACTGAACTGTACATACCTCTGCCTTCTCTGGAACCGACCCTGGCCTGTTATACGACCAAGCTTCTGCCTAACGCTAAACTATACCTACCTCTGCCTGCTCTAAAACTGACCCTGGACTGTTTGACTATGTTTTTTGCCTGCCTCTTGGACTGATCATTTACCCTGCTTTGCTAGTGGGAACACAGGGGTCTCACAGTGATGTGAGGGGCTCCAGAAATGTTTTTCTGGATGAGGAAAACATTTTTTTTAGTTTTCTCATTCCCAGATTAGGGTCTGGAGACTCGGAGGCTTCAAAGAGATTTGGGTGAGAGAAGCCTCTACCCCTGTTCCCCATTCTTTCCTGGCCTGCTACTTGGACCATGTTCCTGCTTACTACCAGGACCAATATTTTGGCACTGCTGGCAATGTCTCTACTTGCACTGACCCTGGACTGTATATGGACAGTATCCCTGCCTGTACTGACTATGGACAATATTCCTGCCTGCTGCCTGGACAATTTCATTCACTGTCGCTGACCACGTCCCTGCCTGCTGCCTGGATCAGGGCTCTCCTCCTGTGGACAACTGCACTACTAAAACAACAGATAATCTTTTGTTCACCCTTTTCTCAGCAGAATGTATTTTAGGGTGTAATTCTTGGTATGTTCATGCTATGTGTTAGAAATATGAAGGGCCTTCCAAAATGTGATAAATTGTAAGGAAATTAGATGTGTAATTTATGCTCCTAGAACGCCTGAATGTGCTACTTCAATGTTGGGCCTCTGTATGTGGCCAGGCTGTTTAAAAATCTCACACATGTGGTATTGCTATACTCAGGAGGAGTAGCAGAATATATTTTGGGGTGCCATTTTTTCTATGTACATGCTATGTGCTGGAAATATCTTAGAAATTTACAACTTTGTGTAAAAAAAAATGTGTTTTTATTTTTTTCCACATATTCCAAAAACTTCTGGAAAAAAATTTACCATTCAAAAGACTCATTATGGCTCATAGATTATACTTGGGGTGTTTGCTTTCCAAAATGTGGTCACTTTGTGGGCATTTCCATTGTCCTGGTGCTCCAGAGCCTTCAAAAATGTAATAGGTAGTTGAGAGATTAGATGTGTAATTTATGCTCCTAGAATGCCTGAATGTGCTACTTCAATGTTGGGCCTCTGTATGTGGTCAGATTATTTAAAAGTCTCACACATGTGGTATTGCCATACTCAGGAGGAGTAGCAGAATGTATTTTGGGGTGTCATTTGTGGAATGTAAATGCCATGTGAGAGAAATAACCTGTTATAATGACAATTTGGTGTGAAAAAAAAATAAAAATAAAAAAAATCTTAATTTTGCAAAGAATTCTGGAAAAAAAATTGACAACTTCAAAAAAACTAACCATGCCTCTTACTAAATAAAAATAAAAGAAACCGCGCTAGACCAAAAAATGTATAAAATAAAATAGAATAAAAATGAGCAGGCAGCAGCTCAAATGTGGGATACACACACAATAGCAGAAAGAACATATATGAAGCTGCGCCAGTGATTAACCACTTCAGCCCCGGACCAATTGGCAGCCAAAGGACCAGGCCCCTTTTTGCGATTCGGCACTGCGTCGCTTTAACTGACAATTGCGCGGTCGTACGACGTGGCTCCCAAACAAAATTGGCGTCCTTTTTTTCCCACAAATAGAGCTTTCTTTTGGTGGTATTTGATCGCCCCTGCGGTTTTAATTTTTTGCGCTATAAACAAAAATAGAGCGACAATTTTGAAAAAAATGCAATAATTTTTACTTTTTGCTATAATAACTATCCCCAGAAAATATATAAAAAAGCATTTTTTTTTCCTCAGTTTAGGCCAATACGTATTCTTCTACATATTTTTGGTAAAAAAAATCGCAATTATCGATTATTGATTAGTTTGCGCAAAAGTTATAGCGTTTACAAAATAGGGGATAGTTTTATAGCATTTTTATTAATATTTTTTTTTTTTTACTAGTAATGGCGGCGATCAGCGATTTTTATTGTGACTGCGACATTATGGCGGACACATCGGACATTTTTGACACATTTTTGGGACATTTGTCATTTATACAGAAATCAGTGCTATTTAAATAGCACTGATTCCTATGTAAATGACAGTGGCAGTGAAGGAGTTAACCACTAGGGGGCGGGGAGGAGTCAGTGTGACGTGTTATGTTTTTTTTATAGTAGGGGAGCGTGGCTGTACGTCTGACGTCATTGATCGGCTTTCCCGATGACAGGGAACAGACGATCAATGACAGGCAGTGTAGGAAGCGCGGGGAGAGGTTTGTTTACACAAACCTCTCCCCATTCTTCAGCTCTGTAACCCGATCGCGGGATGCCAGCAGCGATCGGGTCTGCTGGTCCCGCGGCCGTGGTCACGAAGCTCCCGACCGGGTCACGAGCGCGCCGCTGGCGGCACGCGCGCGACCCACGGGCAGGCAATTTAAAGGGGACGTACCCGTACGTGCTTTTGCCTGCCCGTGCCATTCTGTAGACGTATATCTACATGAGGCGGTCGGGAAGCGGTTAATAACTGATATAGTAATTAGTAGAAAAAATTATATTGTATGAAAAAGTCATTAGCAGCAAAAATGAATATAACTAAGTCCACAATGTTTAATCATCCAATGACACCTCGGTGACTCCACACATATACAAAAAGTGCCCGACCACGAGATATGAATCTGCTTACCAGATGGCAAAGTGTAAGCAGCGTTTGTGTAGAGTGATAAGGAGTAGCCCTCTTAATAAATACCTTGGAATGTCTACTTTCCAAAAAGGGGTAATTTTTGGGGTATTTGTACTTTCCTGGCTTGTTAGGGTCCCAAGAAATGAGATAGGCCTCAGTACATCAGGTGTGATCAGATGTGATCAATTTTCAGTGAGTGGCACCATAGCTTGTAGACTCTATAACTTTCACACAGCCTAAATAATATCCACTGATTTGGGTTATTGTTACCAAAGATATGTAGCAGTATACATTTTGGCCCAAATTTATGAAGAAAAGTTACTTATTTGCAAACTTTATAATAGAAATTAAGAAAAATTTATTTTTTTTAGAAAATTTTTGGTCTTTTTTTTTCATTTATAGCACAGAAAAAAAACCCAGAGGTGATCAAATACCACCAAAAGAAAGCTATTTGTGTGATAGGACGAAATTGTCATATGGGTACAGTGTTGTATGACTAAGTAATTGTCATTCAAAATGTGAGAGCACTGAAAGATGAAAATTGGTCTGGTTAGGAAGGGGGTTTAAGTGCCCAGTGGGTAAGTGGTTGAGATATAATCCAAGAGTCTTTTAAAGATATCCATACTCCCCGCAGACACCACCAATTGTGGAAGAGAGTTCCACATCCTTATTGCCCTGACAGTGAAAACCCCCCTGCGCAATTTAAGGTTAAACCACTTCTCCAGTCTCATTGTGTGGCCCCGTGTCCTCTCACACTCCCGGAGACCGAATCATTTTTTTTCCTATGTTGGGATCCCGACTGAGATATTTGTAGATAGATATCATGTCCCCTCTCAAGCGTTGCTTCTCCAGCAGGAATAAATTTAGTGTTTGCAGTCATTCCTTGTAATTGAGGTCCTCCAGTCCCCTTATTTGTTTCATTGCCCTTGTTTGGACTCTCTCCAGCTCCAGCACTTCCCTTCTGAGGACTGGTGAGGACTGGTGACCAGAACTGTATGGAATACTCCAGATGGGGCCTAACCAGAGTTTTATAAAGTGGCAGGATTATTGTTTTATCCCTGGAGTATATCCCCTTTTTAATGCATGTTAATATTCTGCCGACTTTGGTAGCTGAGGATAAGCAGACATCAATGTCTAAGGCTCTGTTCTACAGAATCTGGAGGTAAATTGTACTCCTCTATCAGAGACAATGTTTCTTGGCAGGCCATGGAGTCTTACTATCTCTTTTATAAAGGCATGGGCTGTGTCTGCAGCAGAGGGAGTGCCCACCATATGTACAAAATATGACATTTTAGTCAACCGGTCTACTATTACAAAATTAGAAGTAAATCCCTCAGAAGGGGGTAGATCCACAATGAAGATCATGGACAACATCTTCCAGGGGGCATCAGGGACTGGCAATTAGGGATGGGCGAATGGTTCGGGCCAAACATTGGCTGTTCGGAAATTCTCTGAACAACCGAATTAAAAGGTTGTTCAACTGTTTGTTTGGCCCTCTGAACGACGACAATGCACTGTGCTGCTGCACAGTGCATTGAAAACCCTGATTGGGTCAAGCAAGGAAAGCTTTGCCCAATCAGGGCACAGAGCACTATCAGAGCCATGATTGTATCCAATCGTGGCTCATTGCTCCTAATCCCCCACACTATAAAAGTATTATTTCTATAGAGGCCAATTGTAGTGTGATAGCGGTGTGGCGAGAAACATGAGCGTGGGTGCATTTTAGGTTGTTGTATCTCCAATATAGTCATGGAAAGCATGCAACTAGTACATGAGGAGCCGCCCCCTTGGACTTTTTGGGCAGAAAGAAGTATATAAATATAGAAGTATGTAAAAGGCAACTGAGTGCCACTTTTATTAAATACAAAACAGTAATTATTGCCAACAGACAACAATCATTAAAAGAAGAAAAAATGAGGGAGACAAAGCTTCCTCTAGAGGGGTGGGATTTTTAATGGAGATATCAACATCTGTTGTCAAGGTGAAAACACAATGATAAGATTTTATGATTTAAGAAAACCATTAAATTTATTATCGCATAATAGCATAAAAATCACATAGTCATTGTAATTAGACAAAAAGTAATACTTGATCAAAGAAACAACAATAAGATGCTTGGATATGCAGAGGGGCCGACATGTTTCGCAGATTTCTGCTTCTGCAAAGGCACCGCATACATCTATAGTTTTAATCTAGATTACATAAAACATATCATTAATTCCATAATTTGAGAATCATGAATATTGGTCACTTAGTTGCTTAGATGTGTGTGCTTACCCGAGTTGAGACTTCAAAATGCTTTCCCGGACAGTCACAGCGTATTTTCATACAATGGAAAATGAATGAGGAGGGAGAAAAAAAATATATCGCTCCTCTCCACCAAGGGCACCCAAATACAGCCACTACAATACCATAGGCCAGTGATGGCAGACCTTGGCACCCCAGATGTTTTGTAACTACATTTCCCATGATGCTCCACTACACTTCAGAGTGGGAAATGTAGTTCCAAAACATCTGGAGTGCGAAGGTTCGCCATCACTGCCATAGGCCATAGGAGCCAGATCCAAAGCACAAAACACTGTCCAGTCTAAGCATCCAAGGTTCCAAACACAGATGAGCAAATACTTGGCATATATCTAAATTAGGTTATGTACATGTACCACAAATATTTATTAATTAAAAAAAAGAGCATTGGTAGGTGCATTCTTCTTAATATATACACAATACAAACTATAAACCCGGAAAGCAATAATTAATACAAATAATAATGAAGGGGAAAGGGAGAGGAAAGGGGGAAAGGAAGAAAGGAAAAGGAAAAAAGAAGAAGGACAAGGTAAACAGGGGAAGATGAAAAATATACCCTTTATCAAAATTATCTGAGATGAAAGTACAGAGTTTTAGATATTCTGTCCCCCTACCCACTACACCAGTTGCCTACTAGCTAATTCTAAAAATCAAAAAATCTAAAAATACCTGTAGTGTTTTTAAAAATTGATCTTTAAAGTGAATGTCATAATGTAGAGAATAAGATTTCCTTTCATTTGAGCCCAGTCTTGCACACAGATTTACTCCAGCCCTGAGAAATCCTCTTTTATTGTTCAGTTAGAAAGATCTGGACAAAGTGCTAAAAACTTTGTCAAAAACGCCCCCTTGCTGTCAGTGATAGGTGATTTACATATCATGCACTAGCCTAAGAGAGGCACATCCTGTGTAATTATAAAACGTGAGAAATCCACCCCTCCCCCACATAACAAATCCTGTGATCAATGTATCCTCAGAAACACACAAATTGCACTATAACAATCATCAGATCACTGCATGTTCTACTCTGCCCAGCTCTGACTACATACATCTCCCCTATATTCTTCTTGCTGTTCACTCGAGAATACATTTATTTTCCCTCTGGTCTGTGGATCTGTGGTCTGTGCCTGTCTTAGGCTAGTGCATGATATGTAAATCACCTGTCACCTGTCATAACAATTGTTATGTTTGAATTCTTATGCCCCGTACACACGGTCAGATATTCATATGGAAAAAGTCAGATTGGATTATGTTGTCGGAAAATCCGATCGTGTGTGGGCTGTAGCGGATTTTTTCCAGGATCTAAAATTTTCCAACAACAAAATCCGATCCGACTTTTTCCGATCATGTGTAGAGAATTCCGACGCACAAAGTGCCACGCATGCTCAGAAAAAATTTGGAGACGAAAGCTATTGGCCAATGGCCTCTACGTAGTCCCGTCATACGTGTTATACACCACCTCGTTCGAAACGATCGGATTTTCCGACAACTTTGTCCGACCATGTGTGTGCAACACCAGTTTCGGACAAGATCATTTTGTGGTCGGAATGTCCGACCGTGTTTACAGGGCATTTGATTAACGGTTTTATTAAATTCCCTGGCTAATACGCGATTCGATACTCCCACTATCCAACTCTGGTGTGTCTGACCTCCTCCGGGTATTGGTCGTAGTTGACTGGCCTCCTTTGGCCGGATCCTTTGCATGAAATTACACTGTGACTGTCCGGGAAAGCAGTTTGAAGTCTCAATTCAGGTAAGCACACACATCTAAGCAACTAAGTGACCACTATTCATGATTCTCAAATTATGGTATTAATGATATGTTTTATGTAATCTAGATGAAACTATTATTATTATTATTATTATTATTATTATAATACAGGATTTATATAGCGCCGACAGTTTATGCAGTGCTTTACAACATTGGGGCAGACAGTACAATTACAATACAATTCAGTACATGGGGGAATCAGAGAGCCCTGCTCGTTAGAGCTTACAATCAAGGAGGGAGGGTCATGTTATACAAAAGGGTAATAGCTGTGGGGGAGGAGCTAATGGAGAAAATAGTACAGTTCTTAGATGGAGGCAAGATAGGCTTCTTTGAAGAGAAACATTTTCAGGGATCGCTTAAAAGTGGATAAATTTGAAGACAGTCTGACAGATTGGGGTAGGGAATTCCAGAGGATGGGCAAGGCTCGGGAGAAGGCCTGAATGCGAATATGGGAGGAGGTAATGAGGGAGCTAGAGAGCAGGAGGACTTTGGAGGAACGAAGAGGGTGATTAGGTTGGTATTTGGAGACTAGGCTAGTGATGTAGCTGGGGCAGAGTTGTGGATGGCTTTGTAACTTATTGTTAGTATTTTGAATTTCATTTGTTGAGCGAGTGGCATCAAATGAAGGGATTGGCAGAGAGGGGTAGCAGACACTGAGCAGTTTGTAAGGTTGGATGAGTCTGGCAGTAGCATTCATGCTGGATTGAAGGGGGGATAGTCTATTTAAAGGTAAGCCAATGAGGAGGGAGTTGCAGTAGTCAAGGGGAGAGATAACCAGGGAGTGAATCAGGAGCTTTGTGGTTTCATTGGTTAGAAAGGGACGTAGTTTAGAGATGTTGCGGAGGTTGAGGCAAGCTTTGGAAAGTGATTGGATGTGGGGCTGAAAGGAGAGTTCAGAGTCCAGGATAACACCTAGAAAGCTGACATGTGGGGATGGGTGGATGGTTATCCCATTGCTCTTGACAAATAAGTCAGGGGGAAGAGGCACGTGGGGGAGGAAATATTATAAGCTCGGTTTTGGACAAGTTGAGTTTGAGGAAGTGGTGTGACCTCCATACAGATATGTCTGTTAGTAAATTAGTGATGCGTGAGGAGACTGATGGAGTGACATGAGGGGTGGAGAGATAGATTTGTGTGTCGTCAGCGTAGAAATTATATTGAAAGCCGTGAGAGGCTATCAGCTGACCCAGGGAAGAGGTGTAGATTGAAAATAAAAGAGGTCCAAGAACAGAACCTTGGGGGACCCCGACAGAGAAAGGAAGAGGAGTGGAGGAAGTAGAAGTATGCTTGCCTTTAAAGAAGCAGAATTCTGCGAAACATGTCGGCCCCTCTGCATATCCAAGCATCTTATTGTTGTTTCTTGTATCAAGTATCACTTTTTGTCTAATTACAATGACTATGTGATTTTTATGCTATTATGCGATAATAAATGTAATATTTTTCTTAAATCATAAAAACTTATCATTGTGTGTTTACCTTGCCAACAGATGTTGATATCTGGTAAACAAAGACAAAAGGCCAAACGCTGCGCTAGAAAAAGATGTAAGAAACCTGAGATGAATCAGGTAGGATAAGCTGCCAGCACCAAAAGTCTAGAATACAAAGCTCAAAATCATGAAAATCAAAATACGGGTGCAGTGCTATACAGATGATAATCCCAATAATAGAAATGACCAAGAGGGAAAGTTATCATAGCAATGATAATCCCAAAATTAGAAATGACAAAGAGGAAACGTTAATATAACAACATTCTGAACTGGTGAAAACTGTCTAAAATAAAAAAACTAAAGTAGAGTACCAACTCAAATGAAAAAAATAAGAATAACTGTAAACAAATACAGAACCTTATAGCAATGAATCACCAATGAAGTGCTAAATACAATAATAATATTAAGATGCACTAAATGCACATACGTGAATAATAAACATACATATAAGAAAATTGGCATAAATGATTTGACATATAAAATAATTAATCTCAAAAAACCACATGTGAAAAGGGTCTAAAAGAAAAGAATAAAGCAAAGTCCCAAATGTAAGGTTCTGCATTTGTTTACAACTATTCTTATTTGTTTTTATTTGAGTTGGTACTCCACTTTAGTTTTTTATTTTAGACTGTTTTCACCAGTTCAGAATGTTGTTATATTAACTTTCCCTCTTTGTCATTTCAGATGTTGATGTCTCCATTAAAAATCCCACCCCTCTAGAGGAAGCTTTGTCGCCCTCATTTTTTTTTCTTTTATCTATCATCAGGGATTCGGAGACATGCATCTGATGCTGGAAAGTGCCCAATTATCTTTTTCTTTATATATAGACAACAATCATTAAAAATTATTTATACAAAGTACACCAATGGAATTCATAATACATGAATATGCATATATAACAAAATATATCTAACCCAAGGCTAATAATAAAAGTACTGCCAAAGTTAAACTGAGGTCAGTGCATGGATATAGCATACATCCCGACATGTTTCGGAAGTCTTTATTGGTACATATTTTCCTTCATCAGGGGAGATTGACTTGGGGTGATTTTATCTTTGTCTGCAACACAAATGTAACACATAATATGTGTGCAGTGCTATGTAACAACACTTAACATCATATACATTTTTTGTGTATTATTTTAAGTCAAAAGTACTTACATATGGATTTCATGGAGACAACATAAGAAAAGCAGAAAAAGTTAAAGTGGCATGTACACCACGTTGGCTAGAAAGACTCAGACAAGGACCTGCACATGTGCGACTGTGCAGACAGGAAGCAGCTAAGTGCTTTACACATGTAATCCTTATAATTTGGTAGTACTGCATAAGACCCCTGTCCTGTGGGTATGCATGTGTAGATATTATCACTTAGAAGTCAATTGATATTGGATTTCTTGTATTTTGTCCCTTTCTCTTTTCTTTTTTCTTTTTCCTTTTCCATCCCTTTTTGTAATGGCAGCCTATCAAGGCGACCAGTGGGTGACCTTTAATTTTAAATTGCACTATGATTTTGAGCAGGCATAGTCTTTAGAATCTGAGTTAGCATCAGTTATCTCCAAATTAATTCAAACTTTGGAGAAAAAATCTTCACCTTATTGGCACATTAAAATTTTTGAGGAATATATTACTGAAAATGTAAATCCCTTTGGGCTTAAAGTCCAAATCTTTCCCTCATTTGATAATATTGATCCAAACTTCAAAACTGTTTGGGAGGACAATTTGAAATTGTGCTCCAAGACAAATATGTCATTATTAATTGAGGAATACCGCAAACGCATGACTGATTTGGATGCCAAATTAGAGAAATTGCAAAGCCAAATGTTACCCTTACAAACACATGCACTCTATATATAGTTTGAAGAAAAACTTAAGGTACATCTGGAGCAATTTAACAAAAATGTTTTGATCAAAAAGGATAGAAAATTCCAGCGTGATAGGAGGGCAATTAAAGATGGTAAAGCCTACAAATGGCAACCCAATCAAAACTATAGTTTTTCCAAAATACAAAATAAATATGTAAATGCATATCCACAGTACGTTTATTCATTAACTTCTCACTCTTACCTTCCAACTCAGTGTAAAGGTCATAGACGACAAAAACGTTGCAGTCGTGGTGACGAGTCACATGACAAATCTTTCCATATGGAGGGTTCTCCCCCACAGTCAGGTAACAGTCACTATAGTCAATATCGCCATAATGCCAATAGTGGTGCATCAGATACACGTACTCCAGTAAGTCACTCTGGATCATCTTTAAGCACCTCCTCCACTGCACCAACTACTTCACGCCTACTCCAATTACCTATTGGTACTTTTTTAGACCAAATGAGAGGTCGAACACAGACTCATCAAAGAAAATCCCAAGCACATCCGTCCAAGTTACACAAACCCAATCTACAAAAACAAAAACCACGTTAAATGTTGTAAACTTGTCTTCACATTGCCTTAATCAGTTTGAGGTTGCTGTCCTTGCACGTGGTCTCACCTTTTGCCCCGACTCAGATCTGGACAAATTTGGAGCCATCAAGGACATCCATCTCTTTAGGCTCTGTTTCCACTACTGTGAGTTGTTGTACGACTTGACACATGTGAAGTCGCATGACAAGTCAAAACCCATTGTGACGAAACGTCCCTACACTCCTCTTGAGTGCTTTTGTCATATCCCACTTCCTCCCAGTCTGAATATAGATCTCAGATATTCCAACCGCTCCCAAGCACCAAACGAGACGAGACTTGCTTAGTGCTAAAATGGACTGATTTTTTAGAACCAAAATGACAGTATTTATAATAAAGTAAAAGAGGAGATCCCTCCTCCTGCTCATATTACTCTAACAATACACCTGTAACAAAATGAACATAAACTAATTAACTAATCCCTTTAAGCAGCCGATGTGACTCTGTGCCCATCAGGATTTCACTACAGGTGAGACTTGTTGTCACCGAGCTTCACACATGTTAGATGCTAATATCATCAACTCCAGCCACCTGTCTGTTGTCTTGTATAATGCAAATGAGGCTAGTCTGTCTTGACACAGATTCTAAGGAGTATTTCACCTGTTGTTGTATGTGCTAATTAACCCTGCAATTGAATCTGACTAGCACAGATTATAGTGGGGTTCTCCTTCACCCTGTGCCCCTTAAAATCCAGGGCCCATAATCGGTTGGCAAGAGGCTCGCATTTAGTCCTCTCCAAAAGCTTGTGTCCCAGCTAGGTCTGTCACACATCTCCCCTTTCGGCAGGAGACTAACACAGGAGGAGACCCCAGGCGGGTTGACTCCGAAGTTAGTCAGGGGTTCCAGTCCTCTAATGCTGGTATCCACACAGTACCCCAAACAAATTGTTCCAAACAGAGTATTACTCACCCAGCCAACCTCTGCCTCTCTTAGAGAACATATCCGCCACTGGGGAGAGGCCTGGACTGGCCCTTCTCCCTGTATTCTTTTCAGCCGCTGGAGAGAAGACAGGGTGACTGGGCTCACTCCATCATGCTGTTGGGGATCTGGGCCGACCACCCAGCATCCCTGGGGTATACAAGTGGAGACTGAAGTCCCATCCACCAATATCAGCTCAAGCTGCAGTTGTGAAGTGCAGATTGCATTCTCTCCTTGGGTCCGGATCTGCTGCTCAGGAGTGACCACCACCTCCTCACCCTGGGCCTCCAGAACTGCCACAGGTGTGGGGCAGAGGTCTTGGACCCTCTGTCCAGTTGCCAGCACTTTAGCTGGGTTGGTGTCATCATTCTGGGGCGCCATCTGCTGCTGGACAGTGTGACCGATTTCCCCAGCTTCCTGAAGCTGTAGAGACATTGTAGGTGCTAGGCAGAGGCTAGCGGCGCTCTGCCCTGCTGCGAGTGATTCGGCTGGGAGTAGCAGCTTTACTACCTCAGCTTGTCGCTGGAGAGAGGGGCCAACTACCCCGACTCCCTGAAACTCCACAGTTGTTGCTAGTGCTGGACAGAGGTGGGTAGCACTCTGCCCTTTTGCCAGCACTTCTGCTGGGGACTCCACATCCTCCGCTCTGGTTAACCGTTGGGGCAGGAGGCTGGCTTTCTCCACTCCCAAATTGTGTAGCTGCCATTGGGAAGGGGGGCCGGCTGCTTCCTTTTCCATTCCCTCATCTGGCTGCTGGGGTGACATGTCTGTGGTATTGTCTCCCAGGTGCACGGATCTTTGCTGGGGAGGAAAGACCACTTTCTCCACCCTGGCCGACTGTTGAGGAGGGACAACAAACACCTCCTCTCCCTTCTCCCCCTGTATCTGCTGCTGGGAAGTGATCACCACCTTCTCACCCTGAGCCTCCAAAACTGACACAGGTGTGGGGCAGAGGTCTTGGACCCTCTGTCCGGTGACCAGCGCTTCAGCTGGGGAAGTTTCTTGTAACTCCACAGATACTGCTGTTGATGCTGGGCAGTTAGCAGAGCTCTGCCCTGTTGTCAGCACTTCAGGTTTGGGGACAGCAATCTCCAGAGTTTCTGCTGCCGATTCTCTGGCATGCTGCTGAACGTGTTCTAGCAGTTTCCTGTATGCCCTTTCCAGATGCTGTTCCTTCCTTAGCAAATGGCCCAGATCTGGTTTAAGCTCTGAGACCCCTGCAAGACCGAGCATTGCCTCTCTATATTCTCGCAGGTCCTCAAGGGTAGGTTCCCCTTCATCGCCAAACACAAAACGATCTGTAAGGCTCTCCCACAGCAATCCAGGGCCTCCAAAGTCATATCCCTCTGGAGAGCATTCTGTTGTCTCCCCTAAATATCCCTGCTCTGCGTTCCACTGCAGAGCCCGATAATGATTGTCCAGCTCTATCTCCTGCTAGACCAGCCTGTCCAACTCAGTCACCCATTGCTCCTGGGGCCGCTCTCCCAGGAATGCCATCCGCAATGCCCGTTGGTCACTGGCCCGTTGCTCTTGGGTTGGAAAGAACTTGCCCTGTTTTATACCAGCGAGCTGGAGGGCTCCAATCCAGAGCTCCACCCGAATCTGCTGCCTGAACTCTAGGCATTCATCCTCAGACACAGTCCTTGTGTATGCTGAAAGGACGATCCGCAGCAGCCCCGGGAACTCTGATGCCAGGTCCATATCTCCGCTGGGGTGACCGAAGTCTGCTATCCTGATCTTGGATCCAGGTGGAGGTTTGGATGTCCCAGACTCCAGGAAGCACAATCCCACTGCTTGCCAACAATGTGACGAAATGTCTCTACACTCCTCTTAAGTGCTTTTGTCATATCCCACTTCCTCCCAGTCTGAATATAGATCTCAGATATTCCAACCGCTCCCAAGCACCAAACGAGACGAGACTTGCTTAGTGCTAAAATCGACTGATTTATTAGAACCAAAATGACAGTATTTATAATAAAGTAGAAGAGGAGATCCCTCCTCCTGCTTATATTACTCCAACAATACACCTGTAACAAAATTAACATAAACTAATTAACTAATCCCTTTAAGCAGCCGATGTGACTCTGTGCCCATCAGGATTTCACTACAGGTGAGACTTGTTGTCACCGAGCTTCACACATGTTAGATGCTAATATCATCAACTCCAGCCACCTGTCTGTTGTCTTGTATAATGCAAATGAGGCTAGTCTGTCTTGACACAGATTCTAAAGAGTATTTCACCTATTGTTGTATGTGCTAATTAACCCTGCAATTGAATCTGACTAGCACAGATTATAGTGGGGTTCTCCTTCACCCTGTGCCCCTTAAAATCCGGGGCCCATAATCGGTTGGCAAAAGGCTCGTATTTAGTCCTCTTCAAAAGCCTGTGTCCCAGCTAGGTCTGTCACACCCATGTATTTCAATGGTCCCCGTTCTAATTGGTGCAACTCAAGTCACAGCGACTCCAAAAAAGGTTCTTGCACTACTTTGTTACATCTTCAGAGCGACTTTTTCTCCATAGAAAGGAATTAAGTCGCAATGCAGTCGCATGTACATGTCTGACACCACGACCTTGTTACGAACTTCCACGGAAGTCTACGGAAGCACATGATCTCTGCTCCTCCCAAGTACATCACTATATTGATGTACGTGAGTGTGGAAGACAGCAGGAATTATGCCTAGGGCTAGAAAGAACAAGCGACAAGTTCATGACAATGAAGAAATTATTCGGCTTGTCAGACAAAATCCGGCAATATATGAACTCAGAGATCCAGGTTACAAAGATCATGTAAAGAAGGAGAGAGCATGGTTGGAAGTGGCTTGCATATATTATGATACCTGTGACTCTTTATCAGCTACAGAACGGTCTTTAAAAAGTAAGTGGTTGATATATGCAGCACTTTGTGGCTGCACCTATTAAAATATTCTGCAACCAATGGGTGTGCGTTCACAATGTGCACTTTTCTGGGTGGGTACCGCTTCTCCTGATGGGAGATCACAATGGTTTGGCAGGAGGGAATTCCCTGTCAACACTATCTGTGTTGATGGTGGAATCTAGCTGGTTTCTTTCCTGCAACCTGTGGCTGCAGGAAAGTAAATCTGTGTGTGTGTGTGGGCCACCAAATAATATTTGCCCATGGTCCAAACAATATTAAAGCTGAAATATATATATGAGGTACCGGCACTAATTATTTGTGTTTAGTGGTTGTATAATGTTTATTTTTTATTTTTGATGTGCAGCAGTTTTGTGAAATTATAATCACCCACCAGTGATTATTTCAAACCTGTGGTAAAAGAAAGAAAACCGAGCTACCCTTTATTATTGGTGCTATTTCCCAATTTTTACCCCCCTTCAAAGGTGCTGTGTGTATAAGGATATACTAGTTCTCCCTAATAAAATAGAGTTGATTACAAATCGTTAGAGTGTGATTACCACCATCCCTTCATGTGGTTATAAAGTGCTATGCCAAAAAGTGCTCTGTGCTATTTTCTAGTTGCAAATTCCAACCGCAATGATCCTGTGCTTCATAGAAAATATTTCAAAATGATGTTTTTACAATGTTGCAAGGTACATACATCTATGTCAATGGTGTCATCAATAGCATTAGATGTTTCAGCATACAATCACAATATACAGAGATACAAGTAAAATATATAAATAAAAATGTTTTTTTTTTTTTTGGGATGAAAATATACTTGGAGATGTGATTTAAAAAATATAAGTCATTAAAGATGGCCCCGTTAACAGCCTTCAGCACATGACAAATTATGCAGGTGTCATGGATAATATATCTAACAAAACAACAAAATCCTGCAAGCCTTAAACCCCCTACCAATTTGCCACTATCAAGCTGCAAACGTTAAACACGTCTCGTACATTCGTGCACAATAAAACAAAAATAAATATACGCTGCGCTGGAATGGCTATGCGCTAAATAATCTGTATCTTACTCTATAGTTATAGATCCACAAGAATATAATAATGTGCATAAAATAGTAAACATAGAACTGGTGTAAAAGTGCAAGTGCAAAATATAGCAAAAACAAATAATGTGCCCAAAATCTGTAAACGCACAACTAAAACGCACACCTAAATATAAAGTGCACAAGTGCCAATTGTGCCAAAAAAACTCTGTGAGGTTATATGGACCCCTTAAAGTTACAAGATGCCATGCACAATAACACACCAGGAAATAAAATATCAATAATAATAATATTAAATGAAAAAAGTGCTAAATGCATACATATGTGATAGCAGACAAAGACATGTAAGAAAAAGTGCAAGTGCATAAACCATGTGTAGCGGGGACACTTTGACAAGTGTGCGCTATATGTGGAAATTTAGTTTTTTCCTCAGAACAGTAATGGGGTTCTGAGGGTTAATTGTGCAGGTTAACTTTGGCATCAGTTTGGCTGGGCTGTGATAGGGGTCTGCCTGGTCATGGGTACAGTGAGGTACACATGACAGGCTTAGAACCAGGCCTGGTTGGACGTCTTAGGTATTAGACTTCCCCGGAGCCAATCAGTGGGTGCGCCTGGCCCCGCTGTGTAGTCTGTGTAGGAAGGGTACTTAAGGTGCTGAAGTCAAGTGCTCGGGGGGGGTCGGCCGCAGTCCTGTTTCCTGGTCCTGGACCGGGGTAGCCCCGCGAGGGGTCCCGTGCCTGGGAACGCTTGCCGTCCCACAACATGGTCAGTTTGACTAGCCCCACAGGCCCGCATGGTCTGGGGCAAGGATCCGTCTGTTCCAGAGTCTCAGAGCCGGTTAGCCCGAGGCCCAGTAACTGAAGGAGGATTTAAGGCGTCCTGGAGTGCTCTCATTACTGGAGGGGCACCACAGCTCATATAGGTGACCGGGGGAGGATTCTTCGGAGGAGGGCCAACAAGCTGGCATCTCAAGAGGAGCCTGGTTGCTGAGTTGTATGGACACTAAAGAATCCACACTTCCACAGTACTGCCAAGGAGACAGAGAAAGTTCCAGGTACTGTGAGAAAGGTTCCTATTCGCCTTAGGTTGCAAGTTCATTCTGTGTCAGAGACTTTTAACAAGTTTCCAGATCACATTGTCAGCTGCCATACCTCTGGCTAGAGGTTTGTCTGGCATTGAAGTACCCAGCTGCGAGTGTCTACTCTCTGGGTTTGATTAAAGACATTTGCGGATGTCAGCAGTTCAAGGTGCCTGAGTTTCTTCACCCTTGCCCTCTGTTCCTATCTGAGACTGTGTTTTGTTGGATGTTACTACTGCAAGAATAAAAACCTTCAAAAGGACTTTTATTGTGTCAGCATCCAAAGTTGTTGGGTACTAACCCTGGGAACCCCTGGACATTCATCAACAAGCCAAGCGGAGGTAACCGATAAGCCCAAAAGTCAAGGCCGCCCCATCAAGGGTTATGGGCGCTACACATACAAGTGTCTCTATATTATTAAAAAACAGTTATTTGTGGCAGCCTGTCTTGGGCTGTGATAAGAAACACAAAATGTTGATTGATGTGAGACTAGATGCAGGTGACATGATGTCCGGTGATCTTGACATGCTTGTTACATCCAACTGTGGCTCTGAGTCATGCATAGGTGAAATCCGAGAACCCCTTATGGTAATAAGCTCACCTCAGAGCATGTGACCAGCTTTTACACTGAGTCAAAACACGCATATGAACCACTATAGGGTTCTCAGCTGTTTTACTGGATCAGTAGTATTCTCAATGCAATGATCTCAGAGGCGCATGAAAAAAGGAAAAAGACTAATGCCCCGTACACCCCGTCGGCAATTCCGATGACCATTTCTGTCGGATCATTTCCGTCGGATTTTGTCCAAAGCTGGTGTTGCGTACACACGGTTGGACAACGTTGTCGGATATTCCGGTCTTCAAGAACGCCGTGACGTAAGCCGTGTTCGACGGGACTAGAAAAGGGAAGTTCAGCACCACGTCCGGCACCCTTTGGGCTCCTTCTGCTGATTCCGTGTTTATCGCGTGTTAGTAGAAGTTTGGTTACATTCGATTTGCGCTTTTCAGACTTATGCTTCGGATCGTTACTGCTCTTCAGTTTGTGCTTGTCGGTGCGTATCTGTTTATCAGTGCGTGTACTCAGTTCGCATTTGTTGGTCATTGCGGCCTATATCTTGATATCTTCTTGATATAGGATGCTTTGATTTTCACTGCTTATTGTCTGCACGTTTCTGGTATTAATTTCGTTCTTTCAGGCCTTGCTGTTTATCGGTGCTTTCTGTTTGTCCGTTCTGACCAGCCGATCGTTTGGAAGCCATGTTTCGTGTAGGTACACATCGTAGAGTTCATGCTGTGCAGGGGCTTGGTGTTGGGCTTTTAGCTTTGACCCAAGCCCAGTCATGAACAGGGCGAGGAGGAGTTCATGGACCAAGAATTGGTTGCTCCAGCGTGACCAATTCTCGACATGCCTTTGCTTCGTAAGATCCGGGAGAATAATCCTGATGATTTTCTCAGGATGACGGACCCCGTTTTTCACCGTCTGTTGGCTTTGCTGACCCCTTTTATCAGCAGGCAGGATACCTGCATGAGGCAAGCCATCACTCCGGAGCAGAGGCTTGTTGCCACGTTGAGGTACTTGGCGACACGGAGAAGCCTTCAGGACCTGAAGTTCTCCACAGGTATCTCTCCCCAGGCTCTGGGTATCATTATTCCAGAGACCTGTTCTGCCATTATCCAGGTCCTGCAGGAGGAATATATTAAGGTAACATTTCTCCTTTACTATTCCCTTCTATGTATTTACTGTTTGCTAAAGTCTTGTATCTCTTTCCTCGTTCCCTAATTACCAGGATTGCAATATGCTGTAATATGCTGTGCCCCTTTGTCCTCATGCATGCTGGAACCTTGGAATGTTTAATTTTTTTGTCCTTCATGCCTTTTTGCCTTCACTTACCTCCCCAGCATGCATTTCTGGGCCCATATACACCTATGGCCTAGTCACCTAGCAATGTATTTTGTCTGCTCCATAGTATTGGATTCCCCTAAACACCCTGTCATGAAGATCCTGGCAGAAACCTGAACCCTGGCCGTCCTGGCCCACAGGCACCACTGCGCATGCGGCCGGGGCGCGTGCCCGTGTGCAGCCGTGCATGGGCGCGTGCACAGGGAGACAGGTGCACGCTCTTGTTGGCGCCAGGTAGCCTATTTAAACCTGGCCTGAGCAGACGGTCCCCGCTGTCTGCTCTACAGCGTTGTGGTGTATGTAACCTGATCCTGATACCTCTGTCCTGTTTGACCCGGCTTACCTGTGACTATTCAGCTATCTGCCTGTACCCGACCTTGGCTTGTTGTGACCATTCTTCTGCTTCATCCCCTTGTACTTTGATGCCAGCCTGATTCCTGACCCGGCCTGTTCTGATGAACCTGATCACCTGTATTGCTCCAGTCCGTTCTGAAGTTCTGTTTCCTGTGCTGAACCTGATCACCTGTATTGATCCAGTCCGTTCAGAAGTTCTGTTTTCTGTACTGAACCTGATCACCTGTATTGATCCAGTCCGCTCTGAAGTTCTGTTTCCTGTGCTGAACCTGATCACCTGTATTGATCCAGTCTGTTCCAAAGTCCTGCTTCCTGTTGGCTTGCTTACCCGTCCAGATCCGGCCTGCTTTGCTATCCAGTCTGCTAAGCTGTTTATCCAGACCCAGCCTGCTCTGCTATCCTGTTTGCTTGCTGAACCAGCTTACCTGTCCAGTTCCGGCCTGCTCTGCTATCCAGTCTGCTAAGCTGTCCATCCAGACACAGCCTGCTCTGCTATCCTGTTTGTTTGCTGAACCAGCTTACCTGTCCAGATCCGGCCTGCTCTGCTTTCCAGTCTGCTAAGCTGTTTATCCAGACCCAGCCTGCTCTGCTATCCTGTTTGCTTGCTGAACCAGCTTACCTGTCCAGTTCCGGCCTGCTCTGCTATCCAGTCTGCTAAGCTGTCCTTCCAGATCCAGCCTGCTCTGCTATCCTGTTTGTTTGCTGAACCAGCTTACCTGTCCAGATCCGGCCTGCTCTGCTTTCCAGTCTGCTAAGCTGTCCATCCAGATCCAGCCTGCTCTGCTATCCTGTTTGCTTGCTGAACCAGCTTACCTGTCCAGTTCCGGCCTGCTCTGCTATCCAGTCTGCTAAGCTGTCCATCCAGACCCAGCCTGCTCTGCTATCCAGTCTGCTAAGCTATCTATCCAGACCCAGCCTGCTCTGCTATCCTGTTTGCTTGCTGAACCAGCTTACCTGTCCAGTTCCGGCCTGCTCTGCTATCCAGTCTGCTAAGCTGTCCATCCAGACCCAGCCTGCTCTGCTATCCTGTTTGCTTGCTGATCCTGCCGGTCCATCCAGACCCAACCTGCTCTGCTATCCTACCTGCTAGACCGAACCAGCTCACCTGTCCAGATCCGGTCTACTCTGCTATCCAGATCACCCACCTCGTCCGCTGAGTTGACCTTGTCACTCCACCGGTCTGTTGATCCTGTCAGGCACCCGTGCTCCTCCTCACTTCTGGGTCTCCTGTCATCCTACCAGGGAACCAGGAGTGGGAGACGCAAGGGAGGTCTCTCTCTGCAATATCGGGCTCGCACCACCAGGTACGTGACACACCCCCTAAAATATCCACAAATGTTTTCTGTGTGTCTTACTTCATGCAGAGTCCCCTCTTTTTTAGTTTTTTTGGTGGGCCAAACTCATTTGGAACCCCCCTCCCCCAACTGCTAGGTAAGCTGATACCAATCCTCTATCTGCTGGCTTTGCCAAGCTCAATACACACTATACCTACCTCTTTAGTGGTCAGATTTAGGGATGAATTCAGCAAAGCATGTAGTACAAGGGCCTGCCTCAATACTTTCAAATGAGAAATGTTTTTTTTTTTTTTTACTCCTATTATTAGCTTGATAGGTAGGAGCAGAATGTCAAAATGTGCTTCCATTTATGCATTTTCTTTTTTTTTTAATTTGGGATTAGGACACTTCTTACCTGTCCGGTGGGCTGCCAATTGTGTTAAGTAAGGAGGGTCTGGCCAAACTATCACACATTATTTAGGCATTCAGCTCTCAATGAAGTGGATAGGGTTACCTGTCCAATACCCCCCTAGTTTTTGGCAATGGCCCATCAGAAGTGGGGGGAGTGATCAGGGGTGAGGAATCTGCTAAGGGGACCTTGTACTTTGGTTTGTAAATACTTTTTCGGCAAAATTTTATTCGGATCTTGTTCCAAAATGTTTCCCTATAATCTGCTTGCAATGTTTATGTGCAAAATTACTACATTTTTTTTGCTTTTTTGACTCCACAGTTTCCTTCAATGTCACAGGAATGGCAGACTGTGGCCTCCCACTTTGCCAGCCGTTGGGACTTTCCTAACTGTGGAGGTACAATTGATGGGAAACACGTCCGCATTGTCCCACCCCCCAACTCGGGGTCATACTATTTCAACTATAAGGGGTTTAATAGTATTGTGATGTTGGCGGTGGTGTCGGCGACATATGAGTTTCTCTATGTGGACGTGGGGAAGAATGGCCGGATGGTGGTGCCATTGTGCAGACAGAGTTCTACTGGCATCTCCAGAGTGGCAAGGAAGGACTCCCCTTCGTCTTTGTCGCGGATGAAGCGTTTGCGTTGTCAAGCTATCTGATGCGGCCTTTCCCGATGAGGACCCTCACCCCGGTTCAGAGGGTCTTTAATTTCCGGCTGTTCAGAGCCCGAAGAGTGGTGGAGAACGCATTTGGGATCATGGCCAGCCGCTTCCGCCTCTTTTTGACACCTATCCACATGGTGGAATATAAACTGAACCACATTGTGCTTTCCTGCTGCATTTTGCACAATTTTTTAAAAAGGCATTCGACAAACTATGTTGTGTCTGTTGGCCCTGATGCCGACATCCCACAAAATGCCACCCTGACAGCCCTTGAAGCTGCACGTCCTGGCTTGCTCCCCCTAAACGCCCACAAAGTCAGAGAGAGATATATGGAGTACTTTGTGGGTAGGGGGGCCATTGATATGCCAGACAATGTGTGAGAGGCATTTTTTAATAAATGTATTTTGGAAACTGAACTAAGATTTGTTTTCATTTACTGCTTAGGTTTCTTGTAGGTGTGTTCTAGCTTATTTTATCGTTTATTTTTGGGCCTTAAGCTTCAATAGTGTAAACGCACTTTCTGGGCGAGAGGAGGTTACAGTCTCTTCTTCCTTAAAATAATCTTCTCATGTTGTGGGTCTGATACATACAATTTTTTCTAGTTTAGGTATGTAGTGCATTACTGACCCAAAAAATACTCCTTTTCAGCACCATGACAGAAATGTGTGGATTCCTGAAAAGGGCGTGATAGGTGGTTTATTACAAAGCACTGTGGGTGTAATTTCCAAAAGACAAATCCACTATGCACTACAAGTGCACTGCAAAAGTGCACCTGAAACTGCACTTGGACTGCAAATTGGATTTGCCTTTAGTGAATAACACCCATTGTCACCAAATTCAACAACTTTTTACGCAAATAATGCTTTTGGGGTTTGGAATAAGGAAGCCAAACATTGTTGATACGGTAAAATTTTACTTCAAGCACATTCACATGTGCCTTTCAAAAAGGCTTTTCCAAAAAAAACACATATTTGGTGTTTATAACATTCTTTAATAACATTAATAACTTGGCGCATTTGTGTAAACAGGCATGTATCAAAGCAGAACATACTGAACACAGGAACTTACAAAGTTCAACTTTGAAAAGTGAAGACAAGATCAGACATGACTATGTCCAAACTGTGTTGATCTTGCCTTCATTACATGGGGTGTCACCCCTGAAAAAGCCAAATTTAGAAGATGCACACAATTTGGGGATCAAACTGGGCATTTTATGCAAGAACCCATGCCTAGAATGTCAAAATGTGCAATCTCCCATCATGGGGATCAATGTAAGTGTTTTGGGGGTGCAACCCCTTCACCTCAGCCACTTTAGTAGTTAGTAAGGGGTTGCACCCACAAAACGTTGTCATTGATCCACCATGATGGGAGATAGCACATGTTGACACACTGTGTGCATCTTCCAAATTTGGCGATTTTCTTACGTTAAAATAGTTTTTTTGAAAACCCAAAAATGTCTGGTAGCTAGTTTGTGGTGTTTCAGATTTTCCCTAAAACATCAATGATGTTCTTCATTTTTTGTTGAACATCATTGATGTTTTTCTTGATATCATCTAGATCCCGATTGCACACCATTATCTCCCCAATGAGGATGTGTGCACTTTCACTGGAAAAATGTGATTCTTCTTCCACAACATCCACATCACCTAAAAACAAACAAAAAAACACTGTGTTTTTTAAAGATGCAGGCATACATTGATTAGCTTATCTGAAGCTGTGGTCTCCGAAACTCACCTGTTGTGGTGACAATTTCTCCAACTTCTACAATCTCTCCTTCCTCCTCCTCCTCTGCTTCTGGTGTTGGTATTTCCCCTTCTTTGGGAGGTGTGGGGTCCCTGGTGTTCTCAGACGTCCCGAGTCTTCTCTCCCCTATGAGAATGTACAAAAGGAATACTTAGCACACCAATCTATGAGGGCAGAAATAGGAAATCTGAAATATTGCTTGGAAGTGTCGTACAATTGTGATTTTTGGCCAAGTTCAAAGCCAAAAAACATTAATTTTGACACTTTGTAAAGCTGCAATACTTATTACCTGTTTGGTGCAAGTTTGTCAAATGGAGACACCCCTATAGTATCCACTGGAGCACATGTGTGGGACACCCTAATAAAAAGGGTATTTGGGTGTCCCAGCACTAGTGCTCTAGAGTGTAAACAGCTACTGAGTCACCTCTCCTTTACACTGAATCAAGTTTGCATTTCATTCTATTACAAACCCCTATAGACAACAAACTTCCTTTGACTAGAAACAGGCCTGAAGAAATGTAGGTAACTCTTTTTTTTTAAATTATATCATCTTTATTTATTTTCTTCATTATCATACAAAATACATTCTCTACTTACATGATACATACGTTTAAATAAAATCCATTTCTCACATTTTACTAGAGGTACCCTTCAACCTTTAACTCTTTTTACCCTACCTATCCCTCACTCCTGACAGCTAATATATTCTCTCTTTCCACTCCACCCCATCCCCCCCCCTCCCTTTCTACTTAGTGGGTTTACAAACTTATCCAGCCATGGTCTCCACATTGTTTCAAACTCTCTCAGGTTTCCTCTCCTTATATACACTGTTCTTTCCTTCCATATTGTTTCTGTTGTTAATCTTATCCATTCTTCTACCGTTGGGGGTTTCTCGGCCTGCCACCTCTGCGCTATTAACTTTCTCGCCTGAAAAAGACCTCTCATCACCACATTGACTACAAAGGTTCCGCCATTTATTCCCTCATCCAGTCCTAATATACAAAGTCTGGGGTTCATTTCTAGCCTTACATCAAGTACCATGTTCAAAGTATTAAGAATTTCTGACCAGTAATGGTGCAATTTTGGGCACTTCCATACCATATGCGCTAAATCCCCTGTGTCCTGACACCTAGGGCACCTGTCATCCGTTCTCCACCCGAACTCATATAGTCACTTAGGTGTATAATATGTCCTGTGTAACAACATCAAATATGAGACCTTCTGAGCGGGCAAGACCGATACCCTGTGTCCTTTCTCCAGTATCCTCATCCACTGTTCATCTGAGAACGTTCCAAATTCTTTCTCCCAATTCCCCCTACTCTTAAGCCGTTCTGGATTTTCTATACTACCTTCACATATGTACGGATAAATTTCTGCTATGAATCCTCTACTCTTCTCTTGGGAGCCTATTCTTTGGTACACCGGGGAATTATTCCAAATTGGACCTTGTTTCTCAAATTGTCTATTTAAAGCATGTCTAATTTGTAAATATTTGTAAAATGAATGTTTGGGTATATCATATTTCCCTCTCAGTGCTGTAAATGTTTTTAACCGCTTCCCGACTGCCTAACGACGATATACGTCGGCAAAATGGCACGGGCAGGCAGAATCACGTACCTGTACGTGATCATGCATGTGCCTGCCTGTGGTTCGCGCGCGCGCCGCTAGCGGCGCGCTCGCGACCCGGTCGGGAGCTCCGTGACCCCGGCCGCGGGACCAGCGGACCCGATCGCCGCTGGTGTCCCGCGATCGGGTTACGGAGCTGAAGAACGGGGAGAGGTTTGTGTAAACAAACCTCTCCCCGCGCTTCCTACACTGACTGTCAGTGATCGGCGGTTCCCTGTCATCGGGAACGCCGATCAATGACGTCACACGTACAGCCACGCCCCCCTACAGTAAAATAAACACAACACGTCACACTGACTCATCCCCTCATCCCCTAGTGGTTAACCCCTTCACTACAACTGTCATTTACATAGGAATCAGTGCTATTTAAATAGCACTGAATTCTATATAAATGACAAATGTCCCAAAAATGTGTCAAAAATGTCCGATGTGTCCGCCATAATGTCGCAGTCACAATAAAAAAATCGCTGATCGCCGCCATTACTAGTAAAAAAAAAAATATTAATAAAAATGCTATAAAACTATCCCCTATTTTGTAAACGCTATAACTTTTGCGCAAACCAATCAATAATCGCTAATTGCGATTTTTTTTACCAAAAATATGTAGAAGAATACGTATCGGCCGAAACTGAGGAAAAAAAATGTTTTTTTATATATTTTTTGGGGATATTTATTATAGCAAAAAGTAAAAAATATTGCATTTTTTTCAAAATTGTCGCTCTATTTTTGTTTATAGCGCAAAAAATAAAAAACGCAGGGGCGATCAAATACCACCAAAAGAAAGCTCTATTTGTGGGAAAAAAAGGACGCCAATTTTGTTTGGGAGCCATGTCGCACGACCGCGCAATTATCAGTTAAAATGATGCAGTGCCGAATCGCAAAAAGGGGCCTGGTCCTTTGGCTGCCAATTGGTCCGGGGCTGAAGTGGTTAATATCTTTCCCTCATACATCTGGGCCAACTTATCTATCCCTTTTATTTCCCACTCCTTAATTTTCCCTATCATCTCTACTTCCTGTAAGCTTTTATTATTCCAGAGAGGGACATATTTTGTCATACCCTCTAACCCCTTTACTACTTTTACTGCCTTCCATACTTTTAAAGCAAGTCTCACCGTGGGGGTTCTATAAAAAAATGAATTTGCCTCAAGAACTTCTACTATTGATTTATGCGGGGTTCCTACAATCATTAATTCCTTGTTACTTCCTCATGTCATAGCTCCTATATGTTGCAGTTGGGCTGCTAGGAAATAGCTCCGTGGGTGCGGTACTGCCATCCCTCCCTTTCTTGTTGCTAGTTGTAATATTTGTAACCCAATCCTAGGCTGGCCTCCCTTCCATATGAGTTCTCTGAACATCATATCTATCTTTCTGAACCATTTTTTGTCTATCCATGTCGGACAATTATGCAACAGGTATAGAAGCTGTGGTTGCCACAGCATTTTGATCAGGTTACATCTCCCTGCAACCGACAATGGGAGGCATCTCCAAATTGCGATTTTACTTTTAAATCTAGCTAAGAGCGGTACTATGTTATCATTTATGTAGTTATTGGGATTCCTTGTTATATGTATGCCTAAATATTTCATTTGTTCAACTACATCTAGCTGTGAAATATCCTGTATACTCTGATTCCCTAAAGGATCTAAAGGCATTAATGTGGATTTCTCCCAATTAATGGTCAGTCCAGAGATTTTGCCAGTCTATGAGGATGTTCATCACCTGCCTGAGGGATTGCCCCGTATCCCCCAGGAAGAGGAGGACATCATCCGCATACAATGCAATTCTCTCTCCCCCCCCTGCTCTCCGGAACCCCTGCATATTCGTGTTTGATCGAATTACAAATTCCATTGCAAGAGCAAAGAGCAGGGGGGACAGTGGACAGCCCTGCCTTGTCCCTCGCTCCAGTTGAATCCCCTCGGAATATTCCCCATTAACCCTGATTTTAGCACTAGGACCGTTATACAGGGTTTTAATCCATTTAATAAACAAAGGGCCAAATCCAAATTCCCTCAAAACTCGCCACAAATATCCCCATTCTAAGCTATCGAAAGCTTTAACCACATCTAAAGCCATAACTGCCATTGTTCCTATGTTCTCAGTTGGTATCTGCAGGTTAAGATACAACCTCCTAATGTTCATACTGGTGGATCTACAGTGTATATATATATTTATATATATATATATAAATCCTGTTTGATCAGGTTGTATTAGTCTAAAGATGATTTTATTTAGTCTGATTGCCATTACTTTAGCTAATATTTTAGCATCCGAGCAAAGTAGGGAGATAGGTCTATAAGACTTGGTCTCTAGCGGGTCCTTCCCCTCTTTATGCAGAACTATTATCGTTGCCTCTGTCATAGACGTCGGCAACTTCCCCTCCTCCTTTGCCCAGTTTAATACCTTAAGAAGCTCTGGCAGTAAAATTTTCCCATATTGCTTATAGGTTTCCGCAGGGAGACCATCTGGCCCTGGTGATTTCTGATTGGCCCTTTCTTTCACCACCAGCTTGATTTCCTCCGGCGTTAACGGTGCCTCCATTGCCTCCTTTTCTTCTTCAGTGAGAACCGTGATTTCAACATTTCTAAAAAATGTGTCCACTTCCCCTTCCTCCATCGTCCCTCCGGATCTGTATAATTTGTCATAATATACTCTAAAGGTATCTGTAATTACTGACGTTTTTGATGAGATTTCTCCTTTCTCCGTCCTGATCGCAGGGACGGTGGAGGGAGAGGAATTAATTCTCACTAAGTGTGCCAAGATCTTTCCAACCTTTTCCCCCTCCCTATAGGCCACTTGTTTCTGAAACAGTCTCTTATTCTCTGATTTCCTAATAACTACTTCTTTGTATTCCTGTTGTTTAATTAGCCATCTACTTTGTTTTTCTGGGGTGGGGTCTTCAACGTATTCTCTTTCTGCTGTCATCAGCTCCATCTTACTATTATTCTCCCATTCTCTTGAAGACTTTTTGATTTTTGAAACTAGTTGAATAAGGATACCTCGCAGATAGGCCTTCAGTGCATCCCACATTACCCCTCTTGTCACTGTCTCTTTATTAAACTCTATAAATTCTTCCAATTTTAATAACACCTCGTTTGGGTCCCCTATTATTTCGAACCAAGCTGGGTTCATCTTCCATATTCTAGGAGGTCTTTTCCCTTCTAAATTTATCGAAACAATCAACAAGGCGTGGTCTGATACCCCCCTAGGCTGATATTCTATATCCCTTATTGTTTGACATGCTTCTCCATTTCCCAGAGCTAAATCGATCCGTGAAAGTGTAGAATAGGAACTTGAGAAACATGAGAATTCCAGCACACCTGGGTTTCTCACTCTCCACATATCAAACAGCCCCACTTCTTGTAAAAACTGGTATAATCGGCTCTCATCTACCTTCTGCATCTGTGCACCTAGAGGAAACCTATCTAATTACGGACTTTAACGGACATGAAGGGTGGTGAGTGAGTGAGGAACGTGAGAGTGAATATTAGCTCCCTCCACCCTCCCTTCTTCTGATATGGTTCCGACACGCCGAGATACAGAGCCTTCCTGAAGCCTATGTGACCCCTCCTTTGTAGCGGCGCACAGTGCAGACTGAGAGAACCTCCGGAGGTTTCCGCAAGCCAGTCGGAACTGTCAGGCGGGGATAGCCGAAGCTAAGCCGAGCGTGACGTCACACGCTGCCTTCTGCCCGCCGCTCGCGCTGAGAAGGAGAGAGCGGCGGGAAATTCGAATTAACACACCGGCTTCTCGGGCAGCCTGTATGCCGAAGGAGAAAAAAAAAAAAGACATAGAAGGAGGAAGACTCAAGAGACGAAATTTGAAGCTCTCCTGGAGACTACAAGGAGAAGGTGAGCAGACAGTATATTGTTTGCTGAGCTTTTAAGCCTGTACAGCTTTTCCATCTCCAACTGCATGTGGAGGACTGCCCTTTGCTAAAAATACAATTTGTGCAGTACAAGTGTGCTTTGCTTGTTGCCTTGCTTCTTTCTCCCCTTAACTGCAAATAGAGGCTGCTCTATGTGAAAATCATAAGCTGTACCTGCTTTTTTTTTTGCAACTGCAACTTAAGGACTGTTTTTTTTTTTTTTTGCAAAGCGTAAGTTTTGTGCGTTGCCATGCATGTGAGCTACCTCTTTGTTAATTGCAACTACCGGACTGTCTTTTATAAAATGTAAGATGTGCACTGTGATGTGTATATCTGCCTGTCCCCTTTACTAAAATACAATTGGCTACGGACCTGTTCCCTTTTTTTTTGTGTAGGTGCAGTGGGACTGTAAAATATAAGCGGTGGGCTACACCTGTGCTGATTTCTCCTCCGACTGAAATTAGAGGAGCGCTAGCTGTCCCCCTTTTTTTTTTTTGCAAAGTATAAGCCCCGTAAGGTGCTGAGCATACAGTATTTGCCTACCCCTTTTCAACGGTAATCTTTATGTAAAATATAAACTGTCGGCTGTGCATATGAATTTGCAATCAGAGGTCGGTAAAAAATCAGCTGTGCTGTGCGGCACATAGGGAATAGGACTTTTCCAACTGCAACTTGATTACAATTAGAGGACTGCTTTTTGCAAAAGTACATGCCAGGTGCTATATTGAGCATTAGTGCCTGTCCCCTCTTAACCGCAACTAGAGGATTGGTTTCTGTTCTTAGTTTTTTTTTTTCTGCGTTTTTTTCTTCTGCTGCTGCAAAAAAATATATATATAAGCTGTATGCCGTGCAGGGCCTATGCGCCCACCCCCCTTTTTTTTCTCAGAGGTTAGTTTTCAGCCAAAATCTAAGCTGCAGGCTGTGCTCCCTGGTTGCCTCTGAAGCTTTATTAAAAAAGGAAGAAAAAAACACAAGGAGAAGGTGAGAAGGCATCTTATGGTTGTATGGCTTGCTGTGTATACGTACTCGGTCCCCGAGGGCCCTCCTAAAGTTGCAAGGAGAGGGTTAGAAGACACTGGACTGGGTGCTGTGCATATGCACGTGTTTAATCCCAATCGCAATTAGAGGACTGTGTTCTGTTAAAAACATAAGTGGTGGTGTGCATACATAGCTGTCTCTTCTCAACTGTAATTAGAGGACTGCTCCGGTTTAAAAATATAAAGTGCTGTGTGTGGGAGCCTACCCCCCCTAAAAAAATTTAAAAATACAAATTAAACTTGAAGTATATGTTAGGCTCTGTATTTGTCTCTTACCTTGACGGGAAAATACGTATTTGGTGTTAGGCGGAAGCACAAGGAAATATCTTTGAATTGGAGATTAAAAGCCTACTTTAAATCTACTGCCTGGCTAGATCGGATGCTGGTGTGGTAATATGTCAGCAAGGAGAAGAGCGGATGAACAGGCCAACCAGGAGAATGTTGGGACACAATCATTAAGATCAGCCAAAGATAAGGACAAGGAAAATGCCAATGGATAGAAAGAGCCAAGGACAATCAAACAACCCAGTAATGGCCCCAGGTGGGGTAAAGAATTCGACCAACAAAAATCTGGGGGTCCCGGGAAATTAGAACTGGCCTCGGCTCAAGCATCAATGGCAGAAGGAGAGCGGACACTAAAGGATGTACTGGAGGCGGTTAATATATGCAAACAGTCCCTAGGGGAATTATGTGGTCAAATGAAAAATATTAAAGATAAACTGTCATTGATGCGCCAGGAGCTTGAAAAGACGGCTGATAGAATAACAGCAACTGAAGGGAGAATTAGTCAAATCGAGGACGACATGTACCCATTGAGTCAAGAGGTTAAAACTTTAAAAGAGCAATCGGATAAATTTGCAGGAAAATTGGATGAAATGGAAAATAGACTCCGTAGGGATAATGTGAGGCTGGTAGGCCTACCAGAAAAGAGTGAAGGATCCGACCCGAGTGTATTTATGGAAAAGTGGCTTATTGAAGTATTTGGAAGAGAGACATTCTCACAACAGTTCTCGGTTGAAAGGGCACATAGGGTCCCGTTCAGACCTCCACCTCAAGGAGGGCACCCTAGATCCATGTTAAGGAATTTTTTTAACTTTAAAGATAAAGTAATGCTTCTCCGTAAGGCTAGAGAGATGGGGAATATCTTTTTTAATGGAGCTAAAATTTCACTGTATCCTGATTTCTCACACGATTTGCAGAAGCGTAGAGCAGATTTTATAGAAATCAAACGTAGACTCCAGAAATTTGATGTTATTTACGCATTATTGTACCCAGCCCGGCTACGTGTGGTAGCTTTGGGAGAGACCTTTTTTTTTGATTCCCCTGCAAGTGCGACAACATGGTTGGAGGATAGAAAAGATCAATAACCAAAATGAGGGGATAACAGGATTAAGGGAAGAGGAACAAACATAGAGGGACAGGAAGGGATGTGTTTTAGAGATAATGTATACATATGGATTGGAGGGTGGCGGGAGCTACATAGCACGATAGAAAGGATAGGATTGGTGGGAGTAAGGATAAAAATATATTGTCTGGTGTCTGCAAGGTTGGGGAGGGAGGAGGGCGGAGGGTGGGAGTGGATTTGTATTCAAGAGAGGGGGGGAGGGAGGGGAGGTTGGTAGGTATGGGATGTTTGGTAATGGTCACAAAAAAAGCCCCTAGGGATAACCTAGAATGGTATAGGGGGGGGGAGGCGGGGACAACAATGTAAAAATTGGAAAAAATATGTAACTTATATGAAAGTAAGCGACAAGCTAAAAACACTGACAGATAAATATTTAGAAGAAAGATTCACATTTTTTCACTTAGAGGGTGTTGCCTGATGCGGTTATGTGAAATTTCCATTAATATATGTGAAATATTATGAATATATCTCTTTTTGCTTGCAGCTTTGAAAGGTGGGCAAAAGCCCGCCTCCCAAGCTCTTGTGAACTGCAGACATTGTGGTGCCGAGACTTGAAGGACAATGGGGAGCCAATTAACATTGTTTGTCACCTATTCACTATAAACGACCCCATGCCGGGATAAAGAATGAAGTAAGTCTCACCCCAAGTTTCATATTTAAACTCCCTGGGACCAGTAAAGTATATTTTTTTACATCACTGGTGGGAGTTGCCTGTAAGGGGGCTGGCTTAGACTCTAAGCCAGCCAATGAGAAATCAGGCTGGTTTTTGGTTACTCTGAGGAAAGGGGAGGCAGCTCGCTCTTTCCGGGAGAACCAGCAAGCGAGATGGACCCAAGGTAATTTCTCCAGTAGCAGGGGAAGGTATGCCCTGCTACTTGTAACTAAACATGCTTGTAGATCACGGTCTGAAGGAATATAATCTATATTCCTTCATATATATATATTTTATTTCAACCTAGCATTTTCTGCCTTGATGTGCTAGGGATTTGTGTATTAGCTAGACTTTTAACTACCTGTAATGAATGTTATTATATTCAAAGCTTTTCCTCCTGGTCAATAGAACCCTCATTTAACCCATATCATATTTTGTGATTGATAAATCAGAAATAGAGATTTTAGAGGTTACAGATGGCGACCACAAAATCAGGACAGGACGGAAGGTGTTTGAATTTAATATCAAAATCGATGTATTAGAGATTAAGGCTAGTAGTTGAACTTAAATTGAGTCAGTTTGTTCAATCTATCTAGGAAAAACTATAGCTACATTTTAATTTTTTTGGGGGTTTAAAAACTGTGGTTTTGCTGAAGGTACTTAGTAGTTGAACTTAAATTGAGTCAGTTTGTTCAATCTATCTAGGGAAAACTATAGGTCAATTTTAATTTTTTTTTTGGTTTAAAAACTGTGGTTTTGAAGGTACTTAGTAGTTGAACTTAAATTGAGTCAGTTTGTTCAATCTATCTAGGGAAAACTTAAAAAATAAAGTGGGTATTAACTCTAAAAATGAGAGAGGATACACCACATATTTTGTTTTGCATAAATATCCCGTAAATTTTAATTGAACAAGTTCTTTGGATGTACCATTTACAAACCGGTTTTATGTTGTGGGGAGGAAGCAACTTGGCGGGAAAAAGTGTTATTTCTTTTTATTATTTTTTTTAATGCTCACCAAGCTTAATTGCTCTCTCTAAACCATTGTTTGAGAGTGCTGCATGGTACATGTTTCATTGGAAAGACACCAATTGAGTGGGGTCTTGGTATCCTGTTGAAAAAGTTTCAACAGATTTTTAATTTAAATGGTCTGTCCACTAAATGCATAATATTTGTGTATAGGACAGGAGAGCAGTAATATTCTCATTGTTGTCAGTTAAAGTACAGGACTGTGGGAGTCTTGTTGCTGAATGCTGAAGCTAATATCTGAGAAAGATTATTAGTATAGGGTAAAATAAGGTGCATTTAGCATACTGTATTATACCCTGATTTTTTTTTTTGTAGGATGAAACCTTACCACAAATTTGATATTCTGAGTTTGTGCTAGATTTTTAATTTTTTTATGTCTAAACTGAATGGGTGAACTTTGGTGTAAACACGGATGTGTTTACCTTTCTATTGTAAACCAAGAGGGTTATTCACCCTATTTGATACTTGTGGCCCTACTATTGTTCCTATTGTCCCCTGGGTCTATTGTGTTGGGGGTGTAGGCTCAAATAAGGTAAAATACGGACTATTGTGAGTGGATTTGGAGTGTCTACAGTAATCTAAAGGATTGTTTTATTGAAAGCTGAAAATATACAGCTATATATCTATATATTTATATATATATATATATAGATAGTTTATTTATTTTTATTTTTTTCCTTTGCACTCCACTTTACTGTATTTTCAGGATTTTATTTGATTTTAATGTTCGTTTTCCCAACTTCGTTACAGTAATCTAAAAAGGACTGTATAGTACAGGGCAACATTTAACTTAAACTATTGACGGGTGGGTAGAGGATATAGGTTATTCGGATAGCCGCCATAGGGTACACTCTCTCTCCCCCGTGCACATTTTTTTTTTATTGCATACATATTTGCACATATTTATCAGTGGATATTGGAGACTGGCAAATTACAAATTAGGGGTGGATGCTTATACCCCCAGGGTTTGCCCTCCCTTACACTCATTTTATTATCTCAGTATAGGCTCTGGGTTTATAATACACTGTCTAGGAGGGGGTGATAGGTATATGCTAGTACCGCCAGCAATTAGGTCTCTACTTCCACCCCTCTCTCTTTATTATCGTACGGTCTAGTCAAGTACATTCTAATATCCTGTACCTGGACTCACAGGAAGCGCCAATTTTCCCTATTTTGTACCAATCATTTAAACTTGCCTCTTAGGGGGTCAATTTTTTTTTCTTCTGGAAAGGCTGCATACCTGGATTACTTGTCCCTAAGCGCGGAGCTGTTTGTTGTTTTCAACATTTAACTTAAACTAGCTTACAAATTGTGCATATTATTGGTTGGTAATGGCAGCCATGTCCCGTCTAGAAGTCCGTAGCAACTTCTACTCTTAAACAGAACAATGTCACAATGTCACAGTTGCTACAAACAATTTCAATTCTTAAATCCTAAATGCTACGGCATCTACTTGTGCCTATGAAATTGGGGACAATAACGTATATGAAAAGTATGGGGGAAAGGAGGATATGGATCCTAATTCTACTTTTCCTGTGGCGATGGGAGAAATCGCAGAGCCACAAGAAAATCGAGAATGCACCATGGTCACAGAATTTGGAGCAAGACAAGTTCCCCAACATTGTCAAAATTAAAAATAATGCACACATAGGTGTGAGAAGTCTTAGTGACCAGAATAAGGCATCTTCTAGCACAGGGCAGTGTGGGCAATCTACACATACCATAGATTGTAATACAATCATTCCGTCTGGAGTAGGTGTTAATTTTAACAACTCCTTGAAAGGTGAGAGCTCTGGGGTAAATAGCCCTAGATCTCTTAGGAAGACAGGAAAGGTGGTCAATCAGCCTAAAACCACACCAGTTGTTAAGGGATACCTTATTACTTTACAAAAGATAAAGTGCTATACATTCCAATCTATTAAAATAAATTATGTATTGTTTGCTTTAAAATAGGTTAGAAAAAAATTGGGAAGAGATTAACCACTGTTGTCTATAAAGTTATTTGTTTTCAGGTTAAGTGAATTCCAGAAATGATATGTGCATATCATTTAGCTGTACAGAGGCAAAATACGCCCCTAACAAGAGGGTAAGGTATAAAGGCCCATTGTTTTTTTCCTCTTTCTCTTCTTTACTTTGTATTCTCCCAGAGGTCGGAAACGCCTAGCAATTCATTTGCAATTACCAAAGCTTTATCCAGAATGTATGGGATGCATTTGAAATGAATGTATACGTGTGAGTGAGGGAATGCATGGGTAGGAACTTTCCATGTGTAAACCATGATTTGTTTTGTGATAGGGGGTGCACCCAACATTGTTTTATGGCCATCAATAAGTGTGATCACACTAATGCGCATGCGTTGTACTGTTTATGATTATTTTATAAAAATTTGTTTTTTTTCCCGTTTATAAGGCGCTCAATACTGGTACCAGTTTAAATTTATAACTTTTGGTTTTACAAGTTTAAATGTATTCGCGAATAAATAACCTGTGCACAGATATGAGATTTTTTTTCCCTTCGTTCGTTTTTTTTTATGTCCTTTCAGGTGGCTTAGAGTGAAGGTTCATTCACTCTGACACTTGGAAACTACATGATACATTACTTTGCACATTGTGGCATCTTAGGCATTCAGCAGGTCTTGTGTTGCGTGTTGTTTTCCCTTTCCAAATTCACTCATGTGAAGATTATAGGTCTACATGTTGTATTCTTAGAATGTAATTATTTATAAACTCTACAGATTTTTCCTATAATTTTTGGCTGTCACAGTATAGATATGGGTGTGGGTCCTGTTAGGCCAGTATGAACCTCTCAGAGAGGTACAGTGAGATGTTATTAATGATTTTTAAGTTTTGTATTATAGGATAAATGCACAAACAAGGACGGATGATTGGACCCAGATGTGTACCCAAATACACATAAGGACCTTAAAGAACATAATTTTTTTTTTGGATGTTCTTAGGAGAAGCCTTAAATATAATTAATTACAGGCCTAGCTAAATTCTAAACACTGGTTTGGGGCAGTCTGTTTCAATAAACAGATGTCCTACCCTCTCTAAAAACAACTTTTTGTGGCCTTTTTGACTTGCAAATGGGTTTGCACTGAGAGTCAATTGATATGTTAATCACAACCGGGAGAGGGGGTTGCCTTTAGTATAGCTACAATGCTAAAGGCAGTTTTTCAAATGTTTTTTTTGGGTTAACAAGACACAGATTTAAGCCTCTTCAACAAAGTTAAAGTTTGGGCCAGCATTCAATCTGTATGGTTTTATTATTTTGTTGTATTTTTTATTTTATATTTTAATTTTTTTTAATCTATTTTTTTTTTTTGTTTGATTTTCTTCTTTTTTTTTCTCTTAAGGGAAAGGATTTTTATTTTTTGTTTGTTTCTTTATTTCTCTCCTATATCACCTTATTTTTTTTTTTTTTGTTGGTGATTCTTCAGTTTTGCGTGACTATGGTCAAATAAAAAAAAAAAAAGAGGGGAGTGAGTATGGGGAACACTACATGGAGAACATTTAAAGCGATTAGAAATGTTGATATAGAATATTAAGGCTTCCCTGTAGCATTTTGGGGATGGGCCAAGTTCCAACAGGTGTTAGTTTTCTCTTATGACATGGGATAATCGTTTTATATGAATTTAGGTAGCTATTTATGGTAGCTATTTATCATGACACTAGTAATATTAGGCTTTAACAACAGTCATGTGACTATTTTCTGTGTAAATGTGACATACAATCCTCTCTACAGTTCTAACAATTGGGCAGTCCTCAGATGTGGTCATTGATATTGTTTTTTTTTTGTTGGTCAGGTTTTCCTTTGTGTGCCATAATAAGTCAAAGAGCATTGCGTGAATATAATATAGATATACTGGGACTGGTGCGACTCATAGTAATTGGCAAATAGCAGGGAGTATAGTACAATTGTACTTAAAAGTATTTTAGTTTGATTGTTCCTGAAGCCACTAGTGACTGGTGACATCACACTTATCCATATTCTGAAATCAAGTTATTTTTGTCTGCGTAGATGACACTGCCTAATCTGCACATAGAACTCTCATAGTGGTGACCTCTTCTGTAGCCTGCTAAAGGCCGGACGGTACAGTAGCTACCCATGGTAGCCAAGGACGGAGCTATATGCCCAAATGTTTGGCACCAGCACGGAACATAGCTGCAGTAAAAGGAGCTAGTGGTGAGTTGCGATGGCAACAAGACCACCCTGGACACTTAAAGTGTCACACACACAGTGGTATTCAGCAGAAGGTGGAGCAGAGTTACTTGCAGGCATATGACAATGGAGGAAGAAAGATGAGGGGTGAAATCAGAAACCTGGCATAAGGACGTAAACCTAAACCTAAAATTGTTACACATGTCACTGGGAAAAGGGTCTCACTTTATGTTGCAGTATATCTATGGCAATTAAAAGGTCCTTACTGCTCAGACTTACCAGACAAGCATTAATTTGAATACATATGTCCCAAATGTACTTGTGTATCTCTTTCTCTACCTCTGTCCACATTAATAAAGTATAATCTTAGAAAGCCCGGATAGCTGTTCCAAAGGCCATTACTGTATGCTGTATCCAACTGGAATCACCATGGAAGGCTGTCCCAGAAGCAAGGGCAACATGACCAGATTGACATTATGGACTTTCGCACTATTATTATTGGACAGTTGAGAACAAGGATCCTCATGTTTTTATTTTATTTAAAAAAAAAATTTCTTCCCCCTTCATTTTTTTTTTGGGGTGTGTTTTTTTTTTCTCTTTATTTATCATATGATTTTTCTGTTATTATTATGGACTTATTACATCCAGAACAAGTGATGACTACCGATACTGGGATCCAGAAATGTGAACTGTAGAGATGGAGAGTTTAGAAGGTTTTTTTTTTTTTTCTTCTCAAAGAGTTTTATTTAATTTCAGAGGGCAAAGCTGAAAAGTTCCAAATATTAAAGAAGATTGCACATAAACCATTATTCTATGTGTGGCCGAGTCTCATATACTCAACTGGCCACAAGGGGCCATCTGTTGCCTGATGCGGTTATGTGAAATTTCCATTAATATCTGTGAAATATTATGAATATATCTCTTTTTGCTTGCAGCTTTGAAAGGTGGGCAAAAGCCCGCCTCCCAAGCTCTTGTAAACTGCAGACATTGTGGTGCCGAGACTTGAAGGACAATGGGGAGCCAATTAACATTGTTTGTCACCTATTCACTATAAACGACCCCATGCCGGGATAAAGAATGAAGTAAGTCTCACCCCAAGTTTCATATTTAAACTCCCTGGGACCAGTAAAGTATATTTTTTTACATCACTGGTGGGAGTTGCCTGTAAGGGGGCTGGCTTAGACTCTAAGCCAGCCAATGAGAAATCAGGCTGGTTTTTGGTTACTCTGAGGAAAGGGGAGGCAGCTCGCTCTTTCCGGGAGAACCAGCAAGCGAGATGGACCCAAGGTAATTTCTCCAGTAGCAGGGGAAGGTATGCCCTGCTACTTGTAACTAAACATGCTTGTAGATCACGGTCTGAAGGAATATAATCTATATTCCTTCATATATATATATATTTTATTTAAACCTAGCATTTTCTGCCTTGATGTGCTAGGGATTTGTGTATTAGCTAGACTTTTAACTACCTGTAATAAATGTTATTATATTCAAAGCCTTTCCTCCTGGTCAATAGAACTCTCATTTAACCCATATCATATTTTGTGATTGATAAATCAGAAATAGAGATTTTAGAGGTTACAAGGGAAACACTAAGATACGATGTAAAAATGGGAAAAAATATGTAATTTATATGAAAATAAGTGACACGCTAAAAACACTGATAGATAAACATTTTGAAGAAAAGATTCACATTTTTTCACTCAGAGGGAAATATTAAGATGGGCGAAGGGTTCTCTTTTTCACAAGGGTTTTTTCCTCTTGTTAAAAAATGTATTTTTCCTCTTTCCTTTCTTTTTCTTTCTCCCCCTTTTTTTTCCCTCTCTCCTTTTCCCCCCTCTCTCCCTCCTTTTTCCCTCCCTTCTATCCCCTTGGTATTCTGTTCAATGTATCAATAGGGATCCCCTTTTACATTGCTTTTTCTCCCTGATAGTCTATGCAGACTAGGGTATTGAATATCGGCTCCTGGAATGTACGGGGGTTGGGTACACCGGCCAAGAGAGCAGCTGTGGTAGAGACCCTGGAAAGGAGTGACGTAGGACTGATCTGCCTACAGGAGACACATCTAACCCAAGACACCAAGTTACTAAATCAGAGTAAAAATATCAACATCAATACCACTCAGTACACACCTCTTATTCAAGAGGAGTGGCCGTGATGGTAAGAAAAGAGGTGGGGTTCACCTGTCGGCAGACCAGTATAGATAGGGAGGGATGGTATATTTTTCTGCATTGTGTAATAGAGAATCGAGAATATGTTCTTGCAAATATTTATATTCCTCCTCTGTTTAAGCTTGATGTTATGTATAGCCTAATAGAATTCTTAACAGATAAAGCTGGGATACCAGTCATAGCAGTAGGGGATTTTAATGAGGTCATTAATGTAGGTAACTCTAACTTCACCAAACATCGTATTATAAGTGGGCGAACGATCGAGGTTTATTACGATCGATTGAACACATGAACATGAAAGTGGTCATTTTCAACTGTCCAACATTACAAAACAAAGCACATGGAGCAGTATGCAAGCAAGAAAAATAATATGAACACACGACAACTACTTACTTTTTTGAAGAACTCGCTTGATCTTTCTGTACTGATCGCGCTCCCTGAGTTTTAGGTCTGACCCGCGTTTTCTCAGTTGATCCTTGAATCGTTGTAACCCAAAATTCTTCTGCAGACTCTTCACAACTTTAGCCATGATCTTGGCCTTTCTGACATTTGGGTTGGGGTAAGGCCCATACTTCCCATCATAGTCGCTCCTCTTCAATATGTCCACCATCTCCAACATTTCTCCAAAAGACATATTTGAGGTCTTAAATCTTCTCCTCTGGGATCGGGACGTTTCTGGCTCCGAGCTTTCCTTGTCCTCCTCCTCGTTGCTGGAATAGTTAGGGCGCACCTGCTGTGTCTCCGCCATGTGCTCTCCCCACTGCGCCGTAAAGAGAAGGGGTGGGGAATAGACAAGAAAGATCGTCAGGGGCGGGCGGAGTTTCACGCATGCGCACTGTATATAAAACGTCACACGCGTGTGTCGTACGGACGATCTGTGAGCAGAGGGAGAGAGCACCGATCGTGCTTACGAAGGTACAATTTGAACTTGGTACATGACTAGCCTATACTGCTTCTAGATTGAGGCTTATTTTGGGACAAGATTAGGAGAGTTTAGCCTGACATTATTATGGTTTGTCTTGTGTTGTGTCTTGCAGAAAATACTATGGATCCTTTAAACATACCTTTTTTAAAGTTCTCATTATTGATGAGCTCAGGGAGCTGCCCTGCCTGTGGCAGATTAACAACCCAAATTACAATGACCTAAGTAAGAGGAAGGCAGCGCTGGAGAAACTACTTGGTTTATTTAAGATCATGGTCCCCACGGCAGACATCACCTATGTGATGGTCAAAATTGGTGCCCTGAGGAGCACCTATCTGAAGGGAGCGCCAGAGGTTCCAGCAGTCCTTGCGATCAGGAGATCCAAATGAGATTTATGTCCCCAGGATGCAGTTCTACAAGAGGCTGCATTTTCTGGCAAACCAGAGGGAACCCAGGCCACCACTCTACAGTCTTCCTTCAAGGCTTCCTTCCCCCCCAGCTGAGACTTCGGATGTCCAACCTGGGCCTTCCAGGCAACAACATGTGGAGGGGCCCAGCTTGAGACAGGTATAGCATTGGTGAACATATTTCTTGACGTACATTTAATGATGTTAACTAGATGTTATTATTGATCAGTTAAGTTGTGATTTAACAAAGTGGTTGACATATCAATAGACAGTAGTGACCAAAAAGCATTGGGCCAAGAATGAAAAATGCTGGGCTCAGAATGATAGTATGTTCTATTTATTAACATTCAATTTGCAACAGTCATGAGCTGAAAATAGTGTGATTGTTGAACAAAGAACTAAAACTATGTCCCATTTTCATACACAGGAAGACCTCAGCCGGGAGGAGGCTGTGGCAAGTGGCAGCCATGAGGAGGCTGTGGCATTGGCAGCCGGGAGTTTGACCCTCGACCTCCTCCTCCTCCACCTGCTGCCACAACTAGAAGATCTGTGCCTTAGGAAGACCAGATAGTGATGGTCTGGGTTCAGTCTGGTCTGTCAGAAGATGCAGCCTCTTGTCTGACAACATCCTGGGGACATAGATGTCATCTGATCTTCCTGATCGCTTGGACTTCTGGACCGGATTGTACTCCCTCAGATATGTACTCCTCATGCCACCAATTTTGCTATTACATATTTGATGTCTGCCGTGGGGGCCAAAAGGCTTCGCCAAATGGACCAGTTTCTCCAGCGTTGCCTTCCTGTTTATTTTGTTTATGACACCGGAAAAAGGTTTTTTTTGGTTTGAAGAAATACTTGCCTATGTGTTTTACTTTAAAAAGGGCAGTTTATTTGTGAGTAGGCAGGTACATTTCACATTTCAGAAAGTCAAATTAACAAGGGGCACCAACATCAAACAACCTCCTAGTGAATTTATCCAAAAAATACAAATGATAATAATGGTGTTGAGACACACAAACCCCCCCCAAAAAAATAATAAGCAAAATTGTTTCCGAGCATGCTTTGGAATTTTGCGTGTCGGAATTGCATACACGCGATCGGAAAATCCAATAGAAAGGTTTTCCGTCGGAAAAATTGAGAACAGGTTCTCAATCCAAAGTCCGTTGGACATTCCGACAGAAAAAGACCGATGGGCATACACACGGTCGGAAAATCTATTGAAAAGCTCCCATCGGGCTGTTTCCATCGGAAATTACGACCATGTGTGTACGTGGCATTAGGGGTCCATATAGCCTCACAGAGTTTTTTTGGCACAATTGGCACTTGTGCACTTTATATTTATTTAGGTGTGCGTTTTAGTTGTGCGTTTACAGATTTTGTGCACATTATTTGTTTTTGCTATATTTTGCACTTGCACTTTTACACCAGTTGTATGTTTACTATTTTATGCACATTATTATATTCTTGTGGATCTATAACTATAGAATAAGATACAGATTATTTAGTGCATAGCCATTCCAGCGCAGCCTATATTTATTTTTGTTTTATTGTGCACGAATGTATGAGACATGTTTAACGTTTGCAGCTTGATAGTGGCAGATTGGTAGGGGGTTTAAGGCTCACAGGATTTTGTTGTTTGTTAGATATATTATCCATGACACCTGCATAATTTGTCATTTGCTGAAGGCTGTCAACGGGGCCATCTTTAATATTGTTTGGACCATGGGCAAATATTATTTGGTGGCCCACACACACACACACACAGATTTACTTTCCTGCAGCCACAGGTTGCAGGAAAGAAACCAGCTAAATTCCACCATCAACACAGATAGTGTTGACAGGGGATTCCCTCCTGCCAAACCATTGTGATCTCCCGGCAGGAGAAGCGGTACCCACCCAGAAAAGTGCACATTGGTACAATCGGCACTTGTGCACTTTATATTTATTTAGGTGTGCGTTTTAGTTGTGCGTTTACAGATTTTGTGCACATTATTTGTTTTGCTATATTTTGCACTTGCACTTTTACACCAGTTGTATGTTTACTATTTTATGCACATTATTATATTCTTGTGGATCATTAACTATAACTTAAGATACAGATTATTTAGTGCATAGCTATTCCAGCGCAGCGTATATTTATTTTTGTTTTATGGATAATATACCTAGTGGTTGTTTTCCCACCTTCAACATCAATTATGCAGCCTAGCAAATGAATGACCTATGGGCAGTTAATAAAGAATGATATTTTGAACTTGGTATTGTCTTTATATTTTGCAGTGCACTCCTTACAAACTCGATGGAGAAGTCTCAAAGACTGCTACAACCGGTACCTACGAAAATTAAAAGAAGGAAGGAGTGGTTCCGGCTCCAAAAGATTAGCCCCATATGCCCATTCCGGGGATCTTGATTTTTTAAAACCGATGTTGGAAATGCAAGAGTAAGTTATCAGCAGGCATATTTTCTAATTTTCACATATCGTAAAATTGTAATGCTTACATAAAAAAAATGTATTTGTATTTTAGAACCTAAGCAAGCTGAGAAGACAGCACACAGGGTTTGCCACCAGATGAGTCAGAGAAAGCTGCTACTGCGGAGGAGGAAGAAAAATTCCAAGACAATGTTGACAAGGAACTGTTCATAGATGAATCAAGGTCAGCAACAAACTCAATGAATGAGGAGGATGCTGAACCAGGGCCTAGCAATTTCTCCAGGCCTTTGCGAAGATCTTCAAGGGGAAGTGCTAGGGCTGGGAAACCCATGGATAAAATCTTAGATGTAGTCAGTTAGATGTCCACTAAAATGGCTGAAAACCAGTGTGAAGACACAGCATTTCTCACTGTAATTTTAGGCATATGTAAACAGGTCCCCCAAGAGAAAAAATATGCACTCAGGATGGCTTTGATGTCAACTGCTCAATCCTTTGTGGGTGAGGAGCCAACAACATCCTCAGCATATATGCAACCCCCCCAATATCCCCCTTATCAACAATACCCTCACTTTCAAAGAACACATTATGCTCCACCAATAAGCCAACCATACTGTGGCCAGTATGGTAATATGCTGAATCCCTCAAGGCCACGACAGCCTACACCCAGTCAGGTTCTGCCTTTTCTTAAAAGGAAATACTACCTGGGACCATCAGTGGATTGCCCTGGACCAACCAACCAATAGTTCAGTTTCCAGGACCACTGAAAGTTTATATTTAATATTAACAATATTAATAAGTTAATATTATTTTTGCTGTTTTTTTGAGACTTGTTTATTTTTTTTGTTGTGGTTGCCAAAACAACAACCCGGAAATGTTTGAGTTCATGGAAATAATTACATTTTTTTTGGCTTCTTGCAAAAAGATTTTGCTGTAAAAAAAAAATTAGAATTTTATATTTTATTTTTTATAAGACATTTATTTTGGTCTTGTTCAAATTGATATCTGTAATTTGTTGTGGTTGTTTAAAATAAAAAAACAACAAATTGTATAGTTCACCCAAAAAAATATTTTGATGCATTCTTGCACAAAATTTTGAAAAATAAAAATGATTCTGTTTACATTATGCGTTTTATACTTATCCATTTTTATAATTTGTGTTAAATACCTGTTATTCTGCATTTGGATGCAATTAAACATAACAGACAGATAAATTATAATTAAATAAAAAATGCATGACATACATTATGCAATGGCATCCTGCTGCCAGGGGACAGAACCAGCAGCAGACATAAAAAACAATGTGAATCCCTCACGCACAGTGGCACCATTGGTGGTGCCCCTACTGGCAATCCATTGTGCACCTTCCAGATCGTGCATGAGGGAATCTTCAAAAAGATAGCCATCATGAATTCTTACAAAATTATGAAGCACACATGCTGCTTTTACTGCAGATATTGCATTGTCAAGTTTTAAATTCATTGGTGTATGTAGCAAACGCCACTTGTTCACTAAAATGCCAAATGAACATTCTACCACTCGTCTTGCCCTCGTTAACCAGTAATTGAAGATTCGCTTCTCTTCACTCAGACACCTATTGGAATAAGGCCTTAATAGATGCTCACTGAGAGCAAAGGCCTCATCCCCAACATACACAAAAGGCATTGGCGGCCCATTTGTTCCTGGCAACGGACAGTCCTGTGGCAGGTCCAGGACATTTTCCCAATGTCAAAATTCTTCCAAAAGATGATCTTTGGAAAACACTGGAGTCTGAGCTGCTGCCATACGATCCTATGTCTATGTAGGTAAAACAATAATTGGCATCAGCCACTGCTAGTAATACAAAAGAAAAATATTTTTTGCAGTTAAAGTATTTGGTTCCACTGCCGATGGGCATCACTACCCTCATATGTTTTCCGTCAATTGCCCAGACACAATTCGGGAAATTGCATCGGTCCCAGAAAACTTCCGATATCTTGCACCAATCTTTGCGAGTGGACTTTTTCAGGACCAAATCCCTAAGGACATTCCAGATGACTCTGCAGGTAGTGTGGACAATATTGCTGACAGTAGTTTTGCCAACCAAAAATTCAAAATGCAAAGGAATGTCCAGTTGCCAGGTACCTAAAATGGAACAGTAAATACAGTTTATTAGAATGATACATATTAATAAGCTACTTCTATATTCGATCAAAAAATGAGCTTGGAAAGAGGTGCCTGAGGAAGTGAAGGAAGAAGAGGAGCAGGAGAAAGAAACTGATGATGTAGAGCAGGGGTGCCCAACCAGTGGCCGGGGGGCCACATGTGGCCCGCGGAGCCCTCGGATGTGGCCCGCGACCTCCTTCTCTGGGATGGCAGATTGGCTAATCCAGATCATGGGTTGCGGACCCGCCATCCCAGAGCATCTGTGTTGTTAATGAAGCCGGCGGTAGAGAAAGCAAGCGGCTGTTGAGCAGAGCTGTGTAAGCTGATGCTTCCTGTATAGCGCTGGCTCCTGTCAAAGGTGGAGTGATACCAAATGCATTCTGCCTGGGACAGCAACAGCAGGTGTTACCTGAATGGAAGATTGTTATTAAAGGTCAGTTTATTACTAAAAATTGCAGTGTATATATTGGGCATATCTGTGCAGTGGTTACTGGGCTGCTTTCAAACTGATCCGCAGGTGCAGTGCACCTTCAGGTTACCTGTACTGAGGCATAAACGTCTCTTATTACCTATGGGTTTGGTGCACTTTCAGAAAGTGCACCACACCTGCAGGATGTAATAGAAGTCTATGACAAAGTGTAGCTAACCCACAGGAAAGACACAGGTGCACTGTGCTGCATTAGTGTGAAAACGGTCTTATGCCTCTTTCACACAATTGGTCAGACCCAATCAGACCCTCCATTCACCTCCATAAAAAAGCAGATGTAAACAGATTTGTGTCCATTTACACCCGCATACCTTCAATCTGATCCGCTAAAAAACAGAAGAGGATCAATTCTTTCTGTCTGGGTGAATCGGATCGGAGGACCCATAGAGTACAGTGGGCTGTGTCCATGTCCGCTCTGCATATGCAGAGCGGACACGGACCTGTCATCCAACTGCTCTGCTCATTGTGGCCCGCGACTAGTTACCAAGTCGCTTAAGTGGCCCTCACTCTTCAAAAGGTTGAGCACCCTGATGTAGAGGGACAATTAATATTGTAAAAACAATCTCACCCACAATAACATGCTAGTATTTATTATTTCACTTCATGTAAAGAGGATGAAAGAATGATGTGGATATCCAAATGCCACATATGAGGTAAGAAGAAGAAAAAGTAGGTATGAAAAGTTATCTCAATGTTATAATGAGTCTTTCAACTGCTGGAATACTCTTTCTGAAACTTGTGTTTTCTCGCTCTAGATGGCTAGAGAGCAAAGCCTACAATTCATCAAAACTGCAAATAGAAAATGTATGGCAATTATCTACATTTATAAAACATTTAAAAGCTAGTTCCATTTTTTTAACAATTTGATCAGGTTAGAGTTAACACTTCTAGCTATTCAAAGCTAAAAATTAGAAAAAGAGTCATACTGACCAGGCATATACACGTTTTCATAAATATTTTTTGGAGCATTTGCAAGTTCACATCAAAAAATGTTCTCACCTTCTAATTGACATCCGTGTGTAGTTGAAGAATTTGTCTTCATGAGCACGGAGGTCTTTGTAAAGGACCCCAAACTGGCCTCTCCCTTCCCTTTGGGCGATGATGGGATGGATCCAAAATCTATGCCTTCTCCTCCTCCGGTTATCCTCTTCTTCTTCATCTATTAATGCTGCTACAGCAGCCATAATGGCTGCTGACCCAACATATTGCATAGCCAACATGTTTGCTAAACAACATACAACACGTGACAACGGAAGAGGAAGGGGAAATAACTAAGCAGGATAAGGAATTACATAACTATGAATAAATCGCAGAACATCAAAGTCACACAAAGTCGTTTTTAAAGTCGCATCAAATCGCATAGCAAAGTCGCAGTGTAAATCGCGCAACTTTGGGGACGCAATAGTGGAAACATAGCCTTATACGCAATGTCTTGCTGAAAAGCCTTTATTCCAAAAAACATGTCCTAGAAACGGGGCTAACCAATCAAGACACACAAGCCTCGGATGACCCAATATCACTGCTGGAAGAAAATGAATCCGAAAATGTAATCGACTCAATTGATCTAGAAGCCCTTCTTGCAGTTGTAGATAAGACACCCACTGCACAGGCCAATATACATGTTGTTGATCCATTACTTAAAAATAAGTCTACTATGTATCCTCTACCTAGTTCCCATGATAATGCAGCGGTTTTCCTCAAATTGGTATCAGCTGACATTCGAAAAAATTAAGAACTTTTCTGGATCACACGCTAATCTTAATAAATGTGAAAGGATAGCACTTGATCTGTTGGCCAATAACCACAACATTGTCATCAAACCCTCTGACAAGGGTGGCAATGTTGTGGTTATGAACAATGCTCATTATATTGAAATGTGTATTATTATTATTATTATCACATGATTTATATAGCGCCAACAGTTTACGCAGCACTTTACAATATGAGAGGAAGACAATACAGTTATAATACAATAAAATACAAGAGGATTAAGAGGGCCCTGCTCAGAAGAGCTTACAATCTAATAGGGTGGGGGAGGTGGTACAAAAGTTTGTAACTGTGGGGAATGAGCTGATGGGAGTGGTAAAAGATTAGTTGGAGACGTGATAGGCTTCCCTGAAGAGATGAGTTTTCAGGTATCGCCTGAAGGTAGCTAGAGTAGGGGATAGCCGGACAGGTTGAGGTAGCGAGTTCCAGAGGATGGGAGAGGCTCTGGAGAAATCCTGGAGACGAGCATGGGAGGAGGAAACGAGACAGTAGGAGGTCTTAAAAAGAGCGAAGAGGATGGTTTGGGATATGTTTGGAGACAAGATTGGTGATGTAGCTCAGGGCAGAGTTGTGGATGGCTTTGTAAGTTGTGGTTAGTATTTTGAATTGAATTTGCTGGGTGATCGGGAGCCAGTGTAGGGATTGGAGCAGAGGGTTGGCAGACACTGAACGGTTGGTAAGGTGGATAAGTCTGGCAGCAGCATTCATGATAGACTGAAGAGGGGATAGCCTATGGAGAGGCAGGCCAATGAGAAGGGATTTGCAATAGTCAAGGCGAAAGATAACGAGGGAGTGAATGAGGAGCTTGGTGGTTTAATTTGATGGAAAAGTCATGGAGGGGGGCACAGGCGGGGGGGAATATTAGTAACTCAGTTTTAGGGAGATTTAGTTTAAGGAAGTGGTGCGACATCCATGCTGAGATGTCAGTTAGTAATGCGAGAGAAGACTGAAGGAGTGAGGTGAGGAGTAGACAGATAGATTGGCGTATAAGTGGTATTGGAAGCCATGGCGGTTATCAAGTGACCAAGGGAGGAGGTGTAGATAGAGAAGAGAAGGGGTCCAAGAACAGAGCCTTGGGGGACCCCCACAGAAAGGGGCAATGGAGAGGAGGAGACAGAGTTGTAGGTAACACTGAAGGAGCGCTGTGATAGATAGGTAGAGAACCAGGATAGAGCAGAATCTTGGAGGCCAAGGGAATGTAGTTGATTGATAAGGAGCGGGTGGTCAACAGTATCAAAGGCTGCAGAGAGGTCAAGTAGTAGGAGTATGGAGTGCCGGCTGTTGGTTGTAGCAGTTAGAAAAATTAATGAGTTTTAGTAAGGCAGTTTCCGTGGAGTGCTGCGAGTGAAAGCCAGACTGTAAGGGGTCAAGAAGGTTATTTTCACTGAGGTAGGAGCTAAGACGGTTGTAGACTAAGCGTTCTAGAAGTTTAGAGGAGAATGGGAGCAATGAGATTGGCCTTAAGTTGTTCAGGTTGGTGGGGTCCAGGGAGGGCTTTTTAAGTATATGTATGAAGATACTTAATAACTCTGAAAGGTATCGACCTATACATAGATCATTATTAGACAAATTTACTCAAGATTTCTATTTGATGGTGGATTTTATCTTAATGTCATATGCAAACAGGTCTGGGAATTCATAAGGGTTGGATTCCCACGAGAAGCCACCTTTTATGCTCTCCCTAAATTACACAAACATCCAAAAAAAACTCCAGGTAGACCTATCATATCTGGATGTGGGAATTTGACCGAAAATCTCAGCCGTGTAGTGGACAGTCATCCAAAGCCCTTTGTAACTGGTCATCATATGTATGTGACACTATCCATTTTTTACTAATTATTTAGCACATGCACATTGAGGCTGACACCCAGCTAGTTGCCAGAGATGTTGAGGATTTATACTGTACCATTCCTCATGAGAAAGGCTTAGCAGTAATACGTCACGTACTATCACATTGTAGTGAATGCGATTCCAGATATACAGACTTTATTTTGACCTCCTTGGAGTTCATACTCCATCACAATGCCTTTTGCTTTGAAGGTTCCCACTACCTCCAGGTACATGGGGTGGCGACTTGTTGTGCCCTGTCGTACGCCAACCTATACCTGGGGGAGTGGAAACATTCACTAATTACCAATGACTCGCTATCGGTGTATATGGGCCATGTCAATGCATGGTACCATTATATTGATGACGTGTTTGTCATCTGGGATGGATCTGATGATCCCCTGCATGAATTCATGGCCTGTATTAACATAAATTACTTTAACCTGAGTTTTACTATGTCACACAGCACAACCGAGATTACATTCTTGGATGTGCTTGTCAGAAGACAACCAAACGGTAGTTTATCCAGTGAATTGTATCGAAAACCCACAGCAGGGAACTCATTACGTCATGCATCAAGCTTTACCCCAAACCTTTATTGGCATCAATCCCATATAGTCAATACTTAAGGGCACACCGCAACTGCTCAGATGATGCCAGCTTCTGAAAAAGAAGCTGACACTCTGAGAGATAGACTTTTGGAAAGGGAATACACCAATACCTGCCTTAGAAAAGCATACCAAAGGATTATTGGTTTATCCCATCGTCACTTATTGAATGTTGACAAACAATCTCCTAAGAAAAAAGATACAACTAGGATCATTAACACCTATTCGACACAACACAAACAGGTCAGACGTATCCTTAATATGTATTGGCACTTATTAACTATGGATTCATTACTTGCCCCCTTTGTTCCTAATCTGCCAGCTCTTGCTTACAGGAGAGTCACTTCTGTAGGTGAAAAACTGGTAGATAGTGAATATAAACCATATAAGGGTGATATATGCAAAACTATTGGAACGTTTGCGTGCGGTGGATATTCATACTCTCAGTACATGGATAAAAGTATCAATATTGACTTACTCAATGGACATACATTTCGTCCTAAACATTATGTAAATTACAAAACTCCTGGCATAGTATACCTCCTTACATGTGAATGTGGGTGCTATTACATTGGAAAAGCTATCAATGAATTTTGGAAACGTATATATCAACATCTATCCACTATACACAAGCGAGATCTTGATGTACCCATTGGTCGCCATATGGCATTAGTCCATCCTAAATCTATTCCGAAAATAAAAATTTTGGCACTTGATCGAGTACATTTTCATTTAGGGGTGCGAATTTACCACAAATTTACCACGATTTTACTGCAAATTTCAGGAGTTGGACATAGCTGCGATTTATGTTCTAGCCAATGGAATCATAATGTAAAAAAAAAAAAAAAAGTGTTAACTTCCTGTGTACTTTCTGTTTTTTGTGGAGAGTAGTGTGGTGGAATTCACACATATCTGAACCAACAATGCGATTCCAGAACGATTTCCATTGATGTCTATGGAGACTAAATTTGCAACGCAACGCTGTAAACTCGCACAAGACCCTTTTTTTATCGCATCGCATTCATAAAGGAACCGCAACGCATGTATGTGAACAACCTTCATTGAAAACAATGACTTTATGAATGACATGCGAATTTAGAATGTTTTTGACGCATCGCATTTGTTATGTACTCGCAGCAGTGTGAATCGGGCCTCATATATAATTTTTGTGTGGTACTTATTTGTGTTTTTGTGAACATGTTGGCTGTTATCACTCTACTGGGCCACTAGATAGTGCTTTGTGCATGGCCGGGTTTGCGCCATGCTTTGCGCATGCCCGGCGGATGGGCTCCTCCTGTGCATGGCTCTTGAGGTATGGAGGTCCGTGGGACCCCCGCCTCTGCCTTTGTGCAGGATCGAGCTCCTGTATGTCCCCATCTAGTTGCAATGCATTGCACTGATGGGGATCTCTCCTTCCGCCGGTGACGCGCTGATGCACAACGTCATCACGCCCCTTGGCCACGGCACGCGCCTTTGCCTCAGGGAGACACTCTGAGTTCCTGTCTCAGCTGCTTTCCATTGCAACTGATTATATTGGAACTACCAGCAACACATTACTAGTTTGTCTGATTGGCTTTCACACAGTTTTATACTATTTAAGGTGCATGCTTACATCCAGAGTTTTCTCAGTCTGAGGACTGCTGCCTGGCTGTCTGTACCATACTTCTTCCATCCTCTGCAAAAGGTAATATTTAATCAAGCAATTCAGGATATATTATGCCTGCCTTGCTGAGTGATCATAGCATGATGTTTTCATCAACATCATAATATTATACTTAATTGTTATAACCAAATCTGAGGTCCTTTTTTTTATGACTTTTCAGATAAATGTGTTCTGCTGGGTATATACCAGGGAGTCTCTTGCATGTGTAAAGCACTTGGCAAACTTGGAAACGTACAGTTGCTAAAACGCACAGATGCTTAAACGAACATTTGCTGGAGCACACAGTTGCTGAAAATAACTGTTTTTACCAGTTCACATGTTTGCATAAAGATACATGATCATGGGTATATAAAATGCACGTTTGGACATGTTTGTGTAAAAAAAAAAAAAAATCACATAAAAAACGCATGATCGCATAAAGTGACAGGAACGCTTAAGGATACATAGTCACATAAAGATGCATGTTTAAGTTTGTATAGATATACATGTTTTTTTCATAGTCGCATAGAAATGCTTGATCACATAAAGATGCTTAGTCGCGCAAGGATGCTCGATCGCACAAGGGTGCTTGATCGCACAGAGAGGCTCGATCGCACAAGGGTGCTTGATTGCACAAGGGTGCTTAGTTGCACAGAGAGGCTTGATCGCATAAAGATGCTTGATCACATAAAAATGCCGGATCGCATAAGGATGCACGATCGCCTAAAGTTCATGATCACCTAAGTTGCATGATCACCTAAAGATGCATGGTTGCATAATGAGGCATGTTAATACATGTTTACGTAAATATACATGATTCCTCATGATCGCATAGGAATACATGTCTGCATAGATACAAGTTGCGGAATGTTGCATAACACGTTTCATAAACGCATGCTTGCTTTGCAAAGATACTTGTTCCATGGCACACGTGCTACATGAATGCGTGTGTACAGCACATACTTTTTATATCCTGAATAAAAATATATTTGTATGAACTAATGCTAAAACCATGAATGCACGCTTCCATAGAGGCATATTGCTACATACATTAAAGCTGTATAAGCTAGTATGTGCTTGTTTTGTCTGGAACTATTTACCTATGTGTTTATTTGCATAGGACTGCAGAAGTTCCTGAGGGAAGAAGCCTACAAAGCAGAGTCCCAAGGCCTCCTTATGAAGGGGTGCCTCCACTCGATCGAGGTAGGGGGAAGACTTCGGTGGTTTTCAGAAGCTTGGCAAGAGGAAATCCAAGACAAATTGGTCCTCTCTGTGGTAGCCCTAGGCTACAAACTAGAGTTCCAAGAGTTTCCACCGTTTCATTTTCTAAGTTCAAACGTTCCCAAGGACCCAGTAAAGAATAGTCCTTATTTCTGGCACTGGACTGGTTAATGTTTCAGTGAGTAATAATAGAGGTCCCCTCAGAAGAGAGGGACATGGGGTTTTATTGAAATCTCTTTACGGTACCAAAACCAAATGGTCTAGATCTCAAGGATCTGAATACCTTCCTAAACATCCGCTCCTTTCGCATGGAGTCAATCTGGTCAGTCGTATCCACCCCACGGGGAGAAGTTCTAGCATCAATAGACATCTAAGATGTGTATTTACATGTGCCAATTTTTCCCGCTCACCAGAAGTTTCTGCGGTTTGCGGTAGAACAGTGCAACTTTCAGTTTGTGGCCTTGCCCTTCTGGTTAGCCACTGCTCCCCGGGTATTTACAAAGGTTCTGGCCCCAGTACTAGCGGGGCCAGACTAAAGGGCCAGGGTAAAGCAGTAATGTCATACATAGGGATGAGCCGAACACCCCCGGGTTCGGTTCGCACCAGAACCTTCGAACGGACCGAAAGTTCGCGCAAATTTTCGAACCCTATTCGTTATAATGGACGCGAACGTTCAAAATCAAAATTGCTAATTACAACGGCCAATATGCACGTTAATGTCATAAAACAGGTTTGGGGACCCGGGTCCTGCCCCAGGGGACATATATCGATGCAAAAAGAACTTTTAAAAACTAACGTTTTTGCGGGAGCAGTCATTTTAATGATGCATAAAGTGGAAAAAAAAAGTAAAATATTCCTTTAAATATGGTACCTGGGGGGTGTCTAAAGTATGCCTGTGAAGGGGCATGTGTTTCCCGTGTTTAGAACTGTCCCTGCACAAAATGACATTTGTAAAGGAAAAAAAGAAGCCATTTAAAACCACTTGCGGCTTTAATGTCATGTCTCGTCCTGGCCGCCATATGGCTGAAAATCCTTGAGAAAAATGGCATGGCTACCCCATCACCCCCCCCACCCCAGCCCCTTTGGGTCTTGTATGGATATTAAGGGGGACCCCGCACCCAAACTAAAACCCTATACCTACAACCCTATATACTCTGAACAGCAGTATATAGGTGGTACAAACAAGACACGGACTGTAGGTTTGTTCTTAAGTAGAATCTGAACAGGTACATTATCAAGTGTAGCTCCATCCCAAAAAAATCTATTTTTAAGCTTTTTGGAGAACATAGGGAGGGGTTATCACCCCTGTAACATTTGCTGTCTTTGCACATCTGTTCAGAACATTTCACCTCACTTTCCGTCCCAATGACAAATGTTTTTGGAAAAGTGGGGTTTTAATTGAAACAAGGATTGGTGATAAAGCATCAGTAGAGAGGAGATACCTTTTTCCCAAATTAAATCTAACAGGATAGAATTTCCCTTCCTAGGGGTAGATTTCCTCTCACTTCCTGTTTTCTCTTTCCGTTTGCAAGTAGGAGTCGTTTGTAAGTTGGATGTTTGAAAGTAGGGGCCTGCCGTATATACTCTGCAGAAATTTGCCCTATTAGATGTTGGTGTAGCCACAACACTGTAAGCCCTCACAGTTACTCTTGGTGGGCACAGGAATGGGCCCTGCTGTGAGTTATTAGATCAAGATTTGTAATTGCATGCACCTGTTGAACAGGGCAGAATAATTGGGCCTTTGGTGGTGGTGGTGGTGGTGGACGGTGTTGCCACAAGACTGTAAGCCCTCACAGTTACTCTTGGTGGGCGCAGGAATGGGCCCTGCTGTGAGTTATTAGATCAAGATTTGTAATTGCCTGCACCTGTTGAACAGGGCAGAAAAATTGGGCCTTTGGTGGTGGTGGTGGTGGTGGTGGACGGTGTTGCCACAAGACAGTAAGCCCTCACAGTTACTCTTGGTGGGCGCAGGAATGGGCCCTGCTGTGAGTTATTAGATCAAGATTTGTAATTGCATGCACCTGTTGAACCGTGCAGAAAAATTGGGCATTTGGTGGTGGTGGGGGTGGTGGTGGACGGTGTTGCCACAAGACTGTAAGCCCTCACAGTTACTCTTGGTGGGTGCAGGAATGGGCCCTGCTGTGAGTTATTAGATCAAGATTTATAATTGCATGCACCTGTTGAACAGGGCAGAAAAATTGGGCTTTTGGTGGTGGTGGTGGTGGTGGACGGTGTTGCCACAAGACTGTAAGCCCTCACAGTTACTCTTGGTGGGCGCAGGAATGGGCCCTGCTGTGAGTTATTAGATCAAGATTTGTAATTGCATGTACCTGTTGAACAGGGCAGAAAAATTGGGCCTTTGGTGGTGGTGGACGGTGTTGCCACAAGACTGTAGGCCCTCACAGTTACTCTTGGTGGGCGCAGGAATGGGCCCTGCTGTGAACTATTAGATCAAGATTTGTAATTACACGCCCCTGTTCAACAGGGGCTGAAAAATTGTGCCTTAGGCATTGGTGCTGGTGCCACAACACTGCAACCCCTCACAGATACTGTACTCTGAGCACAGCAATGAGACCAGTTGCAAAGCATTGCCTAAAAATTGTAATTACACGCCCCAACAGGGGCTGAAAAATTGTGCCTTAGGCACTGGTTCTGGTGCCACAACACTGCAACCCCTCACAGATACTGTACTTGGAGCACAGCAGTCACACCTGTTGTGAAGCATTTTTTTAAAAAAATTGTAATTACACGCCCCTGTTATACAGGGGCTGAAAAATTGTGCCTTAGGCATTGGTGCTGGTGCCACAACACTGCAACCCCTCACAGATACTGTACTCTGAGCACAGCAATGAGACCTGTTGCAAAGCATTGCCTAAAAATTGTAATTACACGCCCCAACAGGGGCTGAAAAATTGTGCCTTAGGCACTGGTGCTGGTGCCACAACACTGCAACCCCTCACAGATACTGTACTTGGAGCACAGCAGTCACACCTGTTGCGAAGCATTTTTTTTTTTAAATTGTAATTACACGCCCCTGTTATACCTTAGGCACTGGTGTGGTGGCATGGATCATTGAGGAGGAGGAAGAGGATAGTCAGTGAACATAACAGGACAGTCACTCAGCATCAGCATAGGCAGTCTTGAAGGGATGTGACATTATAAATTATTCAGTTATATCCACTTCAGGTGCCTGGTAGCTGGTGGTGATCCAAGACTGATTCATTTTTATGATGGTCAGTCGATCAACCGAGTCGGTGGACAGGCGCACCCTGTGATCGGTGACAAATCCTCCAGCAGCACTGAATGTGCGTTCGGAAAGAACGCTGGATGCAGGACAGGCCAGTAGCTCAATTGCATACTGTGCAAGCTCTGGCCAGTGATCCATCCTCAGGACCCAGTAAGCCAGAGGATTTTCGGTGGGAAAGGTGTCCAAGTCTGACCTTGCCCCTAGGTATTCCTGCACCATGTATATCAGACGCTGGCGATGGTTGCTGGAACCGATCATACCTTGGGGCTGCGGACTAAAAAATTGTCTGAACGCATCGGTCAGACGTCCACCTTCCCCACCGCTCCTTCTGCTACTGACCGAAGCCTCAGCAACTCGTCGTCCAGGACCAGGAGTTTGTAACCTCCCAGTTTCTGGGAACGCGTTGCACAGACCTTTCTGCAAGGCCTCCCTGAGATGTCTCATCCTCTGCTCCCTCTGTGAAGGCAAGATAAGGTCCGCAACCTTACCCTTGTACCGTGGATCAAGGAGAGTGGCCAGCCAGTAATGGTCCCTCTCCTTGATCCGAAGAACACGAGGATCCTTCCGCAGGCTTTGCAGGATCAGGGAGGCCATGCAACGTAGGTTAGCTGAGGCATTCGGTCCGGAGTCTTCTGGGTCACTGAGGATGACATGATCGCCAGCCACCTCCTCCCAGCCACGTACAAGTCCACTGGTTTGTTGGGACTGTACATCATCCCTACAAGACTGCTGCTGCTGATGCTGAGTGCCAGGCTCCACCTCCATGCTCACACAATCCTCCTTCTCCTCCTCCTCATCCTCTTCCTGTGTGATGGGTGGGACAGAAGGAACACTGTCTGGAATAAGGGGGCCTTGAGAGGCAAGGAAGTCCTCTTCTTCCTGCCTCTGTTCTGCCTCAAGTGCCCTGTCCATTATCCCACGCAGCTTATGCTCCAACAAGTGGACAAGAGGTACAGTGTCACTGATGCATGCACTGTCACTGCTCACCATCTTCGTGGCCTCCTCAAATGGTGAGAGGACAGTGCATGCATCCCTGATCATGCTCCACTGGCGTGGGGGAAAAAAGCCAAGCTCCCCTGACCCTGTCCTGGTGCCGTAGTCGTAAAGGTACTCATTGATGGCCCTCTGCTGCGTGTGCAGTCGCTGCAGCATGGCCAACGTTGAGTTCCACCTGGTGGGCATGTCACATATTAGGCGGTTCTTGGGCAGGTTCAGCTCCTTTTGCAGCTCAGTCAGCCGAGCACTGGCATTATAAGATCGGCGGAAATGCACACAGACTTTCCTGGCCTGCCTCAGGACATCCTGTAAGCCTGGGTACCTGCCCAAGAACCGCTGCACCACCAGGTTGAGGACGTGAGCCATACAGGGCACATGGGTGAGCTGCCCCTGTCGCAGGGCGGAGAGGAGGTTGGTGCCATTGTCAGAAACCACCATTCCTGGCTTAAGCTGGCGTGGCGTCAACCACCTCTCGGCCTGCCCCTGCAGAGCTGCCAGAACCTCTGTCCCAGTGTGGCTCCTGTCCCCCAAACACACCAGCGCAAGCACGGCATGGCATTTTTTTGCCTGCATACTCGCGTAGCCCCTTGTACGCCTACGGAGCACCGCTGGTTCCGAGGACAGAGCACTCGAAGAGGCCATGGAGGAAGAAGAAGAGGAGGGGGTGGAGGAGAGAGGTGTGCCACAACCAGTAGTAGCATTTTGGAGGCGTGGTGGCGGAACAACCTCCAACACTACTGCACCTTGTCCTGCATCCCTCCCAGCTGCCAATAGAGTGACCCAATGGGCCGTGAAAGACAGATAACGTCCCTGTCCATGCCTGCTGGACCATGAGTCAGCGGAAATATGCACCTTACCGCTGACCGCCCTGTCCAGCGAGGCATGGACATTGCCTTCCACATGCCGGTAGAGAGACGGAATCGCCTTCCGTGAGAAAAAGTGGCGTTTGGGAACCTGCCACTGAGGAACCGCACATTGAACAAACTCACGGAAGGGGTCCGAGTGTAACAACTGAAAAGGCAGCAGTTGAAGTGCTAGCAATTTAGCCAAGCTAGCATTCAACCGCTGGGCATGTGGATGGCTGGGAGTATACTTCTTTCGACGGTCCAGCAGCTGGGGCAGGGAAATTTGCCTGCTACAATCGGACGTCGGTGTACTGCAAGTACTTGGTTGTGACACACCTAATTCTACACCTTCAGTCCTCTCAGAGCAGCTTTCAGAGAGGACTGAGGATATAGTGGGGATGGAGATCCCAGCTGATGAGGAGCAGGGAGAGGTCCGCTTTGTTCTTTGGTGTGGGTCTTTTATGTGTGCTTGCCAACAAGCTGCATGGCAGGTCGACATATGTCTGCTCATGCTTGTGGTGCCCAAGTGGCTGATGTTTTGGCCATGCGAGATACGCTTGAGACAAATATTGCAAATAGCAGTGGTGCGATCTGATGCACTCGTCTCAAAAAAGGCCCACACCAAAGAACTTTTCTGATAACGTGCAGAGGCAGCGCCCTGCACAGGCGGAGCTCTGCGGTGTGATACAGTTGGTGTGCTGGCCTCCAGGGGGCATCCTGCCTCGTTGGACATGTGCCGCCGCATCCTCCTCCTCCTCCTCCTCCTCTCTCCCTTCAGGCACCCAGGTGGAGTCAGTGACCTCATCATCCCCTCCCTCTTCACCACTAGAGCAAACCTGGCAGTAAGCTGCAGCTGGTGGAACATTACTGCCAGATTGATGTCCTTCAGCATCCCCTCTCTCTGCGCGCACACTACTGCCTTCCCCAAGCTGGGTATCATCATCCGAGCCTTCGAATCGTTGGGCATCCTCCTGGAGCATGTATCCAACACTGTGCTCAAACAGTTCGGGGGACTCCTCAGGAGGACATGGTGGGTCTAGGGAAGGGGTGGCTGATGATGCCATTGAGTACGCGTTGGCAGCTGCTCTGCCAGTACCCTGAGCCTGGGTGAGAGAGGATGAGGAGGATGAGAAGGGCTTGGTCATCCATTCTACCAAGCCTTCGGCATGATGCGGCTCAACATGTCCAGCTGCCGAAAACAAAGACAAGCGTGTCCCATGGCCACGTGCTGATGACGATGCGCGACCACGTCCACGACCAGCACTGTTGTCTCTAGAAACAGAGCCTGCTTGCCCTGTGTTCTTGCCTCGGGACGGTCTGCCTCTCCTTGGTGGTCTTCCAGCCATTGTAGTCGGTAGTGTATATTGTATAAAAAATAGAGCTCCTATGTGTGCTCACAACACACTGTAGGTCCTATGGGTGCTGACACTAACACACTATAGGTACTATGTGTGCTGCTGACAAGAAAATATAGGAGCTATGTGTGCTGCCACAAACACACTATAAGTCCTATGGGTGCTGCTGACACAAAGACACTATAGGTACTATATGTGTGCTGCTGACAAGAAAATATAGGAGCTATGTGTGCTGCCACAAACACACTATAAGTCCTATGGGTGCTGCTGACACAAAGACACTATAGGTACTATATGTGTGCTGCTGACAAGAAAATATAGGAGCTATGTGTGCTGCCACAAACACACTATAAGTCCTATGGGTGCTGCTGACACAAAGACACTGTAGGTACTATATGTGTGCTGCTGACAAGAAAATATAGGAGCTATGTGTGCTGCCACAAACACACTATAAGTCCTTTGGGTGTTGCTGACACAAAGACACTATAGGTACTATATGTGTGCTGCTGACAAAAAAATATAGGACCTATGTGTGCTGCCACAAACACACTATAAGTCCTATGGGTGCTGCTGACACAAAGACACTATAGGTACTATATGTGTGCTGCTGATAAGAAAATATAGGAGCTATGTGTGCTGCCACAAACACACTATAAGTCCTATGGGTGCTGCTGACACAAAGACACTATAGGTACTATATGTGTGCTGCTGACAAGAAAATATAGGATCTATGTGTGCTGCCACAAACACACTATAAGTCCTATGGGTGCTGCTGACACAAAGACACTATAGGTACTATATGTGTGCCGCTGACAAGAAAATATAGGAGCTATGTGTGCTGCCACAAACACACTATACATCCTATGGGTGCTGCTGACACAAAGACACTATAGGTACTATATGTGTGCTGCTGACAAGAAAATATAGGAGCTATGTGTGCTGCCACAAACACACTATAAGTCCTATGGGTGCTGCTGACACAAAGACACTATAGGTACTATATGTGTGCTGCTGACAAGAAAATATAGGAGCTATGTGTGCTGCCACAAACACACTATAAGTCCTATGGGTGCTGCTGACACAAAGACACTATAGGTACTATATGTGTGCTGCTGACAATAAAATATAGGAGCTATGTGTGCTGCCACAAACACACTATAAGTCCTATGGGTGCTGCTGACACAAAGACACTGTAGGTACTATATGTGTGCTGCTGACAAGAAAATATAGGAGCTATGTGTGCTGCCACAAACACAATATAAGTCCTATGGGTGCTGCTGACACAAAGACACTATAGGTACTATATGTGTGCTGCTGACAAGAAAATATAGGACCTATGTGTGCTGCCACAAAACACTATAAGTCCTATGGGTGCTGCTGACACAAAGACACTATAGGTACTATATGTGTGCTGCTGACAAGAAAATATAGGAGCTATGTGTGCTGCCACAAACACACTATAAGTCCTATGGGTGCTGCTGACACAAAGACACTGTAGGTACTATATGTGTGCTGCTGACAAGAAAATATAGGAGCTATGTGTGCTGCCACAAACACACTATAAGTCCTTTGGGTGTTGCTGACACAAAGACACTATAGGTACTATATGTGTGCTGCTGACAAAAAATATAGGACCTATGTGTGCTGCCACAAACACATTATAAGTCCTATGGGTGCTGCTGACACAAAGACACTATAGGTACTATATGTGTGCTGCTGATAAGAAAATATAGGAGCTATGTGTGCTGCCACAAACACACTATAAGTCCTATGGGTGCTGCTGACACAAAGACACTATAGGTACTATATGTGTGCTGCTGACAAGAAAATATAGGATCTATGTGTGCTGCCACAAACACACTATAAGTCCTATGGGTGCTGCTGACACAAAGACACTATAGGTACTATATGTGGGCTGCTGACAAGAAAATATAGGATCTATGTGTGCTGCCACAAACACACTATAAGTCCTATGGGTGCTGCTGACACAAAGACACTATAGGTACTATATGTGTGCCGCTGACAAGAAAATTTAGGAGCTATGTGTGCTGCCACAAACACACTATACGTCCTATGGGTGCTGCTGACACAAAGACACTATAGGTACTATATGTGTGCTGCTGACAAGAAAATATAGGACCTATGTGTGCTGCCACAAACACACTATAAGTCCTATGGGTGCTGCTGACACAAAGACACTATAGGTACTATATGTGTGCTGCTGACAAGAAAATATAGGAGCTATGTGTGCTGCCACAAACACACTATAAGTCCTATGGGTGCTGCTGACACAAAGACACTGTAGGTACTATATGTGTGCTGCTGACAATAAAATATAGGAGCTATGTGTGCTGCCACAAACACACTATAAGTCCTATGGGTGCTGCTGACACAAAGACACTGTAGGTACTATATGTGTGCTGCTGACAAGAAAATATAGGAGCTATGTGTGCTGCCACAAACACACTATAAGTCCTATGGGTGCTGCTGACACAAAGACACTATAGGTACTATATGTGTGCTGCTGACAAGAAAATATAGGAGCTATGTGTGCTGCCACAAACACACTATAAGTCCTATGGGTGCTGCTGACACAAAGACACTATAGGTACTATATGTGTGCTGCTGACAAGAAAATATAGGAGCTATGTGTGCTACCACAAACACACTATAAGTCCTATGGGTGCTGCTGACACAAAGACACTATAGGTACTATATGTGTGCTGCTGACAAGAAAATATAGGAGCTATGTGTGCTGCCACAAACACACTATAAGTCCTATGGGTGCTGCTGACACAAAGACACTGTAGGTACTATATGTGTGCTGCTGACAAGAAAATATAGGAGCTATGTGTGCTGCCACAAACACACTATAAGTCCTATGGGTGCTGCTGACACAAAGACACTGTAGGTACTATATGTGTGCTGCTGACAAGAAAATATAGGAGCTATGTGTGCTGCCACAAACACACTGTAAGTCCTATGGGTGCTGCTGACTCAAAGACACTGTAGGTACTATATGTGTGCTGCTGACAAGAAAATATAGGAGCTATGTGTGCTGCCACAAACACACTATAAGTCCTATGGGTGCTGCTGACACAAAGACACTATAGGTACTATATGTGTGCTGCTGACAAGAAAATATAGGAGCTATGTGTGCTGCCACAAACACACTATAAGTCCTATGGGTGCTGCTGACACAAAGACACTGTAGGTACTATATGTGTGCTGCTGACAAGAAAATATAGGAGCTATGTGTGCTGCCACAAACACACTATAAGTCCTATGGGTGCTGCTGACACAAAGACACTGTAGGTACTATATGTGTGCTGCTGACAAGAAAATATAGGAGCTATGTGTGCTGCCACAAACACACTATAAGTCCTATGGGTGCTGCTGACACAAAGACACTGTAGGTACTATATGTGTGCTGCTGACAAGAAAATATAGGAGCTATGTGTGCTGCCACAAACACACTATAAGTCCTATGGGTGCTGCTGACACAAAGACACTGTAGGTACTATATGTGTGCTGCTGACAAGAAAATATAGGAGCTATGTGTGCTGCCACAAACACACTATAAGTCCTATGGGTGCTGCTGACTCAAAGACACTATAGGTACTATATGTGTGCTGCTGACAAGAAAATATAGGAGCTATGTGTGCTGCCACAAACACACTATAAGTCCTATGGGTGCTGCTGACACAAAGACACTATAGGTACTATATGTGTGCTGCTGACAAGAAAATATAGGAGCTATGTGTGCTGCCACAAACACACTATAAGTCCTATGGGTGCTGCTGACACAAAGACACTGTAGGTACTATATGTGTGCTGCTGACAAGAAAATATAGGAGCTATGTGTGCTGCCACAAACACACTATAAGTCCTATGGGTGCTGCTGACACAAAGACACTATAGGTACTATATGTGTGCTGCTGACAAGAAAATATAGGAGCTATGTGTGCTGCCACAAACACACTATAAGTCCTATGGGTGCTGCTGACACAAAGACACTATAGGTACTATATGTGTGCTGCTGACAAGAAAATATAGGAGCTATGTGTGCTGCCACAAACACAATATGGCTCCTATAAATCCCTGCCCGGGATGGGACATAAGGTTGGGACAGAAGTTGGGGTGCAATGCTGTTCTAACAGCACTGCGGTTGGTGCTACTGCTATGCTGTACTAACAGCACACACACACCAGACTAATCCCCAGCAGCAGCTAATATCACACTCACTGTGCAATCAGCAGCAATTAATGATCAGTATTCAGTAATGATGAATGACTCAGGTAGCAATGGTTTAGCAAAGAAATAGCAATCAAGCAAATCAATCAGCAGACTGCTCTCCCTAAAGCCGGAACACATGTGACCGGGACCGACGGCCTGGCGGCCTTTAAAATGGTGGGGCGTGTACTAAAGCCCCTGAGCTTTAATTGGCTACAGGCGTCCTGCCTCTAGCCAATTATTGATCTCCTAGTTTCCGGCGCTATGATTGGCCAAGCATGCGGGGTCACAGTGCATGCCTGGCCAATCATCAGCCAGCAATGCACTGCGCCGGCCGCAATGCATTGCGGGGCCGCTCGCATCACACGAATGTGATGCGAATGGCCCAAATAGTTCTGGGCTCGCCGAGCGAGCGAACGCCTGGGGCTCGATTCGAACGTGGGTTCGAATCGAGCACCGGGCCCATCCCTAGTCATACATAGACGACCTAGGGGTGTCCAGAACGTTTAGTTATCTGGAACAGCTGGGTTGGATTCTCAATCTAGAGAAATCATCCTTACCACCAGTAAGGAGACTGGAGTATTTGGGCCTGGTCATAGACACAGCCCAGGAAAGGATTTTTTTGCCTCAGGCAAAAGTCAACGCTCTAAGAGAGCTGGTCCAGGTGGTCAAGGCAAGGAAGGGTCCTCCCATTTGCCTTTGCATGAGATCGCTGGGGAAGATGGTAGCTTCCTTTGAAGCGGTTCCCTAAGCCCAGTTTCATTCAAGACTGTTGCAACACAGTATTCTGTCTGCTTGAAACAAGCAGATCCAAGCCTTGGATTATCCAATGAATCTGGCCCCAAAGGTGCGCCAGAGTCTCAGGTGGTGGTTGATGACCAGGAAAATCCTTCATACCAGTTTCCTGGAAGGTAGTAACAATGGATGCCAGCCTATGGGGCTGGGGAGCAGTTTTAGAAGGGACCACTGTTCAGGGAAAGTGGTCAGAGTCCGAGAAGACCTTGTCCATCAACATCCCAGAGATTCGGGCAGTACATCTGGCTCTAATAGCCTGGACGTTTAGGTTGCGGAATTCTCCCGTCAGGATACAATTCGACAGTGCCACAGCAGTGGCCTATATCAATCACCAAGGGGGCACCAGAAGTCATGAAGCCCAGAGGGAGGGGAACTGAAGGTATAGGTATATGTCAGCCGCTTAAAGAGCACTAGGGGGCGATTGCGCCCACGGCGCGATGATGGAGCCAATGCGCGTGCCCGGCGATCGCTCCTGAGAGAGGCAGAATGGAGATCTCTCAATGTAAACAGACAGATCTCCATGCTGTCAGGGGAGAGGAGACTGATCTGTTGTTCATACTAAGTATGAACAACGATCGGTCTCCTTCTCCAGTCAGTCCCACCCCCCCCACAGTTAGAATCACTCCCTAGAACACACAGTTAACTCCTTGATCGTCCCCTAATGTTAACCCCTTCCCTGCCAATGTCATCTATACAGTAATCAGTGGCTATTTTTAGCTCTGATCGCTGTATAAATGTCGATGGTCCCAAAAAAGTGTCCGATCTGTCCGCCGCAATATCGCAGTCCCAATAAAAAACGCAGATCGCCACCATTACTAGCAAAAATAAAAATTTACAATAAAAATGCCATAAATCTATCCCCCATTTTGTAGACACTATAACTTTTGCACAAACCAATCAATATATGTTTCATAGTTTCATAGTTAGTAAGGTTGAATAAAGACATCAGTCCACCCAGTTCAACCTGAGTAAGTGTCTACAATTGTCCCTATCCCTGTACATTGCACACTCACATTGGTCACTACCCTCCAGGAGCCCACAATCCAAGGTCCCCATCCATATACTAGGGCCAATTTTGGGACAGAAGTCAATTAACCTACGTGCATGTCTTTGGATTGTGGGAGGAAACTGGAGTACCCAGAGGAAACCCACGCAGGCACAGGGAGAACATGCAAACTCCAGGCAGGTAGTGAATAAAATATTAAAATACTTAAGCGCTAGTGAGGATTAAAATCAGAGGACCATTAGTGTTTCAAGATGGCCAAATGATACAGCTGCAAACCCATAAGAAAGTGCTCCCACAAGTGAGTGATATGTTAAAAGTACACAAATAAATGTGTGATGAGTGCGCTTGTATCAACCTTAAAACAAAATGCAAAAAACCTGTACAACACTTAGAATATATAGTGTATACACCGTGATTAATAAAAACCTGTGTAGTGCAGTGATTTAAAAATACGCTTTTAGACCTCCAATTGTTGTTTGGATAGAGGGTTAAAATAATGGATATAAATGTGTCAAGTTTCTCCTATAGATCCTGAAACATTTTTGGTGATTATCCTGAGTTTATTTAATGAGGCACTTGAATGATTGCTGGTGAGAGGTATCAATTACCTATTGCTCAATGTAGAGCTGGTGCCAATAAATTAACAATTATTTGAGTATATAAAATAGGGTAAATTAATGCATAAATAACTGCTGTCTTTGTTACAGCCGCCGATGCTCAAATTAATGAAGAATATTTCTATGCACACACACACACATTTCTTTTTAGGAAATACTGCGCAATGGTGTATGTTTCTTTCTCTCCCCATATGCAAACTGACTGGAAGTGCCTGTAAGCACAGCGTAAAAGACAGAAAACGAACAGCACCTGGAGGTGTCAGCAGAAAAGGAAAGTGTCAGTTTTTTTTTTTTTTCCTTTTGTCTTTTTTTCTCCTTTTACTTGTGCACCATTCATATTGTGAGCAGCAACTTCCTGCATTCAATCTCCTTTTTCTGCATGTAATGATACAGATTGATTCAGCCTGGTAGGATACCGGGTAAATGCATAGAAATATTCTTCATTAATTTGAGCATCGGCGGCTGTAACAAAGACAGCAGTTATTTATGCATTAATTTACCCTATTTTATATACTCAAATAATTGTTCATTTATTGGCACCAGCTCTACATTGAGCAATAGGTAATTGATACCTCTCACCAGCAATCATTCAAGTGCCTCATTAAATAAACTCAGGATAATCACCAAAAATGTTTCAGGATCTATAGGAGAAACTTGACACATTTATATCCATTATTTTAACCCTCTATCCAAACAACAATTGGAGGTCTAAAAGCGTATTTTTAAATCCAGGCAGGTAGTGTCGTGGTTGGGATTAGAACCAGCGACCTTTCTTACTGCTAGGTGAGAGTGCTAACCACTACACCACTGTGCCGCCCTTATTATGATTTTTTTTTTACCAAAAATAGGTAGAAGAATACATATCGGCCTAAACTGAAATTTGTATTTTTTTTATTTCTTTGGGAGGATACCGTATTTATCGGCATATAACACACACTTTTTTCCCCTTAAAATCAGGGGAAAATTGTGGGTGCGTGTTATACGCTGATCCCCCGCCGATTGTCAGCCTCCCGGCCTTTCCCGCAGCTTTCGGACGCTCTCGCCGACTTTCGGCCGCTTTCGGCCGTTCTCGCTGGCTTTGGGCCGCTTTCGGCTGTTCTCGCCAGCTCTCGGCTTTTCCCGCCGGCTTTCTGATGTTCTCGGCAGCTCTAGGCAGTTCTCGCTGGCTTTCGGCGGCTCTCGCAGTCCCCGCCCCCTATGATGTTACAGTCCCGGAGGGTGCTGGGACTGTGAATGAATGAATGAATGAATGAATGAATAATTTGTATAGCGCTACAATGCGAACCGAATCGCCTCAAGGCGCTGTAATTTGTGCTTTGTTGTCAAGCTTCTTAGAAGAGGTGGGTCTTGAGTTTTTTCCTGAAGACCTGATGGTTTTCTTCCATGCGGATGTAGGTTGGTAGTGCATTCCATAGCTGTGGTCCTTGGACAGCGAATCTTCGTTCCCCTTTTGATTTGTAGCGGGACTTGGGGATGAGGAGGAGGTTTTGGTCGGACGATCGAAGACTGCGATTGGGTGTGTAGCGTTTTATTTTCTCGAGAAGGTATTGAGGCGCGTCTCCATGGGTGCATTTGTGGGTGAGGCAGAGGGTCTTGAAAATGACCCGATTCTTTATGGTTAGCCAATGTAGGCTCCTCAGGGAAGGGGAGATGGATTCCCAGGGTTTTTTTCCTGTTATCAGCCTTGCCGCCGTGTTTTGGATAAGTTGTAAGCGCGCAAGTTGATATTGGGGTAACCCTATGTAGAGGGAGTTTGCGTAGTCCAGTCGTGAATTGATGACTGTTCCAACTACTACTGCTTTGTCCTCCTTTGGAATGAAGGGGATGAGTCTGCGTAGAAGACGAAGGAGATGGTGAGATCCGCTAACTACCGATCCTATTTGTGCATCCATTGACATTTCTGAGTCAAAAATGACTCCGAGGCTCTTGGCCTTGGTTCTTGGGGAGATGGTCTGTCCAAGGATGGTAGGGGGTGTCCAATCGATCTTGGTTCGGGAGTTTTGGTTTGCATGTAGAATGAGAAGTTCTGTTTTAGATTCGTTGAGTTTAAGAGAGCTGGCAGTCATCCAGTCGTCTATTCGGGTGAGGCAGTTTTCTAATTGCCGATGATGGTCTTTTTGTCCGGTGATCCGAAAGTATAATTGGGTGTCATCAGCGTATGAGTGGAAGCAGAGATCCGATCTTCTGATGATTTTGAGGAGTGGGCGGATGTATATGTTGAAGACCGCTGGCGACAAGGGTGATCCTTGAGGGACTCCACAGGAGATTGCCCGGGTTTCAGAGGTGAAAGCTCCTAGTTTCACTGTCTGAGAGCGATTTCCGCCCCCCTATGTAACATCATAGGGGGGCGGGGTCACCATGTGACATGAGCATGTGACCCCGCCTCCTTGTCCCTATATAAGTCACAACACAGTGCGTCTCTGCCATTCCGGCCAGAGAGAGTGACGAGTCAACATCAGAAGAAGAAGAGGAAGAAGAAGACGGCGCAGATGCGGTGACAGCGGCAAGAACAGAAGAGACCCCGGAAGACCCCCGAAGGCGGAACGAGACCCCCAGACGATGGCGGCAGCGACGACGAAGAAGAAAGCCGGGCTCCTTCGCTCGTGAAAGAGCTAGATAAAAGAGCAGAAGAGAGCGGAGAAGTCCGGCGAGAAGACCCCCAAGACGGAAGAAGACCCCCGGAGCACTGCAATAAAATATTTTAAAAAATGTTGTTTTTTTTATTTACACTTTTACACCTTAGGTGAATGGATAGGGGTACATCGTACCCCATACTCATTCACATAGGGTGGGGGGCCGGGATCTGGGGGCCCCCTAATTAAAGGGGGCTCCCGGATTCCGATAAGCCCCCCGCCCGCAGACCCAGACAACCAATGGCCAGGGTTGTCGGGAAGAGGCCCTTGTCCTCATCAACATGGGGACAAGGTACTTTGGGGTGGGGGTCCGCAGGGCGCCCCCCTTCCCCAAAGCACCCACCCCCCATGTTGAGGGCATGCAGCCTGGTACGGTTCAGGAGGGGGGGCACTCGCTCGTCCCCACCCCCTTTCTTGACCGGCCAGACTGCGTGCTCGGATAAGGGTCTGGTATGGATTTTGGGGGGACCCCCATGCCGTATTTCCGGCGTAGGGGGTTGCCCTTAAAATCCATACCAGACCTAAGGGCCTGGTATGCTCCTGGAGGGGGAACTCATGCCGTTTTTTTTATTTAAAATTTGGCGTGGAGTTCTCCCTCCAGAGCTGATTATTCTCGGATTGGCCATGGCCAAAGTCGCCTGGCCTGGGGCGACTTAAAGTCGTGTTGTAAGTCGCCCCAGGTCGTGTTGAAGTAGCTCCTCAAGTCGTGTCCAAGTTGCCTCCAAAAGTCGCGCTGGAAGTCGTGTCGCCCCTGTGTGAACCGGCACTTAATGTGTTCCATTATGGATATAAATTAGGTCAGACAGAATACCATTGACTCGAACGCTAGCCAATGCCCATGATGTTGATGTGTTAAAGCAAGAAAAAAGGAGCATTGCAATTTGTTCTGTATGGGTCTGCATAGCTGCAATTCAGTCAGGAAGCTCCTGCTGACCAGTGTTCACAGCGGGCAAGTGAGCATTAGAACTTGACCACTGAGCAATGGAATAAGGTGGCCTGGTCTGATGAATCATCTTTTCTTTTCTTACATCATGTGGATGGCTGGGTGCGAGTGCGTCATTTACTTGGGGAAGAGATGGCATCAGGATGCAGTATGGGAAGACGGCAAGCCAGCGGAGGCTGGGAAACTGCTGGGAAACCTTAGGTCCCGCCATTCATGTGGATGTTACTTTGTTGGTGACCAAGTACACCCCTTCATGGAAACAGGATTTCCAGATAGCAGCAGCCTCTTTCAGTAGGAAAATGCAGCCTACCACACTGCAAAATTGGTTCAAGAATGATTTGAGGAACACAACAATGAGCTTAACAACAAATTCTCCAGATCTCAATCCAATGAAGTATCTGTGGTATGTGCTTGATAGACAAGTCCCATCCATGGAGGTCCCACCTCACATGACTTAAAGGATCTGCTACTGTTGGCTTGGTGCCAGATACCACAGCATATCTTCAGGCTCCATGCACACTGGCTTAAAAAACGCTGCTCCTACAGGAGTTTTGTGTTCTGTCTGTAAAAGCAGCTCAATGATACCATATGTGTCCATGCACATTAGGACGATTACAGGCATATTTTGAGCTCAATGTTTAGAGGCAGGAAAATAAACCCTGCGTTTATGATTGGAGCTTACTGGGTGTTTGCGTTTCTAAATTGGAGCTTACTGGGTGTAGAGCCGCTATTTGGAGAGGGGGTGCATAGAGCTGATGAGTGCTCCCCTCTCCAGCTACCTGAATGACAGGAGTGACTGTCATTACCCCTGTCATTCAAAACATTCAAAATCCTCCCTCCATCTGTGGGACTACTCCCCCTACCTCCTTCAGCACTTTCAGGCGCAGGACAACCAGGAGGTGCAGACTCATCTTGTGTGGGAGGGATGGGAATCCGGCTGGCTTCAGATACAGCCCACCTGCCCATTGGCCCGAATGGAAGGGGGAGATGTGAGCTGAGCAGGACCGAGTATGTGCTGAGGTAAGCTTATCCGGCGATATTTGATGTCATTCGTGCTGCTCCCTGTCCATCATCAGAGCACAGGATGCAAAGGAATTGATACTGGAGCAGGCTGGAATTGAGAAAGGTGTTAACATTGCCATGATCACCAATGCAAGTGGGGTATAGGGGTTTAACGTTCACTGACCCGCTCCTCTGCATTGGTGGTCAGTGGCAGCGAATGTTAACCCCTCATCCCCCACCTTGCATTTATTCTCATGGCAGTGAACTTTTAACCCACCATCCCCCTTCTGCATTTGTGGTAATGAAAGATAACCTTCTTCTCCCACATTGGTGGTCATGAGAGGGGTTATATTTCAATGCCACCGATCACCAATGTGAGGAAGAGGAGGAGGTTTGGCTCTTCGCCCTGGGAACTGGTTGACTTTGTCCTGCTTCTCCCTCCAGTTTTATGGATGAACTTGACATTTCACACTGCTGGGGAGGGACTCATCTGGTACCTTTCTCCAAAGCAGTTGTTTTTTGTGCGTATTACACAAATTTGTAGTAGGAGTACAGATTGCTGAGAATATATGTAAAGAAGTAAATAATGAGCATTGTATCAAGATAAAGTGTACAACCACATAATATTCACTCCAACCAACATATAAATATTCGTTATATGAATTTACATGTGTACTGTGGTAAAGAGCTTTAGAATATAAAAAGTAAAGCCCTACTTCAGCCAGAATGCTTTTTTATTAGTTTTGACTAAAATAAGCTTAAAAATGAGTGGTAGTTGTTCGAACCTGCGCCACATGCATATGAGAGTGCGTGAGTGAGTAATTTTTGTAAATAGTATGCTGCAATGTCAAATATTCGCTGACTATTCTTTGATAGCTTTGTGAATAAGGTTAATTTCAATTATCTGAAAAAAATGAACGGGATTCCCCATGGGATTTTTAGGCAGCAGAAAACACACTTGGATGGTAAAAAAACTAATATTTTTTATTTTTTATCAAAAAGGAAAATTATGAGTACAAATGATTGTTTAAAATTCAAACTCTGGTTTACAAAATATAAACAACTTTTACAGATCAAAGTACATACAATATTAACATGAAATCGGTTTGGAAGGAAATCATTCCAAGCCAGTATTACAATGTATTTACGATGATTATTCATTCAATGGAAAAAAAAAAACACTACCCCGATGCATTTCGGGGTAGTGTTTTTTTTTTCCATTGAATTCATGATGGGGAGTAAACAAGGCTGCAAAACGTTGGTTGAAGTAGTTTACGAGGGGCCGAATTTTGTAGAGCCGATCAAATTCAGGGTCACCCCTAGGACGACAGAGTTCATTATCGTTGAAATGCATGAGCCGCAAGATCTGCTTGTATCGTGTCATGGAGGCAGAGAACACGGGCATATGGTGAATTGGGTCAGTGGACCAATATGACCGCAACTCACTCTTTTTGATTATGCCCATGAGGAGGGATAGGCCCAGAAAGGTCTTAAATTCGGAAACCGTAATTGGTTTCCAATAGGAAGGGTCAGCTGGCGATTAGCGGCGATGAATTGACCAGCATATAAATTGCTTTGGTCCACAATTGATCTTTAGAGATCTTTGGTGAAAAACAGCGAATAAAAACCAAGTGACGTAAAATCAACAGTTTCCACCTGAATTCCAGGTTGGCCAGTGAATGGGGGAAGTACGGGGTGCTGCAGAAGTGGTGGGTTCCCAATTAGGATTGGCGAATGCAGCAGGAAGGGCAATATGGGCTTGACGGGCCTGTGTTTGTCTTCTTCTTGGTGGCAGCGGGACACTACTTGTGCTTGCCACCTCGCCAGCTTGAACTGCACTTATGGGACTCGCCACGTCAAGTGTTACTGCAGTGCTGGATGTACGAACAGGATGTACTAGGCCACTGGTGCTTGCCAGTTCACCAGAAGGATGAGAGGCGCTAGTACTGGCTCTCTGCGTCATACGAGGGACCTGTGATTCTTGCACCTCAACGACAGCAGGAGAAGATCGGTGTCTAGTACACCTGATCTTGGCAGGGACCACAACTCCGTCATCAGAGCTATCTTTCAGGGTGCCGCTGCTGTCTACCAGTTCGTATTCTGAACCTGAATCGACATTTTGGCCGGCTAAATGCAGGTGCTAGCAGGTATCTGGGCTGATCCCGCTAACACTGCATTTTTGGGAACCCTAAACTGCTGGAGACGCTAGTATAGATCTGATCAGATCAGATATCAATCCATTCAGACACTATACTACTAAGGGAGGGGTATGGTGTGTGCGTGGGTGTTAGCAGTACTGGCCCTAATCTGACGCTGCCTGGGGCGACGCAGACCCTATCTGACGCTAAAACCTAACTTTGATCACCCGCTGGCTGATCAGGGGGTTAAACCTAGAAAAAATAAACTAGCTAAACTGCGTCACCTGTGACACTTATACAGTGATCACAGGTGACAGGGGGTAATCAAGGGGTTAAACCTTTATTGGGGGGTTAGAGGGGGTCCCTAGACCTATCTGGGCCTAAGACTAATTACCCTAACGCTGATTTTTGTCACTAATGACACCAGTACAGCGATCAAAAAAAATCTGATTGCTGTACTGGGTGACACAGTGACAGGTGGTGAAGGGGTTAACTGGGGGGGTGATCGGGGGTGAATTGTGTGCCTTCGTGACCTGGTGTCAGTGTAGTGTTGTGCAACTCACTTTTAGATGTTATCTCTCTTTGGTCTGGAATGAAAAAGACCGACACGAGGATAGATGACATCACTTCCCCTGTCAGTGTTTACAGTTACACGACAGGGGAAGGATCTCATTCGCCAGGACCGATCACCAGGTCCAGGCCAGATTTCATTGGCCTGGGCCTGGAGATTGATCAGTTCTGGATCGAATCCGATCATCGTGCCCGACGTAGCATAACGGCGATTCGCCTGCCCGTGCCATTCTGCCGCAGTACAACTGCAGCGGCTGGTCGGGAATTAAAAAATTACTGTTATATTTGCAATTAGGGTTTCACAAACATGTACCTTTAATTTAGAGAACTTTTATTTCTACTTATAGCTGACATCTATGCCCCTTTAAATTGGTTCTGGGGCCCTATATAGCTTAGGGAAATAAATACCGCCCAACTTTTTGACATGGGAATGAGGAACACCTCTTAGCAAAAGTATGTAGTCATAAGACACCCCCTCTGCCATGCCCCCTTAAAGGAGAAATAAAAAAAAAAAATTAAACCCACAAGTCCTTTTTTTTTACCACTACTATTCCTTTATACTGGCTTTTGAAATTTACAAATGCAGCAGTTTAGAAATTGGATGAAAGGTTTAGCACTGGGAAACACTGAAAATAAATAGTTCATTTTATACACAATTATATTGATGAGATTAAAATGAGGGACAAATGAGGAGGATCGAGGAACAGAGGGACTTTGTTCCAAATCAGGGACAGTTGGGAGCTATAAAAATGCATAATGGAAACCCAACCATGATTTTAAACCCAGTAGCGCATTAGCCTCTTCTTGAAATATACTAATGGTCATGGGCATAGCAGCCCCTGCAGCCTCCCTGTAATATTATCTTATCCTCCACAAAATCCAGCTCCGATCTGTCCTAGGGCCCCACAGCCATGCTCCAGTACTGGGCTTCTACTTTTCCTTCCACAGTCCACACCCCTCTGTTCCTATTGGCTGGGGAGAAGCTGTGAGTCATTTCCTGAATATAGAGGAGCACGAGGTGAGAACAGCCCAGTATGGGGAAGTGTCTATGCTGTGTGCTGACACCATGGAACCATGGAATGGTAACCAAGCTCAGCGAGGCAAGAGCAGGAGAGTGCCGTCCTGTAGCCATGCTGGGACCGATGTCACTGGTGAGGTATGACACTGCTCAGTGTCTCCTAGTCACTAGCTGGGATTCTTTATATATGGAAACGCTACTTGTTATGAAAAAATATATGTACCTTCGTCATATTACTAGGTAGAAATATGGACAGTTGTGGAGGCAACATGGACTTTCATGGTACGATATAAACTTACAACAGTCAGTTTACAAAAAATATTTAAATTTATTAAACACAAACATATACATCATAAAAAGCCTTCAATAGTAGATACTATAAATTGAATGCTGAATACGTGAAAAAATTGCTGCACTTTAATTAACTTATCACTGCACGCACAATATAATAAAAATCTGTGTGAGCCCAATTACTCCTTGTAAAGTGCAAATATAAAAAGAAGACACAAACTGTAATAAATTATCTAAATATAACCACAAATAAATAAATATATGTGTAGCTGTGAAAACAGAAATTAATCTGTGTTATACCCAATTTCTCAGTGTAAAGTGCAAATACACAAACTGTATTAAATTGTCTGAATGTAGCCACAAATAAATAAATGTGTAAAAATATCTGAATTGGAATACAGACCATAAAAAGCCATAAGTGTATAAAAATTAGTTTGAGAAACGGGGTGCATAAGCTAAAAAATATGCTTATGAATAAATTATATAAATAATGGGTATAAATGTCATATATAATTAATGATAAAATAATTGGAAAAACAGGATGCATAAGTTAGTAAATAGCCTATAAAAATAGGGTATGTGAATGAATATTAAATAATATATACGGTTAAGAATTCATAAATAAGGGGTTGTAAATACATATATCATAAATAACCATCCAGCATATAAATCCAGCATATAAATGCACAGTAATGGTATGATTTCCAATGTTCTCTTTCAAAAAACAAATGCTTGCAGAGCTTAAAAACTGTTCAATTTGCCTCCACCACACAAACAGATCTCCCACTCCTATAGCAGCTGAAGCTTGTCTCCGTTAGGAACTGGGATCATTAACACAGTGTTCTCAGGAACATATTTTATGAACTCATAAAAACAAAGCAAAGATACAGATCTGGATCTGATGGTACTTTATATGACCGCCTACTGAAATAATGTACCTCCACTGCGCCAATTCTTCCAAAAATAATAATGGTAATACAAATAATGTGTATGCACAAAACATATAAAACCATAAATGCGTGAAGTGATCTAGCTGCCACTCTAAAAATAATCATATAAGTAGTGTATAGATTAAAACCTCAAATGTGTAAGTATTTTGAAGAAAATAATCCAGTGGCGCTACTAAACATAAACAATGTATATAAATATAAAAATAAAAAATAGTACAATAAAATAAAATAAATTAAATAAAACGTGTAAACAGTCTTAATGTTAATGAAAACAATAGTGACTGTAAAATAATGAAGGGAACACCATGTGAAATAGTGCAACACTCCGTAAATGAAATTGTCCTTTGAATCTCTGTGACAAAGTAATCTTCAAACATATTAAATCTTAGAAAAATGCTTTAAAATTCTTCCAACACACCAACGTGCCTCGTGATCCCGCTCCCAATGAGACCGCACTCACCAGATGGTGATGCCAGCCACTCTCGTGGTTGGCACTCAAGCTGTTAGACCACACCTGGGTCAGTATTCGATCACACCAGAACGAACATATCCATATGTGGAAATAAAAAGTGAACAATGAAGAGCAAAAAGAAGGGTTTTCCCCTAGGTTGGTGGACTTTCAATTGGCACTACTATGCTTTCCCAGAAGAAAGAATATAAATTCATAGATATATAAAGTAACAAAGTTTATTGAAAAGGTATTGAGAATAAAATATATATATTGGATACACATAAAACAGCATCAATTATAAATGTATTCTATTACATGACATCTGACCAGACGCGTTTCGGAGTGGGAAGATGTCCTTCTTCAGTGGTCGTAATGTCGGATAAAGTTTATTTCTAAATGCAAAAAACATTTGTATGATTTTAGCATTATACGGTACATATATGGGAGAGGTTGTTTAGGAAGTCAGAACAAGGGGGCAGATATTCAGAACATGTGTCAAAGGAAGATTTTTTATATACACAGCATAGAAAGTAAAGGGGAACATTTGGTAATAGGCAGGCAGTTTCTTTTGTATACATCGGAAAACAGTAATATCAAAGGAAAACATCCGAAAGATACACAATAAACAGAAAAAATCATTGTGTAAACTTACATATATCTTGATGCTTTGGTGGTGTGGGTATTCCACCGTATTTAAAACCAGTGTGTCGCATAGGGGCAGCATAGGATGTTAGATAGAATTCACGTTTGTTTCTTTCCTATGATCAACCAAAGGTTAATCCTAAAAAGGGAGATGTAGTCTGGATGCAGGTGAGGAAAGGAAGCCGGAAGGCCAAGAAACAAAGAGAAAGCCAGAACTAGTATGTCACAGTGGGCTCATATCTGAGAACCAAAGGGCCATAGAGGGGCAGGAACGTTCAAACAGAGTGTGGGACTGCTGAGGTCAACAGGTTAATCCAAAAATCCCCTGGAAACAGAAAGTAAAGTTTTTTTTAAAATAATAAGGATTATTATAGTTTAAGCTTATGTTTAAATTAAACCAAAAATTGTGTGTTGGATATTATACAGAGTATAAGAATCACTCACGTCATATATGGTAGGTAGCCTGTGTTGTAGCTTGAAGCTGACGTTTACATAGGGTTAACCTTGTGACGCAAAAGTATCGTCTACATGGAAAAGTCCAGAGGAACACATAATTACCTAATATTAAATTTAATAAGTATGATATATAGATTTCATGTATATCATATTAGTGTTAAATTGAAGGAGCATACATGTTGGAGAATTTTTTGTTTGTATATTATTGTTCTAAATTCTCGTTATTATTATTTGATATACTATCAAAGGTATGTCTGTGTAGAGTGCAACAACCATCACTCGGACGGCACTGGCAGCTAGTCGTGCGGTCGGCTTTTTACTTCTCACTGGCAAGGTATGCTCTCTATATGAATTTTATACTAAGACTATTTAAGGTACATTTACAATAATCCTCATGGACTTCTGTCCAGCATAGGCTCAACTTTAGGAATTATGTTTATTTATACACACTTTACTAATGTGTCTGTATAAACATTGAAAAAAGACATTAATATGTTTCTTGGTGCACATATTGGAGAATGACAAATTAGTACACATTGGGGCTCTTTACTCCTTATTATTTTATGGCTGCGTTTTACGGCACCATCACATAGATATAGATCCTTTAATCTTATCGTTATGAACAAAAAAAAACCCATGTACCATATAATAGACATACCTTTGATAGTATATCAAATAATAATAATAATAATATATATATCATACTTATTAAATTTAATATTAGGCAATTATGTGTTCCTCTGGACTTTTCCATGTAGACGATACTTTTGCGTCACAAGGTTAACCCTATGTAAACGTCAGCTTCAAGCTACAACACAGGCTACCTACCATATATGACGTGAGTGATTCTTATACTCTGTATAATATCCAACACACAATTTTTTGTTTAATTTAAACATAAGCTTAAACTATAATAATCCTTATTATTTTAAAAAAACTTTACTTTCTGTTTCCAGATTTTTGGATTAACCTGTTGACCTCAGCAGTCCCACACTCTGTTTGAACGTTCCTGCCCCTCTATGGCCCTTTGGTTCTCAGATATGAGCCCACTGTGACATACTAGTTCTGGCTTTCTCTTTGTTTCTTGGCCTTCCGGCTTCCTTTCCTCACCTGCATCCAGACTACATCTCCCTTTTTAGGATTAACCTTTGGTTGATCATAGGAAAGAAACAAACGTGAATTCTATCTAACATCCTATGCTGCGCCTATGCGACACACTGGTTTTAAATACGGTGGAATACCCACACCACCAAAGCATCAAGATATATGTAAGTTTACACTATGATTTTCTCTGTTTATTGTGTATCTTTCGGATGTTTTCCTTTGATATTACTGTTTTCCGATGTATACAAAAGAAACTGCCTGCCTATTACCAAATGTTCCCCTTTACTTTCTATGCTGTGTATATAAAAAATCTTCCTTTGACACATGTTCTGAATATCTGCCCCCTTGTTCTGACTTCCTAAACAACCTCTCCCATATATGTACCGTATTATGCTAAAATCATACAAATGTTTTTTGCATTTAGAAATAAACTTTATCCGACATTACGACCACTGAAGAAGGAGGACATCTTCCCACTCCGAAACGCGTCTGGGCAGATGTCATGTAATAGAATACATTTATAATTGATGCTGTTTTATGTGTATCCAATATATATATTTTATTCGCAATACCTTTTCAATAAACTTTGTTACTTTATATATCTATGAATTTATATTCTTTCTTCTGGGAAAGCATAGTAGTGCCAATTGAAAGTCCACCAACCTAGGGGAAAACCCTTCTTTTTGCTCTTCTATGTTAATAGGATGCGGCACACACTCTTTAATTCTCCCAACCCTTGACAAATGAATTGACCAAACTCCACTTTTTCTAAAAAGTGAACAATGCTCCACATAGCGGGATTCTATTTCAAAAAAGTTTATTCAACCATATCCGAACACACACACTTCAATGGTGTCACTCACAAGTTAAAAGTGAAAAAACAGCAATGAATCTCTGCAAATATCTCCACAGCAAGCAGTAAATAGAAGAACTGACTTGGAAGCACACCAAACTGGTCACACAGGATCCCAAGATATGCCGCACTGTATCTCACCCACTCCAGACGCTGTTTGCAATATTCCCACTATCCGGTGGACTCTGAACTGTATCTGTAGCAAGCAAAGGAGTACCGGGATCTCCAAAAACCACGTCAAATTAGTTAAAGGATTCTTACTGTCCGTATGGCCACGCCCCTGACATGTTTTGTCAAAGATACAGATCATTGTGCAATACAATATAAGCACCAGGGAATTTGAATGGCGAAGATTCCACTCACAAAACCTGACAATCGGGGAAAGCACTTCAGGTCAAAGACAATCAGCCAATCCAAGCGTCGTGAATAGGTGCTGCTATTGTGCTGACACCAGCTTCCAAACAGTAAGTGTCACTGGCTCCTCCTATGCATTACGTCACAGTCACATGACTTTTTCAAGAATGGCCATGCGACTCCAGAGCCTTCGTATTTATACTCATACTGGCATCCTGGTTTCTATGGTGACATCGGTCATCATGTTGTTTCTGACCTGCTGAAGTGTTTACTTGAACAGGTGCTGATAATGTAATACAGCCCTTAAACATACAATTTTAATTATAAATACATAAACAAATGGTGAGAAATTTAAAATGTAATAAATTTATTTAATAAATAAATATTGCGATCGATATACATAGAAAAATACTGAGATACATACAAAAAACTCCATCTAGTGGTAATTTATAAGTAAAAACATTCCTATAACATAATTACCCCCAATCTATCACAATGCACATGTCTAGAGGTAGATTAGTGATTAATATTCATCCTTAAACATCAATTTAATCACATGTATCAATTTCAAAATAAAAATAAAAAATCACATATAGATTATAGTATAGACAATTGCTACTGCACCTGGTATTCCCAGGCGGTCTCCCATCCAAGTACTAACCAGGCCCGACCCTGCTTAGCCTCCGAGATCAGATGAGATTGGGCGCTTTCAGGGTGATGTGGCCGTAGCTCTAAAATCAATATAAATTAACCATATATATGACATATTAAAAATTCTAAAAAATTCTAAAAATCATAGCCTCACATCATTATAATCCTAATAGTCAGAAATAAAAACAATTTAGATCAAAATCTATATTAAGGCCTCTGGGCGAGAGAGTGCATATAGATTATAGTATAGACAATTGCTACGGCACCTGGTATTCCCTGGCGGTCTCCCATCCAGGTACTAACCAGGCCCGACCCTGCTTAGCCTCTGAGATCAGACGAGATCGGGCGCTTTCAGGGTGATATGGCCGTAGCCCTAAAATCAATATAAATTAACCAAGTATATGACATATAAAAAATTATAGCCTCCCATTATTATAATACCAATAGTCAGAAATAAAACAATTTAGATCAACATCTATATTAAGGCCTCTGGGCGAGAGAGTGCACATCTCAAAAATCCACCTGGATTTGGATTTTCTTAACTCTGTTTTTATTTGTCCCTCTCCAATGTGGTTTGTATCTATTAATTGCCCAGAATTTTAAACCAGTAGGATCTTTGTTGTGATGGGATGCAAAGTGTCTTGAAACACTATGTTTTGGGAAGCCATTCCTAATATTTTGTATATGCTCCCTTATACGCTTTCACATAGGGCTTTTAGTCCTTCCTATATATTGTAGGGAGCATGAGCACTGTAAAATATAAACAACTCCTTCTGTTCTGCAGGAGATAAAATCTTCCATTGTATATTATTTTTTCGTACCAGTAGATATAAAATTGGTACACTTTTGTCCATTGAATTTAGTAATTTTACATGCATAGCAAGTCTTGCATGGATAGAACCCCTTCCCTTGGAAAAAAGACAACTCGGTTAATTTTTTAGGAGGTTCTGGAATATTTTTCGCTACCAAATCTCTCAAAGTAGGTGCTCGTCTATAACTAAAACGAGGTTTCTCAGGTAAAATACTTTGAAGTAAACTATCCGCTTTAAGAAGGGGCCAACATTTTTTAATAATACGCTCTACCTGCCTATGTTGAACGCTATATAGTTCATTATTAAGGGAACTTCCTGATATTGTATTTGTTTCTTTTCTTTATCTTCAATCAAAGAATCCCGTTGTATCTCATACACTTCCTGTATTTTGTCTTCAATTAATTCTTTATTGTAACCTTTTGCTACAAATGTGCTTCCTATCCATTGAGCTTGTTCCAGATAGTCATTGTTATCAGTGCAATTTCTTCTTAAATGTACCATTTGCCCTTTAGGAATATTGACAAGCCATGGATCATGGTGGTAGCTGTCAGCTGGAATGTAGCTGTTTCTTTCCACAGGTTTGAAGAAAGATTTCATACTAATATTGGAGTCCCCTTTTTCTATTTTCAAGTCCAAGAAATGTATGGACTTATTACTGATCTCATACATAAATGTTATATTCTTCTGGTTATCTTTTAGCCTATCAAAGAATTGAATCAAACTTTTTTCATCCCCTTTCCATATTATAATGCAGTCATCAATGAACCTTTTGTATAAAATTTAATCTTCAGGAATGTCGGAATATATGGCTTGCTCCTCCCATTTAGCCATGAAAATCCTGGCTACACCTGGTGCATACTTAGCACCCATTGCGATACCATTCAGTTGCCTATAATAATCTTCATTGAACCAAAAATAGTTATGCTGCAATCCAAATGCCAGACTTCTCAGGATGAATCTTCTTTGTTAGGAAATAAAATTACCAAACTTCTCCATGGCCAATTTGGCTGCTTGAATTGCCTCATCATGGTCTATCACAGTATATAGTGATGAAACATCAGCGGTATCGATCAGATACTTTTGTTGTAACCTTATATCAACATTCTTTAAAATCTGAATCAGATGTTTAGTGTCTTTCAAATAGGCACTTGTATTTAGTACCAAGGGTTGAATATATTTGTCTACATATTCCCCCAATCTTGCATTCAAGGATTGGATTCAATTTATTATAGGTCTTCCGGGTGGATGCGTTTGATTCTTATGGATCTTTGGTATTGTATAGATAAATCGGTACTCTACATACATCAGGTACCAGATACCATTCCTCCTTCATCCTCCCTTTTAGTGCTACCTCCGATAATTAATTTTTGTATTCTCTTGTGGGGTTCCCTTTTAATTTCAGATACGTATTTGTGTCACCTAGTTGTTCTAACAATTCTTTATAATAATACTCCTTCGATAGCACCACAATTGCCCCTCCTTTGTCAGCAGGTCTAATAACAACTTGCTTGTTTTCCACCAGTTGTTTTATTCCCATTTTGATAGTTTTTGGTTCATATAATTTCTTGATCTTTAACAATTCCATCTCCTGGGATACCATCTTATTAAAAACTTCAATGTGTTCATTATTATGAACAGGAGGATTGAATAAAGATTTATTCCTTAAATTACTATGTATAATTCTTTCTGAGGTTTCCGTGCTTATAGCCCGATTGGTCGGAATATTATTCAATATGTATTTCTTTATATTACGTTTTCTAGTGTACTTTTGTAAATCTAAATACATTTCAAATTTGTTTAGATTTCGTTTGGGGGCATACTTAAGTCCTTTATTCAGTGTTAATAATTCAGTTCTTGTAAGTTCTATTCCACTGAGATTGTAAATGCCCTCCCCAACTACTCTCTTTTTCTTTTTGACCTTGTATCCCCCCCCGGCATCCCCTTTTCTGTCTGGGCTTCTTACATTTGTCATTCTGTCGTGCCGCAGAGTTCTTTCACTCCTGCGATAATCTAAAAAAGAACGGTTTTGCTCCTCATCTCTATGATCCCTTAAAACTTCATATCTGTTATTAGTTTGTATAGGACTCCTCCTTCTTTCATACTGATATTGGTTATAATTACCATGGCCTCCTTGTACTTGATAATTAAGATTATGATATTGATGCTGACTTTGTTGGTATTCTCTTGTATCTCTCCTATCTTGATTGTAGTTGCCTTGATTGGTGTTTGCATAATTACCCCCATTTCCATTATAATTACCCTCATTTCCATTATAATTACCCCCATTTCCATTATAATTATGTGGAGAATTAGGTTTTTGATTAGATCTATTTCCAATATTTTTCCAATATGGTTTTCTTGGTGATTTATTTGTATTTTTTATTATTTCTCCACCATGGTTTGGGAGTTCTTGGTCATTATCTCCATATGGTCTTTCCTGACCATTCATATTGCTTCTCTCTTGTCTAGGTTGATCAGGAGATCGATATCCTTGATCTGGGGTTCTTTGCCTTAAATCCCTCTTAGGAGACACAAACCTCACCTCCCTATCTGGAGATGAGGTTGTGGATCCAATTGGACCTTGTTTCAAATTTAATTGCCAATTGAATACTTGTTCCAATTGATAATCATTTGTATCCCTAAGATACTCCCTTTTCTTCCTTTGTTTGATTTCTGTATCTTTTTGCTCTAATACTTTATTAAGCTGTCTGGTTAAGGTAGCAAATGAAGCTGATTCCTTAAATGCCTCTAGTGTTACCTTACATTCTGCGATTTGTTGATTGGTCATCGCTAATTTCCTTTTTAACACAAAATGCATCACTTCTAACCCCTTTTCATTAAAAAATGTATACCACTCTTCTATTGCATCTTGATCCAATTAACCATTATTGATGGGAACATCCCACCTAAGCCTTCTGGGCACTATACTTTCTTTGGTATATTGTTCATGGGTGGCTATATCCCACCATAAACTGACCCAGAGGCCTTAATATAGATTTTGATCTAAATTGTTTTATTTCTGACTATTAGGATTATAATGATGTGAGGCTATGATTTTTAGAATTTTTTAGAATTTTTAATATGTCATATATATGGTTAATTTATATTGATTTTAGGGCTACGGCCACATCACCCTGAAAGCGGGAGACTCTCCTCTATAAATCCACTCACAAGTCGTTGCTGGAAGTGTTAGAGGCGGGGTCCTTCATAAAGGGGTTACCAACTCAGGACCTGCTAGCAAGAGCATGGGGACTAGCCAAAAAGACAATGGGTTATAGAGGGTTTTCAGATTTCTCCCCTCTGTGGGAAAACAATAACCTGTGCGAGTTAAAAAAAATGGGGACCATTAGAGAATGGGAGAGAAGAGGCCTGAACCATGTTGCTCAGATCTACCAGGAGGGTCGGTTAAGAAACTTTCAGGACTTAAGAGATCAATATGAGCTCCCCAAGAGGTCCTTCTTCAGATATCTGCAGGTGAGGCATGCCCTCACCGAACAGTTTAAAGAGACAGCTTGTGAATGGACTAAGATTCCGGTACTACGGAGCATAGCCGAGTCAGACACTCGAAAAGGGATGATCTCTAACTTATATTTCCATTTACAGAAGGGGACCTGGGAAGATGCCCAAATGGGACTTCACAAATCCTCGTGGGAAAGAGATGTGGGCACTATGTCTACCCTACAGTGGGAAAGGATCCTAGCCTTGGCGCCTCGGGTCTCTCTCTCGCACCCCCAGAGGATGTCACACCTTTTTCTACTACACAGGGCATATTTTACTCCGGCAAGGTTGTTTCGGTTTGGCCGAAGACAAGATGACACATGCCCTAGATGCAGGAGGTCGGGCGGCGACCTCATCCACATGTTTTGGAGATGTCCAAAATTACATCGATATTGGAAAGAAGTGGTAGATAGGACCGCTCAGATATGTAACACCAAGCTTGCTTTGGACCCAATCCTGTGTGTACTTGGGGGGCTTGAGGGGGAAACCAGGTCAAACGAAGTCCAACTGGCCATCATTAGATGCCTTTTTCAGGCAAGAAAATTAATAGCACAAAAATGGCAATCTCCAAACCCACCATCTCTCTACGAGTGGGAACGGAATATGGAGAGGGTGATCCTTATGGAGAGAACAACATATATTAAACAGGGAAACCTTACCAAATTTCAGGGGATATGGAAACGGTGGTTGGAGAAAAATTATACGCAGCCAAATGAACTGGACTGAAACACGATGTGGTGTAGGATGTCGAACCCTGAACGAGGTAGGATTGTTAGAAGGAGGAATGATGAGAGAGTGGAGGAACGAAAGGCAGTGTTGAATGAGTAGTGAGTGGGGAGGCTGCTGCTTAAAATAGCTATTGTAATCCTCTTACAGAGCGTAAGGCAGGAATGGAAGTGGGGGAATGTAGGTAAACTGTATTGAAGGTGTAATAATTTTTTTGTTTGTTTTTTTGTTTGTCATATGTGAAAAATTGAATAAAGATAAATTAAGGAAAAAAAAAAAAAGAACGGTTTTGCTCCTCATCTCTATGATCCCTTAAAACTTCATATCTGTTATTAGTTTGTATAGGACTCCTCCTTCTTTCATACTGATATTGGTTATAATTACCATGGCCTCCTTGTACTTGATAATTAAGATTATGATATTGATGCTGACTTTGTTGGTATTCTCTTGTATCTCTCCTATCTTGATTGTAGTTGCCTTGATTGGTGTTTGCATAATTACCCCCATTTCCATTATAATTACCCTCATTTCCATTATAATTACCCCCATTTCCATTATAATTATGTGGAGAATTAGGTTTTTGATTAGATCTATTTCCAATATTTTTCCAATATGGTTTTCTTGGTGATTTATTTGTATTTTTTATTATTTCTCCACCATGGTTTGGGAGTTCTTGGTCATTATCTCCATATGGTCTTTCCTGACCATTCATATTGCTTCTCTCTTGTCTAGGTTGATCAGGAGATCGATATCCTTGATCTGGGGTTCTTTGCCTTAAATCCCTCTTAGGAGACACAAACCTCACCTCCCTATCTGGAGATGAGGTTGTGGATCCAATTGGACCTTGTTTCAAATTTAATTGCCAATTGAATACTTGTTCCAATTGATAATCATTTGTATCCCTAAGATACTCCCTTTTCTTCCTTTGTTTGATTTCTGTATCTTTTTGCTCTAATACTTTATTAAGCTGTCTGGTTAAGGTAGCAAATGAAGCTGATTCCTTAAATGCCTCTAGTGTTACCTTACATTCTGCGATTTGTTGATTGGTCATCGCTAATTTCCTTTTTAACACAAAATGCATCACTTCTAACCCCTTTTCATTAAAAAATGTATACCACTCTTCTATTGCATCTTGATCCAATTAACCATTATTGATGGGAACATCCCACCTAAGCCTTCTGGGCACTATACTTTCTTTGGTATATTGTTCATGGGTGGCTATATCCCACCATAAACTGACCCAGAGGCCTTAATATAGATTTTGATCTAAATTGTTTTATTTCTGACTATTAGGATTATAATGATGTGAGGCTATGATTTTTAGAATTTTTTAGAATTTTTAATATGTCATATATATGGTTAATTTATATTGATTTTAGGGCTACGGCCACATCACCCTGAAAGCGCCCAATCTCATCTGATCTCGGAGGCTAAGCAGGGTCGGGCCTGGTTAGTACTTGGATGGGAGACCGCCTGGGAATACCAGGTGCCGTAGCAATTGTCTATACTATAATCTATATGTGATTTTTAATTTTTTTTATGAAATTGATATATGTGATTAAATTGATTTTTAATTATGAGTATTAATCACTAATCTACCTCTAGACATGTACATTGTGATAGATTGGGGTAATTATGTTATAGGAATGTTTTTACTTATAAATTACCACTAGATGGAGTTTTTGTATGTATCTCAGTATTTTTCTATGTATATCGATCGCAATATTTATTTATTTTCAATTTAAAATTTCTTACCATTTGTTTATGTATTTATTATTAAAATTGTATGTTTAAGGGCTGTATTACATTATCAGCACCTGTTCAAATAAACACTTCAGCGGATCAGAAACAACATGATGACCGATGTCACCATAGAAACCAGGATGCCAGTATGAGTATAAATACGGAGGCTCTGGAGTCACATGGCCATTCTTGAAAAAGTCACGTGACTGTGACGTAATGCATAGGAGGAGCCAGTGACACTTACGGTTTGGAAGCTGGTGTCAGCACAATAGCAGCAGCTATTCACCATGCTTGGATCGGCTGATTGTCTTTGACCTGAAGTGCTTTCCCCTATAGTCAGGTTTTGTGAGTGGAATCTTTGCCGTTCAAATTCCCTGGTGCTTTTATTGTATTGCGCAATGATCTGTATCTTTGCTATGTTTTTATGAGTTCATATGTAAGTGACGCCTGAGAACACTGCGTTAATGATCCCAGTTCCTAACGGAGACAAGCTTCAGCTGCTATAGGAGTGGGAGATCTGTTTGTGTGGTGGAGGCAAATTGAACAGTTTTTGAGCTCTGCAAGCATTTGTTTTTTGAAAGAGAACTTTGGAAATCATACCATTACTGTGCATTTATATGCTGGATTTTTATGCTGGATGGTTATTTATGATATATGTATTTACAAGCCCTTATTTATGAATTCTTAACCGTATATATTTACTATTTAATATTCATTCACATACCCTATTTTTATAGGCTATTTACTAACTTATGCATCCTGTTTTTCAATTATTTTATCATTAATTATATATGACATTTATACCCATTATATATATATATATATAATTTTTTCATAAGCATATTTTTTAGTTTATGCACCCCGTTTCGCAAACAAATTTTTATACACTTATGGCTTTTTAGCTTCTGTATTTCGATTCACAGATATTTTTACACATTTATTTATTTGTGGCTACCTTCAGACAATTTATTACAAATTGTGTATTTGCACTTTACACAGCGAAAAAATTGGCCCACATAGCCGGCACCAGAATTTTGGGCGTCACAAGGCCAAAAATTGTCAATCTCCCCAGTGAGTGCAGGAATCAGCAAGAGTGAAGTCACATAAAGAGACTGTTGCATAAGAAGGAAAGTACTTTAGAAATAAAGAACTAATATTTTGAAAGTTCTTAGGGTGGAGAAATCTCACAACCATTGTAATTCAGATAATTAAATAAAAAAAAAAAATACAATCAAAATATTTCAATTAGTGATACACACCTATGGAGTCTTCACTAAGCAGAGCATGTAATTAGGCGGGCAAAGAGTGTTATCCAAGTGGATATTGAAATCAAGTGTAGATGGAAATAGTCCAAGGAACCATCTAAAACCACATATGAATTCTGTATACCGTATTTTTCAGACCATAAGACGCACTTTTTCCCCCCAGAAATATGGGGGAAAATGTCCCTGCGTCTTATGGTGCGGATATACGAAAGGCACCACCCCCTGCCACCGCCCCCTGCCACCGCTCGTATCGCCTCCCGCCTCCACCACCAGAAGAGAGAGCGGGGACAGACTTCCAAACCCCTGAGGGTGCCTGGCGCCAGGCGACACAGAAAACAGGCCACTATGGGCCTGATGGAGGAGGGAGAAGTGCCAGCTGTCCCTCAGGAGCCCAGGAATGATGGCCAGGGAGGAGGGTGGACCGAGGACAGGAGGAATAGGCAGGCCGCTGGGATAACATCAGGTAATGCAATGGTGTCACTCTGCATTTCTATGGTGGTGCCACTCTGCATTTCTATGGTAATGGTGCCACTCTGCATTTCTATGGTAATGGTGCCACTCTGCATTTCTATGGTAATGGTGCCACTCTGCATTTCTATGGTAATGGTGCCACTCTGAATTTCTATGGTAATGGTGCCACTCTGAATTTCTATGGTAATGGTGCCACTCTTAATTTCTATGGTAAGGGAGTCACTCTGCATTTCTATGGTAAGGGTGTCACTCTGCATTTCTATGGTAAGGGTGTCACTCTGCATTTCTATGGTAAGGGTGTCACTCTGCATTTCTATGGTAAGGGTGTCACTCTGCATTTCTATGGTAAGGGTGTCACTCTGCATTTCTATGGCATGGTCACTCTGAATTTCTATGGTAAGGGTGTCACTCTGCATTTCTATGGTAATGATGTCATTCTGCATTTCTATGGTAATGGTGTCATTCTGTATTTTATGGGCACTGGAAAATATTTTAGTACACCATTTGGTTCAGAATATTTTTTTTCCTTTTTTAAACCTCTAAAACCTTTCTGTGTCTTACCGTCAGGTGCGTCTTATGGTCCGAAAAATACGGTAATATATAAAGAACATTAAATAAACTTATTGTTAGAATGATTGAAACATCTTAGTGCAGATCTAACCCTAATGAGAGTAATCAAAAAGAGAGATCTCAAAGCATAATGCCAAGATCACATCATGCGGGCTGGATATACTCAATAGAGATCCAAGCTTCAAACAATGTTCACAATGAAATATTCACAGGATCTCGGACAAACACCAGATCCACCAGGATCTGTGGAAAAACATTATTATTATTATTATTATTATTATACAGGATTTATATAGCGCCAACAGTTTGCACAGCGCTTAACAAAATAAAGGCAGACATTACAATTACATAACAATTTGGTACAAGAGGAATCAGAGGGCATATCTTTAAACAATGGTTCATACAGGAACACATCATACAGATCATACCAGCACATATAGCAAGACACATACCAGTCAATCAATTCCACAGAATGTCTCTCCACCGCCATGCAAGCTGCCACAGGGAACATCTGAAAAAAATCAGTCCCCCTTAAATACCATGAAATACACCTGATTCCTATCAATTATGATGTCAATAGCGTGCGCCGAGGCGCCGTAATATGACATCAACGGATACGACTCCAGACTGAGCATGTGAACGTGCCCAGTACTGCACGACGATTTGTAAGTGTGAAACCAAAAAAACAAAAAACGTTGGCCCATCCACAAGTCTAATATCTGTGTATGCCATCTAGTGGATATAACGCAGAACACAGAAGGATGGGGAATCACACACTCGCCCAAGAGAAATAGACCCCCCAAAAAAAAAAAACGGAAGTTGGACATGGGGAGTAATCACCCCTATTCACAAGGATCCAATCCAAAGTCGAGGAATATAATTGAAGGAAAAAGAGGGGATAAAGAATTATATTAAACCAAAAATACATACATACATATTAATCCATTAGATAGTATTAACTATGTGGGGTCAATATCAAATTGTCCAGATAACCATTGTTTATGTAAAATTCTAACCCTACATTATCACAGTATCCACAAATTCGGGTACCATAAAGCTAGAACCACTGACAGAGTGAAAAGAAAAAAGAAGAAGAAAGAGAAATGGTGGCTTTTAATAGAAAAAACAAACAAGAATTTTGAGAGTTTTATAATGAGAGACAGGAATGGCGCCATGAGGTCCTAAGGGGTACCAATTGGTCCCATGGGATCAACGCCTACAAAAAAGGTCTGTAGTAGAGTTGAGCGGACACCTGGATGTTCGGGTTCAGTGGGTTCGGCCGAACTTCGGAAACGAACTTGACCCGAACTTGACCCCGAACTCCGAACCCCATTGAAGTCAATGGGGACCCGAACTTTTGAACACTAAAATGGCTGTAAAAAAGTCATGGAAAGGACTAGAGGGCTGCAAATGGCAACAGAATGTTGTTAAGAGCATGGCAAGTGATCTGTAAACAAATGTGGATAGGGAAATAACTTAAAATAACATAAAAAAATTAAAATAAAATGCTGGAGGCCCCCTTCTCAGCAGAAGAGGTACAGGAAGTCATTAAGAACCTCAGAAACTCAACGGCACGATGCCGCACATATGGTGGGAATACCCCAGAATACGCACTTTCTGGAAAAAAATATTCAATTTAATGGATAAGATAGTGGGGAAAATTAAATAATTGGAAATTAAAAAAATGAAAAAATTATAATCTTGACCTAGGAGGACGAGGTTCAAATGGAGTAGGAGGTTGAGGTGGTGGTGTAGGTGGAAGCGGCGGTGGAGGAGGACGAGGTAGCCAACACTGGTTCAAAAATACAACAATGGCTGGGTAAGGCTAGTGGTGAATGATGTGTCGAATTCTGTCCCCCGTCGCATAGTGTCCGCCCTGTACTGCGCTTGCTCAGTACGTAGGACAAGGGGATTTTGAAACTCTCCGAAGACGATGCGCGGTGACTCCAGGTTCAAGCCACATCATCCGAGGTTGAAGCCTAGCCAAGCGAGCCCGTGAGGGGCCCTGTTACTATGTGCTACCGTATGTCCACTTGGATGGTCGGGCTTGAACCTGCACTCACTGCTCAGGCGACGTTCATCTTTGGAGATTTTGTGAATCTCCATGTCCTCCGTACTGCGCAAGCACTGCACCTGCGCAGTAAGTGGCCGGACACTATCCGATAGCAAGACAGTTTTCGTCAGAACACCGGTAAATGTGTCTATTCTGCACAAGGTACGGCCAAGTACTGTGGGATCCATGCCTGGTTCATTTTAATGAACGTGAGCTTGTCCACATTGGCTCTGGACAGGCGGCTGCGCTTGTCTGTGATAACGCCCCCTGCCGTGCTAAATACACGTTCAGATAATACAATGGCGGCAATGCAGGCCAGCACCTCCAAGGCGTAAAGGGCAAGCTCAGGCCATGTGCCCAATTTGGAGACCCAGAAGTTGAAGGGGGCAGACCCGTCATTCAGTACGTGTAGGCGTGTGCACACATACTGCTCCACCATGTTGGTGAAATGCTGCCTCCTGCTAAGACGTTCCATCTCAGCTGGTGGTGCTGGTTGTTGTGGCGTGCTGACAAAGCTTTTCCACATTTCGGCCATGCTAACCCTGCCTTCCAAGGTGCTGGCGGTGCCCCGGCTGCGTTGGCGACCTCTTCCTCCTCCTCTGCTTTCGCCTTGTGCTTCCACCGTACCCCCGCTGCCAAGTGGGAATGCCACCAGCAGAGCGTCTACCAGTGTGCGCTTGTACTCGCGCATCTTACGATCACGCTCCAGTGAGGTAATTAAGGACGGCACGTTGTCCTTGTAACGGGGATCCAGCAGGGTGGCCACCCAATAATCAGCACTAGTTAAAATGTGGGAAACTCAGCAGTCGTTGCGGAGACACTGCAGCATGTAATCGCTCATGTGTGCCAGGCTGCCCAGAGGCAAGGAAAAGCTGTCCTCTGTGGGAGGTGTATCGTCTGTGTCCTCTGTATCCCCCCAGCCACGCACCAGTGATGGACATGAGCTGGTCTGGGTGCCACCCTTCTGTGAACATGGTTCCTCCTCCTCCATCTCCTCCTTATCCTCCACCTCGTCATCCTCCAGAACTGTGCCCTTGCTGCCGGACAATTGTGTACCTGGCACTTGTTGGTGCAGGAACCCACCCTCGTAGCCACTTGTAAATGACTGCCCTGAAAGCCTTGAAAATTAACCCTCTTCCTCCTCCTCCTCCTCCTGTGCCACATCCTCTTCCATCATCGCCTGAAGCGTTTTTTCAAGGAGGTATAGAACTGGGATAGTAACGCTGAGAACAGCGTCATCGGCACTGGCCATGTTGGTGGAGTACTCAAAACAGCGCAACAAGGCACACAGGTCTCGCATGGAGGCCCAGTTATTGGCGGTGAAGTAGTGCTGTTCCGCAGAGCGACTCACGCGTGCGTGCTGCAGCTGAAACTCCCTATCGCCTGCTGCTGCTCGCACAGTCTGGCAAGCATGTGCAAGGTGGAGTTCCACCTTGTGGGCACATCACATATGAGACGGTGAGCGGGAAGGCCGAAGTTACGCTGCAGCGCTGACAGGCGAGCAGCAGCAGGGTGAGAACGCCGAAAGTGCGCACAGACGGCCCACACTTTCTGCAGCAGCTCCGGCATATCGGGGTAATTCTTAAGGAACCTCTGGACCACCAAGTTCAGCACATGCGCCAGGCAAGGGATGTGCGTCAAACCGCCTAGGCCCAGAGCTGCTACGAGATTTCGCCCATTATCGCACACCACCAGGCCGGGCTTGAGGCTCACTGCCACCAACCACTCATCGGTCTGTTGTTCCATGTCCCTCCACAACTCCTGCGCGGTGTGGGTTTTTTCCCCCAAACAGGAAAGTTTTAAAACTGCCTGCTGTCGTTTAGCCCTGGCTGTGCTGAAGTTGGTGGTGAAGGTGTTACGCTGACCAGATGAGGAGGCGGTAGAGGATGAGGAGGCGGAGTAGGAGGAATTAGCAACAGGAGGCAAACTGAAGTGCCCTGCAATCCTCGTGGTGGAAGGACATGCGCCAAAGTGCTATCCGCCTCAGGCCCAGCCGCCACTACATTTACCCAGTGTGCTGTTAGGGAGATATAACGTCCCTGACCGTGCTTACTGGTCCACGCATTCATAGTTAGGTGGACCTTGCCACAGATGGCATTGCGCAGTGCACACCTGATTTTGTCCCCCACTTGGTTGTGCAGGGAAGGGATAGCTCATCTGGAAAAGTAGTGGCGGCTGGGCACGACGTACTGTGGGACAGCCAATGACATCAGCCTTTTAAAACTCTGCGTCTCCACCATATGGAATGACAGCATTTCAAAGGCGAGGAATTTTGAAATGCTGGCATTCAGGGCCAGGGATCGCGGGTGGCTAGGGGGGTACTTCCTCTTCCGCTCCAGTGTTTGGGAAATAGAGAGCTGAACGCTTCCATGGGACATTGTGGAGATGGTTGGTGACCCAGGTGGTAGTGTTGCTGGGAGATCCTCTGTTTGCGGGTTGGCAGGTGTCACTGTCACTACAGAGGTGGATGAAGAGGCCGAGACTGCAGCAGAAGAGGAAGCAGGAGGAGCCAGAGTCCTTTCTTGTTTTTTTGAGGTGTCTACTCCACTGCATCTCGTGCTTTGCACTTAGATGCCTGGTCATGCAGGTTGTGCTCAGGTTGAGAACGTTTATGCCTCGCTTCAGGCTCTGATTGCACAGCGTGCAAACCACTCGTGTCTTGTCATCAGCACATTGTCTGAAGAACTGCCACGCTAGGGAGCTCCTTGGACCTGGCTTTGGTGTGCTCGGTCCCTTGCTGCGTTGGGCAGTAGCAGACGTACTGTCTAGGGGACGGACGCTCCCCTTTTGCACCCTGCTCCCTCTTCTGCTGTGCTGGTGGCTCTGTGCGACCACCGCCTCTTCCTCCGAACTACACTGGTCACCTGCATGGCGTTGATTCCATGTGGGGTCAAGGACCTCATCGTCCTCCACATCATCTTCCACCCAGTCTTCACCCCTGCCCTCCTTGTCGGTCTGCACAATGGCGAAAGCAGCAGCACCTGTGTTTCGTCATCATCCGAGACGTGCTGCGATGGTCCTCCCATGTACTCATCATGAAACATAAGTGGTTGGGCATCGGTGCATATAATCTCTTCCACTTCTGGGGCAGGGCTAGATGGATGGCCCTGGGAAACCCTGCTAACAGAGTCATCAAAAAGCAGAAGAGACTGCTGCATGATTTGGGGCTCAGACTGATTGGCTGATTTGCAAGGTGAAAGACTGATGGACATCGGCTGCAGGTGCCAACTCTGAACTTTCATCAGGAGACTGGGTGGGAGACAATGTGAAGGAACCGGAGGCAATGTCAGCAACCCAATCTACTATTGCCTGTACTTGTCCTGGCCTCAACATTCGTACAGCCTCATTAGGTGCGCCAAAAATACCGCTGCAGGCTCTGTCGCCTACTCGCACCTGAGGAAGGTGTTTCACTAGTGCGTGTAGCTGGCACAGATTGACCACGTCCTCTCCCTGCAACAGGAGCGCCACCAGCAGCACCACGACCGGGCCACGTCCCCTTTTTGATGATCTCCTCATATTTTCAAAATGTATGATCTCGCCCTAAATGGGTGTTTTTGTCAATAGCAGAATACACGTACAGTGTCTAAAGCATTTATGAACACGCAGAAAATGCTATTGGAAAAAAAAAAAAACACTGCAAAATAAAAAAATTTTGCAATGTTTTTCCAATATCAGAATACACGGATAGTGTCTAAAGCGTTTATGAAAACACAGAAAATGCTATTGGGAAAAAAAAAACACTGCAAAATTAAATTTTTTTGCAATGTTTTACCAATATCAGAATACACGGACAGTGTCTAAAGCGTGTATGAACACGCAGAAAATGCTATTGGGAAAAAAAAAAACACAGCAAAATTGAATTTTTTTGCAATGTTTTTCCAATATCAGAATACACACAGAGTATGGTGTATCTCTTAGTAAAATATGCAGTGCAGTGATGGTGCACTGAGCTTGCAGGTAAAACTTATATTTTGTCTGGCACTGGCCTCATGGCACTGTTAAAAGACAGGGTACAATTGATTTAGGAATCTCTTGAATAATTCTCTCTGCCTCTCTCTTCCTTACCAAAGAAACTCTGTACTCTACTCTAGCTATGTAGATCGCTCACTGAGAAAAGGGAAGACACAGTAGGAGATGGTGTGGTTGCTGCTCACCCCTAAAGGGTAGAAAAAAAGGAGAAAATCCCCCCAAAAGGGTATGTGGGGTTTTTAGGCAGCAATTATAGGGGAGTTAAATAATATGATACAAAAGGTTGTCTAAATATAAATTTTTTATTAAAGATGTCGCACACTTGACATGGTAGATATGAGACATGGTTCCCAAAAATGGGAGGATAAAACAAAACACAACAGTAGAATATGTATATATAAAAAATGCAGGTGCATAGGCAGACAAAAAAGCTTTTACAGTACGTTACAACAAGGTTGGCGAAGTAAAAGGGAAGCCTGATGCGTTTCGACCCTTATTTTGTATGGGTCTTCTTCAAGAGGAAAGTTTGTCTGCTAAAAAGAAGGAAAAAGGGCAGAGACAATTGCAAAGTTGCAACAATGTTTCATACAGTATTCTCCATATTGTTTTGTGGAGAAAATGTAAATATATAATATAATTCAACACTATGCAATATTTACCCAGAGACATATGTTCTTGATGCGTTGTGATTTTCATGTAGGGTTTCCCTGGTGCGGTTCTTTGCCCCTCAGGTGGCTCCACCGACGCCCCCCACAGGGTCGCTCACTGATCTAACTAATTAGAAGAAAAGTTAAGGAATGTGGCCTGACTGACTGACTTTATCACACTAACTCCTAAAATCCTCTCAGCAGCACAGGAACCTGTCTATAGCAGAATGACGATGTGTGCTGTGTGTCTGGACTATATATAGAGGCTGGGTCACATGCTGCACTGCCCAATCACAGCCATGCCATTAGTAGGCATGGCTGTGATGGCTTCTAAGGGCACACTAGTGAAACTAGCATCGATTGGCTGCCCTGCAGCTTGTAAAAGGCGCCAATACATCGCCGAACGCCGGACCCGAACCAGAACATACAGCCAATAGTTCGCTCAACCCTAGTCTGTAGGAGTTGACCTCATTAATCCCTGGGGGATTAAGAGCAGAAAGCTTTTAGATCCAATAAGTCTCGGCCCTTAAGATAGCATTGTCCCAGTCGCCACCCCAAGGATTAGTGGAGACATTTTTCAATACAAAAAATGAAATCACTCAATTATCAAATCTGTGATGTAAACCTATGTGTCGAGTGACTGGTGTCACAATTTTACCTCCACCGGAATAATAAAGATGATCTCTCATCCTTAATCCGAGCTCATGTATGGTCTTGCCTATGAAAAATGCATGGCATTGACAAGTCATCAAGTAAATCACTCCACGGGTAGCACAATCAGCATATTGTCTTGACTGGAACCATTGACCATTAGGTAGATATATGCCAGCGCCCTCACAGATCCATGGGCAGCGGCTACATCTACCACAGCGGTAGGTTCCCTTACATGAGCGAGATGTAATCTCCGAATTGGGTTGGTAATAGCTGCTAGTCAAGGTGTCACGCAGTGAAGTCGCCCTCCTAAAAACCAACTCCGGGGTAGAACGTACATATTTAGCCAGAGTATAATCTTCGGCTAAAAGGTGCCAATTATTAGAGCTCAACAAACGTAAAGATCGATCATGAGCAGAAAAACGAGTAATGAATTTCACTGTATTAATTTCCGTTTTAGAAGTTTTTTTGAATAAAAGTTCAACTCTGGGTCTTATTCTAGCTTTATTGAAGGCTTTCCTCAACAAAGTTCTAGAATATCCCGTCAGATAGTCGTGATCTTAAAAGATCAGACTGATGAAAAAAATCTTCTTCGGGTGAGCAATTCCTGCGAAGACGCAGGTATTGCACATATGGTATGCTTCTCATTAGTGGAGCAGGGTGTTCCCCGAGCTAGGCTTACGATATAAATCAGTAGTGATGTGGCCATTTTCATCAATACAAATTAACAAGTCCAAAAATGCAATTTCAATAGCATTGAATGTGTATGTAAATTTCTTGTCAAAAGTATTTTATTTAAGTAAAGGAATGTATACAAGTAACAGAAAGATTACAACACATTCAGCATAGGGAAGCTCGTTTGCTAGTGTTCAGATATACAATCATATACAGTGAAATGGGACAATATAAATAACTATAAGCAATAAAGCATGTGAAATGATGAGAGAAAAAAGGGAAGAATATAATAGTATATTTGTTCAAAAATAAAAATGTTTAATTATTATGTATTCATATAGACTGTTGTCTCATTTAGTTTCTTAGACTAGCAAAGAGATTGTCATTTAGATAAAATATAGAGCTTCAAAATCATAAGGGAGGGTAGTACAAAGAAATAGTTATAAAGAGTGAGAAAGAAGGTGAGTAGGAAAAGGGGGGAAGAAGAGAGTATAGAAGCTAGAAGAGAAGAAGAGGGGAGTCCGCGAGGCTAGGTCGAGAGTCACCACTACAATCAGAATTAATCCAGGTTAATGAATATTAGTTACCATGGCAGCAGCACATTTTTGTCAAGGGTTGGCGTGGTATATGTAATCCAAGGTTGCCAAATCTTTTCAAAACTGGTGATGGTGTCCATTTCGATAGCTATCATCTTGGCATGGGTCATATAATAATTCATTTTGGCTTTTGTTTCATTTAGAACTAATGTTGGAGTTTTCCAAGCTTTTGCTAAAGTTTGTTTAGCTGCTGTGAAGAGTTGCACTAACAACTTAAATTGAGAATATGTTATGAATTCAGGCTTCAAATTGAGTAATGCCGTTGCTGGATCAACAGGAACTGTTTTACCAAGCAGTTTAGTTGCAATTATGAATATTTCCTTTCAAAATGTTTGTGCTAATGGACACGTCCACCAGATATGAAAAAATGTGCCCAAATCTGAGCATCCTCGGAAGCATTGTGCCAGATAGTTTTGTACATATTTAGCCACTCTAGATGGAACCAAATACCACCTTGTCATCACTTTATAATTAGCTTCAACCGCTAATACATTAGGGGAAGCTGTTTTAACTGTGGACCATATTTGGTTCCAATCAGAAATATCTAGTGTACGCTCTAAGTCTTCTTCCCATTTCTGGACATAAGACGGGCTATTTTTATTGGAATAGACCAGTAAGTGAGAATATAAGGTAGAAATTGTTCCTCTAGCGTGGGGATCCTTTTTACAAATGTTTTCAAAACTGGACATATGTGCTAATTGAGGTGATGTGTTAACTAAGGGTGTGAAAAATGTTTTGATTTGGAAATATCTGAATTCCGATTGTGGTAAACCATATTTTTCACAAAGGGTGGTAAAAGGGATAAATGACGATGAGTGTATAAATTAAATTTATACAAATTTAGAACATTTCGGGATGTCCATTCATTAAAAGATATAGGGGACACCCATGCTGGATAGAAGGCAGGGTTTCTATAAAATGACAATAATGGATTGTGTAAAGATTGTAATTGATTGCTCTTTTTGAATCTATCCCAAAGGGATATATAGTGTTTGGTAATAGGATTTTTTAGGTCTTTTCGGTCTTTAGATGAGATCCATAATAAATTGGATATTGGAATAGGATCACATTCGTGGCTTTAATTGATACCCATAATGGGGTTTCTTGATATGCATGGTATTTAGCAAGACTCCCTATATGTGCGGCTCTATAGTAATATGCAAAATTGGGACAGCCTAGGTCTCCGTTAAGCTTGGGGAGATATAATGTGTGCAATTGTATTCTTGGTTTGGATGCTCCCCATATAAATGACGACACTTTCCTTTGTATTATTCTTAAATGATAAGCTGGGATCGGTATTGGTAGTACTCTAAATAAATAAAGTAGTTTCGGTAATATCGTCATTTTTACAGAGTTCTTCCGAACCATGACAATGGAAGATGAGACCATGAATTCATTAAGTTAAAGAGCTTTTTTAACAGTGGGGGATAGTTAATTTTAAATAGGTCCTCTAAAGATGCTGTTAGATGAACTCCTAAATATGGGATTGATCTGTCTGACCAAGTAAAAGGGAGGCAAATTTTTGCTGAGTTCAGTTCTATGTTGGAAAGAGATACATTTAGTGCTTGGCATTTTTTGGGATTTATATATAATCCAGAGATTTTGGCAAATACATCAAGAGTAGGAATGAGGTTTGGGCCTGATACTTGTGGAGAGGAAAGAAATAGGAGGATATCATCTGCAAAAAGACAAAGTTTGTGTTGATAACCTCCTATTTCAATTCCAGTTATGTTGGAATTTGTTCTAATTGCTTGTGCAAGCGGCTCTATTAGTAGGGCAAATAATAAAGGAGGTAGTGGAAAGCCTTGTCTCGTGCCTCTTTCTATGTTGAAAAAATTGGATTTGTACCCAGCATATTTTACGTAAGCTTTTGGTTCATTATATAATGCCATTATCCAATTTGTAAAGTTTGGGCCAAACCCCCATTTCTGTAGTGTATAATTCAAGTATGGCCATGATATAGAGTCAAACGCTTTTTTGATGTCAAGTGAGAGAAAGCAAGCAGGAATACAGCGTTTTTTGGCTATATGTGCTAGAAGGGTCGCTCTACGTACGTTATCACTAGCCTGTCGGGAGGGTATGAAGCCTACTTGATCTCTATGCACAAGGGTACCAATGACTTTATTCAGACGAGATGCTAGAAGTTTTGCTAATATTTTAATGTCTATATTTAACATTAAAATGGGGTGAAAATTTGAGCATAAAGTATCATCTGATTGGAGTTTAGGTATCATACAAATGATAGCTAATAGAGATTCAGGTCTAAAAGATTTGTTTTTTAATAAGTCATTGAAAGCTTCTGTGAGTAAGGAGGAGAAACAATCCGAAAAAGTACAATAATAGAGGTCCGAGAAACCATCTGGACCAGGTCTTTTGTTAATTTTTAGTGATTTAATAGCTTCTGCTACCTCGTTTCCGGTGATGGGTTTTTCTAGTGACATCATTTGGTGCTCAGTCATTTGGGGTAAGTTAATATTTGAGAAAAAGGAATCAGCTGCATCAATATTAAATGTATTAGATTTTATATATAGGGTTTTCAGATAAGAGCTGAATTTTTGTACAATTTTAAGGGGATTGTTGGTGTACGTATTGTCTGCTATTTTAAGACTAATAGGTTTAAAGGATTTATTAATAGAATTTAATGCCCTTGATAAATATGTGCTTGGTTTGTTAGAATTCTTATAGAATGCATGTTTGGTTCTCCGTAGTGATTTATCAGCTGATTCGGTTCGAAAAAGGTCGAATTCCAATCGTGCATTTTCTAAACGAGTTTTTGCCTTAGGGGTAGGATTATTTTGAAAAGCTAAAAATGATGAGTTGAACTCTGTTTCTAGTTGTCGCATAAGCAATATTCGTTCACGTTTAAGTATTCCTGACTGTCGCTGGATAACGCCTCTTAAGACAGGTTTGTGGGCCTCCCATAGTGTAAGAGAAGAAATGTCAGTACTAGCGTTATGTGTTAAGTATTCTTTTAGAGCCTGTTGGATCGTGAGGCAGTGAGAGGGATGTTTAAGCAATACGTCAGGTAGATACCATGTAGGGTCACGCCTCTTGGGCATAATAGAAGCCACTGAGGTAAAGACAGCATTATGGTCAGACCAAGGTATGGGGATAATGTTGGATGCGATTATTTCAGGTACCATCCCTGTTGTTATAAAAATGTGATCTATGCGACTAAACGATTGGTGGGGGTTTGAGAAATATGTGTAAGTTCTTCTTGTTAGGTTAGATTCTCTCCAAGAGTCAATCAAATTGTGTCTAGAGAGGAGTTTGGATAAAGATTTTTTGTTCTGAGAGTGTAAAGAGGTGTAGGGGGTTTTGTCCAGAAATGGGAAGACAACCTGATTGGAGTCTCCCCATACAAAGATTTATCCCATTTTATGGGTTTTTATGACTTGGAATAGATGTGATAAAAAGGGTAACGGTTGATAATTTGGAGCATAGTAAGAGACCACAGTTACTGCTGTGTCCATAATATATCCTGTTAGGATTAGGTAACGGCCTTCCGGATCTTTTATTTCTGAGTGTTTAGTGAATGGAGTGGTATGGTGGAATGCGATGAGAGTACCACGTTTTTTTGTTAGTGCTGAGGCTGTGTATACTTGTGGATATGAAGTATTGAAAAATTTGGGAGTTGAGGTCGGGGTAAAATGGGTTTCTTGTAGACATACTATGTGTGCTTTTTTAGCTCGAAATGATCGAAAGGCTTTAATACGTTTTTGTGGCACATTGAGACCCTGTTCATTTAAGGATAAAATATTTAAAGGAGCCATGGCTGCTGAAACAACAATCTATACTTACTAGTTGTCAAGGTGCAGTGACTATTCGGCCTAACCTTTGCGGACATGAAGAAAAGGAAAAGGTATCCAGAAGTAGGGTGGATTAACTTAAAAAGAGAGTAAAATATAGTAGAAGTCATAAAGCAATTAAATATTATGTAAGAATAAAAAGATTGGAGAAGTACCCGTGTTGGGGTTAGAAACCCCCCAACAGGCGACAGAAGACCTTCGTCAGATCCCCACAATTTCTTATGGGGAACTGAGGAAAGCCAGGTGAGGCACATGTTAAACCTGTGTATGGGGAATCCGCCTTAAAAATAAAAAAAACAGTGGTTCATTTCAAGAAAATAAGTTTTGTCATTATAAAATTATAGGGAAGTGTGTCCTCTTAATGTAGATTTGCTGAGGACTAATATTATTTTGTGGGATATACATCCTAGGAGATTGTATATGTATATATATATATATATATATATATATATATATATATATACATATATATATATATATATATATATATATATATATATATATATATATATATATATATATATATATATATATACATACATACACACACACACACACACATACATATATAAAAATATATATATATAATTAATTGTTTGTTGTTGAGATCATTTATGTTGAAGAAGAAACAAATAATAAAAATAAAAATAAACATAAGAATAAATTAAATATAGGGAATAAGAGGACCAGTCTACCCATAGTCTACCCATAGTGAGGATAAATAACGAAAAAAAAAATAAACTAAATTGTGGGGCAAACGCGGTCCAGAGAAGAAAATATTATGTTTAAATTATAGAGTAATACATTGAAGTATCATTTTAGAAATGATTCTCAACAAGGTTGGTTGCTCAACAATTTTTTTACTGATCACTGCATTTAGTGTCAGTGTGACTGTAATAACTGTCAGGGCAGTCCGTCAGGTTTTTATATAGCGTCAGGTACCCCCATATATTACCTAATAAAGGTTTTAACCCCCTGATTGCCCCTAGTTAACCCTTTCACCCCCTTTTGCCAGTGTCACTAAGCGATCGTTTTTCTGATCGCTGCATTAGTGTCGCTAGGTAACCATTTTTTTTTTTTAGGTAACCGCCATGTTTATATAGGTTCATAAATAGGTTTATAGGTCAGGTACCCCCATATTACAACCTAAATAAAGGTTTTAACCCCCTGATTGCCCCTAGAGTTAACCCTTTCACCAGTGATCACTGTATAACTGTCACTGGTGACGCTGGTTAGCCAGTTAGTTATTTCGTTATTAGGTTCCCCGTCAGGTTTTTATATAGCGTCAGGTACCCCCATATATTACCTAATAAAGGTTTAACCCCTGATTGCCCCTAGTTAACCCTTTCACCCCCTTTGCCAGTGTCACTAAGCGATCGTTTTTCTGATCGCTGCATTAGTGTCGCTAGGTAACCAGTTTTTTTTTGTATTACTGTTACGGGTGACGCTGGTTAGTTAGCTTGTTTTTTATACTGTCAGGGCACCCGCCATTTATTACCCAATAACGGTTTAACCCCCTGATCGCCCGGCGGGTGATATCAATTAGGTTTTAGGGTCAAATAAGGTCTGCGTCGCCCCAGGTTAGTGCCAGTACCGCAAACACCCACGCACAAAGCATACACCTCCCTTAGTGGCACAGTATCTGAACAGATCAATATCTGATCTGATCAGATCTATACTAGCGTCCCAGCAGTTTAGGGTTCCAAAAAAAAAAAAACGCATTGTTAGCGGGATCAGCCCAGATACCTGCTAGCACCTGCGTTTTCCCCCTCCGCCCAGCCCAGCCCACCCAAGTGCAGTATCGATCGATCACTGTCACTTACAAAACACTAAGCACACATAACTGCAGCGTTCGCAGAGTCAGGCCTGATCCCTGCGATCGCTAACATTTTTTTTGTGGTAGCGTTTTGATTCAGTCGCTTCAGTCAGGAGCTTTTTTACCTGTGAATCTCAAAAAATTAAAAAAAAATAAAATAGTTGTCGTTTTATTGTTCTCTCTCTCACTCTATTCTCTCTCTATTGTTGCTCTTTTTTTACTCCATTCTATTCTGCAATGTTTTATTATGTTTTATTATGTTTTATTATGTTTTATCATGCTTGCTTTTCAGGTATGTAATTTTGTTTACTGTGTGTTTTAGTGTTGAGCATTTTTTTGTTTTCAGGTGCGCCATTCAGTTGCAACGCGGATTTATTTATCTTGACAGCAACAGCGTTTGCTCCCACGATACATAAAGCCGCGACTCCAACGCTGTAGGAGGTGATTTCACCACCACAGTTAAAAAAAAGAGCATATATGCCGAAGCATGGGGGCAGCAGGGGGGGGGGGGGGAGCGATTGGCTCCTAATGCCACGTACATACGGTCGAAATTCCGACCGTGTGTACACGCATAACTTTTGCGGGAGGATGCCCCATGCATCGGCATATATAAATGGTGCATGTATGCCCATCATTAGAAGTGGGTGGATGAAGGGAGGTATTCTAATGGTGGGCATACCCACCAATCAATCTCTTTTTTTCGTTCAGCCAAGAGGCTGCATGAAAAAAAAAATTACAATATATGTCCAGTATGTTGCTGGACTTTGAATGGTTATACCAGAATGATGCCTGCAGGTTTAGGTATCATCTTGGTATCATTCTTTTCAGCCAGTGATCGGCTTTCATGTAAAAGCAATTCTAGCGGGTAATTAGCCTCTAGACTGCTTTTACAAAACCATGCATGTGAGGTATCACCGCGAAGGTCAGATCTAGGGTCTAATAGACCCCAATTTTTTCAAAAAAAGAGTACCTGTCACTGCCTATTGCTATCATAGGGGATATTTACATTCCCTGAGATAACAATAAAAATCATAACAAAGAAAAAAAATGGAAGGAACAGTTTAAAAGTAAAATAAAAATGTAAATAAATAAAAAAAAAAACAAAAAAAAACAAAAAAAGCACCCCCCCCAAATGTACCCCATTTTGGAATGTAGACACCCCAAGCTATTTGCGAACAAAAAGTTTTCACTAAATGATATATTGCTCAAACTTTTACACTTTTAAAAATGTATGTAGTTTGTCGCCACTGCGTGTTTGTGCCCATTTTGGAAAGTAGACATGTACTCGGCCTAAGATCATATTTTTTATTTGATCAAAAATTTGAGCAATAAAATTTTTTTTTAAAATAAAAAAAACTGTATTTTTTCCACAAAAAATTTTGAAAAACAAATGAGAGCTGTAAAATACTCACCATGCCTCTCAACAAATAGCTTGGGGTGTCTACTTTCCAAAATGGGGTCAGTTTGGGGGGTGTGACATAGGCTTCTAAATGTTGTGCATAAAATGCCAGGACAGGTAGTGAGGAGTAAAATCAAAAAAAAAAATAAAAATTTGTAAATGAAATAGTGGGAAAAAAAATAATAAAAAATGAAAGTATTCACTTATTAGTAATTTTATTTCATTACTAAGAAGTAATTAGATTTGAAGAATAAAATACAAAAATATAGAAAATAAACGTATCCGTTAAATTTGGACATTTAATGATAGGGTATAATTTATCTTCTTTTTTTTTTTTTATTTCTGTTATCTCAGTAATTTCTGTTACCTGTTTAACCAAGAAAGATAATTTGCAGTATTTTAGGGAATAAATCCAGTAATTCAATTTCATTACTGTTTTCCCATAAAGTATGTAGCCCAACTACTGATTTTAACCATTCATGTTAAAAATAATTGGGAGAAGATAAAAAATAAAAAAATAAAAAATGAGAAAAAATATAAAGTGAAAATATTTACTTCTCTGTAATTTTATTTCATCACTAAGTAGTAATTAGATTTAAAAAAATATTTAAAAAATAAAAAAAAATATAGAAAATGCAAAAATATAGAAAGAAAACTTGTCCTTTTAATATGGACAATTAGTGCTAGAGAATAATTTTACATTTTAAAATTACAGTTTTCCCAGTAATTTCTGTTTACTGGTTAACCAAAATCGATATTTTCGCTATAGTTTAGAAAATAAATTCAGTAATTCATTTTCATTACTGTGTTCCCATTTAGCTTAGCATCAGTCGGAGTCAATTAGGCACAGTTCCTAGGGATGCATCATTAGTCCATGGCGTCATCTTGTCCTTGGTGTGAGGGTACGAATCTTCCTCTTTTGTGTGTATGGTGGTTGCCATTTCTTGTTTCAGATTGGGATGTGTTCCGGAGGGAGGAGCCAGATGCTGATCTTCTTCTTGAAGTAGAGGTTGAAGGTGTCCCTTCAATCAGGTTGAGGTCTTGGAGTGCTTGCTGAAGTTCATCAGGGGTTCTGCAAGAGAATCTGGTCCCTTGATGGGTGAAACGAAGGGAGAATGGGAAGCCCCATTGGTATTTGATGTTATGATTTTGGAGTTCCAATAAATGGGGTTTCATTGCCCGCCGTTTGGATATTGTTAATTGGGATAGGTCTGCAAAAAGCTGAAAATTGTGACCTTGAAAGGATAAATTGTTCTTTTCTCTTGCTGCTTCTAGAAGTTGTTCTTTCGTTCGGTAAAAGTGAAATTTTGCAATAATATCTCTAGGGGGGCCATCAACTTTTTTGGATGTAAGAGCTCTATGTATTCTGTCCATCTCCAACCTTTCAATGGGTATTGCTGGTTGTAGCTCCTGACAGAGTGCTATTATAGTTGATTGCAGGTCTGTGATTGACTCAGGTAAGCCTCTGAAGCGCAGATTAGACCTTCTGGCGCGATTCTCAAAATCTTCAAGTCTGTTCTGCAGAGTAATATTTTCCTCTTTGAGGTTTTCCAATTCTGTGAAAACTTCTTGTGTATTTATTTCAAAATCTTCTACTTTAATTTCTAACGTTTCAGTTCATCGTCCCAGCTCTCTAATTTCTTTAGTAAGATTGTTAGTAATTTGCTCTGAGGTTTGTTGTAATGCTTTATGAAGCATTCTTTCAAATTGCTTCAAAATGCTGGATGGGATAGTAGAGTCTGTTTGTGAGGTATTTTTCATGTTTAAATTGGTTTCAGAGTCAGATTCAGAGTCCCCTGAGGAGATAATTTTTGTCTGTTTTAGTTTTCTGGTCTGAGGTAAAAGCACCTGAGGTGAAATTGCCTGAGGGGAGCGGGGCCTTCTTCACTATACGTTTCCCCTGAGCGCTGTTATGGGGGTTGATTTTATATTTGTTCCTGGCACCACCTAACACCATTTTTATGTGTAAATGTTCCCCTCACCTCACAGGAGGATAAGATGTAGATGTGGAAAGATTCCGTGTCCGTGAGTCGTCTTTATATCACGGTTTGTTCCCCTCACAGAGCAGAGCTCTAGCCCGACATTACCGCCTTGCTAGCCTCTGCACATGCCCCTCCGAATGTGTATGTAAATCAAATTGAAATCAAATTGAAATCATTTATGTTAAGGGCATTAAGAAACCACAGCAGTTCATCTCTAGACCATGTCCACACAATCAGGAGATCATCAATGAACCAAAACCAAAATTGTACATGATTCAAATAAGGCACAAATCTTTCATCAGAGAACAACCACCTCTCCCACCCCCCCCCCCCCCAAAAAAAATTTTGGCATAAGCCAGGGACAAGTGCCCATTGCCACTCCTTGCCTTTGTAAGTAGGCTTGATTCATGGAAACAAAATGATTTCTGGTAAGTATAAATCTAAGTAGATCCAGAATAAATACATTATGGGACCAGGTGGTATGATCCTGCCCTTTTAGAAAGGACTCAATAACCCGGATGCCCCGCTTGTGCGGGATACTAGAGTACAAAGCCTCTATATCAATAAAGGTTGGGAAATATTGCGCTGAGTATGAGTGATGTTATGTAGATGCTGCAAACATTGCCGATAGACTAACGGAAAAAATAGTTTGGAAAAGATGTGTATGTTGCGCTAAGATGATGTTATACGTATAAATTCACCCCTATATATTGTTTACATACATATAGGTTATGATAAAAACGTAAATATATATCATAAATTATATCAAAATTTATATAAAATTATATATATATAAAAAAGGCAGTTAAAACTGAATAAAACACCTCTAATCATTTGTGAATAAGTAACTGTGAAAAGTGATCTTGTGACTGATAAAATTCAATAAAATTCAAAAAATGGTGAACAGTAAAAACTGTTGATATTGTGAATATATACACATAAAACCATTCAGAAAAATAAATAAATGACAAGTGGATATTCGGTGAAAAAGGCGCCAAACTGTATGTGTAGATTATACAGTGGTATAGTCCATGTGGGTGACACAATATATGTGTGTAGCCGTAGACAATAATGGTGTTTCTAAGTGGGGTGATGGTGATCCTGTCCTGTCGGCGTCAGCGCTTATTGAAAAGAGGCTTACCGGAGATCACAGACTAAATGAGACGTACGCCTCATAAGTCGTGACAAGCTTTGCTGTGGAAGGTTACCAGGTCCCTGTTCCACGGGTGGATTCCAAGGTAGGTATATACGTATTAAAGGGCAGGAGGGATGCGGTCATCAAAAACTCCAATAATTCTCCCGTGTTCATAAATATTGGGTCATATTTGAGAGAAAAAACTCACATAGTGTGATACCGTAATAAATACTTTTAATGTGGTAAAAACAGATTAAAAACACTCACATTTCAGTAGTAGTATTCAGGCTCATAGAAAATAATAGTGGATATCGGAAGTGCTGCTGCTGTAGTCCACCCGACGCGTTTCGTCCTCTGGGACTTCATCTGGGGTGTGGACTACAAGCATCAGCAGTGCAATTTATAGGGAGAGTGACCCCAATCTGATTTAGAAGTTCGTATGACCGGAAGTTGACCTCACTTCCGGTCTAGCGGTGTTGCAATGTTGATTTTGCATTGCTTGCTATATGTGAAGACAATATAGGTATGATACTGGGGATTGACTTTATGTGAAAATTTATGTTTAAAATGTTTAAAATCGAGGAGAGACATAGTAAAATGTCCTCTCCTCGATCTATTATGGTGGTTTCGGGCGGTGGAACGCACGACGTGCGTGACGTCGTGACGTCACGTCCACCCGCCTCTGGCTAGGCTTGTGATAGCCAAGCCTCTATGTGAGAAAGAGCCGGGCGGCCGCGCGTGACAACAGCACGTCACGGCCGCTCCACATATTGTATATTGGTGTGAAGCCAAGCCTCACTCTCAGGTATGCACGCGTAGGTGCGCATGCGCCACTCGCGGCCGAGTGTGGATAGACATACATTGCTGACACTGCTCAGCTGTGATCCCGGGGGTCAGAATTTAAATGGGGACATGGCCCGATCTTAAAATAAAGAGGAAAATATGGGGAGTAATCTTATAATATACTGGGATGTAAGTAGGGGGGAAAAAAATGGAGAGGGGTCACTCCTCCCCCTATTAACCCATGTATACACATATGTATATATATATTGTAATGATGTAAGTAAATTGGTGTACATCAAATGGAGAAATAAATATATAAAGGAAATTCATATGTAAAACCATAAGACGGTTGAATGTACGTCAACCATGCTGGCTAAATCTATGCGTATTTAGAGTGTATAAAAACACATAAAAACACATATATATATATATATATATATATATATATATATATATATATATAGACATGTAAAAACATAAGTCCACAAAATATGTAAAAAATACGCATATATAAAATTTCCTTAAAAACACCAATATATATATAAGATAAATAAAATATTAAATAAAACAAATACATATAAAAGCGAGCTTTTGTTGTTATGAGTTGTTTTGTATAAAAACGTATGGATAAAACAAATACATATAAAAGCGGGCTAATCTTATAAATTATATGTATAAAAGCAACAGTAATTTTAAACAGAGGAATGTGATGGTTGTAAATGGACATGTAGTTGAAAAATATTGAAATATTGAAATGTTAAAACTAACATTAAAAATATTAAGAATAAAATTAAAATTAAAGAGTGGCTGCTATGGCATATAATGAGACTGGGAAGAAAAAATCAGGCCTTATTTATAAAAGTATTAATATCCCACTTCACATTCATACCCAACGGGGAGTGGGATTGCAACTGATATATCCAGTATGTTTCCAATTTTGATACCCCTCTAGTTCTGGCACCACCCCTCCATGGCGAAATAAATTTGTCAATGATTAACCACTTCAGCCCCGGACCACTTGGCAGCCAAAGGACCAGGCCCCTTTTTGCGATTCGGCACTGCGTCGCTTTAACTGACAATTGCGCGGTCGTGCGACGTGGCTCCAAAACAAAATTGGCGTCCTTTTTTATTTTTTGCGCTATAAACAAAAATAGAGCGACAATTTTGAAAACAATGCAATATTTTTAGCTTTTTGCTATAATAAATATCCCCAAAAAATATATAAAAAAATTTTTTTTTTTCCTCAGTTTAGGCCGATACTTATTCTTCTACATATTTTTGGTTAAAAAAATCGCAATTACCGATTATTGATTGGTTTGCGCAAAACTTATAGCGTTTACAAAATAGGGGATAGTTTTATAGCATTTTTATTAATATTTTTTTTTTACTAGTAATGGCGGCGATCAGCGATTTTTATTGTGACTGCGACATTATGGCGGACACATCGGACATTTTTGACAAATTTTTGGGACCATTGTCATTTATACAGCAATCAATGCTATTTAAATGCATTGATTCATGTATAAATGACAATTGTAGTGAAGGGGTTAACCACTGGGGGGGGTTATGGGCTGTGACGTGTGTGTTTTTTTTACATTAGGGGGCGGGGCTGACGTCCGACCCACAGGCAGGCAAGTGCACGATCACGTACAGGTACGTGATTTTGCCTGCCCGTGCCATTTTGCCGCAGTATATCTGCGTTAGGCGGTCGGGAAGCGGTTAAAAACGGAAATTCGGAATTTCGGAAATTTTGGGAATTTTCACATTTCTATTTTTCGGATTTCCGAATTTCGTATTTTCGAATTTCTGAATTTCCGAAAAAGCAAAAAAACAAATGAAACGAAAATGAACAAATTTTTTGTCAGTGCACATGTCTAGGACTCATGTTCCCCCAGATGCCCTGCTCGTAGCTGTGGATATAGAGGCTTTGGAAAAGATGTGTATGTTACGCTAAGATGATGCTATACGTATAAATTCACCCCTATATATTGTTTACATACATATAGGTTATGATAAAAACTTAAATATATATCATAAATTATATCAATTATATCAAAATTTATATAAAATTATATATATATATATATATATATATATATATATATAAAAGTGTGTTTTTTTTACATTAGGGGGTGGGGCTGACGTCCGACCCACAGGCAGGCAAGTGCACGATCACGTACAGGTACGTGATTTTGCCTGCCCGTGCCATTTTGCCGCAGTATATCTGCGTTAGGCGGTCGGGAAGCGGTTAAAAACTGAGTGCCGCGGGATCTCGATTATGATACTGTCGGTAGTGCCTTGGAACTGTATGCTTTATGCTGCCACTTTTAATCTTAGTAATGTGTTCCGTAACTCTATTTTTTAACTCTTCTATTTTTCGGATTTCCGAATTTCATATTTTCGTATTTTCGAATTTCTGAATTTCCGAATTTCGTATTTTCGGATTTCCGAATTTCGTATTTTCGGATTTCCGAATTTCCGAATTTCGTATTTCCGAATTTCCGAATTTCGTATTTTCGGATTTCCGAATTTCGTATTTTCGGATTTCCAAATTTCTGAATTTTGTATTTTCGGATTTCCGAATTTTCGAATTTTGTATTTACGAACTTCCGAATTTACGAATTTACGAATTTTCGAATTTACGAATTTTGGATTTTCGGTTTTTCAAAATTCCAAATTTGCGGACCTTTCGGATCTTCGGAATTCGGGAATTCAAAGATTAGAAAATCCTAAAATTTGAAAATCTGAAAAAAAGAAAGAAAATCAGTTTAATTTATAACTAACTATTAAATTAACGAGTACAAATTTATCCGAAGTTACGAATTATCGGAAATAACGAATGCCGCAAGTGTAACGAAACAAATTAATAATAAATAATTAATAATAATAAAAAGGTTTTATTATTATTATTGTTATTTATTATTATTAATTTGTTCCGTTCCATTTGGTTAGATGCCACATTCGTTATTTTAGATAATTCGTAACTTTGGATAAATTTGTATTCGTTACGTTCACTAACAGACAAATTTGAAAGGGAATTCCAATACCTATAATTTAATAGTTAGTTATTATTTAGTTTTTAACAGACTTTCTTTCTTTTTTTCAGATTTTCGATTTTTCAAATTTTTGAATTCCCGAAAACCGAAATTCGGAATTCAGAAATTCGAAAATCCATAAATTAGGAAATCCGGAAATCCCAAAATTCGAAAATCCGGAAATCCCAAAATTCGGAAATCTGAAAATCCGAATTTCGGAAAGTCGGAAATTTGAAAATCGGAAATTCGAAAATTCGAAAATTCGGAAATCCGGAAATTCGAAAATGCGAAATTCGGAAATCCGAAATTCGGAAATTCCGTAAATTTCGGAAATTCGTCATTTTGCAAATTTTGAAATTCGGAAATTGAAAAATTTCGGAAATTCGGAATTAACGAATTTGTCAAAATTCGTTAAAAAACGAATTAGGAACTAAACGAATTCCACATGTCTAATGAGTCCCCTCTATATGTCTCAACAGGTCCTGTGTGTCCCGAATGTAAGATGGAAGGCAAGTGACATGTGGCATTAAAAATTTTCCGTTAAAGATTCGTTTCCAGAAATGATAGGTCTCACAGGAGGATTTTTTGGGTTCTTGTGAATCTTAGGGAGGGCGCAAAAAGTAGCCAATTTTGGAAATTTGGGGATCAGGTATTCTAAGGTTTTTTGGTCACTCAATCCTTTAAGGTAGGCATTTGTACATAGAACCAGTAGTTCATCAATGTATAACGGAATTTGTTGTGAATCAATTTTAAAGTACCATTCATGTTTTTTTAATTTATGTTAATACACATATTTTGATATTGGGGGTGGGACATCAGAACGATGTTCCCACCCTTGTCCGAGGGTTTTATGGCGATGTAATCACGTAATTGCAAAGATTTTAGAGCCTCTTGTTGTTCACTGGAAATATTCCTATCTGCTCTATCCCACTGTCTGGACTTCAAATCTCTGATTGTTAATTGCAAAAAAAGCCCATATTTTAGGAGAGGCAGATAGATCTGGGAAATGACGGGACTTTGGTTTAAAAGGGAGCGCTTATATAATTACCGGCAAAAGGGACAGCTCTCTCCGCCACAATACCAGAAGAGGGAACAGGATTGTCCAGGTTGCTTTCCTCATAAAGAAGCATGAGGTCCCTGAGGGCTTGGAATTCGTCCATTGTGAAATGTTTAACTTGTTCAGTAAGCTCCTTTTCCAATTTTTTATTCTTTAGCTCTGAGTCAAACATAAATCTGCAATCCCCCCCCCCCCCCAACCGGGGATATCTACTTACCCCACTTCCCTGACAAGTGGGGAAAAGACACACACCTCCGGGAGGGGAACTTCCCCCAACACCTGCCAACACTGACAGAGAAACCTTCAGACATTGCTAAAACAAATCCCTTAACACCTCCTCAGGGGGGCCCCTGAAGGGCTGCTGGCTCCAGATTTTGTGTCACATGGCTTTGCCCTCCCAGATCTAAGTTGCCTCCCCCCCAAAGCCCCCTAACCACCCCCTCCACCCTGCATGCCATGCCTGACTGCTGAGCTCCTTTCCCATTACAGCACTCTATACTGTTCCTCCTCCACAGGGCTGAAATCGTATTCCTTTACAACACAGCCAATTAGCCATGATCTGCATAGAGTGTATCTGCCTACTGCAACTACACTGCTGTTCCGACCAGGGTATTTCATAGGTCAGAACGGCAACATAAATACCAGATACACCCTGAGAAGACTGACAGAATGTGTGTAAAGGAATGTGATTCTAGCCCTGTGTAGTGTGGGGAGGGGGGGGGGAGCTGTATACAGTGCTGGGATGGGAAAGGAGCTCTGCCAAGTGACTTGCCTATTGTGTTGCTTCCTCACTGGCCCAACCAGCAAGGTGTCCCTTTAACACTGTTCCCTATGCTGTAGTAAGCTGGTTAACTATTTCTTTAGTGATCCTACTGCTGAATATTTGCCATCTGTGATAGGATTGTTGGTATGACATGGCCCTTAAATCTTCTCTGAAGTGCATGCACACCTCTCATGAATTAGAATTACTCATGTCCCTGCTTCACCCCACTACAGCCTACAGGGTGTCACATGAAGAGAAATGTAGATATTAGGTAGGGAGGTTGCACAGAGCACAAGGACTAGCATGAGGCAGTAGTCCTGCCTGAAGACCTTTTGAAAGATCCTGTCAATTGGCAATGCAGGAATAAGACTACTTGAATTAAGGTAAATTAGTTAGACAAACTTTTTAATACAATTGAAATTGATATCATTAGCATTTTACTAAATTTTACTAGAAATGCTCCTTAGCATTTTGTCCTTAAAGGGTTAAACTTGGGCAAAGTGTATCCATATCAGGTGATAATAGTAGAGTGAGCCAAGACAGAGCAAGAACAAAATTGGATTAGAGCTATTTAAGAAAAGAGAAACAAGAAAGATAAAGAGAATGCTTCTTCCACGCTTCCTTGCTTTAGTGCTGTCAGTCTAAGCTGTGCAGCTCACCCTCAATGAACATTTGCATCTACTCAAAGGGGAGCATAGGATAGCAGCCTTTAATCCCCATGAGTAGGAGAGTAATGGCACTGACACGCTTCCCCACCAGCCTCTTTTGTAAGCCCCTTCTTTTCTCTCCAGGTTCAGGACAAAACACTCCCTCTAATGAAAACTGGACAGCAACTTAAAAAACTTTTAAATTTCATTTAAGCAGTGTTTTGTAGCAGTAGACAAGTGCCTTTAAACCTTCTTTCTTTCTTCACTCTTGCGAAGAAACACCAGGTTGATGAATTTGCTAGTCTCTTACAAAGTTCATTGGCTAAAGCTTTTGAACAGCACCAGTGCCGAATGAACACATTTACTGAATATCATAGCTTGCTGACTTAGTTGGTTGGCATTGAGATGGGGTGATGTTAGGAAAAGAATAAAAAATAAAGTGTTTTTCTATATAAATAAGTTGAATAAACACCACTGCTTTTGAACAGTTTTGACAGAGAAGTATACAAAATGATACTAGGAACACTGGTCTGCAGAGTAACAGGGTCAGAGGGAATAATTACTGCAGGCACTGAATTGCAAATGTAGCAAAATTGATTGTTTTCAGCAGGATGGGGTACAAAAAAGGCATGACCTAAAACCTATGCTGCTAAAGTAGTTCACAGCTCATGGGGATGGGGGCACTTTAACCTTTTTGGTTTGGATGCTAAAGAACCTTGTCCTGGCAATGCTTGCATTAACCAAATTCTCCAGCACTCACTGTCTATTTAAACAAATATGGAAGCCCCATATCACTTACATGATGCATCTGATATATGGCCCTCGAGCAAATAGCCGACACATACACAAAATGTAATTAGTGCATTTAGAGGTAGCCCATTCCATCTTATAGGTACTGCAACAGAAAAGAGACCTAGATTACCTCAAGTTAGCTGGTGACCTTTGACATTTGGTTCTAAGCTTAGATGGCTAGCATAGAGAACATTGGTTAAATAGGTACATTTACCTCAAGGGGTAGGTTTTGGACATTCAGCTGAGGGGATTTCTAAGCCCTGGACTCCTGACGTGGATATACCGGGTCTCAGAACGGGAGATTGCCGTGGTCCAGGTGGGGGGCGGTGAGGAGTGGGTTCTGTGTAAGTTCACCTCACAGATTTTTCTGTAAAGGTGAACTTACCCTTTAAGTACCTCTATGAGGACTAGGTTTCTTTACCCCTCCCTGAAACATCATAATCCTATCTTACAGTATCTCACAAAAGTGAGTACACTCCTCACATTTTTGTAAATAGTTTATTATATCTTTTCATGTGACAACACTGAAGAAATGACACTTTGCTACAGTGTAAAGTAGTGAGTGTACAGCTTGTATAACAGCTAATATTAGCCAATGCATCTCATCCCAAGCTGCTGCTAACAAAGCAAACAGAATATTGGCATGCATTTAAAAGGGCATTAATTCCAGAGATAAAACAATAATTCTCGCGCTCTACAAGATTCTGGTCCGGCTGCACCTAGAGTATGCTGTCCAGTTCTGGGCACCAGTCCTCAGGAAGGATGTACTGGAAATGGAGCGAGTACAAAGAAGGGCAACAAAGCTAATTGTAACGCCGAGCGCTCCGGGTGTCCCGTCTATCCCGGATCGCTCACGGCGTCTCTCCCCCTGCAGCGCCCCGGCCAGCTCCCCTGGCCGTAGGCGCTGTTCTGTCTCGGGGATGCGATCCACGTGGCGTCCCCGGTCCGCCCGTGGATCGCATCCCGCTCTGCCTACCCGTCCCCGCTGGCTCTGCCGTCTGCCTCCTCCTGCGCGCTCGTCCCTCTCTCCCCAGGCGCGCGGCTCTGCCGCCTCTTAAAGGGCCAGCGCACAATTAAGTGGTGCCTGGCCCAATCATGGTTCACCGTTACCCATAATGACCCACTTCCCCTTCCTGCCCTTGCCGGATCTTGAGTTGCCTTAGTGCCCAGTGAAAGCGTTGTGTGTTTGCTCCTACTGTGTATCCAGACCTTTGCTGTTGCCCCCGACTATGAACCTTTGCCACCTGCCTTGACCCTTTGCTACGTTTGACCTCGCCTCTGCCTAATCCTTGTGTACCGTGCCTGTCTCAGCTGTCAGTGGGGTCAAGTTGCTATTGGAAGACACAACCTGGTTGCTACCGCCGCTACAAGTCCATCCCGCCTTGCGGCGGGCTCTGGTGAAAACCAGTAGCAACATTCGAACCGGTCCTCCAATACAACCCGTGCTATCGCCCCATTGGCATAGGGGATCCACCTCCTGTTCCCCGCCGTACCCGGTACGTGACAGTAGATCCGGCCATGGATCCCGCTGAGGTCCCTCTGCCAAGCCTCTCGGATCTGACCATGGTGGTCGCTCAACAGGGACAGCAATTGGCGCAGTTGACTGCTATGCTACAGCAGCTTCTACCGTCTCCACCGCCAGCTCCTACATCTCCTCCACGAGTTGCTGCTGCTAGAGTTCGCCTGTTCCTTCCTGACAAGTTCAATGGGGACCCTAAGCTATGTCGAGGGTTCCTATCTGTGTTCCCTCCATCTGGAGATGTTGTCTGACCAGTTCCCCTCCGAACGGTCTAAGGTGGCATTCGTGGTTAGCCTGCTATCTGACAAGGCCCTAGCCTGGGCTACACCGCTTTGGGACCGTGGCGATCCTGCTACTGCTACAGTTCAAGCTTTCTTTTCTGAAGTTCGCAGTGGTCTTCGAGGAACCAGCCCGGGCCTCCTCTGCTGAGACGGCTCTCCTGAACCTTGTCCAGGGAGATTCTTCAGTGGGCGATTACGCCATTCAGTTCCGCACCCTGGCATCCGAACTCTCCTGGAACAATGAGGCCCTCTGCGCGACCTTTAAAAAGGGCCTATCCAGCCACATCAAGGATATGCTGGCCGCACGAGAAATTCCTGCTACCCTGTCTGAACTCATCCAGCTGGCCACCCGTATTGACATGCGTTATACTGAAAGACGCCTAGAGCTACGCCAAGAGAAGGACCTTGGTCACGCCAAACGGTTTCCTCGTCTGGCACCTCTTTTCCAGAACCCTCTCCAATCTGTTCCTGTACCTCCCGCTGAGGAGGCGATGCAAGTGGATCGGTCACGCCTGACCTCACAAGAGAGGACTCGCCGCCGTGACCATAATCTGTGTCTGTATTGCGCCAGTCCTGACCATTTTCTAAAGGATTGCTCTATCCGTCCTCAGCGTCAGGGAAACGCTCGCACCTAGCTAACGTGGGGGAGGTGTTGCTAGGTGTGGACTCTTCCTCTCCACGTCTGACTGTTCCAGTGAGGTTTTCTTGGTCCAAGAAGTCCTCTTTCTCCGCCGTGGCCTTTTTGGATTTGGGTTCTACAGGAAACTTCATTGAAGCCTCACTCATCGACAAATTTAATATTCCAGTCACTCGTCTTGTCAAGCCATTTTTTTATCACCTCGGTAAATGGTCAAAATCTGAATTGTATCGTGCGTTACCGCACCGAACTTCTCCTCATGAGAATTGGAGTTCTCCATCACGAAAAGATTGACTTTTTTGTATTTCCCAACTGCACCTCTGAGATCTTTCTGGGCCTACCCTGGCTCCAGTTACATTTTCCTACCCTCGACTGGGCCTCGGGGGACATCAGAAGTTGGGGTCCCTCCTGCCACAGGCATTGCCTTAAAGCGGTACCCACCAAGCAAGTTTTCCTCGCTACCGCTCGGTCTAGTCTCCCCAAACCTTACAGGGACTTTGCTGACGTATTTTGCAAAAAACAAGCCGAGGTCTTGCCGCCACATAGACACTTCGATTGCCCTATCGATCTTCTTCCTGGGACCACGCCGCCCCGTGGCAGAATCTACCCTCTCTCCCTTAACAAGATCACGGTAAAAAATCGCTACCCGCTGCCCCTTATCTCTGAACTTTTTGATCGTTTGCACGGAGCAAGAATTTTCACCAAATTGGACCTCCGGGGCGCATATAATCTCATCCACATCCGTAAGGGCGATGAGTGGAAAACCGTCTTTAACACCCGTGACGGACACTTCGAGTATCTCGTCATGCCCTTCGGCTTGTGCAATGCTCCGGCGGTCTTCCAAGACTTCGTGAACGAGATTTTCAGAGACTTGCTATACTCCTGTGTCATTGTCTATCTGGATGATATCCTGATTTTTTTCCTCTAGCTTGGAGGAACACCGCCTTCAGGTCCGTCAAGTGCTCCAACGGCTTCGGGAGAACCGTCTTTACGCCAAACTAGAGAAATGTCTCTTTGAACGTTGCAGTCTTCCCTTCCTGGGTTACTTGGTCTCGGGACAAGGTCTCCAAATGGACCCGAAGAAACTTTCTGCTGTCTTGAACTGGCCACGTCCTACCGGACTACGGGCCATCCAGCGTTTCCTTGGATTCGCCAATTACTATCGCCAGTTCATCCCTCACTTCTCCTCCATTGTCGCGCCTATTGTGGCATTAACCAAAAAGGATGCGAATCCTAGATCCTGGCCCCCTCCAGCTGAGGAGGCCTTTAACCACCTCAAATCTGTCTTTGCCTCTGCACCCATTTTGTCCAGGCCTGATCCTCGCAAACCGTTTCTCCTGGAAGTCGATGCCTCCTCTGTGGCAGCAGGAGCTGTGCTTCTTCAGAAAGACTCCAAGGGCAAGAACATCACCTGTGGGTTCTTTTCCAAGACCTTTTCCCCTCCCGAAAAGAACTACTCCATCGGAGACCGTGAGTTACTAGCTATTAAGCTAGCACTTGAGGAATGGAGACACCTTCTTGAGGGATCCGTTCATCCCATCACGATCTTCACGGATCACAAAAATCTCTTTTATCGCCAGTCGGCCCAGCGATTAAACCCACGCCAAGCTAGGTGGTCCTTGTTTTTTGCCCGCTTCAACTTTGAGATCCATTTCCGTCCTGCGGACAAGAATGTCAGGGCCGACGCCCTGTCACGTTCCACCGATTCTTCTGAGTCCGAGCCCCCTGTACAACACATTATACCTCCTGAGTGTCTGATCTCTTCTGCTCCTGCCTCCTTGGTGCAAGTTCCTCCTGGGAAGACCTTGGTTCCTCCACGTCTTCGTCTTCAGATCCTTAAATGGGGTCATTCCTCTCATCTGGCCGGTCATCCTGGGATTAGGAAGTCCTCCCAACTGATTTCCAGGTATTACTGGTGGCCCTCCTTAAAGAAGGATGTGATGGACTTCGTACAGGCCCGTACTATATGTGCTCGAGACAAGACCCCTCGCCAAAAGCCTGCTGGTCTTCTTCACCCTCTGGCCGTGCCTGAACGACCTTGGTCCCACATAGCCATGGACTTTATTACGGACCTTCCTCCTTCCCGTGGGCATACAGCCATATGGGTGGTTGTTGATCGTTTTTCAAAAATGGCACATTTTGTCCCCCTTCCAGGCCTCCCTTCTGCACCTAGCCTCGCTAAGCATTTCTTCCTCCAGATTTTTCGTCTTCATGGACTTCCATCTCACATCGTCTCGGATAGAGGCGTTCAGTTCGTGTCCAAGTTCTGGAGGGCCCTCTGCAGTCAACTGAAAGTCAAACTGGACTTCTCCTCTGCTTATCATCCTCAGTCCAATGGACAAGTGGAGAGAGTCAACCAGATCCTTGAGGCCTACCTGCAACACTTTCTCTGTCTCTGCTCGTCAAGACGACTGGGCTGACCTCCTGCCCTGGGCCGAATTTTCTTACAACCTGAAAGAGTCTGAGTCCTCCTCCAAGTCACCCTTTTGTGTAGTATACGGCCGCCATCCTCTTCCCCCCTTCCCATCCCCACTTCTTCCGGAGTCCCAGCCGTAGATGAAGTCACCCAAGAGCTGTCGTCCATCTGGAAGGAGACCCAAAATTCGCTTGCCCTGGCCTCTTCTCGCATGAAGAAACATGCGGACTGTAAAAGAAGACCTCCTCCTATCTTCTCCCCGGGTGATAGGGTGTGGCTCTCCTCCAGGTACATCAGGTTCCGCATCCCCAGTTACAAGTTGGGCCCCCGCTACCTCGGTCCATTCAAGGTCAAGGCCCGGATCAATTCCGTGTCCTACAAACTACATCTTCCCCCTTCCCTCCGCATCCCCAACTCTTTCCATGTTTCCCTCCTCAAACCCTTTGTTCTTAATCACTTTTCCCCCAAGGTCACCACTCCTGCTCCTGTCTCCGGCTTCTCCGACATCTTTTCCGTCAAAGAGATCCTTGCCTCTAGAACCACCCGAGGTAAACGGTTCTATCTTGTTGATTGGGAGAATTGTGGTCCTGAGGAACCTGAGGGTAACATCATTGACAAGAGTCTCATCCTCGGGTTCTTGAGCTCCAGGAAGAGGGGGAGACCCAAGGGGGGGTACTGTAACGCCGAGCGCTCCGGGTGTCCCGTCCATCCCGGAGCGCTCACGGTGTCTCTCCCCCTGCAGCGCCCCGGCCAGCTCCCCTGGCCGTAGGCGCTGTTCTGTCTCTGGGATGCGATCCACGTGGAGTCCCCGGTCCGCCCGTGGATCGCATCCCGCTCTGCCTACCCGTCTCTGCCGTCTGCCTCCTCCTGCGCGCTCGTCCCCCTCTCCCCAGGCGCGCGCGGCTCTGCCGCCTCTCAAAGGGCCAGCGCACAATTAAGTGGTGCCTGGCCCAATCATGGTTCACCGTTACCCATATTAACCCACTTCCCCTTCCTGCCCTTGCCGGATCTTGAGTTGCCTTAGTGCCCAGTGAAAGCGTTGTGTGTTTGCTCCTACTGTGTATCCAGACCTTTGCTGTTGCCCCCGACTACGAACCTTTGCCACCTGCCTTGACCCTTTGCTACGTTTGACCTCGCCTCTGCCTAATCCTTGTGTACCGCGCCTGTCTCAGCTGTCAGTGGGGTCGAGTTGCTATTGGAAGACACGACCTGGTTGCTACCGCCACTACAAGTCCATCCCGCCTTGCGGCGGGCTCTGGTGAAAACCAGTAGCAACATTAGAACCGGTCCTCCAATACAACCCGTGCTATCGCCCCATTGGCATAGGGGATCCACCTCCTGTTCCCCGCCGTACCCGGTACGTGACACTAATAAAGGGTCTGGAGGATATTAGTTACGAGGAAAGGTTGCGAGCACTGAACTTATTCTCTCTGGAGAAGAGACGCTTGAGAGGGGATATGATTTCAATTTACAAATACCGTACTGGTGACCCAATAGGGATAAAACTTTTTCACGGAAGGGAGTTTAACAAGACTCATGGCCACTCATTAAAATTAGAAGAAAAGAGGTTTAAGGATGTGGAATTCCCTTCTACAGGGGGTGGTCTCCGCGGGGAGCATTGATAGTTTCAAGAAAATATTAGATAAGCACCTGAACGACCACAACATACAGGGTTATACAAGGTAATACTGACATATAATCACACACATAGTTTGGACTTGATGGACTTGTGTCTTTTTTTGACCTCACCCACTATGTAACTGTGTAACTATATAAAAGCAAAGGAGAAGGCCTTCAAAAAATACAAGGTTGAGGGATCATCATCAGACTTCAGACTTTATAAAGAATGCAACAAGAAATGTAAGGGTGCAATTAGGGCGGATAAGATAGAACACGAAAGACACATAGCGGAGGAGAGCAAAAAAAAAAATCACAAGAAATTCTTTAAGTATGGAAACAGTGAAAAAAGGACAGACCATATTGGCCCCATAAAGAATGAGGAAGGACATCTGGTTACAAAAGACGGGGAGATGGCAAAGGTATTCTCCTCAGTCTTCACAAGGGAATCCCGGGGCTTCAGTAATCAAAATTGCAGTGTTTATCCTCATGACACATCACAGGAAGCACCTCCATGGTTAACAGAGGACAGAATTAAAATTAGACTTGGGAAACTTAATATTAATAAAGCAGGGGCCAGATGGCTTGCACCCGAGGGTACTTAGGGAACTCAGTCAAGTAATTGCCAGACCATTGTTCCTAATTTTTAATGACAGTCTACTGACTGGAATGGTACTAGCGGATTGGAGAAAAGCCAATGTAGCACCAATATTTAAAAAGGGCCCAAAATACATCCCTGGGAATTACAGACCAGCTAGCCTAACATAATAGTATGCAAGCTCTTGGAGGGGGTGATAAGGGACTATATACAAGATTTTAGTAATGATAATGGTATCATTAGCAGTAATCAGCATGGATTCATGAAGAATTATTCTTGTCAAATCAATCTATTAACCTTCAATGAGGAGGTGAGTTGCCATCTAGATAAAGGAAGGCCCGTAGACGTGGTGTATCTGAATTTTGCAAAAGCATTTGACACAGTTCCCCATAAACATATACTGTACAAAATAAGGTCCGTTGGCATGGACCATAGGGTGAGTACATTGATTGAAAACTGGCTACAAGGGCGAGTTAAGAGGGTGGTGATAAATGGGGAGTACTCGGAATGGTCAGGGGTGGGTAGTGTTCTGTGCTGGGACCAATCCTATTAAATTTGTTCATAAACGACCTGGAGGATGGGGTAAACAGTTCAATCTCTGTATTTGCGGATGATACTAAGCTAAGCAGGGCAATAACTTCTCTGCAGAATGTGGAAACCTTGCAAAAAGATCTGAACAAACTAATGGGATGGGCAACTACATGGCAAATGAGGTTTAATGTAGGAAAAATATAAAATAATGCATTTGGGTGGCAAAAATACAAATGCAATCTATACACTGGGGGAGAACTTCTGGGGGAATCTAGGATGGAAAAGGACTCTGGTCCGGCTGCACCTAGATTATGCTGTCCAGTTCTGGGCACCAGTCCTAAGGAAGGATGTCCTGGAAATGAAGCCAGTACAAAGAATGGCAACAAAGCTAATAAAAGGTCTGGAGGATATTAATTATGAGGAAAAGTTGCAAGCACTGAACTTATTCTCTCTGGAGAAGAGACGCTTAAGAGGGGATGTGATTTCAATGTACAAATACCGTACTGGTGACCCCACAATAGGGATAAAACCTTTTCGCGGAAGGGAGTTTAAAAGACACATGGCCACTCATTAAAATTAGAAGAAAAGATGTTTAACTATATACTTCGTAGAGGGTTCTTTACTGTAAGAGCAGCAAGGATGTGAAATTCCCTTCCACGGGCGCTGGTCTCAGTGGGAGCATCAATAGTTTCAAAAAACGATTAGATAAGCACCTGAACGACCACAACATACAGGCATATACAACTTAATACTGACATATAATCACACACATAGGTTGGAATATAAGAAAAGGATGGAGATGTGGGACTTTACGGGTACCTTATGAAAACATTTTCTTTTTTGAATCAAAGTATTCTAATACAGAATTTTTAAATGTGAAAAAACATTTTATTAAGACAAATAAGAAAAAATATTTATAAAAAATGAACAGACATGCCAAAATATATTGTCTAAGGTTTGTACACCTATTCCTATTATTGACATAGATTTTACAGAGTTCATTGATGCGTGGTCACTTATTCAACAAGCTTCTACATGTTTCGCCTATACAGGCTTCATCAGGAAGGTTGACATGATCACAGAGTTAAAAGAATTTTTTTGTGCAGAGGATAACTTCATTCACATATGGAGCCTTGGGTGTATAATAAGAGAAAAACAAGAATTTTTAGAAAATTACATTGATTTCCAAACAAGACAGAGAGGTATTCAGTTGGGTTTTTTTTTAAAAACAACAACAATATATACAGTATGGAGACACAACAAGATATGACATGTATACCTTATCTGACTGAGGTGAGTCACCCCCACCCCCATTCAAAACTTCAAAATCAAAAAAGAGGAGTCCCCTAAATACCCCATAATGTCCAAGGGCAATAGAAGACGGCCCTACCTCTCATATCGGATCCTATCCAAAAGTATCCTCAGAGGGGTCTCATAGGGGACTAGTCGGATTCACAACGATCTCACATACAAAACACACACATAGATCCTACTGAGACGACAGGTGGATCACAGGGAGGGAGATATGGGGCTCAGTGGGGTACAGATGCCACGTTGGTTTTATTGAAGGCAATGGTCTAAATAAAGGAAATATTGTAAATGGTTATATTGTATTGATATTATGAGAAGGAAAAAAAAAAAGGAAAAGAGGTTTATTGAAATTTAGTGCTTACCATTTCTAACCTTATCGCAATGGTGTAGTTAGAAAACTGACTGGGAGCTCGGATAAATGAGAATAGAGGGTGTTCCGGTCCACTGTCTATAGTGTTTACAAAAGGGCACTTATTATAATCAAATAGTTTGATAAGGTGATGATGTAATTTCTTTTATACAACATGTATATAGAGCATTGCTTCTTACCTAAGTTGTTTAGTATTATATGAAAGAAAGCGGCAAATCAGACATTTTCAATGTCCTAAACAAGCAGAGACTTGTAATATGGATATATGAGATATATTACCCAACTTTTGCTTTTTTGCTTCCAGTGGACGTTTGTCCTATAAAAGGATTTTAAAATAGTCATAATCTAGAAAGGCAAATGAACCTAAAATGTCAATTCTACGATTTTTGAAGGCAATGCATAAAGGAGAATTCTGGTATTTACCTTGGCATAATGGCTGTGATCCCTCCGAGCTCCCGCACATCTCTGCTGAGATGTGCGCTTTATAAAGCCCTCCCCATGGCGCCAAAACGGCATGGGCGTCTGACGTCACGCCGCCGTTTTGGCGCCAAGTGGACAAAGGAGGAGGGACCCGCGTCGCGAGCAGGCACTACCGGAAATGACATACCGGAAGTGCGGCTCCGAGCAACACGCCATGCGGACAGTCCCCGGGAGGGAAAGCCTGCTCGCGACGCGGGTCCCTCCTCCTTTGTCCGCTTGGCGCCAAAACGGCAGCGTGACGTCAGACGCCCACGCCGTTTTGGCGCCATGGGGAGGGCTTTATAAAGCGCACATCTCAGCAGAGATGTGCGGGAGCTCGGAGGGATCACAGCCATTATGCCAAGGTAAATACCAGAATTCTCCTTTATGCATTGCCTTCAAAAATCGTAGAATTGACATTTTAGGTTCATTTGCCTTTTTAGATTATGACTATTTTAAAATCCTTTTATAGGACAAACGTCCACTGGAAGCAAAAGTTGGGTAATATATCTCATATATCCATATTACAAGTCTCTGCTTGTTTAGGACATTGAAAATGTCTGATTTGCCGCTTTCTTTCATATAATACTAAACAACTTAGGTAAGAAGCAATGCTCTATATACATGTTGTATAAAAGAAATTACATCATCACCTTATCAAACTATTTGATTATAATAAGTGCCCTTTTGTAAACACTATAGACAGTGGACCGGAACACCCTCTATTCTCATTTATCCGAGCTCCCAGTCAGTTTTCTAACTACACCATTGCGATAAGGTTAGAAATGGTAAGCACTAAATTTCAATAGACCTCTCTTCCTTTTTTTTTTTTTTTCCTTCTCATAATATCAATACAATATAACCATTTACAATATTTCCTTATTTAGACCATTGCCTTCAATAAAACCAACGTGGCATCTGTACCCCACTGAGCCCCATATCTCCCTCCCTGTGATCCACCCGTCGTCTCAGTAGGATCTATGTGTGTGTTTTGTATGTGAGATCGTTGTGAATCCGACTAGTCCCCTATGAGACCCCTCTGAGGATACTTTTGGATAGGATCCGATATGAGAGGTAGGGCCGTCTTCTATTGCCCTTGGACATTATGGGGTATTTAGGGGACTCCTCTTTTTTGATTTTGAAGTTTTGAATGGGGGTGGGGGTGACTCACCTCAGTCAGATAAGGTATACATGTCATATCTTGTTGTGTCTCCATACTGTATATATTGTTGTTGTTTTTTGAAAAAAAACCAACTGAATACCTCTCTGTCTTGTTTGGAAATCAATGTAATTTTCTAAAAATTCTTGTTTTTCTCTTATTATACACCCAAGGCTCCATATGTGAATGAAGTTATCCTCTGCACAAAAAAATTCTTTTAACTCTATGTGATCATGTCAACCTTCCTGATGAAGCCTGTATAGGCGAAACATGTAGAAGCTTGTTGAATAAGTGACCACGCATCAATGAACTCTGTAAAATCTATGTCAATAATAGGAATAGGTGTATAAACCTTAGACAATAGATTTTGGCATGTCTGTTCATTTTTTATAAATATTTTTTCTTATTTGTCTTAATAAAATGTTTTTTCACATTTAAAAATTCTGTATTAGAATACTTTGTTTCAAAAAAGAAAATGTTTTCATAAGGTACCCGTAAAGTCCCACATCTCCATACTTTTCTTATATTCCATTATCGGGATGTTGGTACATTAAACTCTCTAAATAATGGGACAATTGACCTCCAATCATATGCTTTACACATAGGTTGGACTTGATGGACCTTTTTCAACCTCACCTACTATGTAACTATGTACAGTGGAACCTTGGATTACAAGCATAATCCGTTCCAGGAGAATGCGTGCAATCCAAAGCACTCGCATTTCAAAGCGAGTTTCCCCATAGAAGTCAATAAAAATGAAAATAATTAGTTCCACATTGACTTCTATTGCGTGCAATAACGCATTTGGCCAGAGGTGGGGGGGCGCCGGGGAGACCCAGAAATACTCGGAGACCGCTCGGATGCACTCAGAAACCCTCGGAAAGGCTCGGTAACACTTGGGAATGGAGTATTTCCGAGTGATTCCAAATATTTACAAACTTCTCCGAGTGTTACCGGCACCCCCGCACCTCTGGCTAAATGTGGTACTACACATCGCAGAGGCTTGAATCCTGCTCATTTTTACGAGACAACACTCGCAAACCGAGTCAGGATTTAAAATAAAATAATAGCTCGTATTGCGAAACGTTCGTTAACCGCATTACTCGCAATCCGAGGTTCCACTGTACTATGTAACTCAAAACACAGCCATTAATGTCTAAACCACTGGCAACAAAAGTGAGTACACCCCTATGGGAAAATGTCCAAATTGGGCCCAAAGTGTCAATGTTTTGTGTGGCCACCATTATTTTCCAGCACTGCCTTAACCCTCTTGGGCATGGAGTTCATCAGAGCTTCACAGGTTGCCACTGGAGTCCTCTTCCACTCTTCCATGACCACATCATGGAGCTGGTGGATGTTAGAGACCTTGCGCTCCTCCGCCTTCCGTTTGAGGATGCCCCACAGATGCTCAATAGGGTTTAGATCTGGAGACATGCCCGGCCAGTCCATCACCTTTACCCTCAGCTTCTTTAGAAAGGCAGTGATCATCTTGGAGGTTTGTTTGGGGTCGTTATGTTGAAATACTGCGCGGCAGCCCAGTTTCATGCTCTGCTTCAGTATGTCACAGTACATGTTGGCATTCATGGTTCCCTCAATTAACTGTAGCTCCCCAGTGCCGGCAGCACTCATGCAGCCCCAGACCATCACACTTCCACCACCATGCTTGACTGTAGGAAAGACACACTTGTGTTTGTACTCCTCACCTGGTTGCCGCCACACACGCTTAAACCATCTGAACCAAATAAGTTTATCTTGGTCTCATCAGACCACAGGACATGGTTCCAGTAATCCATGTCCTTAGTCTGCTTGTCTTCAGCAAACTATTTGCAGGCTTTCTTATCATAGTTTCATAGTTAGTAAGGTTGAATAAAGACATCAGTCCATCCAGTTCAACCTGAGTGTCTACAATTGTCCCTATCCCTGTACATTGCACACTCACATTGGTCCCTACCCTCGAGGAGCCCACAATCCAAGGTCCCCATTCATATACTGGGGCCAATTTATTTTTGGACAGAAGCCAATTAACCTACCTGCATGTCTTTGGATTGTGGGAGGAAATTGGAGTACCCGGAGGAAACCCACGCAGGCACAGGGAGAACATGCAAACTCCAGGCAGGTAGTGTCGTGGTTGGGATTCGAACCAGCGACTATTCTTACTGCCAAGCGAGAGTGCTAACCACTACACCACTGTGCCGCTCATCTTTAGAAGCTGCTTCCATCTGGGACGACAGCCATGCAGACCAATTTGATGTAGTGTGTAGTGTGTGTAGCGTATGGTCTGAGCACTGACAGGCTGACCCCCCACCCCTTCAACCTCTGCAGCAATGCTGGCAGCACCCCTACGTCTATATCCCAAAGACAACCTCTGGATATGACAATGACCACGTGCACTCAACTTCTTTGGTCTACCATGGCGAGGCCTGTTCGGAGTGGAACCTGTCCTGTTAAACTCCTGTATGGTCTTGGCAACTGTGCTGCAGCTCAGTTTCAGGGTCTTGGCAATCTTCTTATAGCCTAGGCCATCTTTATGTAGAGCAACAATTCTTTTTTTCAGATCCTTTAGAGAGTTCTTTGCCATGAGGTGCCATAGGTTGGACTTGATGGACTTGTGTCTTTTTTTTAACCTCACCTACTATGTAACTATGTTGAACTTCCAGTGACCAGTATGGGAGAGTGAGAGAGCGATAACACCAAATTTAACACACCTGCTCCCCATTCACACCTGAGACCTTGTAACAGTAACGAGTCACATGACACCGGGGAGGGAAAATTGGTAATTTCGCCCAATTTCAACATTTTCACTTAGGGGTGTACTCACTTTTGTTGCCAGCGGTTTAGACATTAATGGCTGTGTGTTGAGTTATTTTTAGGGGACAGAAAATTTACACTGTTATACGAACTGTACACTCACTACTTTACATTGTAGCAAAGTGTAATTTCTTCAGTGTTGTCACATAAAAAGGTATAATAAAATATTTTCAAAAATGTGAGGGGTGTACTCACTTTTGTGAGATACTGTATGTATATATATATATATATATATATATATATATATATATATATATATATATATATATATATATATATATATATATATTTATGGTTGAAGCCCTATGGCCGATACATGTCTGAAGAGGAATAACTTAACCATAAGATCTATAACATGAATAGGGGGACCTGAAGTGTGCCTTGGTCTATGGACGGTATGCCAAAAATAAGGGGGCATACCCTGATTGGAAATGAGTATTTGATGAGGGTGATGTTGTGAGAAATGCCCTTGAAAGGGGGAATGGGAGGGTGGGTATCGCGCACCGGAACCGACGAAGACTACAGGCGAGTGGGCCGGTAAAATACCCTCCCGGGTTCCTCCCATAAATTCAGGCCACCATGTTGGCCTTCCACTTATGGTTGAAGCCCTATGGCCGATACGTGTCTGAAGAGGAATAACTTAACCATAAGATCTATAACATGAAAAGGGGGACCTGAAGTGTGCCTTGGTCTATGGACGGTATGCCAAAAATAAGGGGGCAAAAACTGAGGTAGGGTTTGAAGATGTTTATTGACTTTTAGCATTGTCTACTGCGTGAGTTGGGCGAAGGCCCGTGACATTTCCGCCTGTGGGTCATGTATATACCGGGTGAAGCAGGCTGACTTCCATCTGCCGAGTCTCTGGATGATGTGGCCTGGGACCCCATGCTGTGAGGCAGTTGAGGCGGCCCCGATCCGAAAAGAGTGACCGGAGTATTCGCTGGGGTTGAGGCGTAGGTTGTGGAGGAGAATCCATACGTGTGTTATGAACTGGCAGGTGCTTAGGGGTTTGACTGGGAAAGGCAGAAGGGGATCGGTGTCCCTTTGTTCTGGCAGGAGTGAGAGCAGGCGGTTGAGAACCGTCACTGGGCACCAGGAATTGCCGGTTCTGTATAGATGGATGTCCACCCCGTGGCCAGCTTGCTGAGTCTTGGAGACGCTGAGGTGGAGCACGAAGTGGTCTTGATGGCGAACTAGGTGGCGTCTGCACAGGGTTTGGCTGGTCAAGCTGTTACAGGTGAATTCGCTGGGACGTAGGAACCCATAGTAGGCCAGGTAGATAGCGGCTTGTATGACCTGGCTGAGGAGGACACCAAAGGGGAAACCAGCGAGTATGGCGGACATCTCGCGGAAGATGGCACTCGTGATGGGGCGACGTCTGGTTCTGTTTGCTGGTTGCTGCTTCTGGACGCCGCGTAGGACGGCTCGGACGGCATGGGACGAGAAGACAGACGGTCTAGTGGGATCTTGAAGGGCCAAAAAGTGCTGTACGCCGGCCAGGTACAGGCGGATGGTGTTGTAGGATAGGTTTAACTGTGTGTGACAATGTGAGACGAAGGCCAGAATGTGCCTGGTGTCTGTGGGTGTTGACACGGCGTTGGTGGCTAGGAACTTGTTGAACGTGTCCCAGGCTGCGTGGTAGGCTTTGAGTGTGTTGTGAGATAGGGACTGGTTGATGAGCTGGGTGGCCCCACGTAGGTATCGGTCTAGTCTAGGGTCAGCTGAGACCAAGCGGGGATAGGGGCGGACACCCGATCGGCCTCTGGTATCTGTCGGAAGAAGGAGACGAAGTTAAAGCGTGACAGCGCGTCTGCTGCCACGTTGTATTTACCTGGGATGTGAGAGCAATAGATGTTGAACTGGAGCCGTAGCGACAGTTGGACCAGCCTGCGTAAGAAGGACATCCCTGGGAGTGACTTGGACCTGCCTTTGTTGATGATGTCTGCCGTGGCCTGGTTGTCCGTCGTGAAGTTTACCGCCTGCCCGGTCCAGTTGTGACCCCAAAGTTTGGCGGCTGCCACGATTGGGTAGAGCTCGAAAAGGGGGGGAAGTCCGGCTGAAACCTGGGATTGAGAGAATCTGCGGGGGGCCAAGGGCCAGCGAACCAACGGAGGCCGAAAATGGCTGAGAAGCCCGTGGAGGCCGCGGCATCTGTCACCACCTGTGGTGAGAAGGGTGAGATGGCCGGGATAAACATGGATATTCCGTTCCATAAGGAAAGGAATTCTTCCCACATCGCTAGGTCTGCTATGGCCGCGGCGTCCAGGTTGAGGATCTGATCGGGGTCTTGTGCCTGTGACAGGTAGACTAAGAGCCGTGAGGTGAAGGAACGACCTTGAGGGATGATCCGCATGGCAAAATTGAGCATGCCAAGTAGTGACTGGAGCTGTCGTCTTGTGCATCCTTTCGTGCGGGTGAAGTCCTGAAGAACTGCCCTGATGCGGGTCAACTTGTCGAGGGGGAGGCTGGCCTGCATGGAGCATGTGTCCAAGACAACTCCGAGGAAGGTGATGGTGTGTGCGGGTCCGTCGACCTTGTGCTCAGCTATAGGGACATTGATGTTCTGGAAGACGACTCTCAACTTGTCGAGGTCTACTGGTGACATGTTGGGCTGCTCTATCAGTAAGAAGTCATCCAGGTAGTGGATGACTTCTGTGCATTGGGCCTTGTGTAGGAGAATCCAGGTGAGGGATTGAGCGAAAGTGTCGAAGAGCCAGGGGCTACTTTTGGAGCCGAACGTGAGCTTGGTGGCGAAGTAGTACCGGTCTCTCCACTTGATACCGTGCCAACTCCAGAGACGGGTGAATCAGCAGAAGTTTGAAGGCGTCCGATATGTCGGCTTTGGACAGCCAGGCCACTGTGCCTTCTTTGAGGATGGCCTGGATCGCCATGTCGACGGAGGCGTATTTTAAGGAGAACTCCTCGGAGGGAATCAGGGAGTTGAGGCTGGGGACGTGGCAAGAATGAGGCGCAGACAGGTCGTACACCAAACGAACTTTATTCGAGAACTTGCCCTTGACAAGCCCAATAGGGCTGACTCTCCAGGTGTTGAAGGGGGGTTGTGTGAAGGGACCTATGACGAAACCTCGCTCCAGCTCGGCTAGGAGTAGTTCGTCTATGGCTTGCTCGTCGGTGGCCGCTGACTTGAGATTCCTACACTCGTAGGTAGTGTGGGGCAGGGAGACAAGGCCGGTGTGGAAGCCCGCCGTGAACCCTTGTATGAGGAACGTGGCTAGTGAGGGGGTGGGGTGTGAGTCCAGATAGACTCCTAACCATAGGATGTTTATGCGGCTCAGTCACAGGTTTTTTGGCTTGACCTTGCATAAATTTTTCGGGTGCGCCCTGTGGCATACGACGCACACGTGGAGCATCCTGCATTGGCTGAAGTTGCATGAGCCGTAGTTGTAATTACAGATGGCCGCTCCTCCCATGGTCCGGACGGGGCGTCCGAGTTTGTCGACCTGGGGTTTCTGTGTCGGTGCTGGCGGGTTTTGAGCTGGAGCCGAGGTCGAGGGAAACTCGACCGAGTGGCTGACTGTTACACTGGAGCACCAGGTGGCGGTGTGCGTGGAGGATTGGCAGACTGCGCACAATGGTGAGCGCAGACCGGCAAAATGGCGACAGAATAATTCTGTGTCCATTAGGCTCCAATCCGTGGGTGACTGGAACTGCGCCATCCTGGCGGCTGCTTTTGCGGAAAAGGAGCAGTGGTAGTCATAGAATGAGAACCCGCCGTATTTGTAGCCCAAATCTACCCCGTGTGGAGATATAAATCCAGCTCTTCCCTTCTGTCGGGGGAAGCTGAGCATATGACGTCTCTAAGCATCCCAAAGGTCAACGCGAATTCTGGGACAGACAATTTGCGGTTGAGTCTGGGGTCCTTAGCTTTGAGGACCACCGAGACATCTCCCCAGGTATAGGCCTTGTTTTTGGCTAGGTCGTGGACTGATATGAGAAGGGAGGCGAGGTTGACGTCCTTGCCATCCAGTATGTCCTTCTTAATGCTGGCTGGAACCAGGTGTGCTGGGCAGACGACGGGACTTGTCCCTGCGGTACCTGTGGCGACTGGTGTTAGAGGCTGCATTGCGGCGGGGCCGGGGACGGCCGGGGCCGGGTGAGCTTCCAGGAGAGTCACTCTGGCTTGGACGTCCGTGACTGTGTTCGCCAAGGACGACACCATGGTGTGGAGTTGTGCTATGGCCGTAGATATAGACTGGAGGGAAGCTTGTTGAGTGCTGGGCTCGACCATGGCAGGAGGAGGGAACAGGAGCCTGAAGAGCTCCGCCTTCCTGGCCGTGGCGGGGAACGGCACGCCCCTGCGTCTAAGTTCTGCCGTCAGCCTGGGGATGGTCCATCCCCTGAGGGACTGGTTGCTGTCGTTTACAGACACTGGGGAAGGTGACAAGGGGGCGGTGAGATCCTCGCTGCCGCTTGCGACATGGTCCTCGGATGGGCTGTACCCTGAGGCGATGTCTTGTGGCGTCTGAGGTCGCAAGAAGGTCGACCGGACCTGTTAAGGGGATGAGATAAGCCAAGACTGTTTCTTTCCTTGTGTAAACATACGTACCCAGCTGCTGTGCTCTCGAAAGGACAAGTGTGCGCACGTACGTGGACGCGTGTACACGGTGAGTTTCTATATTTTACCTGGAGAAACACCGTCCAACCTGTTGCAGGGTGGACCTACTGAACTTGGACTGACCTAGAGAAGGAAAATAAAGACAACTGGTGAGGTGTGCCTCATGGGGTGTGTCCCCCGTCTATGCATATATACCTTTTTTTTTATTTTTTTTCATATATATATATATATTTATTATTTATTTTTTTCCTTTTTTTTTTTTGGAGTGAAATGAGGAAAGTTTTGTGCCATGTCGTGGGCGCAAAGTGTCGTTTGTGAGTGTGACTTGCTGAGTGACACTGATCGAGAATTGGAATGAAATGAGGCAAATTCGCCTGGGGTACGTCGAGGCGAACTGATGCATGGTGGATGCCATCGGATTCGGATCGGGACGTTTTTTGTGTGACAGCGAACTGATTGGCATGACAGGAGTATGAAACGGTCGAGCCGAGACGGCGACTGTCAACGAACCAGACTTCTGGAGCATGTACTGAAATGAGGCCAACGGATGTTCAGGGCACATCGGTACGAACCGGCGCGCAGTGCGACTGGGTTCGAAGCGGGGTGTGGCCTGGCGGTGAGAGAAATGAAGGGAACCGACGACGGGCAGACTCAGGGGTGGTTACTGAAATAGGGCCGACAAAACCTGGGGTACGTTGGAGGCAAAACTGATACGCGAGGGTGCGACCGGTTTCGAATCAAAACGTGACTCGTGAGGTGAAATGTTTTTCTCGTGACAGAGGCGCCGACCGGTGAGCCTAAAAATTTTTTCGACTGACAGCGACCGTGCTTCTGGAGCACGAAATGAAATGGGGCCTGGGAGCACCTGGGGCGCGCCGGTACGAATCGAGGCACCGGGGTGCGCCTAGACTCGAATCGGAACGTGATACGTGACAGTGAAATGATGCCATGACAGAGGTGTCTTTTTCGACTGGTGAGTCGAGAAATTGCGGCTAAAACGACCGCTCCCTGGATCATGTTTTGAAATGGGGTTCGACTGCTGGGACATACCGGGACGAATCGGATGCGGCTAGATTCGAACCGGCGTGTCGGTGCAGGACCGTGAAATGGCGAAATGACTGAAATGGTGAAATGGCTGAAATGTGACCGTATGAAATGTTACTGCGACTGATTCCGAATCAGGTGATGCGTAAGCGACCGGCTACTGTTATGCAGATAGCGGTACGGATGCAACGTACGGGTACTAATGAATGACTCGTGCGTATGTGGACAACGAGATTCGTGACAAGGTAAGTAACGTTCATAAGTGAAATGATGGTCAAACGAGACCCCTACCTGCGGCAGCCGAGCCAGATACAATGTACAAAAACCTTCGAACGGGAACAATCCACGAGACGTCTGGCACTCACGAACGCTAGCGAATCGAGTAATCGGCTTAGTGACGTAGTATATCGCACACCGGAACCGATGAAAACCACAGGCGAGTGGGCCGGTTAAATACCCTCCCGGGCTCCTCCCATAAATTCAGGCCACCATGTTGGCCTTCCACATATATCTCTATCTAAAGAAATATAGAGATAGGGATGAGCTTTCTGTTCGAGTCGAACATGAGCTCGACTCGAACATCAGCGGTTCGATGACGATCGAACATTATGGGGCGTTCGCGCCAAATTCATATATATATATATATATATATATATATATATATATATACACATACATACACACACTGTATCCAGTTTAGCTAGATCTCACTGCAGAACGTTCCTGGTGTACTGTTTCTAATATACTTCAGGCAGGCAGTTTATTCAGTTAGCTGCAGTGTGTATATATAGGTTAACATTAACATTTAAAAATGGCGCCGCCGAGATAGATACTTTCGGCCGCTCTCGTCGGCTTTTGGCCATTCTCTGCAGCTCTCGGCTGTTCTCGTCTGCTCTCGGTGGCTCACACAGGACTCCGAGAGCGGCCAAAAGCCTGCGAGAACAGACGAGAGCGGCCGAAAGTCATCGAGCGCGGCCGTAAGTATCTGTATCTCGGCGGCGCCATTTTTAAATGTTAATGACACTGGGGCAAGGCTGCAGATGGGAGCTGACAAGGCTGCAGATGGGCGCTGACAAGGCTGCAGATGGGCGCTGACAAGGCTGCAGATGGGCGCTGACAAGGCTGCAATGACACTGATAAGGCTGCACGAGAAAAGGCCGGGAGGCTGACAATCGGCGTATAATACGCACCCACGATTTTCCCCTGATTTTAAGGGGGAAAAGTAAATAACACGCTATATATATATATATATATATATATATATATATATATATATATATATATAATAAGGCCAGCATGGTGGCCTGTAATTATGGGAGGAGCCCGGAGGGTATTTAACCAGACCACCCACAACAGGCTGTGTCGGTTCCAGTGCAAGGTACTGCACATCAAGAGGCCGACTCTTCTCAGCTCCCTCACGGTCGTCTATCCATGCGTCCAATCGCAGGCCACTTCGGCATCTTCATTCGGGGTCTTCGTCGACGGTTCCCGCTCATGGTCGCAGATAAGTAGTAGCCAAACCTTTCATATCATGTGCAAACTTGTGGCTTATCATGCTTACTATCTGGCACCCCTTCACAAAAACTACCTCTGAGTTATTGACCCGAGCCTCCAAGCAGCTATCGGTCGTTCTCCGATATGACTTTCATAGGATTCACTTGTTACAAATTCACTGTCCATGGGATTGCTTTTTTTTTTTTTTTTTTTCCTTTCCATTTTTTGAGATTATCATGTATTTTGTTTGTATGGATTCCTGTGGCTGATTGAGGTGTAATTAAAACCACCTGGTGCCTTCTCTGCACTTGGCTAGCCTGGGGGATGGGTGTGGTCAGGTGTTCGGTCACAGGAAGAGATGGCATACACCCTACAAACCAATTGTATCAGATTCTACCGATTTTATATCGGACTCATCTCATACCTTTTCAAACTGATCCACATCAGAGGCATCGCAGAGACTGTTTCTGCCTACCCACACATGTCCATACAGTTGGGCTCACGAGATCGGTCATATATTTTCATCGATTATCGCTACACACTCACTGTCGCAGGTAGGACTTTGTCGTTACCACTCCTACTAAACTCGAATCATTACGTTATCATGTCCATGTCGCAAAGTCGCACTTTCGGCTTCACAAGTCGTTCTATGTCATCTTTCATGTTTTGTCATACTTTCTACCTAACGCACTCGAGAGACTAAAGCGGCATAACGCCCGTCATCTCCAGTAGCAACACGGCTACTCATACGTCTTGCTGCATTTAGCATAACGCCCGTCATCGCCAGTAGCAACACGGCTACCCACACGTCTTGCTGCATTTTACATAAACGCCCGTTATCTCCAGTAGCAACACGGCTACTCATACGTCTTGCTGCATCCGACATTACGCCTGTCATCTCCAGTAGCAACACGGCTACTCATACATCTTGCTGCACCCGGCATTACGCCTGTCATCTCCAGTAGCAACACGGCTACGCATATGTCTTTCTGCATTTTGCTTAAACACCTGTCATCTCCAGTAGCAACACGGCTACTCATACGTTTCTTTACCCCCTTTTTTCACCCTTCCAGGTCAGTTCCCCCTTTTTGCCCCCCCCCCCCCCCCCAGTCCATCAGAGCATCTGTCACTGCCATCCCCCGCACTTCTTGCAGTTACCGCAAGTTCGTGTCATGGGCCCCCACACCTTGCAACCTCCGCAAGCCGACCCACTCCTTGCCTCCGCGGCAACCCATTTAAACGCAAGTCACTGCCATCGCTGCAGCTTGCTACTTCGGCCTCCGCGGCCAATCGTCTCCAGTAGCCCACACAGCTACTCACGCCTTTCTCTATCCCTTTTCACCTTTTAGATCAGTAAGTTGCCACCTGGTCTCTCCTACGAACAGGATCAGACCATCTCTTTCTTTCCCAGGTAAAAAAAAAAAAAATCGAGGGCTTGCATCTCTTCACCAGGGGGTCAGCTATGGTCCCGAATCAGCTCTTGCAACCCATCTTTTAAAAAAAAAAAAATATTTTCATGTCACCCTATCGTAGGTACCAGGTCTACCAGGTTCGACCCTAACAGAGACTCTAGCACTAGGGTAGCAAGCAGGTGCATAGGTTGTTGTTATTTTTAGTTTCCTTTCTCTCTACACACCTTTCACTACATATCCTCGTTTCACGCACATATTTGGCTCAGTATCCAGGCGTTAGTAACTGTCACATACTTCTATGCATGTCACTCTGTTTTCGAAGCACAAGCCTTCACTACGCAGACAAGGTCACCTAGTCTCATGACTTGCTGGCAGTGCAAGTATTAGCTGACCGAACCTACGTCAAACTACTACAGATCGAAACATTCCTACTTAGCAACCAATCAGCAGCCACTCTCCCCAGTACCGCCCTGGGGGGGCTCTGGTTAACTAGTCCGTGCCGAGCACAGACGGACACCCGAGCATTGGTTACCTGGCCAGTCACCTCCTGGCTCACCTCGGTTGTCATGCAGTCTTTGAGTTTCCAAATAGGCCAGAGGAACAATCTCACTCAGCGCTCACGCGCAATCCCCGATCTCCCCATACCGGCGCACGGTATTCCGCTCCGTTCTCACACCCCCCTCCCCTAATTTATTAAACACAGACTTGGCTCAGTAGCAGGCGTTAGTAACTGTCACATACTTCTATGCATGTCACTCTATTTTCGAAGCACAAGCCTTCACTACGCAGACAAGGTCACCTAGTCTCATGACTTGCTGGCAGTGCAAGTATTAGCTGACCGAACCTACGTCAAACTACTACAGATCGAAACATCCCTACTTAGCAACCAACCAGCAGCCACTCTCCCCAGTACCGCCCTGGTGGGGCTCTGGTTGAACTAGTCCGTGCCGAGCACAGACGGACACCCGAGCATCGGTTACCTGGTCAGTCACCTCCTGGCTTACCTCGGTTGTCACGCATTCTCTGAGTTTCCAAACAGGCCAAAGAAACAAACTCACCCAGCGCTCACGCGCATCCCCGATTGTTTACCATACCGTCGTACGGTATCCTGCTTCGTTTCCCACATCTCCCCTCCCCATCCAAGCAGAACACCATAGTTTTGATTAAAATCTCCAGGCGTTAGTAACTGTCACATACTTCTATGCATGTCACTCTATTTTCGAAGCACAAGCCTTCACTACGCAGACAAGGTCACCTAATCTCATGACTTGCTGGCAGTGCAAGTATTAGCTGACCGAACCCACGTCAAATTGCTACAGATCGAAACATTCCTACTTAGCAACCAATCAGTAGCCACTCCCCCCAGTGCCGCCCTGGGGGGGCTCTGGTTAACCAGTCCGTGCCGAGCACAGACGGACACCCGAGCATCGGCTACCCGGCCAGTCACCTCCTGGCTCACCTCGGGTGTCACGCATCCCCTGAGTTTACATATAGGCCCAAGGAACATCCCACTCAGCGCTCGCGCGCAACCCCTGTTTGTCCCCATACCTGTCGCACAGGTATCCTGCTCTGCCCCCCCCCCCCTTTTCCCCAAGCTACAAACGCCCATATATTTTCTCCTGTCTTTCAAACTCGAAAGAAAAGAAAAACAAAAAAAAAAAAAACGCCCATATCCCCCCCGCCCTTTTTATTTATTTATTTTTTATTTTTTTATTTTTTTTTTTCTCTCCTGTCTTACAAGCTTTACAAAAAAAAAACACACACACACACACACACATCTGGGTCAATAATGACGTTAACTTAGCATCCCTCCTCCATAGCAGCACACAACTTGGCCGAGAACAAATCATATTAGAGGGGAAACGTCTCCATCATCCTGAAGGCCAGCGACCCTTGACTTAATCGCACGCTCACTGTCTCAGAGCTTGCGCTGTGCCTTAGGGACAGTCGGAGACGCGCATGCAGGGCAACCCCAACAGGAAGGTTGAAGTGGACGCGTATCTGCATACAGCATGGATCTAGGTCATTAGCACGCAGGGTGCTCATTCCATGACTATCACCATTCTTTCTTCAGATCCGGGGGTGATCCCTTACCTCCCGCCTCTTAGTGTTTTTCTTCCAGGTACAAGACCCCCACCAAATCCTTAATTCAGACGTGCCAGCAACAACGGATCTGCCCATGGGAGACAATTTCCCACGAACCAACATGGCATGCCAATGTTCATTCCGTCAGCGTCTCCCTCTTCACCTCAGGTAGTCATGGACGCCACAGCCCCCACAGGTCCTCGCCTCAATTTTTGGCCATCTTGGGTTCACAGGGCCATGGCTGTCAGAATCCTCTTGATTCCCGGGATCACTTAGTCCTCCTCGTTGTTCGAACTCTACCCCATTGTTGCAGCAGGCCACATCTGGTGCAGCAACCGGGCAAGACAAACAGGGTCGTTTACCACAGACAACCAAGCCACAGCCAGTATTATACATAGGTCCAAGTCGCTGGCCATCATGGCCTTCCCGCACAGGCCGGTGCCACTATCCCCGCAGCACCAATCAGAAGTCCTCTGCGTCCACATCCCAGACAAACAATACTCTAGCCGTCACATTTCCCCGTTAACCTTGCGTCGTCCTTTTCGCAGGAACCTGGAACCGACCCGACCATGTCTCTTATCCCACATTGGTTGTAGTTAACCTCGCATTCGTACAACACCTTCGCGATACTACCTGCCTCATTAATCTATCGTTATCTCAAATGCCCTAAAGGCCTACTGTACAGCCCGGAACTTGTCTCACGGGTTACTAGCCTCAAACCCCAGGGCGACAACAGGAGACCTCCATCGCATCCTGGCTTCCATGTCATGCCGCCACACACAGTTGGCTTTTCACACAATACCAAATTACCTCCCTAACCGAGTCTTTTGCGCCCTTCTCTTGGCATATAGCCCAGTTCACCAGGGCTTATCGCCCAGCTCACCAGGGCTCACCTTACAGCAGGCCCAGGGCACACTTCAGGTCTATTTATGTTGTTAGTCTTGTGACGTGTTTATGTGTTTTTCTTTCATATCTCTCGAAGATCGGAGGGCTCCGACCATAAATAAGAAGGCCAGCATGGTGGCCTGTAATTATGGGAGGAGCCCGGAGGGTATTTAACCAGACCACCCACAACAGGCTGTGTCGGTTCCAGTGCAAGGTACCCACCCACCCTTTTCCCTTCTCAGAGTACTTCTTTCAAAACATCCTTCTCTACAGAAGTATCCATTTACTGTCAAGGTATGCGCCCTTCTCTTGGCATATAGCCCAGCTCACCAGGGCTTATCGCCCAGCTCACCAGGGCTCACCTTACAGCAGGCCCAGGGCACACTTCAGGTCTATTTATGTTGTTAGTCTTGTGACGTGTTTATGTGTTTTTCTTTCATATCTCTCGAAGATCGGAGGGCTCCGACTATATATATATATATATATATATATATATATATATATATATATATATATATATATATATATATATACACACTGTATCCTGTGTAGCTAGATCTGACTGCAGGCCATTCCTGATGTACGTATTCAAATACACTTTCAGGCCAGGCAGGTTATTCAGTGATCTGCAGTGCATAAAATATATATACTGTCTCCTACATATATATCCACTGCATTCTAGTCTAGCCAAGCCTATATCTGACTGCAGGCCATTGCTGGTGTATGTTTTCAAATACGCTTTAAGGCAGGCAGGCGATTCAGTGATCCGTGATGGGCGCTTAGTCACGGAGCTCCGCGCCACCCCGGACCAAACGGCATCCACAGCACAGGCCCGACCCGCTGAAACACCACGATTGTGTGGCGGATAGACTCCGGATACCCCAGGGATCACCCCCTGCATGTCCATCCGTGTCCCCAGAAGAAACCTGGAGAAATTCTTCTCAGCCGCCACCCAGCCTGGGTGTACCAAGATGGCCACCGCAGCAGACGCTGCAAATTTACCTCATGTCTCCCTCATAGACGCTCAGCAGGACCACAGGCAAGTCATCTCCCCTGCACACCTACACTTCACCCCAGGACCTCAACTGCCCTGCCATCAGGAGATGATACCCTCCCCAGCCTCCAAGGAGTCGCTCCTGGGCCACTCTTTTGGAGACCCTCCATTTCCCCCGGCTGGGCCTGTAATGGCCGCCCTAATTGACTCTCCTGTCTATGGAGCCCCTGACAGGGATCGTTCCTTCAACATGGAGGATCTCTTTCTCATATTGTCTGCCCTTCTTGACAAAGGCCTAGCCTCCACTGCTGACAAAATCACAGGCGATATTAAGGCAGACCTCCAGAACATTGGGTCAAGAATTTACGCCATTGGAACCAGGGTGGACCAGACTACAGCAATGGCTCACCAGCACTCAGACCTCATCTCCACCCTCCATGATCAACTAAACACTGCCATGTCCCGCATCGACGAATTAGAAAACAGATCCAGGAGGTACAACTTCAGGATCAGAGGCCTGCCAGAATCCATCCAGGATGTCTCCTCTGCAACGCAAGACCTCATAAAATCACTGAACCCCAATATACCATCCCATCGCCTTGAACTTGACAGGGCTCTCAGATCGCTTGGGCCCCCCAGGAGGGACGGCACTCCCAGGGACATCATAACCAAACTGCACTTTTATGCGGTAAAGGAAGCAATAATGAAGCAGGCACGACCTCAGGTGACTTGTCAGGGTCACCCAGTACAAATATTTGCAGATCTTGCTCTCTCCACTATTCAACGTAGAAGGACCCTGAAACCTCTTCTGCAAGCCCTCTCAAAGAAGGAAATCAAGTACAAGTGGTCCTTCCCTTTTGCAGTGAAATTTTCTTTGAAAGGTCAAGAATACTACTTATAAAACTTCAAAACTAAAAAACTAATCACCCAAGAAGCAGATATGGACATCTGAACCCCTATTGCAGCCTCCAACAAACGCCCACCACCAACGAGCCCACTGACTCCCCTATGGAACAAGACCAAGACTCGCAGATCACAAAATGGTCCTCCTTGAAAGCAGATCGGAAGAAGACTCTTCACATGGAATTGGACGACTCTCCGCTGACCCCATCAGAAAGACCGCTATGAGGATTTCTTCTAGCAAGAAAAAGTTTGACATTCCAGTGCTGCAAGTTCAACGCCCTCACTACTAGAATCCGGCTGGATCTAGAGGAACTGTCACCTACTGACTCTCTCTGCAACACTCTTTTGAAATGCCAAGCAGGAAAATCGATTTTCTTCAGCTGGGGTTCGAAGCCCCTCCAACACTGTTGATTACTACTAGTTTAAGTTCACTCTGTGCCTTATCTCTGATAGACGAGCAATTGTCTTCATGGCCGTTTTTAGGTTATGTTATATGATTTTTCATTTCCATCAGACCCGGAATGCCCTGGTCTGGGGTGGTACACATGCGCTTCCTCCTATCCCTTTGATTCCCTTCCGGACTCATAGGGATAGGACCTCCAGGCCAAGTTTGGCATGGAGCTTTTTTACTTTTTTTCTACTTCCTGCGCTTCTAAGCGCAGGAATTACTCATGGTCTGGCCTCTCCCCCTGGGTCCCCCTTTTACCCGGAGGGAGATCACTAGGCCCTTCTTTCCCCCTTCTCTTCTCTCTGCCTCTCTCTCTCTTGGAACATCAATTGACCCTTGTTTATCTTCCAGTGAGAACACTCGTACGAGGTATACGTTCAGGGACGTCGACCAGCAGCAGGCCAGAAAATTCTTCTTGCATCCACTGCAGGATGGGACACATTAAGGTAAGTGATGGTAGACACTCGCACACTCCCCCCAGTAGAATCCATGGCTGACCACACACAAAACATTTTAAAAATAGCTACCCACAATGTACGGGGCATGTACTCCCCCACGAAATGGAAGAAAGCTATTCAACTTCTCCAAATCCTCCAGGCTTGACATTGTCATGCTTCAGGAAACACGCCTCCCGATTCGGTATAGCCCCAAATACCTTCATGCCCAGTTCCCGAATTTCTTTTGGGCCAGCGCAGTGAACAAAACTAAAGGGGTAGCTATTGCCTTTGCCAAAAAACTGCAACTTTACCTTGACCTCAGAAATAAAGGACCCAGAGGGCAGATATATCCTTGTTAAGGGAACGATAGAGGAAAATACCTTCTCCCTCATTTCCTACTATGCACCCAACAAAGGACAAGCGACCTTTTTTAAGCATATGTTTGATTCTCTCTCCCCATTCCTGGAGGGAACGGTCATATTCGGGGGAGATTCCAATTCGACCAGGCTTTAGACAGATCTAAACCCCCTTTCTCTCAACTCACCAGGCCTACCAGGGAAAGCCTTAAGATAGCCAAACTCATCCATGCACAGGGCATGGCAGATGTCTGGAGAGAACTCAACCCGGGTAAACGTGACTACTCTCATTTCTCCACCCCCCATAACTTATATGCCAGGATTGACCATCTCCTGATTCAGACCCGTGACAGCCCCCGGATCCTCTCCTCGAGAATCAACGACACCGTTCTTTCCGACCACTCGCTGGTAACTTTATCTCTGCACTGACAATACCCGAAGCCGGGATTCGGACACTGGAGATTGAGCGAATAAAAAGCAAAACACTTTGCCACAAGGGGCACCTGTATGGCAGTGGTACCCCAATAAGAGAAAGAAAAAGATGGCTACTATCGATATCAACGACAAATGAGATATATCAAGAATGTATGTTAAATTTCAAAATTGGTTTATTAAGTTACAAAACATTTATGTTCATTTAAAAAAAGTTAGACCAGGCATGAAAAAAGCATACCATGCCGTAAACCTGTATAAACTCCCTAAATACACATTTAAATATCCCTAATGTCTACACATGAAACACATAACAGACTCCGACAAACATATATCACACACATACAACAATTGCGGTTGAGGCGCCTCTATTACCACTACATGCCATTATTTCTCAAAATGAGTAGTATTAAGTGTGTACCAAAATTGGTTACAGTTAGTCTACAAAATAGCATGTATATGGTCCCTAGGGTGATGGAAATATAAAAAGTTGTGGAGATTACTTCATGTTAGACTAAATTATATTCCCTTGGTAATTAGCTAGATGGCAGTCCGATTGAATGGTAAAAGACCTAATAGTGGGTGTATGGTAGTTCCTGCAATTCGGTTTCTCAGCTGCTATAAATTGCTGGTTTCACCAGGGAATAGTGATCCGTTTTTTCTTCTTTTCTAAGGGGTGTTGTTGTTATTTATAACCAGCGGATAAATCATAAATGATAGCAGAAAGAAGATGTGTCAATAACAAGATAGTACAAACATCCTAATGCTGCTGTATGTAGATGCTCCTTGGCTTTTATTCGATAACAATGTACCAAAATGTATCCTGAACATAAATTCTTTTCCTGGCTGTTTATGTAAAGAGTCTTTCCACTATAGAATTTCAACCTTTATATTATTCACTATACAACATAGTCTGTCTTCAGTGACAAATTAGGATGTTACTTTGTTTGATCTTTTGGTTGATCTTCTTTGCTAAGATTTGCGCTAGCATGCTGTGTGTCAAACGGTAGACGCTGATTACAAGACAAAGACTGCAAGCTGAAAAAGGGGGAGATTTTTTACGTTACCACTCCTTGCGGTCTCCTCGGACAGGTACTTGTGTTGGTATCCTTGTTTTCAGGTATGACAAACAGGGGGGGAGGGGACACCTTCTGTGTTTCTCTCCCACTACCGATATAATAGTCTGATAAAGAGACTCCAAAAGTGTTCCAATCCAATATATCCCACAGCTTGTTCAATCCTTGCATATACCATGTAGGTCTTAGCTTGTAACAGGAACCGGACAGCATGTGTCACGTAGCAGATGTAATTAGCCAACCGCTTTAGAAAACGTCCATTGCTGACAGTCTTATAGTCTCCGAATCAAAAAGATTTTTTAAGATAACCCAATGAGGGCCTGCTCCCCGCACCTACGCCAACGCGTTTCGCAAAGCAACGTTGCGTAGCTTCAACGGGGCGTGAAGGATTCTCAAGAACGTCATTCCTTTATAGTCCTATATGATGTCTTGTTTCCTCCCATGGAGGTGTTCTTTGCATGTGTTCTTAATTAGGAAAAGCTATGTATTTAGCACTAGTTTGTCATTTTGAATGTAAAGTGTAAAGTATAAAACACGGAAGTTTTTCTATATTATTCGCACAAGGCTGGATATTTTCAGAAGAGGCTTGTTTTTTATATAAATATGTATATGAATCACCCTTACCAGAAAAAATTACTATATATGGAACAAGCTAAATAAGATTCATTTTGATTATTGGAGGGTTTGATTACAAATACATCTGTTTGTATCTCTAAACATAGGAGGACAAAAAATACTGACAAGACAAAACAAAACAAGACAAGCTTTATATCGGGCATGACCCCTTTCTTTCTGATATCCCAAGATCATCTAAATAGTCCCCAATCCTAACATTTATTGCTAGTGGATTGTTGGTACAGACTTAAGCCCCATACACACGGTCGGATTTTCCGATGGATTCTGTCCTATCGGACAATGTTGTCGGAAATTCCGACCGTGTGTAGGCACCATCGGACATTTTCCATCGGATTGTCCAACGGACAAAGTTTTATCTCCTGCTCTCAAATTTTCCGACAACAAAGTCCGATCACACCAATTCTGATTGCATGTAGCGTAGTCCGACGGACAAAGTGCTACGCATGCTCAGAAGAAATTATGTGACGGAAGCGCTCGGTCAGGTAAAACTACCGTTCCTAATCGACACAGCACATTCGTCACGCTGCAATGTTAAAATGTCTTTAATGCAGCGCATTCTCTTTTTCTTTACAATGCAAGAAGAATGACGTGTTTTAGCTGCTCCTATTCACACTCACTTCTCACAAACTTATTTATTTATTCTTTTTCTGGATTTATTGGCTAGATGTTTATTTTTCGTCAGATGGTAAAAGAATGTTTGTTATATTTTTTGGATGATTTGTCATTTTTTTTTTTTTGTTTGGAATACATATTTTCTGGATATTTTTTTTGATTTTTGAGGGGGGTTGTGTGTCTCAACTTAGCAAAACAACATTATTATCATTTGTATTTGTTGCCTAAATTTACTAGGAGGTCTTTTGTTGTTGGTGCACCTTGTTAATTGGACTTTCTGATTTGTGAAATGTTCCTGCCTACTCACAAATAAACTGTCATTGTAGAAAAGTAAAACACATAGGCAATGATTTTTTCAACTCAAAAATACCTTTATTTAGGTCTCAGCAACAAACCAAAGAGGAACGCAGCGATGGAGAAACTTGGGGAATTAGCAAAGCCTTGGACACCCACGGCAAACATAATTTTTTAAGCTTCAAAAATTGGTGGCCTGAGGAGTACGTATCGTAATAATAAGGGAGTGCTATCTGGTCCTGAAGTCCAAAACATCCGGAACTGCAGCAGATGCCATCTAGGTCCCCAGGCTCTGGTACTACGAGAGGCTCCATCTTCTCTCAGACCAGACTGAATCCAGGTCGTCACTCTCTGGTCTTCCTTGCACGCTTCCTTCCACGCTGTGGTGCTGGTGGGGTGGCAGAAGGAGGAGGAGCATGGTCACTATCACAAACATGTGTGAGTGTGGTCATCCCCCCAGCCATCCCCTTATTTAGGACCTTGAGGATGACATGCTCACACGTGCTGCGTTGCCCCGCCTCTATATCCTTCATTTTAGTGGCAACCAAGGAGCCAAAGGCCTCCTCGTAGGTGGGTGTGGCATGTAGGGAGGCTGAAGCCTCTCTGACCAGCCGGAGCGCTGACTCTCCCACCTCACCCCCCCTTCTCGCCCTTTTGTAGGGAAGGTAGAGGGGAGGGACTTGGGAGACAGTCAGGCTCCTAGGCCTACCCCCCTCTTGGCTGCCACTACCCACCTCTTGGCTGCCACTAACCCCTGCCTCCTCCTGACTGCCACATTCCACAGCCACCTTCTGGCTGAGGTCTTCCTGTGTATGAAAAAGGGACATAGTTTGAGTTATTTGTTCATCAAACACACACAATTTTCATCTATTGACTGTTGCAAAATGTTTACAAATACAAAACAATACAATTCTCAGCCCTGCAGTTTATATTCTTGCCCCAAATGTCTCCAACACTACTGTCCGTTGATATGTCAAACACGTTAGGAACTAAGCAAATGGGGATCCTGAATTAAGTGAACATCATTCCTTTTTCTCAAAAATGGGTACAAAACTACTATACCTGGCTTAAGCTGGGCTCCTCCACCTCTTCCAGACTGGAAGGCCCAGGTTGCTCCTCGGAAGCCTCATCAGGGGTGGCCTGCGTGGAAGGACGCGTGCAAGGAAGAGTCGAGTGTGACTCCCTGACATCAGCCTGGTCTTTGAGAAAATGGAGCCTGTCATAGTACCAGAGCTTGGGGACATGGAACTCATCTGCTGCAGCTCCAGATGCTTGGGACTTCAGGACCTTATTGCGCTCCCTGAAATACGTACTCCTCAGGCTGCCAATTTTTATTCTTAACTTCTGAACGGTTGCCGTGGGCATCTTTGGCTTTACAAATTCCACAAGTTTCTTCATGGCTGCGTACCTGCCATAATAGGGTAATTTCCCTATACTTATCAATGAAGAGGGGGAGAAAACTCACATAGTTGAACCCCTCCATATTCTCTGCAAGACACAACACCACACAAAACACTATAAATAATGTCGGGCTAAACTCTCCTAATCTTCTCCATAAATAAGCCTCAAGGTCTAATCAGTCTAGGCTAGTTATGTACCAAGTTCAAATTGTACCTTCGTTCTAGCGATCGTCTCGTGCGCGAGCTTTCTCTCCCCTCGTCTCACAGATCGTCGCTACGACACAGGCGTGTGACGTTTTATATACAGTGCGCATGCGTGAAACTCCGCCCGCCCCTGACAATCTTTCTCGTCTATTCCCCACCCCTTCTCTTTACGGCGCAGTGGGGAGAGCACATGGCGGGGACACAGCAGGTGCGCCCTAAATATTACAGCAACGAGAAGGAGGACGAGGAAAGGCCGGAGGCAGAAACGTCCCGATCCCGGAGGCTGAAATTTAAGGCCTCCAATATGTCTTTTGGAGAAATGTTGGAGATGGTGGACATATTGAAGCGGAGTGACTATGATGCGAAGTATGGGCCTTACCTCAACCCAAATGTCAGAAAGGCCAAGATCATGTCTAAAGTTGTGAGGAGGCTGTACAATAATTTTGGGGTACAACGATCCAAGAAACAACTGAGGAAACGCTGGTCAGACCTGAAACTGAGGGAGCCCGATCAGTACAGAAAGATCAAGCGAGTTCTTCAAAAAAGTAAGTAGTTGTGTTTTGTGTTTGATTTCTTGCTTGCAAACTTGTCCATGTGTTTGTATTTTTTCAATGTTGTACATTTGAAAATGGCCACTTTCACGTTCGTCTGTGCATTCGATCGTACTCAACCTCGATCTTTCTGCCACTGTCATGTTCGTGTGTGTCCATTCGATCGTACTCAACCTCGATCGTTCGGCCACTTATAATACGAGGTTTGGTGAAGTTTTTAGTGAAAGGAAGCTTGTTTTCAATAGAGATGTCATCAAGAATGTAAAGCAAATTTTTTCAATGTAAAGGAGAGGTCACTCAGTAGCTGTTTACCCATCTGGACTCTAGAGCACTAGTGCTGGGACACCCAAACCCCCTTTTTATTATGCTGTTCCACACATGTGCTCCAGTGGATACTAGAGGGGTGTCTCCATCAGACAAACTTCAAACAAAAAGGTAGTAAGTTTAGCACCTTTACAAAGTGACTACATTCATGTTGTTGTCATTTGAAACTGGCCACCAAAAAATATTGTCCCTCACTTCCAAGCAATGTTTGACATTTCCTATTTCTGCCCTCAATAGATTGTTGTGCTAAATCTTCCTTTTGTACATTCTCATAGGGGAGCGAAGACTCGGGACGTCTGAGGACACCAGGAAACCCACACCTCCCAAAGAAGGGGAAATACCAGAAGCAGAGGAGGAGGAGGAGGAGGAGGAAGGAGAGATTTTTGAACTTGGAGAACTTGTGAGTGTGGGAGAACACAGCTACTGGTAAGCTAATCAATGTATGCCTGCCTCATTTCCAAGAGACATTTTTTTTTGTGTGTTTTTAGGTGATGTGGATGTTGTGGAAGAAGAATCGCACTTTACCACTGAAAGTGCACACGTACTCATTGGGGAGATAATGGTGTGCAATCGAGATCTAGATGAGATCAAGAAAAACATCAATGATGTTCAACAAAAATTGAAGAACATCATTGATGTTTTAGGTAAAATCTGAAAACGCACAAAGTAATTATCACACATTTGTGGCTGTTTGTGACATTTGAAACTTAAGAACTGTGGCAAATTTGGAAGATGCACACATTGTGTCAACATGTGCTAGCTCCCATCATGGTGGATGAATGACAACGTTTTGGGGGTGCAACCACTTTACCAACTACTAAAGTGGGTGTGGTGAAGGGGTTGCACCCCCAAAACACGTCCATTGATCCCCATGATGGGAAATTGCACTTTTGAACATTCTAGGCATGTGTTTTACCATCTAATGTCCATTTTGAGACCCAAATTGTGTGTATGTTTTAAATTTCCAGTTTCCAGGGGTGACACCCCATGTGATGAAGGCAAGATCAAACACACTTTGAACATATAGTCATGTCTGATCTTGTCTTCACTTTAGAAAGTTGAACTTTGCAAGTTCCTATGTTCAGTCTGTTCTGTTTTGCTCCATGCCTGGTTTTAACAAATGCGGAATGTTAGTAAACAATGTTCGAAAGAACCAAGATCTTGTCAGTTTTGCCAAGAAGTTTTGAAAGGCACTTGTGAATGTGTTGTAAGTAAACTTTTTTAATTGAAAAAATGTGTGGCTTCCCTCTTTAAAAACACAAAAGCATTATTTATGGCAAAAGTAAAGGATTTGGGGGGCAATGGGTGTTATTTACTAAAGGCTATTCCAGTTTGCACTGCAAGTGAATTTTCCAGGGCACTTTTGCAGTGCACTTGTAGTGCATAGTGGATTTGGCTTATGTAAATGACACCCACAGTGCTTTGTACTAAAACATGTAGCACACCATTTTTGTGAATACACACATTTCTGTCATGGTGATGAAAAGGAGTATTTTGGGTGTCAGTTATGCACTACAAACCTTCTCTAGACAAAAGATTAGGTATCACACACACAACATGAGAAGATTCTTTTTGGGAAGAAGAGACTGTTACCTCCTTTTGCCCAGAAAGTGCATTCACACTGTTGAAGCTAAAGGGCAAAAATTTCAATCACAAATAACCTAGAATACACCTACAAAAAACACAAGCAGGAAATTACAAATCATAGGTCTGGTTAAAAAATATATTTATTAAAAAATGCCTCTCACACAGCGTCAGGCAGAGCAATGGCCCCCCCCACCCACAAAGTAGTCCATATATTGCTTGCGGACCTCGCGGGCATTTAGAGGGGGCAAGCATGGACGTGCCGCTTGAAGGGCTGTGAGGTCGGCATTGGAAGGCCCGTCCACATCTGGGCCAACGGGCACCACATAGTTGCTGTTATGTCTTTTCAGAAAGTTGTGCAATATGCAGCAGGCAAGAACTAAGTGGTTGAGTTTGTATTCCGCCAAGTTAATAGCCGTCAAAAACAGGCGGAAGCGGCTGGCCAGGATCCCGAAGGTGTTCACCACTCTGCGGGCTCTCGACAGCCTGTAATTGAAGACCCTCTGGTCTGGGGTGAGGGTCCTCATCGGGAAGGGCCTCATCAGATGGGGAGTCAGCGCAAACGCTTCATCTGCGACAAAGACGAAGGGGAGTCCTTCAGCATTCTCCTCTGGAGGTGGCAAGCACAGACTGCCACTCTGGAGACGCCAGTAGAACTCCGTGTGCGCAATGGCACCACCATCCGAGATCTGGCCGTTCATCCCCACGTCCACATACAAAAACTCGTATGTCGCCGACACCACCGCCAACATCACTACACTATTAAACCCCTTGTAATTATAATAGTATGACCCCGAGTTGGGGGGTGGGACGATACGGACGTGTTTCCCATCAATTGCACCTCCGCAGTTAGGAAAGTCCCAACAGCTGGCAAAGTGGGAGGCCACAGTCTGCAATTCCTGTGGCATGGAAGGGAACTGTGGAGTGAAACAAGAAAAAAAAATAGTCACTTTGCACATAAACATTGCAAGCAGATTAGACACTAACATCTTGGAACAAGATCAGACTTTTAAATTGTAACCTTGAAAGTATTTGCACCCAAAAGTAGAAGGTCCCCCTAGCAGATTACTCACCCCCCATCAATCCCCCCACTTCTGATGGGCCATTGACAATAACTAGGGGTTTGTGGGGGGGGGGGGGGTTGGACAGGTAACCCTCTGCACTTCATTGATTGCCAAATGGCTCAATAATGTGTGCTAGTTTGGACAGACCCTCCTTACTTAACACTATTGGCAGCCCACGGGAAAGATAAAAGAACATTCCAAATCTCACCCCCCCCCCCCAAAAAAAGGGAAGCACATTTAGACATTCTGCAATTACCTAGCAAGCTAATAGGAGGGAAATAACCAAAAAAAAGAGCAAATGGAGAGTATGGAGCCAGCCCCTTGCACTACATGCTTTGCTGAATTCATCCCTAAAGATGCCCACTATAAAGAGGTAGGTATATAGTGTGTATTGACCTTGGGAAAGCCAGCAGATAGAGGATTGGTAGCATCTGACAGAGCAGTTGGGGGAGGGGATTCCGAATGAGTTTGGCTGATAAAAGGGGTCAGCAAAGCCAAAAGATGGTGAAAAACGGGGTCCGTCATCCGGAGAAAGTTCCTGAAATCATCAGGATTATTCTCCCGGATCTCACGAAGCAAAGGCATGTGCGAGAATTGATCACGCTGAAGCAACCAATTCTTGGTCCACATACTCCTCCTCGCTCTGTTCATGGACGGGTCTTGGCTCAAAGCTAAAAGCCAGACACCAATTCCGCGTACAGCATGAACTCGGCGACGAGTACGTACGGGAAACATCGCTCACAAACGGTCGGCTGGTCAGAACGGACAAACAGAAAGCACCGATAAACAGCAAGGCCTGAAAGAACGAAATGAATACCAGAAACGAGCAGACAATAAGCAGTGGAAATCAAAGCGTCCTATATCAAGATATAGGCCGCAATGACCAACAAATGCGAACTGACTACACGCACTAATAAACAGATACGCACGACAAGCACAAACTGAAGAGCAGTAACGATCTTGTGGGCTCCTTGGGGGTAGGGACCGATGTGAGTGTGCAATATGTACAGGGGATAGGGACAGTTGTGGACGCTCACTCGGGTTGAACTGGATGGACTGATGTCTTTATTCAACCTTACTAACTATGAAACTATGATCTGAGTCACAAAACTGAGAAGCGCAAATCGTAAGTCCCCAAACTTCAACTAACTCGCGATAAACACGGAATCAGCAGAAGGAGCCCAACGGGTGCGGGACGTGGTGCTGAACTTCTCTTTTCTAGTCTCGTGGAAGACGGCTTACGTCACGACGTTCTTGAAGACCGGAAATTCCGACAACATTGTCCGACCATGTGTACGCAACACCAGCATCGGACAAATTCCGACGGAAATGATCCGACGGAACTGGTCATCGGAAAATCCGAGCGTGTGTACGGGCCATTAGGGGTTTCTGTTTTTTTATATATTATTTTTTTTATTTCTTTACTATCATAATTAATCATAAAAATAGATGTTCCCATCATGGGATTTACCAGAAGCTATTGTTATAATGGTGGTGAGACAGAATCCCAAGACAGGACAAAGAGGAAAAAATTGCATGCATGTGTTAATTTTTATTTTTTTGTTCCTTATAAACATGTAAAAACAAAAAAATAAACAAACAATATATATATATTCCAGGACACTAGCATTGTGGGTTTTGGGGATGTCAGTTCATTCAGATAAACTGCCATTGGATACAGATGACCAACAAGCACTAGATATCCTCAATTCTTTGTTAGAGGAAAGTGAGAATATCGATACTGATGATTTACAAACAAGAAGATCACCAGTATTAAAAATTAAGTCTAAAAAAATGGCAGCACTCAACAAAAATAAATGGTTGAACATGTTCCTTGAGATGGTTCAATCAGACTTGAGAGAAATCACTTGGAATCAAATAGGAGAGGACAATTTGAGCAAACAGGAACTTCAAGCACTAAGGCCCCTTTCACACTGGGGTGGGGAGCCGCGGTGACGGTAAAGCAGCACTATATTTAGCGCTGCTTTACCGTCGTTTTAACTGCGGTATTCGGCCGCTCGCGGTGCGGTTTTACCCCCCGCGAGCGGCCGAAAAAAGGGTTAAACACCCCCGCAGAGCGCCGCCGTAGCGCCGCTTTCCGGCGGTATTGCCGCGGTTTCCCATTCAAATCAATGGGAAGGAGTGGTATAGGAGCGGTGAACACACCACTCCTATACCGCTCCAAAGATGCTGCTAGCAGGACTTTTTTTGCCGTCCTGCTAGCGCACCGCTCCAGTGTGAAAGCCCGCCGGCTTTCACACTGGAGTTAAAGGGGCCGGATTTTTTCAGGCGGTGAACAGGCGCTATTTTTAGCGCTGTACCGCATGAAAAACGCCCCGGTGTGAAAGGGGCCTAAGGGAATTAAAAGATTTGAAAGGAGTTACTATCAAAAGAAGCGATAGGGGGGAAATGTGGTCCTCATGGATGATACAGCATATGAGGCTGAGATTAATCGCCTTTTAAGTGACCCCAGTACCTACCGCAAATTGGATAGTAACCCCTTTCTGAAAGTTGTAAGTGATCTAAACAGCAGATTGGATGATGCTTTAGAAGCAGAACTCATAACAAAACGTGAATTTAAATATTTAAATGTTGATGATTTTAACATCCCTACCTTTTACTGCATCCCAAAAGTGCACAAATCCCTTGAAAAAACGCCCGGTAGACCTATCGTCTCGGCAATTCATGGCCCACTTGATAGAATTGGTAGCTATCTAGATTCCCTACTTAAGGAGATGGTAATTAGTCTAAAATCATATGTCCAGGACACTCGCCATGTCCTGTCTAAGATATCTGACCTAAGGATTGAAGGGGAAGCTTGGCTGTTGAGCATAGACGTAGAGTCCCTTTATACGTCAATACCACATGATTGTGGTGTTTCGGCGGTCAGGGGCTTCCTGGACAAATGTTATCCCTCCTTGGGAGCTCAAAATGAATTCCTGATAGAGCTATTGCACTTTGCTCTTAGCAATAACTATTTTCAATTTGCCTCTAAGTTCTCCCAGCAAGTTCGGGGTACTTCCATGGGGGCGGCATGGGCACCTGCGTATGCTTGCCTCCACCTGGGCAGTTGGGAGGAGGAGGAGGTCTTCAATCATCCAATGTACCTCAGCCACGTGCACACGTGGCTGAGGTACATTGATGACGTGCTAATTATCTGGACAGGTGACCCCCAAATTATACCAGAGTTTGTTAAACAATTAAACGACAACAAACGGAATATACATCTCACATATGTCTACGACAAACGTGAACTGTCTTTTCTGGATTTGAAAATTGGCCTAAGTAAGGGTAAAATTAGAACATGCACATTTCGTAAAGAAACTGCTGCGAATACTCTATTACAAGCAGGTAGCTCTCATCCTCCATGGCAGAAGAATGGTATTCCGATTGGGGAATTTATACGTATAAAAAGAAACTGGTCTGATCCGGCGGATCTAGGAAGGGAGTCTAAACAGTTGTATGCTAGAATTCCCACAAACAGATTTGCAATGCTAATCGAAAGGCAGCGACCCGCAGTCGAGAGAGTCTTCTTAACAAGGAGGTAGATTTCAATAAACATGAATCAGATCTGACAAGACTAATTACAACATATGGGCCCCAATGGGGACCAGTTCGTAAGGTCCTGGAAAAACACTGGGGTATACTTAGAAATAACAAAGAATTGGCCAAGATAGTAGGCAAGGGTCCCCAGATGGTGGCACGAAGACCTAAAAATTTGGGAGACATTCTTATACATTCTGAATATGTACGCAACCAAAATACTAACTGGCTTTCAGAATACCCACGATGTAAAGGGATGATTCCCTGCTCTAAGTGTCAAATTTGCCCCTTTGTTGAGAGGACCACTTTTGAGGATTCTGATGGTGAAAAACAGTATGAAATAAAGAATCTAATTAATTGTAATTGTATATATAGGGAATATATAGGGAAAACAAAAAGAGCCCTAAAAATACGCATAGAGGAACACCTAAGGGATATAAAGAAGGAGAGGGAGAGACAGGAGAGGATTGAGGAGAAGAGAGAGGAGAGACCAGTAGCCAAACACTTTGCCCAACATCATGAAGGCAAGGTAGAGGGACTTAAAGTAAAAGGAATCTATGTTTTAGGCTTACCACCAAGAAGAGGGGATTTTGATCGTATCCTACTACAGAAGGAAAAATGGTGGATTTTCACCTTACGGACTCTCGTACCGAAAGGAATGAACACTGAATTGAATTTGCAGTGTTGACTAATAATGTGTTGGACCTGGATATTAATAGTATAACATACCTCTCTGACAATCAGACAGCTCCTCCCCTTTTCCTCTCCTCTCCCCTTCCTTCTTTCCCTGTGAATATGGAATAATCTTGTCTAACAATGCAGTATAGTATATTTGATGTGTTGGACATGATTCCTAGTTGTAGCCATCACTGTACCTTTTATTCTATTACTGAAGAAATCTCATTATTGAGAAAACTAAATGAACTGATATCCCCAAAACCCACAATGCTAGTGTCCTGGAATTTATATATTGTTTTTTTTATTTATTTTTACATGTTTATAAGGAACAAAAAAATAAAAATTAACACATGCATGCAATTTTTTCCTCTTTGTCCTGTCTTGGGATTCTGTCTCACCACCATTATAACAATAGCTTCTGGTAAATCCCATGATGGGAACATCTATTTTTATGATTATGATAGTAAAGAAATAAAAAAATATATAAAAAAACAGAAACCCCTTATGCCGCGCACACGCGATCGGAATTCTCGTCGGAAAAAACTGACGGTTTTTCTGACGGAATTCCGCTCAAGCTGTGTTGCCTACACACGATCACACCAAATTCCGACGGTCAATAACACAGCAGCATAAAACACGTTCGACAGCACTATAAAAAGGGAAGTTTAATGCTTCCGAGCATGCGTCGGAATTTTGCGTGTCGGAATTGCATACACACGATCGGAAAATCCAATAGAAAGGTTTTTCTGTCGGAAAAATTGAGAACAGGTTCTCAATTCAAAGTCCGTCGGAAATTCCGACAGAAAAAGACCATTGGGCATACACACGGTCGGAAAATCCGATGAAAAGCTCCCATCGGACTGTTTCCATCGGAAATTCCGACCGTGTGTACGCCGCATTAGTCTGTACCTACTAGCAATAAATTGGGGACTATTTAGATGATCTTGGGATATCAGAAAGAAAGGGGTCATGCCCGATATAAAGCTTGTCTTGTTTTGTTTTGTCTTGTCAGTATTTTTTGTCCTCCTATATTTATAGATACAAACAGATGTATCTGTAATCAAACCCTCCAATAATCAAAATGAATCTTATTTAGCTTGTTCCATATATAGTAATTTTTTCTGGTAAGGGTGATTCATATACATATTTATATAAAAAACAAGCCTCTTCTGAAAATATCCAGCCTTGTGCGAATAATATAGAAAAACTTCCGTGTTTTACACTTTACATTCAAAATGACAAACTAGTGCTAAATACATAGCTTTTCCTAATTAAGAACACATACAAAGAACACCTCCATGGGAGGAAACAAGACATCATATAGGACTATAAGGAATGACGTTCTTGAGAATCCTTCACGCCCAGTTGAAGCTACGCAACGTTGCTTTGCGAAACGCGTTGGCGTAGGTGCGGGGAGCAGGCCCTCATTGGGTTATTTAAAAAAATCTTTTTGATTCGGAGACTATAAGACTGTCAGCAATGGACGTTTTCTAAAGCAGTTGGCTAATTACATCTGCTACGTGACACGTGCTGTCCGTTCCTGTTACAAGCTAAGACCTACATGGTATTTGCAAGGATTGAACAAGCTGTGGGATATATTGGATTGCACAACGGAACACTTTTGGAGTCTCTTTATCGGACTATTATATCGTAGTGGGAGAGAAACACAGAAGGTGTCCCCTCCCCCCCTGTTTGTCATACCTGAAAACAAGGATACCAACACAAGTACCTGTCCGAGGAGACCGCAAGGAGTGGTAACGTAAAAAATCTCCCCTTTTTTCAGCTTGCAGTCTTTGTCTTGTAATCAGCGTCTACCGTTTGACACACAGCATGCTAGCGCAAATCTTAGCAAAGAAGATCAACCAAAAGATCAAACAAAGTAACATCCTAATTTGTCACTGAAGACAGACTATGTTGTATAGTGAATAATATAAAGGTTGAAATGCTATAGTGGAAAGACTCTTTACATAAACAGCCAGAAAAAGATTTATGTTCAGGATACATTTTGGTACCTTGTTATCAAATAAAAGCCAAGGAGCATCCACATACAGCAGCATTAGGATGTTTGTACTATTGTTATTGACACATCTTTCTGCTATCATTTATGATTTATCCGCTGGTTATAAACAACAACAACGCCCCTTAGAAAAGAAGAAAAAATGGATCACTATTCCCTGGTGAAACCAGCAATTTATAGCAGCTGAGAAACCGAATTGCATGAACTACCATACACCCACTATTGGGTCTTTTACCATTCAATCGGACTGCCATCTAGCTAATTACCAAGGGAATATAATTTAGTCTAACATGAAGTAATCTCCACAACTTATTATATTTCCATCACCCTAGGGACCATATACATGCTATTTTGTAGACTAACTGTAACCAATTTTGGTATACACTTAATACTACTCATTTTGAGAAATAATGGCATGTAGTGGTAATAGAGGCGCCTCAACCGCAATTGTTGTATGTCTGTGATATATGTTTGTCGGAGTCTGTTATGTGTTTCATGTGTAGACATTAGGGATATTTAAATGTGTATTTAGGGAGTTTATACAGGTTTACGGGATGGTATGCTTTTTTCATGCCTGGTCTAACTTTTTTTAAATTAACATAAATGTTTTGTAACTTAATAAACCAATTTTGAAATTTAACATACATTCTTGATATATCTCATTTGTCGTTGATATCGATAGTAGCCATATTTTTCTTTCTCATATTGGGGTACCACTGCCATACAGGTGCCCCTTGTGGCAAAGCGTTTTCCTTTTTATATGCTTACTATATGCTATGATATCGCCTCCATAATATTCAGGAGGTATGACATAAAACATTTTGGTTAAAATTATTATTAAGGTTTTTGTCTCTAACATTGATGACAAAAAACAAATATGATCAGTACCCACTAATTTTTCGGAGATTGAGCGAATCCCTGCTCTCGGATCCAGTAAGAGTACAGATGTTAGAGAAATCTCTCACAGAGTACTTCACCCTTAACAATACCGAGGAGATCTTAGCGGAAACCCTGTGGGCAGCCCACAAAACATTTATCAGGGGAGAACTTATCAAAATGACGACACAAATTAAAAGGGAACGGGCAGCCGACATTAAAAGACTTGAAGCCGAATACTCCTCCTTACGCTCCCAGCACAAACAACTCCCCTCGCCATCATTACGAAACCAAATTGATAAGATCAGACTCAAACTCAACCTTGCACTAACAGCGAAGGCTGAAAAGCAAATAAGGTGTAGCAAAAATAAATTCTATACCCAGGGAGACAGATTGGGCTCCATGTTAGCCTCAAGAGTAACACCCAAATTCCGTTCCTATGTAATGCCCAAAATTAGAATCCCAGGACAGGGTAAATCATCCAACCCCGCCAAAATTCTCGAGTCTTCCATGACTTCTACTCCAAACTTTATAGCCACAAAGATGCCACTGACAAAACAACCATCTTGAAATATCTCAACGGGATCCCTATCCCCACACCATTAGGACATACTGGAAGCCCCCTTCTCAACAGAAGAGGTCCAGGAAGTTATTAAAGCTCTAAAGTCAAATTCAGTACAGGGCCCAGATGGCCTCTCCAACTCCTATTACAAGACGTTCCCATCTACCCTGGCCCCCCACCTCACTAAATTCCTCAACTCTTAGACAAAGGGGACCCCACTTGATCCCCATCTTAACACTACCTTCATCGCAGTAATCCCGAAGCCAGACAAAAACCCAGAAGAAGTCAGTAATTACAGACCTATCTTTCTCATAAATAGCGACTTGAAAATCCTTACCAAAATTTTAGCGAATCGTCTGGCTTCTTTCATTAACTGATACATACACCAGGATCAAGTGGGGTTTATCCCGGGCAGAGAGGGCCCTGATCAAATCAGAAGAACTATAGACATAGTATCTATACTTCAAACAGGATGGGATTGGGGCCCTAAACAATTGGGTATGCTTCTTTCACTGGATCTCCAAAAAGCCTTCGACTCATATTTTTGAGATCCTGGAACGCTGGGGCTTTGGCGACAACTTCATGGGCTTAATACGAGCCCTATACTCCAATCCCACTGCTCAAATCAAACTTCAGGGTCACTACTCGCAAACCTATAACCATAGCTAAAGGAACTAGGCAAGGCTGTCCATTGTCTTCCCTGATTTTCGCTATAGCCATAGAAACACTTGCCATTTCCATTCGACAAAACCCCAGCATTCAAGGAGTCAAATGCGGATCTCAGATCCACAAATGCAGACTCTTTGCGGATGACATACTCCTTTTCCTCACCTCCCCGATAACTACTCTACCTAACCTTTGCCACTCCCTAGATGAATTTGCTAAAATATCTGGGCTCCGGGTTAATTACACTAAGTCAAATGCGCTTAATGTCTCCCTCCACCCTGCAATCGTCGAATCCCTACGAATGCACTTTCAGTTCCATTGGAACTCTTCCTCCATTAAATATCTCGGCATTGAACTCACGGCCGAAACAGAGAATCTTTATAGTACTAATTACCCTCCCATGTACCGGAAATTGGAGCTGGATCTCCAATCATGGTCTAAACATAATCTCTCTTGACTAGGGAGGATCAATTCAATAAAGATGACGTTGCTCCCCAGACTCCTCTACCTCTTCCGATCCCTACCAATCCCCATCAAAAGGCATCACATTAAAACCATTCCAAAGCAAAGTCCTTAAATTTATCTGGGGATCAACTGGTTATAGGATTCCACAACAAACACTATACCTACATAGACAGAAAGGGGGTGTGGGATTACCCCACTTATATAAATACTACATAACAGCCAGGATTGCCCAACTCTCTGTGATCTACTCCAAATACAAAAAAATGGATTGGGTCCATTTAGAAAGGCAGGCAGTGCCTCAACATACTCTGGATTACCTCCTCTGGTCGAACCCTAAATCACGCCCCCCTATTATGGCCCCAACCCTCTCACATATGTTTGCCCTCTGGGACTCTGTGCGCTCCACTACAACTCTAGTCTCGGCTTAAAAACCTCTATCTCACTTATTTCATAATCCCGCTTTTCCCCAGGACAAAATATACAAACATTTAAATGGTGGCTGGATAAGGGGCTATACCGAATCGGACACTTTTTTACAAATTCAGGCCCTATCACCCTTGCTTATTGTACCAAGAAATTGGACCTACCTGACTCTGAGAAGTTCAGATATGGACAGATTTAAAATTTTCTACACAAACTCTGGAAGGACAAACCCCTTCCCCCACAGTTTACAGAATATGAAATATGGTGTGGTTAGTCCATGGACCAGCAGGGGGGGGGGGGGGGTGTCGACAATCTACTCGTCACTCACCTTGCCAACCACTAAGTGTAAGGGCTTACCTAGGTTGGAGTCCATGGCACAGAGATGTACGCTCACCCTTGCAAATAAACACAGTCCAAGGTAACAAAGAGATAAGCTACCTGGGCTGTGAATCTGTGCACGGGGGCTTGACAGGAATAGCCAAGGGATAGTCAAGGTAAAGCCGCAGTCAGGGATTCCAGAAGTCAGGATAACGATAAACAAAGCCAGGGTCTGAAGCCGGGGTCAGTCTTGGAACACTGGAACTCTGGAACTCTGCAACAGAAGCCAGGAGCACAAGAACACTTGGCAAACATGACAAAATGAATTGCCAAAGCCCTCAGAGTGAGACAGGGTTTTATACCCAGCTAATTAGGTAACCTGCCTCAGCTGATCCAGGTACAAACAGTATCGCCCACAGTACTTCATGCTAAACTAGGCATGGCTGGAAATCAGGCTGAATAGAACTGAGGTGTGGCTCAGAGGTAAGGAAACAGGACCAAGCGCAGACAGACATGAGTTCAATACCACCCAGAGCCACCTGGGGCGCAACCACGCCTGGCCATCTGCAAGGCACGGTAGGGACCGGGACACTAAGTCCCCTTACATGCAACGCTGGGAGTCAGACTTCCAATTCCAATGGGATCTGGGGGTCTGGCAGAAAGCAAGCTGACTCTTTCAAAAGTATCCTAAACAAAAAAAAAAACAAAACAAAAAAAAAAAATGGGAGGTCCCACCGGGGTTTATTTTAATAGTCCCGGGTGTCAAGAGGTATTTTGGGGATCGGAATGTCCAATTCCTGGCAAAAATTTGGCAGATCCTCTAAGAATTTCATGCGGACTGTTCTCCCCGATTTTATGACCGTCAGGGCTGTTGGAAATCCCCAACTGTATTTTATATTTAATGACCGTAGACTTTCCAATAATGGTCGCAATTGTCTTCTCCTTGCCAGGGTCCCTGCGGATAGGTCCGAAAAGACCTGAAGCTCGGTTGTTTCAAATTTTAAGGGTGGATTCCCTCTGAGTTTGCTCCAGATTCGTGCTTTTTCCTCATATAAGTGGAACCTAATAAGAACATCTCTAGGTACTTCCTCTCTTATCCCAGGGGGTTTCCTTATGCGATGCACTCGGCCTATTTTTAAGTCAGCTTCCTCGGTCATGTCTAATATCGGTTTAAAAATACTTTTAATTTTAGAGTGGAGATCTTCCCCCCCTTTGCTCCGGGAGGGATCTTATCCTCAAATTTTGTCTTCTGTTTTGGTCTTCCATACTCTCCATCTTATACCTCATGTCTCTTTGACAAATTTGCATTTTATCCAGCTGCTTCCTGATCTCCGCATTTTCTTTTGCTTGTTCTGTTGAAAGTTCCTCTATCTTCTCGACTCTTTTTAATAGGAATCCCATATCCATTCTGATATTTGTAATTTCCGTTTTAATGGAGTTTTCCAATTTAGCGAACATTTCTGCCATCTCGGTTTTTGTTGGTATTTGTGTAATGTCACTTTGCAGGAGGCTAGCCCCGCCGTCCCCAGTTCTTTCCAGCTCCCCTTCTAGTCTTGCTACTCCAGCTTGCTCAGCTCTTTGTTTTTCTAGCTCTTTCTTCTTCTCCTTAGCCCCCTGTTTCTTCTCCTTCTCCATCTCAGGGCTTTTTAAACTAATATCTTTCAGATATTTTTGTATGGAGCTGGTGTTTAGACTTTCTTTGGGGGTTTTTGGCTCTGTTACTTTTTGAGATCTTCCCTTCATTTTTAGGCTGTGTAGCCTGCGGTATTAGCCATTACACCTGGAAACTCAGACTTTGAATTCAGTGACAGACCATGGGGTATTCTCCTTTTTGAGGTTAGGGCTTAACATCAAGTGGTTAGTCTGTTTACTTTGATCTATGTTCCGTAAAAGGGAAGGGTATGCTCATCTCAGGGTCGCACAAGCCACCCAGTGGAGACCGGGTATGTGAAAGAGCAAAGTAAGAGGGAGGCCTCCCAAAAATATAACCAGCAAGAAAAATATGTAAAACGTCCGTTCTACTATGAACCCTGTATATCTGATTTATTCCTGAAGTGTTCACGTCCCCCGGAGTTGTATAAAAGCAAAGAGATCAGTTCCTTTCAAAAATCTTTAGGTCCCCGTATGTAACACTATGGGGTATTATCCCATCTCTTTCACGGACTAATTTTCTGAATGGTGTTCAAATGGGTTTAGATTGAACCTGAGGTAGTGCTATGGTATTATGGTGTATATAGACCGGTCTGACTATATATATCAGTGTTCTCTTATATTGTATATCACTATTTCTTTTCTAGTGTTCTGCCTCCCACTTCCAACTCCGGTGCTGCTTTAGTGTTTTAGGTAGTATTAATCCTTGTGGTTTTAGACTCGTCTCGCCGGTATTCAATATCTCTTTAACTCAAATAATCTTGCCGTCCCCTCCATGTGGAGTAATCCGGCTTCCAATAATTTTATTCTATCCCAGCTCCCCTCACTCTCCAGGAAATTTCAGCCTCTCCAATGTTCATTGAAATATTTTAAACTGGCTCCCCTCCCCTGCAGTGAATGGCCCTTTAAAGATACTGTCCTTGTGGTTCCAGACTTATCCAGCAATCATATGCATTTATACATGTGCTTAAGTGCCACTGGACATTTAGAGAGCTTCAAATAATGTCCATTTTCTTCTAAAACAGTAATAGAATAGAAGCCATAAAACATACCTGAGAAAGGGATGCTCATCAACAACAAATCCCTTCCCAGTCTTCTGTGTATTCAGCTGGTGGGTTAGCGGCTGTCTGCTATGGGTGTAGGTTTCCACTGGAATGGGGGACACCCGAAGACCGCAGCTTTTTTTTTTTTTTTCTCCTCTCTCTGCGGGAAAGATCGAGTGAGGAGGTGGGGGGGGGGGGGGGTTGGGGGGCTGGGGACGCTTGGGGACGTGTGGGGCCATGGTCTGCCAAGGGGGGGGAGGGGGCAGACTCTGCCGCTGTCCGTCGGATACAGAGCTCCACCCTAGAGGTGCAGTGGACAGGAGGTCTCTCTAAGAGATGCCTCGCTGTACACATAAGGTCGTGATCGACCAGGGGATAGGGGGGAGGGGAGGGGGGTGGGGTAGGGAGAGGGGTGGGGAAGGTTGGGGGAAGGGTGGGGGGAGGGTAAGGGGATGGGGGGGGGGGGTATACGTCTCTGCCTTGCAACCACAAATACTTAAATATTGGATATTACGGTTTGATAACCGCACAACGCCTCTGTTCGAAACATGGTAGATTGTAAATTGAAGTTCTTGTCGTATAATGTCAAAGGTTTAAACTCCCAGATCAAAAGATATAAGATATTTAACGAATTGAAATTATATCAGGGTGATGTTGTATTTTTGCAGGAAACCCACGTGACTCTAGATAGTGGGCTAAGATTAGCCTCTCATGAATTCCCAATGTGGTTCCAGGGAGACTCCCCCATAAGGGGCGCGAAGGGGGTGGCTATAGGCTTCGCTAAAAAGATCAAGTTTGTCATCTTGGAAAGGCTCCTAGATCCTGAGGGGAGGTTTATATTCATAAAAGGGAAAATAGGAGAGAACATACTAACGCTAGTAAATATCTATAGTCCAAATAAAAGTCCAACCAGATTTCTTTCCCAGGTGCTGGGTCGCCTAGCAAGTTTTCAGACAGGAGAGGTGATCATTGCAGGGGACCTAAATTTTGGATGGGACCCTAAGATGGACACCACATCAAAATCAGGAAGCCAGAGCCAACGTCAATTAAAGAAAATAAAACTTAAACTTAGACAAAGCCAACTCATAGATGTTTGGAGAGTGCAGCACCCCAAAGTAAAGGATTTCACTTTTTTCTCCCCGGTACACGGAACGCACTCTCGCCTAGATTATTTCTTGGTCGAGCACAAATTCCTAGGCCAGGTGGTTGAATCCAAGATTGAAATAATGTCCTTATCGGACCATGCCCCAGTATCAATGATAATCAGACTCCCCGGAACGCACATACGCGTACCTTTCCGGCGCCTGAACGACAGCTTGCTGGCCGACCCCATCACGGAAGATATCATACGTAGGGAAATTATAACCTTTTTCGAAATCAATGACACAGGGGAGACATCATTAAACATCCTCTGGGAAGCCCATAAGGCCTACATCAGGGGAATTCTCATTTCCATCGGGGCGGGCAAAAAAAGAGAGAAAAGGGCGCACCGGGCGAAATTGGGGAGAGAAATTCAAGAGTTGGAACAGGAACACAGGGACGACACAGCTAGGAAAGCAGATACCTATCACAGGTTGTTAAATAAAAGAGAAGAACTAAAAACTGAAATAGATCAAGAAGCAAGGAAATGGTTCCATAAAATAGATAGAGAAAGACACCTGTGGGGAAATAAAAGTAGCAAACACCTAGCAAGATTACTAAAAAAAAAGAGGGAACTCAATTATATCGATAAAATACAAAACAAAACGGGTTTAATGGTAAATCAGACTAAAGATATAGCAGAGGAGTTTAGAGCCTATTATGAAACCATATACGATATAAAATCTAGCGAGCCTATACTACAAGCCGAAAGAGAAGAGTGTAAGAACTTTATAAGGAACAGTTCTATCCCTTCATTGACCCCAGAGGATAGAAGCAATATGGAGGAACCCATCATGGAGTTAGAAATCCATGAAGCCCTGAGGAGTTCCTCTGCCGGCAAGAGCCCGGGCCCAGACGGATTCTCTATAGCCTACTTTAAAAAATACCGAGATATTCTGGTGCCTAGGCTTTGCCGGTATTGGAACTCCTTGGGAGGAGAAAGGGGAATGGGCAAAGAGGCCTTAATGGCCTCAATAACACTGATCTTGAAGGAGGGAAAGGACAAAACGCTTTGTTCGAGCTACCGTCCGATTGCCCTCTTGAATACTGATACCAAGTTGTTCGCGAAGGTCTTGGCCAACAGAATAAAGAGCAGGATGCCAGCACTGATATTTCCAGACCAGGCAGGATTCGTCCCAGGACGGGAGGGGAGGGACAATGGGATTAGGGCTCTACTCCTCATGCAGGCGGCCAGGAGGGGCAGTGTCCCCAGTCTTTTCCTGTCGATAGACGCTGAGAAGGCGTTCGACAGGATAGACTGGGGACATATGTTCTCAACGTTGGAAGCAATGGGGATGGGACCAAGAATGATAGACTGGATAAAGATATTATACGAGCAACCACGGGCAAGGGTTAGGGTCAACGGACTACTCTCACCTCCTTTCTTCATGAAGAACGGAACACGTCAGGGCTGTCCTTTGTCCCCCCTCCTTTTTGTACTTGCCCTGGAACCACTATTATCAACCATACGTAATTCACCGGATATAAGGGGGATTGAGGTAGGAGAGGAGACACACAAGTACGCGGCCTTCGCGGATGATATCTTATTTTTTCTGTCCAACCCTCGAATATCCGTACCTAACTTGCTGAAAGTATTGAAGGTATATGGTTCTGTCTCTAATTTTAAAATCAACCCGTCTAAATCGGAAATTCTCAATATTAATATCAACCAAGTAGAAGTAGCCCGCCTAGCAAAAGAATTTCAGTTTCCATGGAAAGAAAATATAACATATCTGGGAGTAAAATTATCTGGGACGTTAAGGAAGATATACCTGATAAACTATCTACCACTTCTAGATGAGATTAATAAGGAAACAAAAAAGATGAGTTACAGCCCACTGTCATGGATGGGGAGAATTAATGCGGTTAATATGATCATAGCCCCAAAAATAAACTACAAGTTCCAAATGCTCCCAATATCCGTCCCCAAAGCCTTTTTCCGAATTTTAAAAGGGATCATCTCTAAATTCATATGGTCTAATAAAAAGCCACGTATTGCAGCAGAAATCTTATCTAGGCCGAAAAAGCAGGGAGGTCTCGCCTTACCAGATTTTGAACAATATTTTAATGCAATATCACTGTCAAGAATCACTGAATGGACAAAAGAGGGAGTAAGAAAGAGATGGGTGAACTTAGAAAATGCACTTAGTAATAGAAATTGGGGTCACGTAATATGGAACCCACCAAAATTTAGGGAAATACCAGTAGAAACACACGAAATTACACGAGTTACTTTGAAAGTTTGGGATTGGCTTCACAGGAAAAAAAAATGGGAATATAACTCCCCCTTGATAAATTTAAAAAACAATGTATTTTTCGAACCAGGGAGGAGTAAACTTTGGGGTAATTGGATTAAAAAAGGAGACGCACGTTTAAGGGATATCACAAATAGAGGTAAATTAAGCACTTTTCACGATTTGAGTAAGAATGTGGAGTTAATGTCGGTTGACGCTTGGAGGTATATCCAGCTGAAATATTTTGTGGGGGGATTGTCACAGCCAATTCGAGGCGGTGACAACCTCACCACGATGGAGAAAATTTGTATGAATCCTTCCACTAGAAATAATATGTCACGGATATATAAAATACTAATACAGGAGGGGAGCGCGGGTGTCCCTCCGGGTGTCAAACGATGGGAGGAGGAGTTGGGGATTCCCTGCACTATTAACAGATGTGATAGGATTTTAAAACTAATACATGGGACTGCAGTGAATAGTCAGACCACAGAAGTCAATTATAAGTGCCTTATGGGGTGGTATTTAACCCCGGTAAAAATGAGTAAAATACAAAGAGATAAATCCCCTACATGTTGGAGAGGATGCGGCGGTATAGGTACGATGTCACACATATGGTGGGAGTGTCCAGCTATAAAAAGGTACTGGAAACATATCCTTGCATTGATTAAAATTATAACACAAAAAGACGTCCCTGAAGACCCATGGGTGGTACTGTTCCATGGGACAGATGTGCCCATGAGGCAGTACAGAAACTCAATAATCCCCACTCTATTAAATGAGGCAAAGAACTTAATCCCTAAAAAGTGGATGGAAGCAGATAGTCCGCAAATTTGGGAATGGTTCTTGCGTGTTAACACTCAGCAAAGAAGAGAGAGTGCAGAATTGTGGGGGGAAGATGAGGATAAACCGAGTAAAGGGGGAGACAAATGGGCCAGTTGGGATGATTTTAAAAAGACATGGAGATATTTTGAGGAGATAACTAGACAGTAAAGTTACATTTACGACAAAACAATTGGACGGATAGAAATAAACAGAGGTTCCGGGGAAGAGGTTGCGGGGTAGAGGCGGGGGAGGGGGGTGGGGGGAAAGGAGGGGTGGGTGGGAAGGGAAAATGTAAAATTGCATTTTTATGTGTGTATTTGAAATTTTGAAATAAATAAAGAATTAAAAAAAAAAAAAAAAAAAAGTATCCTAAACACTACGCTAATAGAAGAAAGCCTGAAAATCATCTCCAGATGGTACGACACCCCCTCACGTCTTGCCTCAATTTTTCCAACGGCAAACCCCCTGTGCTTTAGAGGGTGTAACCTCACTGGCACCATGTCACACATTTGGTGGGAATGCCCCAAAATAAGATCGTTATGGAAAAAAGTATTCCACTTAATTGATAAGCTTGCAGGACGCCAGATCCCCTATGGTAGCCCTCCTCAATGCTCACATCCCAAACCTATCCAAAGCCTCACGTAGACTTATCAAATTTATACTACTAGGAGCCAAACTTACGGTTGCTAAGGCCTGGAAAACCCCCAGGATCTCCTTCCCAGCAGTAATCAGGAAAGTTCCGAATACCCTGACCTACCTCCCCTCCCCCTCCAACTTCTCTTTATCCTCCCTTTTTTTTCTCCACCTCTTGTTCGCTCTTCTTCCGCTTTCCGCTCTTTGCTCTCCTTGTTGAAGTTTATTAGGAAAATGACAGGCCCCTACTTTAGGAAGCCTCCTTGATTACTGGCAAGCCAGAGGAGAAGGCCTCAATTGTGGCTAGACATGTGAAAAAGGAAAAAATTTGTTTCGTTTCGTTTCAATTCGTTAATTAATTAATTTCGTTTAGTTAGATTCGTTAAAGTCGTTAAATTCGTTTTCGGATTTCGTTTCGTTTTCGACCAAATTCGAAAATCGGTCGCATTCGAAAATATTTCAACCGAATTCGAAAATATTTATACCGGATTCGAAATTATTTCAACATGATTAGAAATTATTTCAACTGCATTTGAAACTATTTCAACTGGATTCGAAAATATTTTGTGACCCGAATTTGGGTCCACGTATCTCAGGATCACTTAGTGATAGAAACCCCATTCCGAAATTCGAATTTAGTACATAATGATTTCGATTTTAATAGAAAAGATTTTAATAGAATATAAAAGAATAGACTAGAAAAACAATAGAACAGAAAAGAATAAAATATAATATATTCTATTCTGTTCTATTGTTTTTCTAATCTATTTTCTATTTTATTATAATCTTTTCTATCCAAAGTTAAAATTAATTAATTAAAAAATTTGAATTCATACTATTCGAAATTCGAATTTCAGAAGATGGTTGTATATTCTTTCTATTAAATTATATTTTTTTCTATTCTGTTCTAATCTTTTCTATTTGAATTATAAATTTTGAAAGATGGTTAGTTACTTACTTATATACATCTGTCATATAAAAAAAAGATGTGAAATGGCTGTCACGGATGTCGATCGCAAGGCAAGTACATAAGCTGTATGTCAATGTCCGAGTGCCACGTGACGTGCCACGAGTGCCACGTTACCTGCCATGAGTGCCACGTGACCTGCCACGTGACCAAGTTGTGGATTGTCTACTTGCCACGTCACCTGCCACAAGTTATGGGGTTCCTAGCACCAATTGACCCCCAGATATGGGCGATATGTCAAGTACTTTTCTGCAGCAGAGAATGAAATTTTGCGAGCCGAATTTGGGGCCACGTATCTCGGGGCCACTTATAGCTAGAAACCCCAAATGTGGTATGCAAACACATTACAACTAGCACTACAATAACCCCAAATTTGAGGTTTCTATCACCAAGTAACCCCAAGATACGTGGACCCAAATTTTGCGTCGCAAAATATTTTCGAATCATGTTGAAATAGTTTCAAATGCAGTTGAAATAATTTAGAATCGTGTTGATACCATTTCAACTGGATTCGAAAATATTTTGCGACCTGACTTTGGGTCCACGTATCTTGGGGTTACTTGGTGGTTACTTGGGGTTATTGTAGTGCTAGTTGTAATGTGTTTGCATACCACATTTGGGGTTTCTAGCTATAAGTGGCCCCGAGATACATGGCCCCAAAGTCGGGTCAAAAAATGTCATTCTCTGCTGCAGAAAAGTACTTGACATATCGCCCATATCTGGGGGTAGGGATGGGCCCGGTGCTCGATGCGAACCCATGTTCGCATCGAGCACCGGGTGTTCGGTCGCTCGGCGAGCCCAGAACTATTTTGGCCGCTCGCATCACATTCGTGTGATGCGAGCGGCCCCACAATGCATTGCGGCCGGCGCGGCCAGCGCAGTGCATTGCTGGCTGATGATTGGCCAAGCATGCACTGTGACCCCGCATGCTTGGCCAATCACAGCGCCGGAAACTCGGAGAGCCATAATTGGCTACAGGCAGGACGCCTGTAGCCAATTACAGCTCAGGGGCTTTAGTACACGCCCCCTCATTTAAAAGGCCGCCACGCCGTCGGCGCCGGTCACATGAGTTACGGCTTTAGGAGAGATCAGGCTGATTCTGTGTCACTCTTTGCTAGATTCATATAGAAAGATTTGCCCTACTTTGCTAAACCATTGGCTATTTATTTGCTAAACCATTGCTACCTGTCATTGATCGTCCATTGCTGCTGCTGGTTAGTGTGTTTTTAGCTGCTGCTGGGGGTTAGTCTGGTACGTGTCTTACTGTTAGTACAGTATTTCAGTAGTACCAACCGCAGTGCTGTTAGTACAGCACTGCACCCCAAAAGCACCCATAGGACTTCTAGTGTGTTAGTGGCAGCAAACAGAGCTCCTATATTTTCTTCCCAGAAGCACCCATAGGACTTGTACTGTGTTAGTGGCATCACACAGAGTTCCTATATTGTCTTCCCAGTAGCACCCATAGGACTTGTACTGTGTTAGTGGCATCACACAGAGTTCCTATATTTTCTTCCCAGAAGCACCCATAGGACTTGTACTGTGTTAGTGGCATCACACAGAGTTCCTATATTTTCTTCCCAGAAGAACCCATAGGACTTCTAGTGTGTTAGTGGCATCACACAGAGTTCCTATATTTTCTTCCCAGAAGAACCTATAGGACTTCTAGTGTGTTAGTGGCATCACACAGAGTTCCTATATTTTCTTCCCAGAAGCACCCATAGGACTTGTACTGTGTTAGTGGCATCACACAGAGTTCCTATATTTTCTTCCCAGAAGCACCCATAGGACTTCTAGTGTGTTAGTGGCATCACACGGAGTTCCTATATTTTCTTCCCAGAAGCACCCATAGGACTTGTACTGTGTTAGTGGCATCACACAGAGTTCCTATATTGTCTTCCCAGAAGCACCCATAGGACTTGTACTGTGTTAGTGGCATCACACAGAGTTCCTATATTTTATTCCCAGAAGCACCCATAGGACTTGTACTGTGTTAGTGGCATCACACAGAGTTCCTATATTTTCTTCCCAGAAGCACCCATAGGACTTCTAGTGTGTTAGTGGCATCACACAGAGTTCCTATATTTTCTTCCCAGAAGCACCCATAGGACTTGTACTGTGTTAGTGGCATCACACAGAGTTCCTATATTTTCTTCCCAGAAGCACCCATAGGACTTGTAGTGTGTTAGTCCCATCACACAGAGCTCCTATATTTTCTTCCCAGAAGCACCCATAGGACTTGTACTGTGTTAGTGGCATCACACAGAGTTCCTATATTTTCTTTCCAGAAGCACCCATAGGACTTGTACTGTGTTAGTGGCATCACACAGAGTTCCTATATTTTCTTCCCAGAAGAACCCATAGGACTTCTAGTGTGTTAGTGGCATCACACAGAGTTCCTATATTTTCTTCCCAGAAGAACCCATAGGACTTCTAGTGTGTTAGTGGCATCACACAGAGTTCCTATATTTTCTTCCCAGAAGCACCCATAGGACTTGTACTGTGTTAGTGGCATCACACAGAGTTCCTATATTTTCTTCCCAGAAGCACCCATAGGACTTCTAGTGTGTTAGTGGCATCACACGGAGTTCCTATATTTTCTTCCCAGAAGCACCCATAGGACTTGTACTGTGTTAGTGGCATCACACAGAGTTCCTATATTGTCTTCCCAGAAGCACCCATAGGACTTGTACTGTGTTAGTGGCATCACACAGAGTTCCTATATTTTCTTCCCAGAAGCACCCATAGGACTTGTAGTGTGTTAGTCCCATCACACAGAGTTCCTATATTTTCTTCCCAGAAGCACCCATAGGACTTGTAGTGTGTTAGTCCCATCACACAGAGCTCCTATATTTTCTTCCCAGAAGCACCCATAGGACTTGTAGTGTGTTAGTCCCATCACACAGAGCTCCTATATTTTCTTCCCAGAAGCACCCATAGGACTTCAATTGTGTGTTAGTGGCATCACACAGAGCTCTCCTATATTTTCTTCCCAGAAGCACCCATAGGACTTCAATTGTGTGTTAGTGGCATCGCACAGAGCTCCTATATTTTCTTCCCAGAAGCACCCATAGGACTTGTACTGTGTTAGTCCCATCACACAGAGTTCCTATATTTTCTTCCCAGAAGCACCCATAGGACTTGTAGTGTGTTAGTCCCATCACACAGAGTTCCTATATTTTCTTCCCAGAAGCACCCATAGGACTTGTAGTGTGTTAGTCCCATCACACAGAGCTCCTATATTTTCTTCCCAGAAGCACCCATAGGACTTGTAGTGTGTTAGTCCCATCACACAGAGCTCCTATATTTTCTTCCCAGAAGCACCCATAGGACTTCAATTGTGTGTTAGTGGCATCACACAGAGCTCCTATATTTTCTTCCCAGAAGCACCCATAGGACTTCAATTGTGTGTTAGTGGCATCGCACAGAGCTCCTATATTTTCTTCCCAGAAGCACCCATAGGACTTGTAGTGTGTTAGTCCCATCACACAGAGCTCCTATATTTTCTTCCAGAAGCACCCATAGGACTTGTAGTGTGTTAGTCCCATCACACAGAGCTCCTATATTTTCTTCCCAGAAGCACCCATAGGACTTGTAGTGTGTTAGTCCCATCACACAGAGCTCCTATATTTTCTTCCCAGAAGCACCCATGGGACTTGTAGTGTGTTAGTCCCATCACACAGAGCTCCTATATTTTATTCCCAGAAGCACCCATAGGACTTCAATTGTGTGTTAGTGGCATCACACAGAGCTCCTATATTTTCTTTGCAGAAGCACCCATAGGACTTCTAGTGTGTTAGTGGCATCACACAGAGCTCCTATATTTTCTTCTCAGCAGCACCCACAGGACTTCTAGTGTGTTAGTGGCATCACACAGAGCTCCTATATTTTCTTTGCAGAAGCACCCATAGGACTTCTAGTGTGTTAGTGGCATCACACAGAGCTCCTATATTTTCTTCTCAGCAGCACCCACAGGACTTCTAGTGTGTTAGTGGCATCACACAGAGCTCCTATATTTTCTTCCCAGAAGCACCCATAGGACTTGTAGTGTGTTAGTCCCATCACACAGAGTTCCTATATTTTCTTCCCAGAAGCACCCACAGGACTTCTAGTGTGTTAGTGGCATCACACAGAGCTCCTATATTTTCTTTGCAGAAGCACCCATAGGACTTCTAGTGTGTTAGTGGCATCACACAGAGCTCCTATATTTTCTTCTCAGCAGCACCCACAGGACTTCTAGTGTGTTAGTGGCATCACACAGAGCTCCTATATTTTCTTCTCAGCAGCACCCACAGGACTTCTAGTGTGTTAGTGGCATCACACAGAGCTCCTATATTTTCTTTGCAGAAGCACCCATAGGACTTCTAGTGTGTTAGTGGCATCACACAGAGCTCCTATATTTTCTTCTCAGCAGCACCCACAGGACTACCGACTACAATGGCTGGAAGACCGTCAAGGGGAGGCAGAGCGTGCAGAGCCAAGAACACAGGGCAGGCAGGCTCTGTTTCTAGTGGACGTGGCCGTGGCCATGGACGTGGTCGTGCATCGTCATCAGCACGTGACCATGGGACACGCGCCTCTTTGTTTTCGGCAGCTGGACATGTGGAGCCGCATCATAGTGAAGGCTTGGTAGAATGGATGACCAAGCCCTCCTCATCCTCCTCATGCTCTCTCACCCAGGCTCAGGGTACTGGCAGAGCAGCTGCCAACGCGTACTCAATGGCATCATCAGCCACCCCTTCCCTAGACCCTCCATGTCCTCCTGAGGAGTCCCCCGAACTCTTTGAGCACAGTGTTGGGTACATGCTCCAGGAGGATGCCCAACGATTCGAAGGCTCGGATGATGATACCCAGCTTGAGGAAGTCAGTAGTGTGCGCGCAGAGAGAGGGGATGCTGAGGGACAGCAATCTGGCAGTACTGTTCCACCAGCTGCAGCTTACTGCCAGGTTTGCTCTAGTGGTGAAGAGGGAGGGGATGATGAGGTCACTGACGCCACGTGGGTGCCTGGAGGGAGAGAGGATGAGGAGGAGGACGAGGAGGAGGAGGATGCGGCGTCACATGTCCAACGAGGCAGGATGCCCCCTGGAGGCCAGCTAGAGGCCAGCACAGCAACTGTACAACACCGCAGAGCTCCGCCTTTGCAGGGCGCTGCCTCTGCACGTTATCAGAAAAGTTCTTTGGTGTGGGCCTTTTTTGAGACGAGTGCATCAGATCGCACCACTGCTATTTGCAATATTTGTCTCAAGAGTATCTCGCGTGGCCAAAACATCAGCCGCTTGGGCACCACAAGCATGACCAGACATATGTCGACCTGCCATGCAGCTCGTTGGCAGGCACACATAAAAGACCCACACCAAAGAACTAAGCGGACCTCTCCTTGCTCCTCATTAGCTGGGATCTCCATCCCCACTACATCTTCAGTCCTCTCTGAAAGCTGCTCTGAGAGGACTGAAGGTGTAGAATTAGGTGTGTCACAACCAAGTACTTGCAGTACACCGACGTCCGATAGTAGCAGGCAAATTTCCCTGCCCCAGCTGCTGGACCGTCGAAAGAAGTACACTCCCAGCCATCCACATGCCCAGCGGTTGAATGCTAGCTTGGCTAAATTGCTAGCACTTCAACTGCTGCCTTTTCAGTTGGTAGACTCGGCCCCCTTCCGTGAGTTTGTTCAATGTGCGGTTCCTCAGTGGCAGGTTCCCAAACGCCACTTTTTCTCACGGAAGGCGATTCCGTCTCTCTACCGGCATGTGGAAGGCAATGTCCATGCCTCGCTGGACATGGCGGTCAGCGGTAAGGTGCATATTACCGCTGACTCATGGTCCAGCAGGCATGGACAGGGACGTTACCTTTCTTTCACGGCCCATTGGGTCACTCTATTGGCAGCTGGGAGGGATGCAGGACAAGGTGCAGTAGTGTTGGAGGTTGTTCCGCCACCATGCCTCCAAAACGCTACTACTGCTACTGGTTGTGACACACCTCTCTCCTCCACCCCCCCCTCCTCTTCTTCTTCCTCCAGTGCTCTGTCCTCGGAACCAGCGGTGCTCCGTAGGCGTACAAGGGGCTACGCAAGTACGCAGGCAAAAAGATGCCATGCCGTGCTTGCGCTGGTGTGTTTGGGGGACAGGAGCCACACTGGGCCAGAGGTTCTGGCAGCTCTGCAGGGGCAGGCCGAGAGGTGGTTGACGCCACGCCAGCTTAAGCCAGGAATGGTCATTTCTGACAATGGCACCAACCTCCTCTCCGCACTGCGACAGGGGCAGCTCACCTATGTGCCCTGTATGGCTCATGTCCTCAACCTGGTGGTGCAGCGGTTCTTGGGCAGGTTCCCAGGCTTACAGGATGTCCTGAGGCAGGCCAAGAAAGTCTGTGTGCATTTCCGCCGATCTTATAATGCCAGTGCTCGGCTGACTGAGCTGCAAAAGGAGCTGAACCTGCCGAAGAACCGCCTAATATGTGACATGCCCACCAGGTGGAACTCAACGTTGGCCATGCTGCAGCGACTGCACACGCAGCAGAGGGCCATCAATGAGTACCTTTGCGACTACGGCACCAGGACAGGGTCAGGGGAGCTTGTTTTTTTTTCCCCACATCAGTGGAGCATGATCAGGGATGCACGCACTGTCCTCTCACCATTTGAGGAGGCCACGAGGATGGTGAGCAGTGACAGTGCATGCATCAGTGACACTGTACCTCTTGTCCACCTGTTGGAGCATACGCTGCGTGGGATAATGGACAGGGCACTTGAGGCAGAACAGAGGCAGGAAGAGGAGGACATCCTTGCCTCTCAAGGCCCCCTTTATCCGGACAGTGTTCCTTCTGTCCCACCCATCACACAGGAAAAGGATGAGGAGGAGGAGGAGGAGGAGGATTGTGTGAGCATGGAGGTGGAGCCTGGCACTCAGCATCAGCAGCAGCAGTCTTTTAGGGATGATGTACAGTCCCAACAAACCAGTGGACTTGTACGTGGCTGGGAGGAGGTGGCTGGCGATCATGTCATCCTCAGTGACCCAGAAGACTCCGGACCGAATGCCTCAGCTAACCTACGCTGCATGGCCTCCCTGATCCTGCAAAGCCTGCGGAAGGATCCTCGTGTTCTTCGGATCAAGGAGAGGGACCATTACTGGCTGGCCACTCTCCTTGATCCACGGTACAAGGGTAAGGTTGCGGACCTTATCTTGCCGTCGCAGAGGGAGCAGAGGATGAGACATCTCAGGGAGGCCTTGCAGAAAGGTCTGTGCAACGCGTTCCCAGAAACTGGGAGGTTACAAACTCCTGGTCCTGGGCGACGAGTTGCTGAGGCTTCGGTCAGTAGCAGAAGGAGCGGTGGGGAAGGTGGACGTCTGACCGATGCGTTCAGACAATTTTTTAATCCGCAGCCCCAAGGTATGATCGGTTCCAGCAACCATCGCCAGCGTCTGATATACATGGTGCAGGAATACCTAGGGGCAAGGTCAGACTTGGACACCTTTCCCACCGAAAATCCTCTGGCTTACTGGGTCCTGAGGATGGATCACTGGCCAGAGCTTGCACAGTATGCAATTGAGCTACTGGCCTGTCCTGCCTCCAGCGTTCTTTCCGAACGCACATTCAGTGCTGCTGGAGGATTTGTCACCGATCATAGGGTGCGCCTGTCCACCGACTCGGTTGATCGACTGACCTTCATCAAAATGAATCAGTCTTGGATCACCACCAGCTACCAGGCACCTGAAGCGGATATAACGGAATCATTTATAATGTCACATCCCTTCAAGACTGCCTATGCTGATGCTGAGTGACTGTCCTGTTATGTTCACTGACTATCCTCTTCCTCCTCCTCAATGATCCATGCCACCACACCAGTGCCTAAGGCACAATTTTTCAGCCCCTGTATAACAGGGGCGTGTACTTACAATTTTTTTTAAAAATGCTTCGCAACACGTGTGACTGCTGTGCTCCAAGTACAGTATCTGTGAGGGGTTGCAGTGTTGTGGCACCAGCACCAGTGCCTAAGGCACAATTTTTCAGCCCCTGTTTAACAGGGGCGTGTAATTACAATTTGTTAAAAAAATGCTTCGCAACACGTGTGACTGCTGTGCTCCAAGTACAGTATCTGTGAGGGGTTGCAGTGTTGTGGCACCAGTGCCTAAGGCACAATTTTTCAGTCCCTGTTTAACAGGGGCGTGTAATTACAATTTTTTTTTAAAAAATGCTTCGCAACACGTGTGACTGCTGTGCTCCAAGTACAGTATCTGTGAGGGGTTGCAGTGTTGTGGCACCAGTGCCTAAGGCACAATTTTTCAGCCCCTGTTTAACAGGGGCGTGTAATTACAATTTAAAAAAAAAATGCTTTGCAACACGTGTGACTGCTGTGCTCCAAGTACAGTATCTGTGAGGGGTTGCAGTGTTGTGGCACCAGTGCCTAAGGCACAATTTTTCAGCCCCTGTTGGGGCGTGTAATTACAATTTTTAGGCAATGCTTTGCAACAGGTCTCATTGCTGTGCTAAGAGTACAGTATCTGTGAGGGGTTGCAGTGTTGTGGCACCAGCACCAATGTCTAAGGCACAATTTTTCAGCCCCTGTTTAACAGGGGCGTGTAATTACAAATCTTGATCTAATAGTTCACAGCAGGGCCCATTCCTGCGCCCACCAAGAGTAACTATGAGGGCCTACAGTCTTGTGGCAACACCGTCCACCACCACCGCCAAAGGCCCAATTTTTCTGCCCTGTTCAACAGGTGCATGCAATTACAAATCTTGATCTAATAACTCACAGCAGGGCCCATTCCTGCGCCCACCAAGAGTAACTGTGAGGGCTTACAGTCTTGTGGCAACACCGTCCACCCACCACCACCACCACCACCACCACCACCAAAGGCCCAATTTTTCTGCCCTGTTCAACAGGTGCATGCAATTACAAATCTTGATCTAATAACTCACAGCAGGGCCCATTCTTGCGCCCACCAAGAGTAACTGTGAGGGCTTACAGTCTTGTGGCAACACCGTCCACCACCACCACCAAAGGCCCAATTTTTCTGCCCTGTTCAACAGGTGCATGCAATTACAAATCTTGATCTAATAACTCACAGCAGGGCCCATTCCTGCGCCCACCAAGAGTAACTGTGAGAGCTTACAGTCTTGTGGCAACACCGTCCACCACCACCACCAAAGGCCCAATTTTTCTGCCCGGTTCAACAGGTGCATGCAAGTACAAATCTTGATCTATTAACTCACAGCAGGGCCCATTCCTGTGCCCACCAGTCTTGTGGCTACACCAACATCTAATAGGGCAAATTTCTGCAGAGTATATACGGCAGGCCCCTACTTTCAAACATCCAACTTACAAACGACTCCTACTTGCAAACGGAAAGAGAAAACAGGAAGTGAGAGGAAATCTACCCCTAGGAAGGGAAATTCTATGCTGTTAGATTTCATTTGGGAAAAAGGTATCTCCTCTCTACTGATGCTTTATCACCAATCCTTGTTTCAATTCAAACCCCACTTTTCCAAAAACATTTGTCATTGGGACGGAAAGTGAGGTGACATGTTCTGAACAGATGTGCAAAGACAGCAAATGTTACAGGGGTGATAACCCCTCCCTATGTTCTCCAAAAAGCTTAAAAATAGATTTTTTTGGGATGGAGCTACACTTCATAATGTACCTGTTCAGATTCTACTTAAGAACAAACCTACAGTCCGTGTCTTGTTTGCACCACCTATATACTGCTGTTCAGAGTATCTAGGGTTGTAGGTATAGGGTTTTATTTTGGGTGCGCGGTCCCCCTTAATATCCATACAAGACCCAAAGGGGGTGGGGTGGGGGGGGGGGGGGGGGGGGGGTGGGGTGGGGTAGCCATGCCATTTTTCTCAAGGATTTTCAGCCATATGGCAGCCAGGACAAGACATGCCATTAAAGCCGCAAGTGTTTTTAAATGGCTTCTTTTTTTCCTTTACAAATGTCATTTTGTGCAAGGACAGTTCTAAACACGGGAAACACATGCCACTTCACAGGCATACTTTAGACACCCCCCAGGTACCATATTTAAAGGAAAATTTCACTTTTTTTTTTTCACTTTATGCATCATTAAAATGACTGCTCCCGAAAAAACGTTAGTTTTTAAAAGTTTTTTTTGCATTGATATATGTCCCCTGGGGCAGGACCCGGGTCCCCAAACCTGTTTTATGACATTAACATGCATATTGGCCGTTGTAATTAGCACTTTTGATTTCGAACGTTCGCGTCCATTATAACGTATAGGGTTCGAAAATTCGCGCAAACTTTCGGTCCGTTCGAAGGTTCTGGTTCGAACCGAACCCGGGGGTGTTCGGCTCATCCCTATCTGGGGGTCACTTGGTGCTAGGAACCCCATAACTTGTGGCAGGTGACATGGCAAGTGGACAATCCACAACTTGGTCGCGTCGCAGGTCACGTGGCACTCGTGGCCGGTCACGTGGCACTCGTGGCAGGTGTCTTGGCACTTGTGGCAGGTGTTGTGGCAAGTGGACAATGACATACAGCATATGTACTTGCCTTGCGATCGACATCCGTGACAGCCATTTCACATCTTTTTTTTTATGTGACAGATGTATATAAGTAAGTAAATAACCATCTTCCAAAATGTATAATTCAAATAGAAAAGATTAGAACAGAATAGAAAAAATATATAATTTAATAGAATAAAATAGAAAGAATATACAACCATCTTCTGAAATTCGAATTTCGAATAGAATAAATTCGAATTTCGAATAGTATGAATTCAAATTTTTTAATTAATTAATTTTAACTTTGGATAGAAAAGATTATAATAAAATAGAAAATAGACTAGAAAAACAATAGAACAGAATAGAATATATTATATTTTATTATATTCTGTTCTATTGTTTTTCTAGTCTATTCTTTTATATTCTATTAAAATCATTTCTATTAAAATGGAAATCATTATATACTAAATTCGAATTTCGGAAGATGGTTATATATATATTTTTTTCCGACATTCGAATTTCGTATAGAATGAATTCGAATTTGAATAGAAAAGATTAGAATAGAAATAGAGCATAGACTAGAAAAACAATAGAACAGAATAGAATATAGATACTATCTATTTCATTTTTAATTTTTTTTGAAGATTACTATTTGTTTCCATAAGATCTCCTGCAGACTATTAGCATCTATTTCATTTTTTTTTGCAGATCTCCTGCAGACTATTAGTATCTATTTTGTTTTCTCACCAGATCTCCTGCAGACTATTAGCATCTATTTCTTTTTTTAGCCGATCTCCTGTAGGCTATTAACAGCCATTTCACTTTTTTTTTTGCAGATCTCCTGCAGACTGTTAGAATCAATTTCATAATTTTTTTTTTTGCAGAGTACTAAATTCGAATTTCGGAAGATGGTTATATATATTTTTTTTTCCGACATTCGAATTTCGTATAGAATGAATTCGAATTTGAATAGAAAAGATTAGAATAGAAATAGAGCATAGACTAGAAAAACAATAGAACAGAATAGAATATAGATACTATCTATTTCATTTTTAATTTTTTTTGAAGATTACTATTTATTTCCATTAGATCTACTGCAGTATATTAACATCTATTTCATTTTTTGCAGATCTCCTGCAGACTATTAGCATCTATTTCATTTTTCTTTTCTTTTTCATTTTTTGCATTAGAGCAGCCATTTCCTTTATTTCAGCAGATCTCCTGCAGACTATTAGCATCTATTTCATTTTTTTCAGATCTCCTGCAGACTATTAGTATCTATTTCATTTTCTCATCAGATCTGCAGACTATAACATCTACGAGTACATCTAGGGTGTACGATGTTGAACCCTTTATTACTTGTGCCTCCGAAGGGGTGGTGTACCTCCTTCAGTGCCCGTGCGGCCTGCAGTATATCGGGAGGACCAAAAGGGCACTACGTGTGCGTTTAAACGAGCATATAGGCAACATAAGGAGAGGGTTTGATAAGCACCCAGTTTCTCGTCATTATGACCAGATGCACAATAGAGACCCTTCTAACACTCTCTTTGTGGGTATCGACAAATATAGACCACATTGGAGAGGGGGCTCTCTGGTCAGGGAGATTTCCAAGCAGGAAATGGCTTGGATTTACAGGTTAAAGACTTATGCCCCGCACGGCCTCAACGTGGACACAGATGTTAATGCCTTCCTAAATAATTTGTGATGGGTGACTCTGTGTCCACGGGGAGGGTTATGTACTGGTCTTTGTTTGTGTTTTTTGTTTTTCTTTGGCCTTGGTATATTGATAAAACGCCACTTGACTCTTGACATAGATGAATGCAGATATATGGTACTAACATTTTGAGATGACAATTTCTAATGTGGATTGGTCTGCCAAGTGTATACTACCTATAGATAGGGGTTTATTGCATTTGTTGTATTTTTTGCTTTTTGTATGATGGCTATGTCAATGTATTTGTTTATGAGATTTACCAAGTACACCACTCAGCCAACCGCTCCGGGTACGTGAGGTACAGCTTTTAGAAATGGATGGGCTTTTACAGTGGTGTGGGTGGGTTTACAGTTAGCAAATAGACATCCATACTCTCCCTTGGATTCAGAGTCAGACCATATGATGGTTAGACTATGGACCCAAGAGGTATTACAATCTTCCCTGATTTTAGCCTCTATCACGCCTATTAGGGGTGTGCGTTGAGCTTTTAGGAGATACCGCCTATCTGTATACTTTTGATTTACCAACCATGTAAGTGCTCCTTTGGGTACTTTATGTCTGTAGGGTGAATTTTAATAAATTTGGCATATAGGCAATGGTGTCTACCTGCGTTCCTGTTGCTTGCAACAAAAGTGTCTTTCAATCTTTCATAGATCGTTTTAGATGAAGTATGGCCAGTTTGTCCTATTTGTTATTAATATATAGAAAATGAAATTAATACTTACAAAAAAGCTAGGATAAGAAAATTTAGGCTAATAATCGTCCTTTTAATTTATTTTAATTATTTTAATGTTTACATTGTATTGTCCCTTGAGGGGTACAGCTATGTATTTTAATTTGTTTAGATATAGCTGTATGGACATGACATATACCATTGGTTATCCAGTGTATGTACAATCCGGGTCCCTTTTGTTGGGATTCGGTTGTTAGTTATTGTTCTTTAGCTAGTTTTTAGTCCAATTGATTGGGGATCGCTCCTATTGGAGGATCCACGGATACATACTATAGTGCGCGTGACGGTGGAACGCACTGGCGCTATAGACTCTGCGATATGGTGGCGTCGCGCTTCAAGCGCGTCATCATGCTAGCGTCATTACGCTTGACGTAGTTTACGTAGCGTTGCCATGACGTCGTTACGTCGTGACGGAAGCGCGTCACGACGCCCGATCGCGCCTGCGCACCCGGAGCGTACCCTGAATGGTAACCACGGACATAATAAGGTGAGACAGTGCGTCGCCCGTGTCCCCAGACGATGTGAGTTTTTACGAAACGCATTGGACGAGCGACGCACTGTCATCACCTTACCATTGAGATTCTGATGCAGTGCTTTGCTTTGTTTTATTTCGTTTTGTGTGCAACCGGCCGGTGCACCGGACGCTTCCGGCTGACAGCCTTTTACCCTAAATGTAAGTTTATGATATTTGTTTTATTAAAAATTGAAGTTAATACACTATGGGAGTTTCCTAATTCATTTGCATGATACCTATCGGTGGATGATATCTTGGAGGGAGATACGGATTTCATATACCTGAGAGAGATACGGAGAGAGATACGGATTTAATACACTTGGGGTGGGGGGGGGGGGGGGGGGGGGGGGTGATGGGGTAGCCATGCCATTTTTCTCAAGGATTTTCAGCCATATGGCAGCCAGGACAAGACATGCCATTAAAGCCGCAAGTGTTTTTAAATGGCTTCTTTTTTTCCTTTACAAATGTCATTTTGTGCAAGGACAGTTCTAAACACGGGAAACACATGCCACTTCACAGGCATACTTTAGACACCCCCCAGGTACCATATTTAAAGGAAAATTTCACTTTTTTTTTTCACTTTATGCATCATTAAAATGACTGCTCCCGAAAAAACGTTAGTTTTTAAAAGTTTTTTTTTGCATTGATATATGTCCCCTGGGGCAGGACCCGGGTCCCCAAACCTGTTTTATGACATTAACATGCATATTGGCCGTTGTAATTAGCACTTTTGATTTCGAACGTTCGCGTCCATTATAACGTATAGGGTTCGAAAATTCGCGCAAACTTTCGGTCCGTTCGAAGGTTCTGGTTCGAACCGAACCCGGGGGTGTTCGGCTCATCCCTATCTGGGGGTCACTTGGTGCTAGGAACCCCATAACTTGTGGCAGGTGACATGGCAAGTGGACAATCCACAACTTGGTCGCGTCGCAGGTCACGTGGCACTCGTGGCCGGTCACGTGGCACGTGGCACTCGTGGCAGGTGTCTTGGCACTTGTGGCAGGTGTTGTGGCAAGTGGACAATGACATACAGCATATGTACTTGCCTTGCGATCGACATCCGTGACAGCCATTTCACATCTTTTTTTTTTTATGTGACAGATGTATATAAGTAAGTAAATAACCATCTTCCAAAATGTATAATTCAAATAGAAAAGATTAGAACAGAATAGAAAAAATATATAATTTAATAGAATAAAATAGAAAGAATATACAACCATCTTCTGAAATTCGAATTTCGAATAGAATAAATTCGAATTTCGAATAGTATGAATTCAAATTTTTTAATTAATTAATTTTAACTTTGGATAGAAAAGATTATAATAAAATAGAAAATAGACTAGAAAAACAATAGAACAGAATAGAATATATTATATTTTATTATATTCTGTTCTATTGTTTTTCTAGTCTATTCTTTTATATTCTATTAAAATCATTTCTATTAAAATGGAAATCATTATATACTAAATTCGAATTTCGGAAGATGGTTATATATATATTTTTTTCCGACATTCGAATTTCGTATAGAATGAATTCGAATTTGAATAGAAAAGATTAGAATAGAAATAGAGCATAGACTAGAAAAACAATAGAACAGAATAGAATATAGATACTATCTATTTCATTTTTAATTTTTTTTGAAGATTACTATTTGTTTCCATAAGATCTCCTGCAGACTATTAGCATCTATTTCATTTTTTTTTGCAGATCTCCTGCAGACTATTAGTATCTATTTTGTTTTCTCACCAGATCTCCTGCAGACTATTAGCATCTATTTCTTTTTTTAGCCGATCTCCTGTAGGCTATTAACAGCCATTTCACTTTTTTTTTTTGCAGATCTCCTGCAGACTGTTAGAATCAATTTCATAATTTTTTTTTTTGCAGAGTACTAAATTCGAATTTCGGAAGATGGTTATATATATTTTTTTTTCCGACATTCGAATTTCGTATAGAATGAATTCGAATTTGAATAGAAAAGATTAGAATAGAAATAGAGCATAGACTAGAAAAACAATAGAACAGAATAGAATATAGATACTATCTATTTCATTTTTAATTTTTTTTGAAGATTACTATTTATTTCCATTAGATCTACTGCAGTATATTAACATCTATTTCATTTTTTGCAGATCTCCTGCAGACTATTAGCATCTATTTCATTTTTCTTTTCTTTTTCATTTTTTGCATTAGAGCAGCCATTTCCTTTATTTCAGCAGATCTCCTGCAGACTATTAGCATCTATTTCATTTTTTTCAGATCTCCTGCAGACTATTAGTATCTATTTCATTTTCTCATCAGATCTGCAGACTATAACATCTACGAGTACATCTAGGGTGTACGATGTTGAACCCTTTATTACTTGTGCCTCCGAAGGGGTGGTGTACCTCCTTCAGTGCCCGTGCGGCCTGCAGTATATCGGGAGGACCAAAAGGGCACTACGTGTGCGTTTAAACGAGCATATAGGCAACATAAGGAGAGGGTTTGATAAGCACCCAGTTTCTCGTCATTATGACCAGATGCACAATAGAGACCCTTCTAACACTCTCTTTGTGGGTATCGACAAATATAGACCACATTGGAGAGGGGGCTCTCTGGTCAGGGAGATTTCCAAGCAGGAAATGGCTTGGATTTACAGGTTAAAGACTTATGCCCCGCACGGCCTCAACGTGGACACAGATGTTAATGCCTTCCTAAATAATTTGTGATGGGTGACTCTGTGTCCACGGGGAGGGTTATGTACTGGTCTTTGTTTGTGTTTTTTGTTTTTCTTTGGCCTTGGTATATTGATAAAACGCCACTTGACTCTTGACATAGATGAATGCAGATATATGGTACTAACATTTTGAGATGACAATTTCTAATGTGGATTGGTCTGCCAAGTGTATACTACCTATAGATAGGGGTTTATTGCATTTGTTGTATTTTTTGCTTTTTGTATGATGGCTATGTCAATGTATTTGTTTATGAGATTTACCAAGTACACCACTCAGCCAACCGCTCCGGGTACGTGAGGTACAGCTTTTAGAAATGGATGGGCTTTTACAGTGGTGTGGGTGGGTTTACAGTTAGCAAATAGACATCCATACTCTCCCTTGGATTCAGAGTCAGACCATATGATGGTTAGACTATGGACCCAAGAGGTATTACAATCTTCCCTGATTTTAGCCTCTATCACGCCTATTAGGGGTGTGCGTTGAGCTTTTAGGAGATACCGCCTATCTGTATACTTTTGATTTACCAACCATGTAAGTGCTCCTTTGGGTACTTTATGTCTGTAGGGTGAATTTTAATAAATTTGGCATATAGGCAATGGTGTCTACCTGCGTTCCTGTTGCTTGCAACAAAAGTGTCTTTCAATCTTTCATAGATCGTTTTAGATGAAGTATGGCCAGTTTGTCCTATTTGTTATTAATATATAGAAAATGAAATTAATACTTACAAAAAAGCTAGGATAAGAAAATTTAGGCTAATAATCGTCCTTTTAATTTATTTTAATTATTTTAATGTTTACATTGTATTGTCCCTTGAGGGGTACAGCTATGTATTTTAATTTGTTTAGATATAGCTGTATGGACATGACATATACCATTGGTTATCCAGTGTATGTACAATCCGGGTCCCTTTTGTTGGGATTCGGTTGTTAGTTATTGTTCTTTAGCTAGTTTTTAGTCCAATTGATTGGGGATCGCTCCTATTGGAGGATCCACGGATACATACTATAGTGCGCGTGACGGTGGAACGCACTGGCGCTATAGACTCTGCGATATGGTGGCGTCGCGCTTCAAGCGCGTCATCATGCTAGCGTCATTACGCTTGACGTAGTTTACGTAGCGTTGCCATGACGTCGTTACGTCGTGACGGAAGCGCGTCACGACGCCCGATCGCGCCTGCGCACCCGGAGCGTACCCTGAATGGTAACCACGGACATAATAAGGTGAGACAGTGCGTCGCCCGTGTCCCCAGACGATGTGAGTTTTTACGAAACGCATTGGACGAGCGACGCACTGTCATCACCTTACCATTGAGATTCTGATGCAGTGCTTTGCTTTGTTTTATTTCGTTTTGTGTGCAACCGGCCGGTGCACCGGACGCTTCCGGCTGACAGCCTTTTACCCTAAATGTAAGTTTATGATATTTGTTTTATTAAAAATTGAAGTTAATACACTATGGGAGTTTCCTAATTCATTTGCATGATACCTATCGGTGGATGATATCTTGGAGGGAGATACGGATTTCATATACCTGAGAGAGATACGGAGAGAGATACGGATTTAATACACTTGAGAGAGATATGGGAGTCCTCTTTTCAGCCTAAAGGCCAATACACACGATCGGACTTTTTGACAACCAACATGCAAATTAGCTGTTTTGGACCAACATCTGACCGTGTGTATGCTCCATCGGACCAACTTTTTCCAGGTTTCATCGGACTTTTGTTGGCTGTGCGAACAGACCAACTTTCTGCCAACAAAAGTCAGATGGACCAAAGTCCGACGTGTGTACACAAAACCAACGGACTTTTGTACAAACCAATGCAGAACCAATGCAAAAGATCAGACAACAATACAGAAGTTGACCAAAGGTGGCGGTAAAGAGCAGAAAAACCAAGTGATTTGGTGAAAGTTGGCTGAAAAAGTCCTGCTGTGTGTATGCAATACCAACTTGGGGCCAACGCCCTTTGGACAAAAATCCATGGGAAAGTTGGTCCACGGTCCGATCGTGTGTATGAGGTTTAACATCAGAAGTGATTGGAGGTCTGTGGATAATATTCCATCGGAAGCCAGCACAAAGATTATCCCTTAAACGTTTGTTTGACCCTCTGTGACGGAGGGTCACATACCTCTGGTAAGCGGCCAACTTATTCTGGTGGTGGTGTATAGAAATATTCGCACAACTTGAGATAAGAAGCCTGTCACTGGATATTCACATCTGAAAAGTTTTTTGAAAATATGAGTGCTACAGCACTGGACTTTTTTTGGGTTTTATCCATCCACTTATGAACTCTTTTTTTGAATGATTTTATGCAAATCTTTATAGTTTATATACATGTCACTGTATTATTGGTTTCCACTGGGTTTTTATTGTGGGGTTTGCGGTCTATTATGACTACTTAGATTGCATACTACACCATACATTCCACGTATTTGACTGCACACTATACTATACATTTCACATATTTGATTTGTATTCAGTATAGTTTATAGCTTATGTGATCTTTCACACATTTAAGCATTTGGTGTTCTTTGGTATGCGCAGCTTTTTGTTTTTCTAAGACTAAAACTATAAGCATCTATTTATTTATTTATTCATTTTTTGCTGGTCTCCTGCAAACTATTAGCAGCCATTTCCCTGTGTATAGAGATATAAGCGGTGATGATGTCTCTCTTGTTGTCTCTTCCTCAAACCGTTCCTCCATTCATAAATTAAATAGATGCTAATAGTCTGCAGGAGATATGCTGGAAATAAAGGAAATGGATCGTAATCTGCAAAAAAAGAAAAAAAGAAAAAATGAAATAGCTATTAATAGACTACAGGAGATGTGCTACAATAATGTGAGGGGTAGTAGTGAGTGTGGGGGGGATGGATGGAGATGCTGAGCTCTGATTGGATGGTGTATGGAGGTGATTGTCTCTCTATAGATGGAGGAGGGGGGGAGGTGATGACATCACACAGTATTTTATATATTTATAAAACCATCTTCCAAAATTCGAATTTCGTATAGAATGAATTCAAATTTGAATCGAAAAGATTATAATAGAATAGAAAATATTGGAAAGACTCGAATAGAAAAACAATAGAACAGTGTAACCTCTAAAATCTCTATTTCTGATTTATCAATCACAAAATATGATATGGGTTAAATGAGAGTTCTATTGACCAGGAGGAAAGGCTTTAAATATAATAACATTTATTACAGGTAGTTAAAAGTCAAGCTAATACACAAATCCCTAGCACATCAAGGCAGAAAATGCTAGGTTGAAATAAAATATATATATATATGAAGGAATATAGATTATATTCCTTCAGACTGTGATCTACAAGCATGTTTAGTTACAAGTAGCAGGGCATACCTTCCCCTGCTACTGGAGAAATTACCTTGGGTCCATCTCGCTTGCTGGTTCTCCCGGGAAGGGCCGAGCTGCCTCCCCTTTCCCCAGAGCATGGGCGTCCGCAGAACTTTTTTCACGGGGGGGCATCATTTTATGGTCACCCATGCACCGCCCCTTTTCGACAATGTCATTATCACATTATCATGGTCAGAGACTGCAGCCGTAATACAGTCCCTAGGATAAGTAATGGATAATGGACAACAGGCCCTCTTACCAGACCCAGGGAAACTACAGCAGTGATCCCTCCAGCTGGATGATCAGTCACTCTGGGTTCCCCTGGGGGCGGCTCTTGTCAGTAGTGTAGCATGTCTGTACCCTGGTAGCGGCTCAGTCTTTCTCTCTCTGGTGGTGCTGAGCAGCGTGGCTCTCTCTCTGGTGGCGCTGGGCAGCGTGGCTCTCTCTCTGGTGGCGCTAGGCAGTGTGGCTCTCTCTCTGGTGGCGCTGGGCAACGTGGCTCTCTCTCTGGCTACTGCCCAGCACACTCCTCGTACTTTGTCCTGTAGCGCTCTCTCCCTCAGCTTTTTTTCCAGGCTGCAGTCTCTCGATCTCTCTCGATCGAGCTGTAGCCTCCTTCCTGTGGAAAATGGGGCCGCCAATCTTTGGGGACTACATGTCCCATGATGCTCTCCTCTCCTAGTTCCTTTGATTGGCCCTCAGTTATGGCCAATAGGGAAGGAACGGAGTGGGCAGGAAACTGGGCGGGGGACCTGGTGAGAGCCGCCGTCTCTTCTCCCTGACAGGAGAAAGGGAGGACGAGCGGGGGGAAACCACTGACTGCCCGCAGCTCACCTTTCTCCTGTTACAGCGCCGCTGAGTTCTCTGCAGGACTGAGCAGGGAAAAGAGCCAAAGTCACACTACACTGATGGGCGGGCTTGACAGAACCCTGATGGTGTCACCCCACTGGCGAATGGCACCTGGGTGCGGGCTTGCCCGCCCCCGATAGCGACGCAACTGTGCTGAATTTAAGATCCGATCCCTGATTCCAGGGGGGGGGGCACTTGACCCCCCTTGCCCCACCTACGGACGCCCATGCCCCAGAGTAACCAAAAACCAGCCTGATTTCTCATTGGCTCGCTTAGAGTCTAAGCCAGCCCCCTTACGGGCCACTCCCACCAGTGATGTAAAATATACTTGAATGGTCCCGGTGTGTTTAAGTATGCAGCTTGGGGTGAGACTTACTTCATTAATAGTAAATAGGTGACAAACAATGTTAATTGGCTCCCCATTGTCCTTCAAGTCTCGGCGCCGCAATGTCTGCAGTTCACAAAAGCTGGGAGGAGGGCTTTTGCCCACCTTTCAGCTGCAAGCAAAAAGAGATATATTCATAATATTTCACAGATATTAATGGAAATTTCACATAACCGCATCAGGCAACAGATGGCCCCTTGTGGCCAGTTGAGTATATGAGACTCGGCCACACATAGAATAATGGTTTATGTGCAATCTTCTTTAATATTTGTAACTTTTCGGCTTTGCCCTCTGAAATGAAATCAAACTTCTTTGAGAATAAAAAAAAACTTTTAAACTCTCCATCTCTACAGTTCACATTTCTGGATCCCAGTATCGGTAGTCATCACTTGTTCTGGATGTAATAAGTCCATAATAATAACAGAAAAATCATATGATAAATAAAGAGAAAAAAAAAAACACACCCCAAAAAAAAAATGAAGGGGGAAAAAAAATAATAAAAAAATAAATAAAATAGAAACATGAGGATCCTTGTTCTCAACTGTCCAATAATAATAGTGTGAAAGTCCATCCATGTCAATCTGGTCATGTTGCCCTTGCTTCTGGGACAGCCTTCCATGGTGATTCCAGTTGGATACAGCATACAGTAATGGCCTTTGGAACAGCTACCTGGGCTTTCTAAGATTATACTTTATTAATGTGGACAGAGGTAGAGAAAGAGATACACAAGTACATTTGGGACATATGTATTCAAATGAATGCTTGTCTGGTAAGTCTGAGCAGTAAGGACCTTTTAATTGCCATAGATATACTGCAACATAAAGTGAGACCCTTTTCCCAGTGACATGTGTAACAATTTAAAAGTTTACGTTCTTCAGCCAGGTTTCTGATTTCACCGCTCATCTTTCTTCCTCCATTGTCATATGCCTGCAAGTAACTCTGCTCCACCTTCTGCTGAATACCACTGTGTGTGTGTGTGTGTGACACTTTAAGTGTCCAGGGTGGTCTTGTTGCCATCGCAACTCACCACTAGCTCCTTTTACTGCAGCTATGTTCCGTGCTGGTGCCAAACATTTGGGCATATAGCTCCGTCCTTGGCTATCATGGGTAGCTACTGTACCGTCCGGCCTTTAGTAGGCTACAGAAGAGGTCACCACTATGAGAGTTCTATGTGCAGATTAGGCAGTGTCATCTACGCAGATAAAAATAACTTGATTTCAGAATATGGATAAGTGTGATGTCACCAGTCACTAGTGGCTTCAGGAACAATCAAACTAAAATACTTTTAAGTACAATTGTACTATACTCCCTGCTAATTGCCAATCACTATGAGTCTCACCAGTCCCAGTATATCTATATTATATTCACGCAATGGTCTTTGACTTATTCTGGCACACAAAGGAAAACCTGACCAACAAAAAAAAAAAAAAACAATATCAATGACCACATCTGATGACTGCCCAATTGTTAGAACTGTAGAGAGGATTGTATGTCACATTTACACAGAAACTAGTCACATGACTGTTGTTAAACCCTAATATTACTAATGTCATGATAAATAGCTACCATGACCTAAATTCATATAAAACGATTATCCCATGTCATAAGAGAAAACTAACACCTGTTGGGACTTGGCCCATCCCCAAAATGCTACAGGGAAGCCTCAATATTCTATATCAACATTTCTAATCGCTTTAAATGTTCTCCATGTAGTGTTCCCCATACTCACTCCCCTCTTTTTTTTATTTGACCATAGTCACAGAAAACTGAAGAATCACCAAAAAAAATAAAAAAAATAAGGTGATATAGGAAAGAAATAAAAAAAAAAAACAAAAAGAAATAAAAATCCTTTCCTGTAAAGCCCCATACACACGGTCGGACAATCCGCGGACCAGGTCCGTCGGACCATGTCCGTCATACTTTGTCCGATGTTGGTTTTGCGTACACACGGTCGGACAAAGTTGTCGGAAAATCCGATCATTCTGAACGTGGTGACGTTTGTTGCCTACGACGGGACTACGTAGAGGCTAGTAGCCAATAGCTTTGGTCTTGTAATGTGATCTGAGCATGCGTAGCACTTTGTCCGGTCGGACAACCGTACACACGATCGGATTTGGTGTGATCGGACCGTGTTGTCGGCAAATCTTTCCAGCAGGAGATAAGACTTTGTCCGTCGGACAATCCGACGTACACTGTCCGATGGTGCATACACACGGTCTGATTTTTCAACAACATTGTCCGATCGGACAGAATCCATGAAAAAGTCCGACCGTGTGTATGGGGCTTTAGAGAACGAAAGAAAAAAAATAGATAAAAAAAAAAAATTTAAATTAAAAATTACAATTAAAATAATAAAAAAAAAAATGTAAATTAAAAATAAAAAATAAAAAAATACAACAAAATAATAAAACCATACAGATTGAATGCTGGCCCAAACTTTAACTTTGTTGAAAAGGCTTAAATCTGTGTCTTGTTAATCCAAAAAAAAAACATTTGAAAAACTGCCTTTAGCATTGTAGCTATACTAAAGGCAACCCCCTCTCCCGGTGGTGATTAACATATTAATTGACTCTCAGTGCAAACCCCTTTGCAAGTCAAAAAGGCCACAAAAGTTGTTTTTAGAGAGGGTAGGATGTCTGTTTATTGAAACAGACTGCCCCAAACCAGTGTTTAGAATTTAGCTAGGCCTGTAATTAATTATATTTAAGGCTTCTCCTAAGAACATACAAAAAAAAAATTATGTTCTTTAAGGTCCTTATGTGTATTTGGGTACACATCTGGGTCCAATCATCCGTCCTTGTTTGTGCATTTATCCTATAATACAAAACTTAAAAATCATTAATAACATCTCACTGTACCTCTCTGAGAGGTTCATACTGGCCTAACTAGTAGTGGATGCTTGGAACCGCCTTCCAGCAGAGGTAATGAATCCATCAACCGTAAGTAAAGTCAAAAATGTACAGGACCCACCCCATATCTAAACTCTGATAGCCAAAAATTATAGGAAAAATCTGTAGGGTTTATAAATACTTACATTCTAAGAATACAACATGTAGACCTATAATCTTCACATGAGTGAATTTGGAAGGGAAAACAACACGCAACACAAGACCTACTGAATGCCTAAGATGCCACAATGTGCAAAGTAATGTATCATGTAGATTCCAAGTGTCAGAGTGAATGAACCTTCACTCTAAGCCACCTGAAAGGACATAAAAAAAACGAACGAAGGGAAAGAAACAGAAAAAAAATCTCATATCTGTGCACAGGTTATTTATTCGCGAATACATTTAAACTTGTAAAACCAAAAGTTATAAATTTAAACTGGTACCAGTATTGAGCTCCTTATAAACGGGAAAAAAAAAACAATATTTATAAAATAATTGTAAACAGTACAACGCATGCGCATTAGTGTGATCACACTTATTGATGGCCATAAAACAATGTTGGGTGCACCCCCTATCAAAAAAAAAACAAATCTTAGTTTATACATGTACTGTTCCTACTCATGCATTCCAATGCTCACCCATACACATTTATTTCAAATGCATCCCATACATTCTGTATAAGGCTTTGGTAATTGCAAATGAATTGCTAGGCGTTTCCGACCTCTGGGAGAATGCAAAGTAAAGAAGAGAAAGAGGGGAAAAAAAACAATGGGCCTTTATAACTTACCCTCTTGTTAGGGGCGTATTTTGCATCTGTACAGCTAAATGATATGCACATATCATTTCTGGAATTCACTTAACCTGAAAACAAATAACTTTATAGACAACAGTTGTTAATCTCTTCCCAAATTTTTTCTAACCTATTTTAAAGCAAACAATACATAATTTATTTTAATAGATTGGAATGTATAGCGTTTTATCTTTTGTAAAGTAATAAGGTATCCCTTAACAACTGGTGTGGTTTTAGGCTGATTGACCACCTTTCCCGTCTTCCTAAGAGATCTAGGGATATTTACCCCAGAGCTCTCACCTTTCAAGGAGTTGTTAAAATTAACACCTACTCCAGACGGAATGATTGCATTACAATCTATGGTATGTGTAGATTGCCCACACTGCCCTGTGCTAGAAGATGCCTTATTCTGGTCACTAAGACTTCTCACACCTATGTGTGCATTATTTTTAATTTTGCCAATGTTGGGGAACTTGTCTTGCTCCTAATTCTGTGACCATGGTGCATTCTCAATTTTCTTGTGGCTCTGCGATTTCTCCCATCGCCACAGGAAAAGTAGAATTAGGATCCATATCCTCCTTTCCCCCATACTTTTCATATACGTTATAGTCCCCAATTTCATAGGCACAAGTAGATGCCGTAGCATTAAGCATTTAAGAATTGAAATTGTTTGTAGCAACTGTGACATTGTTCTGTTTAAGAGTAAAAGTTGCTACAGACTTCTAGACGGGACATGGCTGCCATTACCAACAAATAATATGCACAATTTGTAAGCTAGTTAAAGCTTAAGTTAAATGTTGAAAACAACATAAACACAACAAACAGCTCCGCGCTTAGGGACAAGTAATCCAGGTATGCAGCCTTTCCAGAAAAAATTGACCCCCTAAGAGGCAAATTTAAATGATTGGTACAAAATAGGGAAAATTGGCGCTTCCTGTGAGTCCAGGATATTAGAATTTATTTGACTAGACCGTGCGATAATAAAGAGAGAGGGGTGGAAGTAGACCTAATTGCTGGCGGTACTACCATATACCTATCACCCCCTCCTAGACAGTGTATTATAAACCCAGAGCCTATACTGAGATAATAAAATGAGTGTAAGGGAGGGCAAACCCTCGGGGTATAAGCATCCACCCCTAATTTGCCAGTCTCCAATATCCACTGATAAATATGTGCAAATATGTATGCAATAAAAAAAAAATGTGCACGGGGGGAGAGAGAATGTACCCTAGGGCGGCTATCCGAATAACCTATATCCTCTACCCACCCGTCAATAGTTTAAGTTAAATGTTGCCCTGTACTATACAGTCCTTTTTAGATTACTGTAACGAAGTTGGGAAAACGAACATTAAAATTGAATAAAATCCTGAAAATACAGTAAAGTGGAGTGGAAAGGAAAAAATAAATAAAAAATAAATAACATATATATATATATCTATATATATCTACAGTGGTGTGAAAAAGTGTTTGCCCCTTCCTCATTTCCTGTTCCTTTGCATGTTTGTCACACTTAAGTGTTTCGGAACATCAAACCAATTTAAACAATAGTCAAGGACAACACAAGTAAACACAAAATGCAATTTGTAAATGAAGGTGTTTATTATTAAAGGTGAAAAAAAATCCAAACCATCATGGCCCTGTGTGAAAAAGTGATTGCCCCCTAAACCTAATAACTGGTTGGGCCACCCTTAGCAGCAACAACTGCAACCAAGCGTTTGCGATAACGTGCAATGAGGCTTTTACAGCGTCCTGGAGGAATTTTGGCCCACTCATCTTTGCAGAATTGTCCTAATTCAGTTACATTAGAGGGTTTTCGAGCATGAACAGCCTTTTTAAGGTCATACCACAACATCTCAATAGGATTCAGGTCAGGACTTTGGCTAGGCCACTCCAAAGTCTTCATTTTGTTTTTCTTCAGCCATTCGGTGGTGGACTTGCTGGTGTGTTTAGGATCATTGTCCTGCTGCAGAACCCAAGTTCGTTTCAGCTTGAGTACACAAACAGATAGTCGGACATTCTCCTTCAGGATCTCTTGGTAGACAGCAGAATTCATAGTTCCTTTTATCACGGCAAGTCTTCCAGGTCCTGAAGCAGCAAAACAGCCCCAGACCATCACACTACCACCACCATATTTTACTGTTGGTATAATGTTCTTTTTCTGAAATGCAGTGTTCCTTCTACGCCAGATATACTTGGACACACACCTTCCAAAGAGTTCCACTTTTGTCTCATCGGTCCACAGAATGTTGTCCCAAAAGTCTTGGGGATCATCAAGATGTGTTGTGGAGAAATTGAGACGAGCTTTGATGTTCTTTTTGCTCAGCAGTGGTTTTCTCCTTGGAACTCTGCCATGCAGGCCATTTTTGCCCAGTCTTTTCCTGATGGTGGAGGCATGAACGCTGACCTTAACTGAGGCAAGTGAGGTCTGCAGTTCCTTGGACGTTGTTGTGGGGTCTTTTGTGACCTCTTGGATGAGTCGTCGCTGCGCTCTTGGGGTAATTTTGGGCGGCCGGCCACTCCTGGGAAGGTTCACCACTGTTCCATGTCTTCGCCATTTGTGGATAATGGCTCTCACTGTGGTTCGCTGGATTCCCAAAGCTTTGGAAATGGCTTTATAACCCTTTCCAGACTGATAGATCTCAATTACTTTCTTTCTCAATTGTTCCTGAATTTCTTTGGGTCTCGGCATGATGTGTAGCTTTTAAGGATCTTCTGGTGGACCTTACTGTGTCAAGCAGCTCCTATTTAAGTGATGCCTTGATTGTGAACAGGTGTGGCAATAATCAGGCCTGGGTGTGGCTAGAGAAATTGAACTCAGGTGTGGACAACCACAGTTATAGTATGTTTTAACAAGGGGGGCAATCACTTTTTCACACAGGGCCATGATGGTTTGGATTTTTTTTTCACCTTTAAATAATAAACACCTTCATTTACAAATTGCATTTTGTGTTTACTTGTGTTGTCCTTGACTATTGTTTAAATTGGTTTGATGTTCCGAAACACTTAAGTGTGACAAACATGCAAAGGAACAGGAAATGAGGAAGGGGGCAAACACTTTTTCACACCACTGTATATATAGACATACATAGACACATATCCACATATTTTCAGCTTTCAATAAAACAATCTTTTAGATTGCTGTAGACACCCCAAATCCACTCACAATAGCCTGTATTTTACCTTATTTGAGCCTACTGTCCCCCAACACAATAGACCCAGGGGACAATAGGAACAATAGTAGGGCCACAAGTATCAAATAGGGTGAATAACCCTCTTGGTTTACAATAGAAAGGTAAACACATCTGTGTTTACACCAAAGTTCACCCATTCAGTTTAGACAAAAAAATAAATAAAAAATCTAGCACAAACTCAGAATATCAAATTTGGTAAGGTTTCATCCTAAAAAAAAAAATCAGGGTATAATGCAGTATGCTAAATGCACCTTATTTTACCCTATACTAATAATCTTTCTCAGATATTAGCTTCAGCATTCAGCAACAAGACTTCCACAGTACTTTAACTGACAACAATGAGAATATTACTGCTCTCCTGTCCTATACACAAATATTATGCATTTAGTGGACAGACCATTTAAATTAAAAATCTGTTGAAACTTTTTCAACAGGAAACCAAGACCCCACTCAATTGGTGTCTTTCCAATGAAACATGTACCATGCAGCACTCTCAAACAATGGTTTAGAGAGAGCAATTAAGCTTGGTGAGCATTAAAAAAAATAATAAAAAGAAATAACACTTTTTCCCGCCAAGTTGCTTCCTCCCCACAACATAAAACCGGTTTGTAAATGGTACATCCAAAGAACTTGTTCAATTAAAATTTACGGGATATTTATGCAAAACAAAATATGTGGTGTATCCTCTCTCATTTTTAGAGTTAATACCTATAGTTTTCCCTAGATAGATTGAACAAACTGACTCAATTTAAGTTCAATCTACTAAGTACCTTCAGCAAAACCACAATTTTTAAACCACAAAAAAAATTAAAATGTACCTACAGTTTTCCCTAGATATATTGAACAAACTGACTCAATTTAAGTTCAAGCTACTAAGTACCTTCAGCAAAACCACAAAAAAAATAATCATATAATATATATATAAATACAAAAAAAAAATATAACTAAACTACAAAAGAGAAAAAGAAAAATATTTACCTATATTTTTCCCTAGATAGATTGAACAAACTGACTCAATTTAAGTTCAACTACTAGCCTTAATCTCTATTACATCGATTTTGATATTAAATTCAAACACCTTCCGTCCTGTCCTGATTTCGTGGTCGCCATCTGTAACCTCTAAAATCTCTATTTCTGATTTATCAATCACAAAATATGATATGGGTTAAATGAGAGTTCTATTGACCAGGAGGAAAGGCTTTAAATATAATAACATTTATTACAATTAGTTAAAAGTCAAGCTAATACACAAATCCCTAGCACATCAAGGCAGAAAATGCTAGGTTGAAATAAAATATATATATATATATGAAGGAATATAGATTATATTCCTTCAGACCGTGATCTACAAGCATGTTTAGTTACAAGTAGCAGGGCATACCTTCCCCTGCTACTGGAGAAATTACCTTGGGTCCATCTCGCTTGCTGGTTCTCCCGGGAAGGGCCGAGCTGCCTCCCCTTTCCCCAGAGTAACCAAAAACCAGCCTGATTTCTCATTGGCTGGCTTAGAGTCTAAGCCAGCCCCCTTACGGGCCACTCCCACCAGTGATGTAAAATATACTTGAATGGTCCCGGTGTGTTTAAGTATGCAGCTTGGGGTGAGACTTACTTCATTAATAGTAAATAGGTGACAAACAATGTTAATTGGCTCCCCATTGTCCTTCAAGTCTCGGCGCCGCAATGTCTGCAGTTCACAAAAGCTGGGAGGAGGGCTTTTGCCCACCTTTCAGCTGCAAGCAAAAAGAGATATATTCATAATATTTCATAGATATTAATGGAAATTTCACATAACCGCATCAGGCAACAACAGAATAGAATAAAATACAATATATATATATTATATTTTATTCTGTTCTATTGTTTTTCTAGTCTATTTTCTATTTATATTCTAATCTTTTCTAATTGGAATTCAAATTCATTCTATACGAAACTCGAGTGTTGGAACATGGTTTTATATATATATATATATATATATATTTCTTTTTGATTTGTTCTATTGTTTTTTTATGATATTGTTTTCTATTATTTTAGAATAGTTTCTATTCAAATTCGATTTTATTCTATATGAAATTCGAATTTTGGAAAATTGCTATTTATATGTATGTATATATATAACCATCTTCCGAAATTCGAATTTAGTATAGAATGAATTCAAATTCGAATAGAAAAGATTAGAATAGAAAAACAATAGAATATAATAAAATATATATATATATATATATAATATAATATAATATAATATATATATATATATATATATATATATATATATATATATATATATATATATATATATATATATATATATATATATATATATATATATATATATATATATATATTATATTTTATTCTATTCTTTAGTCTATTTTCTATTTCTATTCTAATCTTTTCTATTCCAATTCGAATTCATTCTATACGAAATATTTATACATATAACTATCTTCTGAAATTTGAAATTCATATAGAATGAATTCAAATTCGAATAGAAAAGATTAGAATAGAATAGAAAAACAATAGAAAAGAATAGAATAAAAAAAATATAGACGGTCATATTCTAGTGTATTTTATTACATTCTATTCAATTCTATTCTATTCTCTACTATTCTTTTATTTCTATTCTATTGGTTTTTATTTTTATATTCTATTTTATTGTATTCTTTTTTAGAAATCGATTTATATTTTTTGAAATTTTGTCCGCGATTTTTCGTTTCGAAAAAATTCGGATTCGGTTAAATTCGTTAGTATTGTAATTCGGTAATTCGGATGCATGCGAATGTCCGAATAATGAAAAATTTGTCCGAATTTCGATTCGGAACATAACGAAATGCACATGTCTAATTGTGGCTAATCAACCAAAAGGCGAGGTGGTGGGGCGGCAGGGATCCCCCCTATTGGGCACAGATAGATCCCATTCGGGGTGCCTGATAGAGGGGGGTCCAAGCCTTCACCTCCCATATCCCATAAGTTGGACCTACGGGTCCCACCACGTCTCTCCTCAACCTTTGCCAGTTTCTTTCGCATATCTTTGATGTTTTCCTTATGCTACCCGTTTTCGCTTATGCTTCAGTTTGTACTGATTTTATGTCTTGTCATTTTTCATTGTATACACTTTGTCAAACATAATAAAATACTTTGAAATAAAAAAAATATATATACTGTCTCCTACATATATATATCCACTGCATTCTAGTCTAGCCAAGCCTATACCTGACTATAGGTCATTCCCGGTGTACGTATTCAAAGACACTTTCAGGCAGGCAGGCCAGGCAGGTGATTTAGTGATCTGCAGTGCATAAAGATATATATATATAAAGACTCCTACATATATATCCACTACATTCTAATCTAGCCAAGCCTATACCTGACTACAGGCCATTCCTGGTGTACGTTTTCAACTACACTTTCAGGCAGGTGATTCAGTTATCTGCAGTGCATAAAGATATATATATATATATATATATATATATATATATATATATATATATATATATATACACACACATACATACAGTCTCCTGCATATATATCCACTGCATTCTAGTCTAGCTAAGCCTATATCTGACTGCAGGCCATTCATGGCGTCATTTTTCTAGTAAAGTTCAGGCAGTGTTTTGCTAATCCAATTCTACAGCATGTCTGGAAGGCCACCAAGGAAAGGTGGACACAGTGCATCCTCAGCACGTGGCCGTGGGGCACTCTTGTCCTTTTTTTTCGACAGCTGGCCGTGTTGAGCCACAACATGCAGAAGAGTTGGTAGATTGGATCACAAAGCCATCCTCATCCTCCTCCTCATCCTCTGTCACTCAGGCTAAGAGAAGTTTGGCTGCCAATGCAGCTGCCAAAGTGGCCTATTCCATCGGCTCAATGGCATCAGTCACTCGTTCCCTAGCCCCACCATCATGTCCTGAGGAGTCCTCAGGACACTGTTCGACCACAGTGTCCGGTACCTGCTGCAGGATGATGCACAGCATTTTGAAGGCTCCGATGATGGTACCCAGGTTGAGGATGAAGGCAGTAACGTGAGCCCAGAGAGAGGGGGTACCCAAGAAGGACAAGAAAGTGGCAGCCAACCCACTGCATCACACCGCAGAGCTCTGCATGTGCAGGGCGCTGCTGACTCCGCGCTTTTTTCAAAAGTTATTTGGTGTGGGCCTTTTTTGAGACGTGTGCAGCAGATTGCACCGTTGCTGTTTGCAACATATGTCTGAAGCGTATCAAGCATGGCCAAAACAGCAGCCGCTTGGGCACCATATGTTGACCAGATATATGTCGAGCTCCCATGCAGTCCGTTGGCAACAGTACTGTAAAATACTGACACCAAAGAACAAGGCGGACCTCTCCTTGCTCCTCATCAGCTGGAATCTCCAACCCACTATCCCTTCAGTCCTCTCAAAGACCTGCACTCAGAGGAATGAAGGTGTAGAATTAGGTGTCCCAAGCACTTGCGGGCAATCTGCTAGTGGTACACCTAAATCCGATTGTAGCAGGCAAATTTCCCTACCCCAGTTGCTAAACGGTCAAAAAAAGATTGGTCCCAGCCATTCATATGCTCAGCGGCTGAATACAAGTTTGGCTAAATTGCTAGCACTCCAACTGTTGGTAGACTCTGCCCCCTTTTGAGAATTTGTGGAATGTGCGGTGCCTCAGTGGCGCCATTTTTTTTTCTCGGAAGGCCATTCAGGCTCTCTACTGGCATGTGGAAGGCAATATCTTGGCCTCCTTGGACAGGGCGGTCAGCGGTAAGGTGCATATTACCACTGACTCGTGGTCCAGCAGGCATGGACAGGGACGCTACCTTTCTTTCACGGCGCACTGCGTAACTCTGCTGGCAGCTGGGAAGGATGCAGGACAGGGTGCAGTAATGTTGGAGCTTGTTTCGCCACCACGCCTCCAAAATGCTGGTAGTGGTGATTCGGCCACACCGCTCTCCTCCACCCCCATCCTCTTCTTCTTCCTCTATGGCCTCTTCCTGTGCAGATTTGTCCTCGGAACCAGCGGTGCTTCGCAGGCGTTCTAGGGGCAAAAAGATGCCATTGCGGTGCTTGAGTTAGTCTGCTTAGGGGACAGGAGCCACACTGGGGCAGAGATTCTGGCAGCTCTGCAGGGGCAGGTTCAGAGGTGGTGGACGCCATGGCAGTTTCGGCCAGGAATCATGGTTTTGGACAATGGCACCAACCTCCTCTCCGCCCTCCGACAGGCACACTTGACCCATGTTCCCTGTTTGGCTCACGTCCTTAATTTGGTGGTGCAGCGGTTCTTGTGCAGGTACCCGGGCTTACAGGATCTCCTGAGGCAGGCCAGGAAAGTCTGTGGGCATTTCTGCCGGTCATATAATGCCAGTGTTCGGCTGGCTGACCTTCAAAAGGAATGCAACCTGCCCAAGAACCGCCTCATCTGTGACATGCTCACCAGGTGGAACTCAACGATGGCAATGCTGCAGTGGCTGCACACGCAGCAGAGGGCCATCAATGAGTACCTGTACGAGTATGGCCTTTTTTTTGCCACGCCATTTGAGGAGGCCACGAGGATGGTGAGCAGTGACAGTGCATGCATCAGTGATACTGTCCCTCTTGTCTTCCTGTTGGAGCACACGCTGCTTGGAATAATGGACAGGGCACTTGAGGCAGAACAGAGGGAGGAAGAGGAGGACTTCCTTACCTCTCAAGGCCCCCTTTATCCAGACAGTATTCCTGCGGCCCGCCTATCACACAGGAAGAGGAGGATGATTGTGTCAGCATGGAGGTGGAGCCTGGCACACAACATCAGCAGCAGTCTTTAAGGGATCGTTTTCAGTCCCCAGAATCCCATGGACTTGTACGTGGCTGGGAGGAGGTGTCCTCCCATCATGTCGTCCTTAGTGACCCAGAGGACTCTGGACCGAATGCCTCAGCAAACCTACGCTGCATGGCCTCCCTGACCCTGCAAAGCTTGTGAAAGGACCCTCGGATTCGTGGTATCAAGGAGAGGGATCAGTACTGGCTGGCAATCCTTCTTGATCCACGTTACAAGGGTAAGGTTGCGGAACTTATCCAGCCTTCTTAGAGGGAGCAGAGAATGAAACATCTTCAGGAGGCCTCGCAGAAAGGTTTGTGCAATGCATTTCCAGAGCCTGGGAGGTTACAATTTCCTGGTCCTCCTGGACAACGTGTTGCTGAGGCTTCGGTCAGTCACAAAAGGAGCGGTGGAGAAGGTGGCCGTCTGACCGATGTATTCAGACAATTTTTTAGTCCGCAGCCCCAAGGTTTGATCGGTTTCCAGCAACCATCGCCAGCGTCTGATTTACATGGTGCAGGAATACCTTGGGGCAAGATCAGACTTGGAGACCTTTCCAACCGAAAATCCACTGGGTTACTGGGTCTTGAGGATGGATCACTGGCCAGAGCTTACACAGTATGCAATTGAGCTACTGGCCTGTCCTGCATCCAGCGTTCTATCTGAACGCACATTCAGTGCTGCTGGAGGCTTTGTAACTGATCACAGAGTGTGCCTGTCCACAGACTCGGTTGATCGGCTCACCTTCATAAAAATCTGTCTTAGATCACCAGAACCAAGCACCTAATGCTGATGTAACCGATTCATTTTTTTATGAATGTGAGATCCATTGAAGACTGCCTATGCTGATGCTGAGTGACTATCCTGTTATGCTGAGTGACTATCCTATTCCTCCTGAATGTTCATGTTGATAGCTTCTAAGAACACTTTTGGTTCTGGGCACCACCACCAGTGCCTAGAGCCCCATTTTTCTGCCCCTGTTTAACAGGGGTGTGTAATTACAATTGTTGCTGTAATATTTTGCAGCAGGGCTTGTTCCTGCACTCAACTAGAGTATCTGTGAGGGGTTGCAGTGTTGTGGCACCAGTGCCAGTGCCTAAAGCCCAATTTTTCTGCCCCTGTTTAACAGGGGCATGTAATTACAATTTTTGTTGTAATATTTTGCAGCGGCCGTTTTTAAAACTTTTTTTTGCATTGATACATACATGAATCAATGAATGAATGAATGAATGATTTGTATAGCGCTGCAACTGAAAACTGAATCACCTCGAGGCGCTTGATCCGACCTGCCTTAATTGCTTCTTAGAAGAGGTCGGTCTTGAGTTTTTTCCTGAAGGCCCGATGGTCTTTTTCTAAGCAGATGCTCGTAGGTAGTATGACAATAACTTGCATATAAGCCTTTAAAATTAGCACTTTAGATTTCTCCCATAGACTTTTACAAGGTGTTTGTGGCTTTTCAATTTTGCCGCGAACACCCCAAATTGTTCGCTGTTCGGTGAACAGGCGAACAGGCAATGTTCGAGTTGAACATGAGTTCCACTAGAACTTCGAAGCTCATCCCTAATCACCAGGTTTAAGATTAGGCTTTTCAGTGTTCCACTTTCTCCTTACTTGTAGAGTAGATATACATTGTTCCCTCCACCGGCTCCAAAAGGTATTGGCAAGGGTTTGTACTTGTCTCCATTGACGTTTGTAAAGGTCCTTCTCACAAAACTCTTCAGCTGGAGCACCGACAAGACTAGTCTTTTGCGTGAGTAACATGGCAGGTGTAAGGACCACTGGATCTTCAGAGTCACTTGAAATTGATGTCAAAGGTCTGGCGTTAATGATAGCTGTAACCTATTCGTGAGTAAGCCTTGCAGTTCCTACTTGTAGGAAGATAGAGTCGAGAATTCTGCGGGCTATGCCTATCATCCAAACACCTCCCATGTGAGAAGAGTGAGGTGGGTTGAAGATCAGCGTGCAGTTTTGCTTACTTATTACGAACCCTATATGGCATTGTCCTTTAGTGTCTATGGTTTTCAGGTAAGCTACAGCAGCAATTGCTTTAACAGAAGCATCTGAAAACACACAAAGTCTTTGCATCTGAACATCAGCAGATGACAGAGGAGCATATGGTCGTGGAATTTTAAGGTTGGATAGAGCTGTTAGTGAGTCCTTCAACTCTAGCCATAGGTTCTTCTTGTCAGTGGGAAGAGGGTGGTCCCAATCTAGCGACTTACAGGTTAAGGCTCTCAGTAGTGCCTTACCCTGGATGGTGACAGGTGCTGCAAAGCCTAAGAGATCATACAGGCTGTTTATGGTAAAGGGTTTTCCTTCTGTGTTTACTTGGAAAGTAAAAGTGTCAAACCTTAAGTCCCAAAGCAAACCAAGGCTGCATTGCATGGGAAGTGAGTCTGTGCCTAGATCTAAGTCCTTTAACTCGTTAGAATGATCTTGGACAGGAAAGGCTAAAACTTCTCTACTGTTGGAAGCAGTTGTGGAGTCCTTTTGAGGAGACTGATTGCAGCTTCATTTGTGGGTAGTGATTTCAAGCAATCGTCTACATAGAAATCCTTGTCCACAAACTGTCTGACATCTGACCCATACTCTAATGCCCCGTACACACAGTCGGACATTCCGACCACAAAATCCGTTGGATTATTTCCGACAGATTTTGTCCAAAACTTGTGTTGCACACACATGGTCGGACAAAGTTGTCGGAAAATCTGATCGTTCTGAACGAGGTGACGTACAACATGTATGATGGGACTAGAGGCCAGTAGCCAATATCTTTCGTCTCCAAATTTCTTATGAGCATGCGTGGCACTTTGTGCATCGGAATTCTCTACACACGATCGGAAAAAGTCTGATCGGATTTCGTTGTCGGAAAATTTTAGATCCTGCTCTCAAATTTTTTCAGTCGGAAATTCCGACAGAAAAAAGCCCGCTAGAGCCCACACACGATCTGATCTGTCTTTTTCCATCGGAATATCCGACCGTGTGTACGGGGCATTACTCTCCCACTCTAGCAGAGTGAGGCCATACATAGCAACTGCAGGGGAAGGATTGTTGCCAAATATGTGCACCCTCATGCGGTATTCTGTGATGTCTCCAGAGGGGTTGTTGTCCCCGAACCAGAGAAACCTCAGAAAGTTTTGGTGTTCTTCTTTAACAAGAAAGCAATAGAACATTTGCTGTATGTCTGCCATGAATGCGACTAAATTCTTGCGAAAGCAGAGAAGTACTCCTACTAGTCTATTGTTAAGGTCAGGGCCAGAGAGAAGGACATCATTTAGAGAGACACCTTTATGCTTGGCGCTGGAATCGAACACCACTCTAATCTGCCTTGGCTTCTTAGGGTGATAGACCCCAAATATGGGTAAGTACCCACATTCCTCTGAGTCTTTGAGGTTTGGGGCTATCTCAGCATGACCATTTTGGAATATTTTCTCCATGAAGGAAAAGAAATGTTCTCCCATCTCTGCTTTCCTTTGAAGATTGTGTCTCAGGGAAGTGAGGCGTTTATATGCTAGTTCTCTGTTGTTAGGCAAACGTTGTCTTTGTGGCCCAGCTATTAGTCCCGTCTTTCTCCATACTCCTTTCCATAACTTCTAGGAAGAGCCTATCCTCAATGGACATTGCTACCTGGTTATCTTCCTTTGTTCTCTTGAACACTATGCTTCCTAAGTCACTTTGGTCGTCGTCAAAGGTATTGCTGTCACAGAGGGGACTTAGGAAGGGAAGAGGTACAGGGTTGTTGTGTGGTAGCTCCTTTATGAGGATGGGATTTTGACAGGGTTGAAAAAGAGGACAACCATTCTCAAGGGTACTAGTAAGCAGGTTATTAACAGATGCCGGTTTGTGTGCACCTCCCAGGCAAACCTCACCTATAATGACCCACCCAAGATCAATTTTTTGGGCATATGGGGCGTTTTGAGGACCGTTGATCAGTTTTCTTACTTTGTGGACTTGCGAGATGTCCCTCCCTAGGAGTAAGATTATCTGAGCCTGATCATCTAGTTCTGGTATGAGATGTGCTATGTGGTTCAAGTGAGTCTGGTGAGCTGCTGCGTCTGGCGTGGGAATCTCTGATCTGTTGTCTGACATCTGGTTGCACTCTATTATGGTCGGTAAGGGTAGGCATGTCTTACCATCCATAGATTCAATTTGTAGGCCGTCAGATCTTCTCCCCGCCGTTTCCACTGTGCCTGCACAAGTCCTAAGGAATAAGGGCTACTGGGGCCTTTAAGGTTTAGAATGTCAAAATACACAGATCTAGCTAGTGACTTATTATTCTGATCATCCAAGATGACTTAGAGCTTGACTGCTTTGTCTCTGCCTCCTTTTGGGTAAACTCTCACGAGCGCAGGATCTGCCACTTGTACTTGCTTTGCAGACTTCAGTGCATTGTGAAGTGATTGCTATTGCGTCTGTACTAGAGTCTTTGGTCTCCCTGCCTTGCTCCTTGTCCCTATGAACAGGTGGGAAAGTTCTTGGAGTAGGCCTTGGGTGTAGAGCTGTGTTGTGCTCTGTGTTGTCACATTCTGTACATTTAACACTGACCGTAGAGTCCTTGGCGAAATGTGTGGACGTAGAGCAGCACTTGTAACAGATGTTCTCTTTGAGGAAAGCTTTGCGATACTGGATGGTCTTTGTTCTGAAGGCTCTGCATTTCAGAAGAGGATGTGGCATCTTATGTAGAGGACAGAACTTAGTAGGGTCACTGTCTTAATCCTCTGGCTGAGACTCTGCAAATCTGTGGGAAGAAATGTTAGTTTTCTGCACTGCTACTGGAGCTCTGAGTTGTTTAGGGCCAGAAGAAGTGGTATAAGACATTGGAAAAATTAAGCTGGGGTCATCTTTCGTTCCTGCTTGTCTGTCCACAAAGTCCACAAACTCACTAAAGGGTGGAAAAGGCACATTGTGATTTCGTTTGTAGTTACAGCCATGAGTAATCCATCTTTCGTGTAACTCATAAGGAAGTTTTTGTGCTAAGGAGTGAATACCTCTAGCAGAGTCAAAATAAGAAAAGCCAGTTAAGTCTCCTTCTGCTTTAGCCACTTGTAACTCCATACACAGGTCACTGAATTCTTTATTTTTTTTTTTTAATTGTCTTTTTTTTTTAAATTGTAATTTTTATTGAAATTGGAAAGATAACAATAATACATAAACAGAAGTATGTAAATAAACAATGTAATTGGATAAAGAATATGAGAAAAATAAAAAAAAATATGAAAACAGTCACAGCGCTACCATACAGCAAAGACTTGAATCATAAGTAGGGTTGAGCGAACCCGAACTGTAAAGTTCGGGTCCGTACCGGACTTTTGGGTGTCCGGGACCCAGGCCCGAACCCAAACTATTGGCTGTAAGTTCGGGTTCGGGTCCGGTGTTCGGCGATGTATTGGCGCCTTTTTAACGGCTGTGCCCTTAGAAGCCATCACAGCCATGCCTATTAATGGCATGGCTGTGATTGGGCAGTGCAGCATGTGACCCAGCCTCTATATATAGTCCAGACACACAGCACACAGCTCCATTCTGCTATAGACAGATTCCTGTGCTGCTGAGAGAGAGGATTTTAGGAGTTAGTGTGATAAAGTCAGTCAGTCAGTCCACATTCCTTTAATTTTCTTCTAATTAGTTAGATCAGTAAGCGATCTAGATAGCTAGAGTAGAGTAGGGAGTTTCTTTATTAACCACTTCACAACCGGCCCATAGCCGAAAAACGGCTACAGGCCGGTTGCTTAACTCTGGGAGGGCGTCATATTTCCCAGAATTTCCCTCTTCGAGAACATCCGTGATCACGGATCCGGGATCACGGATCACGGTAAACGGCCGCTCATCGCGGCCGTTTACCACGTGATCGCGCCGTCAAATGACGGCGCGATCACATGTAAGCAAACCGGCGTCATTTGATGACGCCGGTTCCTATCCCCTCCTCTCTCTGTACCGATCGGTACAGTGTGAGAGGAGAGGGGGAGGGATCGGTGGCAGCAGTGCTGTGGGCGGGATCTGTAGTGCCCACAGCCTGCTCTGCCACCACCGATCCATCCATCCATGCTCAGCAGTGTATTGCCGGGTATGGAGGGATGGCTGAGCATGGATGGATGTATACCCTGCGATACTCTGCCATACTCTGCCATACCCCTGCCATACCCTGCCATACCCCTGCCATATTCTATACCCTGCGATACTCTGCCATACCCTGCGATACTCTGCCATACCCTGCGATACTCTGCCATACCCTGCGATACTCTGCCATACCCTGCGATACTCTGCGATACTCTGCCATACCCTGCGATACCATGCCATACCCTGCGATACCCTGCCATAACAGGGGTGAACAGCGGCGCTAGATATGGTGATAACATAAAATTATATAGCAACTGGAATATAGGTATACATAAAATGTGTGTGTGTATGAATAAGCACACATAATATTAAAACATTTGTTTAAAATATATAATGTCCATAAATGATCCAAGATCTTGTATGATTAGCACCTGGAGGCAGCTCCCTTAGAGTGAAGCGATGGGCTCTGTGTAGAAATGGGAACAGAGGGGCGCCAGACTTAGTGCAGTATAAATCATATATTTAATAAAAGCAAGTAGTAACTCACAGGTTAAATTAGATGAGTTCAGTATGTGGTGAAAAATCGCCAGTCCTGGAGTCTCATAGATGTCTTCTCTTTGCAGCCTGGGGCACTGGGGTGATCTTTACAGAGATCCAGAGAATGCTGGGAACCAGGAAGCAGGAAACAAGAAGCAGCTGGTCTTGACTTCACAGGAGCAGGGAATGTGATTATTCACAGTGGCAAGGATTGGTAATGCATTTCGAAGCTACAGCTTCTTCATCAGACCATGATTGGCTGGACAAACCTGGCAGTCTTAAATACAGAGGAAATAGAAACAGAGAGATCTGATGGGCTGACCAGCCCATCAATCAATGGACAGATTTAAAGAGATAGTTGGTGACCGAAGTGAATTTAAATATGAGTAAAAAGCTTGCTGATTAAGAGTTGATGATAATTTTATGACGTTTGAAGAAATCGATGAAATAATTAATTGATTAAATGCATAAATATAAATGTATAAATATACCACAGATTTAAAAGGAATAATTTTTTATGGATAAATTAACTGAAAAATTAATTAAGAATATTATTATTAAATTATTTGCAATTGGTAATCAATCGATTATTATAAATTATAATGAGTTAATAAGATGGTGAAAATGGATAAAGGAAAGGACTCGATATAAATTTAAGGTTCTAAGTTATATCATGACAAAAAATCGAATCTTCAGATAATAAATGGTTAATGGGTAATGATGGTAATACCTACTGGGTACATATGTGTGCACACATATGATCATACATATACACAAAATAAAAAATAAAAAGTAAAAAAATAATAATAACAAATTATATAATTTAATAAGGGGGGTAAAAACAAAAACAAAAACAAAAAGGGGGGTGGTAAAAAAAAAAAAAAAAAGGGGGCGGTGGCAAATTTGTGTTTATTGCCCAATATGAGCTGTTGAATGGATACCCAGTTTCCTCCACCAACCAGTGACCAAGCGACTCTCTGATCGTAGCACATATACTAAACTAAAAACAGATCCTTTACCAGATTTCATCAAGGAATCCAAGAGTTTGATTACCATGGCTTCATCTGAGGGAGTCCTTTCTAAAGCTGAAGCCTCTTTCTTCCATAGAGAATATTATAATGTACCGTACTTCTACCACCTTCCAAAGGTACACAAGAAACTTGAGAATCCCCCTGGACGTCCCATTGTGGCATCCATGGAGAGTATCACCACCAGCTATTCTCTCTACATTGATCAATTCCTCCAACCTCTGGCCCAGGCCCTCCCCTCATATATCCGGGATGGTACCCATCTCCTAGAGTTATTACAACCATATACTTGGGAACCAACATATCTGTGGGTATCATTGGATGTGTGTTCATTGTACACCTCGATCCCGCATGAGGTTGGACTACAGGCGGTTTTGCATTTTTTATCTGAGGACAGTGACATCAATTCCAGACAGTCACAGTTTATTCTGAAAGCGACCAGATTCTGCTTGGAACATAATTACTTCAATTTTGAGGATGATTATTACCTTCAGAATACTGGGACTGCTATGGGGGCAAATTTTGCCCCCAGCTATGCAAATCTCACGATGGGCCTATGGGAGACCAGGTGCATATGGGAACATAACCCATTCGCAGCGCACCTGGTCTTCTATGGGCGCTACATCGATGACATTATTATCATCTGGGATGGTCCTCTTCATACTGTACAGAAATTTCTATCACACTGCAACTCTAACACCTTTGGTCTTTCTTTTACCTCAGAAATAAATACCACCTCCCTTTGTTTTTTGGACTTGGAACTCAGTCACCAAGAGTCCACAATTATAGCTAAAAGTTACACCAAGCCCACATCAGGGAACTCTTTTTTACATTTTAACAGCTGTCACCATCCGAGATGGGTTAAAAATGTCCCCAAAAGTCAATTTTGCCGGTTACGGCACAATTGTACTAGGTTGGAGGATTATAATGCACAAAGTGTTCATCTCAAACAGAAATTTATAGAGAAAGGCTACCCCCCAGACCTCATTGATCAGGCTCAAATGGTTTACAATACCAATGACATTCCAAAATCAAAACAGCGATCACAAGATAATGTAGGAACAAGATTCATAACTCAATATCACAACAAACACTGGAAAATTGAGAGTGTTTTTAAAAAACACTGGTCTATACTACAGCAAGACCCACATTTAAAAAACACTATTCCTACAGTGCCACAATTTGCCTATAGGAAGGCTCCAAATATAAAAGGGAAAGTCGCTCCTAGCAAAATTAAATCTGCCCAATCTATATCCAATAACATTCAACTAACACTCATTCCTCTGGTGGGCATGTTTCAGTGTAAGAAATCCCTGTGCCTGACTTGTGCTCATATCCAACATGGTCAAAAATCCTTTGCTCATAAGGGTAAGACATACACATTCAACACCTTCCATAACTGTTCTTCCATGTTTGTGGTTTACTGTCTAGCTTGTCCTTGTGGCATGCTATATGTGGGCCGTACAATCAGGGCCCTTAGAGCCAGATTTGGGGAACATCGCAGATTTGTCGATGCTGGTCTCCCTAAACATAGTGTCCCCCGCCACTTTCTGGTAAATCATAAGCAATCATCCAAGGATCTAAAAGTTTGGGTCCTTGAATCAATTCCAGATAAATTTTCCCCAGCAGAACGTTTCAAAAGGCTGTGTCGTCAGGAAACATATTGGATTTTCACTTTGGATACCATGTCGCCTAGAGGAATGAACGAGGAGATCGAAATCAGCACTGTTATTTGAAAGGTGCTGGTGTGATTATTTTTGTTTTTTTCTTTTTTTTCCCCCGTTCATTCCTCAGTGAGTCGCTTGGTCACTGGTTGGTGGAGGAAACTGGGTATCCATTCAACAGCTCATATTGGGCAATAAACACAAATTTGCCACCGCCCCCTTTTTTTTTTTTTTTTTACCACCCCCCTTTTTGTTTTTGTTTTTACCCCCCTTATTAAATTATATAATTTGTTATTATTATTTTTTTACTTTTTATTTTTTATTTTGTGTATATGTATGATCATATGTGTGCACACATATGTACCCAGTAGGTATTACCATCATTACCCATCAACCATTTATTATCTGAAGATTCGATTTTTTGTCATGATATAACTTAGAACCTTAAATTTATATCGTGTCCTTTCCTTTATCCATTTTCACCATCTTATTAACTCATTATAATTTATAATAATCGATTGATTACCAATTGCAAATAATTTAATAATAATATTCTTAATTAATTTTTCAGTTAATTTATCCATAAAAAATTATTCCTTTTAAATCTGTGGTATATTTATACATTTATATTTATGCATTTAATCAATTAATTATTTCATCGATTTCTTCAAACGTCATAAAATTATCATCAACTCTTAATCAGCAAGCTTTTTACTCATATTTAAATTCACTTCGGTCACCAACTATCTCTTTAAATCTGTCCATTGATTGATGGGCTGGTCAGCCCATCAGATCTCTCTGTTTCTATTTCCTCTGTATTTAAGACTGCCAGGTTTGTCCAGCCAATCATGGTCTGATGAAGAAGCTGTAGCTTCGAAATGCATTACCAATCCTTGCCACTGTGAATAATCACATTCCCTGCTCCTGTGAAGTCAAGACCAGCTGCTTCTTGTTTCCTGCTTCCTGGTTCCCAGCATTCTCTGGATCTCTGTAAAGATCACCCCAGTGCCCCAGGCTGCAAAGAGAAGACATCTATGAGACTCCAGGACTGGCGATTTTTCACCACATACTGAACTCATCTAATTTAACCTGTGAGTTACTACTTGCTTTTATTAAATATATGATTTATACTGCACTAAGTCTGGCGCCCCTCTGTTCCCATTGATACCCTGCCATACCCTGCGATACTCTGCCATACCCTGCGATACTCTGCCATACCCTGCCAAACCCTGAGATACTCTGCCAAACCCTGAGATACTCTGCCAAACCCTGAGATACTCTGCAAAACCCTGAGATACTCTGCAAAACCCTGAGATACTCTGCAAAACCCAGCGATACTCTGCCATACCCAGCGATACTCTGCCATACCCTGCCATACCCTGCCATACCCAGCGATACTCTGCCATACCCAGCGATACTCTGCCATACCCTGTCATACTCTGCCATACCATGCTATACCCTGCGATATTCTGCAATACTCTGCCATACCCAGCAATACCCTGCTATACCCTGCAATATTCTGCGATACCCTGCAATACTCGCTACGATCGAAGCCAGGATTGTTTTTTTTTTATTTCAGGTTTTCCAGCCTAGAGGTGAGATGTGGGGTCTTATTGACCCCATATCGCACTGTAAAGAGGACCTGTCATGCCATATTCCTATTACAAGGGATGTTTACATTCCTTGTAATAGGAATAAAAGTGATCAAAAAAAATTTTGGGGGGAAAAAAAGTGTCAAACTAAAATAAATAAAGTAAAATGAACAATAAAAAAAACAAAAAAAATGTAAAGTGCCCCTGTCCCCGTGTGCTCGCATGCAGAAGCGAACGCATATGTGAGTCCCGCCCACATATGAAAACGGTGTTCAAACCACACATGTGAGGTATCGCTGCGAATGTTGGAGCGAGAACAATAATATTGGCCCTAGAACTCCTCTGTAACTCAAAACATGTAACCAGTAAAAAATTTTAAAGTCATTTTTAAAAAGTTTGGCGCCATTCCACGAGCGTCTGCAATTTTGAAGGGTGACATGTTGGGTATCTATTTACTCGGCGTAACTTCATCTTTCACATTATGCAAAAACATTGGGCTAAATTTACAGTTTTGTTTTTTGTAAAGCACAAAACCTTTTTTTTCCCAAAAAAACGCGCTCGAAAAATTGCTGCGCAAGTACCGTGCTAGATAAAAAGTTGCAACACCGCCATTGTATTCTCTAGGGTCTTTGCTAAAAAAACATATATAATGTTTTGGGGTTCTATGTAATTTTCAAGCAAATAAATGATGATTTTTACATGTAGGAGAGAAATGTCAGACTTGGCCTGGGTGCTCCAGAACACCTGATGGTGCTCCCTGCATGTTGGGCCTCTGTATGTGGCCACGCTGTGTAAAAGTCGCACACATGTGGTATCGCCGTACTCAGGAGTAATAGCAGAATGTGTTTTGGGGTGTAATCTGTGGTATGCATATGCTGTGTGTGAGAAATAACCTGCTAATATGACAATTTTGTGAAAAAAAAAAAAAAGATAAAAAAATCTTGATTTTGCAAAGAATTGTGGGAAAAAATGACAACTTCAAAAAACTCACCATGCCTCTTTCTAAATACCTTGGAATGTCTTCTTTCCAAAAGGGGTCATTTGGGGGGTATTTGTACTTTTATAGCATGTTAGGGTCTCAAGAATTGAGATAGGCCGTCGGTACTTCAGGTGTGATCAATTTTCAGATATTGGCACCATAGCTTGTGGACTCTATAACTTTCACAAAGACCAAATAATATACCCCAATTTGTACTTATTTTTACCAAGGATATGTAGCAGTATAAATTTTGGCCAAAATGTATCAAGAAAAAATACAAATTTGCAAAATTTTATAACAGAAACGAAGAAAAATTCATTTTTTTTACCAAATTTTCAGTCTTTTTTTCTTTTATAACGAAAAAAATAAAAAACCCAATGGTGATTAAATACCACCAAAAGAAAGCTCTATTTGTGTGAAAAAAAGGACAAAAAATTCATATGGGTACAATGTTGTATGACTGAGTAATTGTCATTCAAAATGTGAGAGCACCGAAAGCTGAAAATTGGTCTGGTTATTAAGGGTGTTTAAGTGCCCAGTGGTCAAGTGGTTAAGCAAAAGAAAGAGGCAGAGAGAATTATCGAAGAGATTCCTAAATCAATTGTACCCTGGCTGGGGTGCAGTGCACAGTCTTTTAACAGTGCCATGAGGCCAGTGCCAGACAAAATATAAAAGCTTTACCTGCAAGCTCAGTGCACCATTAGGACCAACACTGCATATAGTAAGAGATACACCATAGTCTGTGTGTATTCTGCTATTGGAAAAACATTGCAAAAAAAAATTAATTTTGCTGTGTTTTTTTTTTCCCCAATAGTATTTTCTGCGTGTTCATACACGCTTTAGATACTGTCCGTGTATTCTGATATTGGAAAAACATTGCAAAAAAATTAAATTTTGCTGTGTTTTTTTTTCCCAATAGCATTTTCTGCGTGTTCATACATACACGCTGTAGACACTATCCGTGTATTCTGATATTGGAAAAACATTGCAAAAAAATTAAATTTTGCTGTGTTTTTTTTCTTCCCAATAGCATTTTCTGCGTTTTCATAAACGCTTTAGACACTGTACGTGTATTCTGCTATAGACAAAAACACCCATTTAGGGCGAGATCATACATTTTGAAAATATGAGGAGATCATCAAAAAGGGGACGTGGCCTGGGTCGTGGTGCTGCTGGTGGCGCTACTGTTGCAGGGAGAGGACGTGGTCGATCTGTGCCAGCTACACGCACTAGTGAAACACCTTCCTCAGGTGCGAGTAGGCGACTGAGCCTGCAGCGGTATTTTGGCGCGCCTAATGAGGCTGTACAAATGTTGAGGCCAGGACAAGTACAGGCGATAGTAGATTGGGTTGCTGACAGTGCCTCCGGTTCCTTCACATTGTCTCCCACCCAGTCTCCTGATGAAAGTTAATAATTTTTTCCAGAAAGTGCGTATTCTGGGGTATTCCCACCATATGTGCGGCATCGTGCCGTTGAGTTTCTGAGGTTCTTAATGACTTCCTGTACCTCTTCTGCTGAGAAGGGGGCCTCCAGCATTTTATTTTTATTTTTTTATGTTATTTTAAGTTATTTCCCTATCCACATTTGTTTGCAGGTCACTTGCCATGCTCTTAACAACATTTTGTTGCCATTTGCAGCCCTCTAGCCCTTTCCATGACTTTTTTACAGCCATATTAGTGTTCAAAAGTCCGGGTCCCATTGACTTCAATGGGGTTCGGAGTTCGGGTCAAGTTCGGTCCCGAACCCGGACTTTTTTCCGAAGTTCGGCCGAACCCGCCGAACCTGAACATCCAGGTGGCCGGACACTATGCGATAGCAAGACAGTTTTCGTCAGAACACCGGTATATGTGTCTATTCTGCACAAGGTACGGCCAAGTCCTGTGGGATCCATGCCTGGTTCATTTTAATGAACGTGAGCTTGTCCACATTGGCTCTGGACAGGCGGCTGCGCTTGTCTGTGATAGCGCCCCCTGCCGTGCTAAATACACGTTCAGATAATACACTGGCGGCAGGGCAGGCCAGCACCTCCAAGGCGTAAAGGGCAAGCTCAGGCCATGTGCCCAATTTGGAGACCCAGAAGTTGAAGGGGGCAGACCCGTCATGCAGTACGTGTAGGCGTGTGCACACATACTGCTCCACCATGTTGGTGAAATGCTGCCTCCTGCTAAGACGTTCCATCTCAGCTGCTGGTGCTGGTTGTTGTGGCGTGCTGACAAAGCTTTTCCACATTCCGGCTATGCTAACCCTGCCTTCCGAGGTGCTGGCGGTGCCCCAGCTGCGTTGGCGACCTCTTCCTCCTCCTCTGCCTTTGCCTTGTGCTTCCACCGTACCCCCGCTTCCAAGTGGGAATGCCACCAGCAGCGCGTCTACCAGCGTGCGCTTGTACTCGCGCATCTTACGATCACGCCCCAGTGAGGTAATTAAGGACGGCACGTTGTCCTTGTAACGGGGATCCAGCAGGGTGGCCACCCAATAATCAGCACCAGTTAAAATGTGGGCAACTCGGCGGTCGTTGCGGAGACACTGCAGCATGTAATCGCTCATGTGTGCCAGGCTGCCCAGAGGCAAGGAAAAGCTGTCCTCTGTGGGAGGTGTATCGTCTGTGTCCTCTGTATCCCCCCCAGCCATGCACCAGTGATGGACATGAGCTGGTCTGGGTGCCACCCTGCTGTGAACATGGTTCCTCCTCCTCCATCTCCTCCACCTCATCATCCTCCAGAACTGTGCCCTTGCTGCCAGACAATTGTGTACCTGGCGCTTGTTGGTGCAGGAACCCACCCTCGTAGCCACTTGTAAATGACTGCCCTGAAAGCCTTGGAAATGAACCCTCTTCCTCCTCCTCCTCCTCCTCCTCCTCCTCCTCCTCCCTCCTCCTCCTCCTCATCCTCATCCTGTGCCACATCCTCTTCCATCATCGCCTGAAGAGTTTTTTCAAGGAGGCATAGAACTGGAGTAGTAACGCTGAGAACGGCGTCATCGGCACTGGCCATGTTGGTGGAGTACTCGAAACAGCGCAACAAGGTACACAGGTCTCGCATGGAGGCCCAGTTATTGCCGTTGAAGTGGTGCTATTCCGCAGAGCGACTCACGCGTGCGTGCTGCAGCTGAAACTCCACTATCGCCTGCTGCTGCTCGCACAGTCTGGCAAGCATGTGCAAGGTGGAGTACCACCTTGTGGGAACGTCACATATGAGACGGTGAGCGGGAAGGCCGAAGTTACGCTGCAGCGCTGACAGGCGAGCAGCAGCAGGGTGAGAACGCCGAAAGTGCGCACAGACGGCCCGCACTTTCTGCAGCAGCTCTGGCATATCGGGGTAATTCTTAAGGAACCTCTGGACCACCAAGTTCAGCACATGCACCAGGCAAGGGATGTGCGTCAAACCGGCAAGGCCCAGAGCTGCTACGAGATTTCGCCCATTATCGCACACCACCAGGCCGGGCTTGAGGCTCACTGCCACCAACCACTCATCGGTCTGTTGTTCCATGTCCCTCCACAACTCCTGCGCGGTGTGGGTTTTTTCCCCCAAACAGGAAAGTTTTAAAACTGCCTGCTGTCGTTTAGCCCTGGCTATGCTGAAGGTGGTGGTGAAGGTGTTACGCTGACCAGATGAGGAGGCGGTAGAGGATGAGGAGGCGGAGTAGGAGGAGTTAGCAACAGGAGGCAAACTGAAGTGCCCTGCAATCCTCGGTGGTGGAAGGACATGCGCCAAAGTGCTATCCGCCTCAGGCCCAGCCGCCACTACATTTACCCAGTGTGCTGTTAGGGAGATATAACGTCCCTGACCGTGCTTACTGGTCCACGCATCCGTAGTTAGGTGGACCTTGCCACAGATGGCGTTGCGCAGTGCACACCTGATTTTGTCCCCCACTTGGTTGTGCAGGGAAGGGATAGCTCATCTTGAAAAGTAGTGGCGGCTGGGCACGACGTACTGTGGGACAGTCAATGACATCAGCCTTTTAAAACTCTGCGTCTCCACCAGACGGAATGACAGCATTTCAAAGGCGAGGAATTTTGAAATGCTGGCATTCAGGGCCAGGGATCGCGGGTGGCTAGGGGGGTACTTCCTCTTCCGCTCCAGTGTTTGGGAAATAGAGAGCTGAAAGCTTCCATGGGACATTGTGGAGATGGTTCGTGACCCAGGTGGTAGTGTTGCTGGCAGATCCTCTGTTTGCGAGTTGGCAGGTGTCACTGTCACTACAGAGGTGGATGAAGAGGCCAAGACTGCAGCAGAAGAAGAAGCAGGAGGAGCCAGAGACCTTTCTTGGTTTTTGCGGTGTCTACTCCACTGCATCTCAAGCTTTGCACTTAGATGCCTGGTCATGCAGGTTGTGCTCAGGTTGAGAACGTTTATGCCTCACTTCAAGCTCTGATTGCACAGCGTGCAAACCACTCGTGTCTTGTCATCAGCACATTGTCTGAAGAACTGCCACGCTAGGGAACTCCTTGGACTTGGCTTTGGTGTGCTCGGTCCCTTGCTGCGTTGGGCAGTAGCAGACGTACTGTCTAGGGGACGGACGCTCCGCTTTTGCACCCTGCTCCCTCTTCTGCTGTGCTGGTGGCACTGTGCGACCACCACCTCTTCCTCTGAACTACATTGGTCACCTGCATGACGTTGATTCCATGTGGGGTCAAGGACCTCATCGTCCTCCACATCATCTTCCACCCAGTCTTCACCCCTGCCCTCCTTGTCGGTCTGCACAATAGCGAAAGCAGCAGCAGTTGGCACCTGTGTTTCGTCATCATCCGAGACGTGCTGCGATGGTCCTCCCATGTACTCATCATGAAACATAAGTGGTTGGGCATCGGTGCACACAATCTCTTCCACTTCTGGGCAGGGCTAGGTGGATGGCCCTGGGAAACCCTGCTAACAGAGTCATCAAAAAGCAGAAGAGACTGCTGCATGATTTGGGGCTCAGACTGATTGGCTGATTTGCAAGGGGGTGAGGTGAAAGACTGATGGACATCGGCTGCAGGTGCCAACTCTGAACTTTCATCAGGAGACTGGGTGGGAGACAATGTGAAGGAGCCGGAGGCACTGTCAGCAACCCAATCTACTATCGCCTGTACTTGTCCTGGCCTCAACATTCGTACAGCCTCATTAGGCATGCCAAAATACCGCTGCAGGCTCTGTCGCCTACTCGCACCTGAGGAAGGTGTTTCACTAGTGTGTGTAGCTGGCACAGATCGACCACGTCCTCTCCCTGCAACAGGAGCGCCACCAGCAGCACCACGACCCGGGCCACGTCCCCTTTTTGATGATCTCCTCATATTTTCAAAATTTATGATCTCGCCCTAAATGGGTGTTTTTGTCTATAGCAGAATACACGTACAGTGTCTAAAGCGTTTATGAACACGCAGAAAATGCTATTGGGAAAAAAAAAAACACTGCAAAATAAAAAAAATTTGCAATGTTTTTCCAATATCAGAATACACGGATAGTGTCTAAAGCGTTTATAAAAACGCAGAAAATGCTATTGGGGAAAAAAAAACACAGCAAAATTACATTTTTTTGCAATGTTTTTCCAATATCAGAATACACAGATAGTGTCTACAGCGTGTATGTATGAACACGCAGAAAATGCTATTGGAAAAAAAAAAAAACACAGCAAAATTAAATTTTTTTGCAATGTTTTTCCAATAGCAGAATACACACAGACTATGGTGTATCTCTTACTATATGCAGTGTTGGTCCTAATGGTGCACTGAGCTTGCAGGTAAAACTTTTATATTTTGTCTGGCACTGGCCTCATGGCACTGTTAAAAGACTGTGCACTGCACCCCAGCCAGGGTACAATTGATTTAGGAATCTCTTCAATAACTCTCTCTGCCTCTTTATTTTGCTTAATAAAGAAACTCCCTACTCTACTCTAGCTATCTAGATCGCTCACTGATCTAACTAATTAGAAGAAAATTAAAGGAATGTGGACTGACTGACTGACTGACTTTATCACACTAACTCCTAAAATCCTCTCTCTCAGCAGCACAGGAACCTGTCTATAGCAAAATGACGCTGTGTGCTGTGTGTCTGGACTATATATAGAGGCTGGGTCACATGCTGCACTGCCCAATCACAGCCATGCCATTAGTAGGCATGGCTGTGGTGGCTTCTAAGGGCACACTAGTGAAACTAGCATAGATTGGCTGCCCTGCAGCTGTTAAAAAGGCGCCAATACATCGCCGAACACCGGAACCGAACCCGAACTTACAGCCAATAGTTCGGGTTCGGGTCCGGGTCCCGGACACCCAAAAGTCCGGTACGGACCCGAACTTTACAGTTCGGGTTCGCTCAACCCTACACATAAACTAATACCCTGTGTTCCACCAACCAATAATCAATCCTTGTGTACGTTGCATGCACAGGGGAAAAAAACGTGAGGTCCCTTGTCTTTGGGTGTTGTGTTCTCCACACATCAACCAACTGGTACTGATACACTAGATAATTTCTCAAGAGTTTCCTTCAGAAAAATCGTTGGGCCTCTATTGGGGAAATATATATTGACTTTACTCCCCATAACTTAGAAACCTTCCTTCCGGGTCCCATAACCTATCCTCCAGGAAAAAACATACCTCCCTTCCCACGCCTATAGCCACCCCCTTTGAATTACTTGACATTAAATCACCATAGTACCACAGAGGGTATCTTGGGGAATATAATCTAACCTTGCTTTAATGCTATATATGGGTTTCCTGAAAAAAGAAAAGAAAACAATCCCTGCATCATACTTCTCAATCCCTTTTAAAAACTTTATACCGTTTAGCTGAAATATTTAGGCCTCTCACGTTATACGAAAAGTGTGGGTGAATAGCTGCGCTTCCGGTAATTAAAGCTGCCAACACAACAATATGACCAATTGTGAACTAAGAAAAACGGGAAAAAGTGTGGCGCTAAATAAACCTTGTGAGAACAGTCATTGTGGACGAAAACGTGAAAATCTCGACCAATTAATTGAGTGTTCAAATTTAATATGGAAATTGGACATCAGTCCTTTGTGCACACTGTGGAAAAAGTGTACTAATCACAGACAACTACCAACATGTGCACGTGGTATATATAAAAATATGTGTAAAGTTTCTCGTTAAGTCAAAAAAAGAGAAAAAGGAACTTTTCCTCAGTTGGAGAGCCAACGTGATCATCCGATCTCCATACGAGGAATAAGTAATAAGAAAATAGTGTAACCACTGTCAAGTAGTCTAGTGTACTTTAAAAGCATAAATTGCAAACAATCATAGGACAGTAATGTGAGACTAAAATAATATAAATGAGAGTAGTATGCTCCTAGTGAGCAACGATGGCAATAACCACCAATGTGGTATATGGGACCACCCCTCAGAACAATACAGGTAGAATAAACAATGTGTATCCAATCTAGTGAGATGTGATACAAAACAATACAAGCTGAATAAACCGGCTGTATCCAATCTGGTTAGATGTGGTTCTAATGACACGGACTAGGTTGGAAAAAGAGTGGGGTACCCTTTTGTATATTTTAACACATTCACAACCTCATCCGAGGTAATGGAAAGATAAACTGAGTTACAAGAGAAGAAACCTATGTTAACTCGTATCATGCACAAGCAAATGAAGAAAAACCACTTCAAAATATCATTGTTGTATACACTGTCTCAATGAAGAATGTTCAGAGACTAATTAAAGATATAATAGTGTCCAAAGCTTAGATAAATTCAAACGATTTCCTTTAATGGAGTTTGGAAAACTGTGTCCTCTTAATGTTGGATTCAGTTGCAAACACGGAAATAGGGGAATGAATTCGGTACGCTTACCACATCCGGTGGACCCACTGACCGGTGGTGAGGGGTCAAACGAGCTTGAAACTGTTAGGCTTGAAGTTGTACTGGATCGCTGCATACAAGGTAGAGCTCAGCAGAAGATGTCACTCTACACTCACCGACCACCAGGGGATCACCAGACAGGGATCAACAGGCAAACCTTCACCGCCGGAAACAGATCATCATGGCATGTGGGGGTATGTAGGCAAAGAAAAAAAGAGAGGACCTCCTCATCGTGTAAAAAAGTCCAGGAAGGGACTTAATTTATTACTAAAAAATGTATTAACATCAGTAATACATCGTAGTAAAATTAAAATTTAAAAACAAAACTGAAGCATTGAGGCGCACTGGTAGCAGTATATCTGCAAGATACTCCCGACGCGTTTCGTCTGATGAAGACTTCAACTGGGGCTCATTACAAATAGACTGCTTGTGCGCTGTATTTATACATACTGAACCACTTTAGTTGTATGGACTCATTGGGAACAGCCCCACTTCCGGTATAGCCACATGTTAGGTTAGTCTCATTTTGACTGGCTGTAATCCAACCAATAAGCAATGGAACACCTTCCAAGGATATCAAACCTCATTATGAAACTCCAATCATCTATCATCAGTCCATGGTGATCAGACCAAACGGCCAATACAAAGAAACCATTCAAATAACGATATATAGGATTGGGTGAATAGTGGTGATGCCAAACCATACGTAGTAAGCAATGCAAGAATACTTACCAATTGCTAATGCTGATTTTAGCGCCAAAATATTCGAGGATAGTGATAGGAGGAAGGAAAGCGTGAGGTTATAGCCAATCACCATGTGCGTATTCGGCGCCAAACGATGGGCAACGGACACCACCGCCAATGAGAAAAAAAGAAAGCATAACCGCAACACCCGGAAGATGCGGCGAACAGCAATCACCCAATCAGCGCGACTCAAGAGAGTAACGTGATCGGGACATATCATGTGAGGGTGGCAGCCAATCAGAGCGCGGTGCGCATATGACGGTCATCTGGCAATATACCCGCCAATCGCCGGGAAGGAGTGACGCGCGAGAGACGAACGCGGTCATCCAATCGAGCGCGCCCCCCACTAACAGCGTGCCACCAATAGAAACAGTTCCCTCGAGTGCGCACGCAACGAACGGCGCACCACCAACGGGGGTCACGTGTGCCGGTTGGCCAATCAGGGACCAACTAGACCGGAAATGTAAAACGTGAAAAGTATAGAGTATGGGTGATATGTATATTGTGGAAACATATCGCGAATAGCATTAAGTATCCCACTATGCGGACGGAACAGACTTAGTAAGCCTCCTCTAGTCACTAATAGGGGAAAGTGTCAAGGGCAATCTAACATCCAAGTCATGGAATGCAATAAAGAATGTAAGCACTAGATGCCGCTATAATGTTATGCATCAACAGCCAATTATGATATATGTAAATCACAAAAAATGTAGTGAAAATTAAGAAAAAGAAGAAAAATAAAAATCAAATGAAAACAATACTGCTGGAACCTAAGCCCGCATTACTAGGAGAAACCTCAGTCTGGCTGTTCTCAATGGTTCATGTAAATATTGACAGATAAATATATCAACATAATATTGCAGTAAAATCACTAATATGGCTATATATTGAGAAATATATCAACATAATATTCCAGTATAGTCGCTAATTAGCTGATATGGCTAAAAGCTCATTGATAAAATCGTCAAGTCTGGAATGCTACCACATTGGGCAGATGAACAATCTTCCATGAAAAGTTGGAGATTTAGTGGGTGGTCAAACTAAAAACCTCCAACCATAATATAAAGTATGACAAAACGGTGGGCTAGGGTTAACTCCACCAACATAAAAAACGAAAACAACAACGTAAACCAACAGTGAAAAAGATGGTAAAAAACGGCACGGCGATTCGTGGTCACGCTATTAAAGTGAGGTCCGGTTGTAAAATGAATATCATATAAAACAGCTCTAAGAGCGATTAATGAAGGCGTTTATGTCCCACTCGATATTGAGGCCGAATGGGACATAACACTTCATCTGATGTATCCAGAATGTTTCTAATTTCGACACTCCGCGCACACTGGATTCTCCTCTTCAGTGAGGCACGAATTTGTCTATGATTTGGAACTTGGAACCTATCGGGTTTTTATTATGATGTGCGCTAAAGATTGAAAATATCAAGAAAATGTAATAAATGGTATAAAATATTATACCAGATAAGGACAGAATAGTGATTGCCCAGATAGCTATACGTTTCACGTGAAAAGTATCAAAGTCTGCGTACTAACAGACTATCCCATAAGAAAATGTATAAATAAAAAAATTAATAAAAGCCCGGCTGAGCTCTTCCTATTTATGCAGAAGTGAAAAAATGTGCAAAGTGGATATACGCTGATTGGTGAAATCAGAGGACGACCTACAGAGCATAAATTAACATGTGATGAAAAACTAGTGAAAATAAGTGAACAACCTGCTGAGCATTCAATGATATATAAAACCTGTTATCGACTATTGAAGAGAGGATACAAATTTTATATCATATGCTATAAATAGTGTGCAAACTATATCTTAGACTATAGCCAGTAAACCTTGGTAAAAATAGTCCAGAAAAAGGACAATATTTCAACTTGATGAAGAAATAGTGAACACCCTACAGGGCATTCAGGGCAATATTATACCTGTTACTGACTATTGAAAAATAAATGCCAACTTGATACCATAACTGTTAAGTTAAGTGCACACTATAACCTGGAATATAGCCAGAGAACCTTTAGTGACAATGATGTAAAAAAGAAACAATAATAATTAAAACAATAAACACCCTACAGAGCTTAAAAATTGCAATGGTGACCGAATATATGTATAATCCCCTGGGAATGAGTGAAAACAATCCTTTAGGGGTTGTGTGACAGCCGCTTCACCATAGAAATGTAATTAATCACAAAAAAAAAATATATCACAAAAAAATATATATAAGTGCGTCTTGAAATGCACAATGTAGCAAACAAGTTCCGTGCTTTAAACAGTCTATGTGAAGGCTCCAGCTGTCTTGAAATAAAAGTGACTTGTATAACACCAAGAAAAGATGTGAAGACCTCCACCATAGGGCAAACTTGTCTCCTTACCGGAACAATATGGTCCCTTTTTAGGGGGACCTTTCACGCAAGTGGCTCTCAACCCTAGCCAGGGGTATACTGGGGGGAACGTCCGGTATCCAACCGATTAGAATGACTCGTCCAGAATAGCTCCCAACCAAGGGTCCTTCTCTGATGTCAGCTCAGGATCAAGCTCAGTAGCCAAATTGCAGTTGGAACCAAAGGGGATTAAAGAGAGCTCGCATAGTGTGAAATCCAACGATATTTTATTAAATAAAAATAAGTAAACACTTACAGTGTAGCAAAATTAGATAGGCATGAAGCGAGCCGGCCGGTCTCGCGAATACAGCCCGTGGTAATGGGATCACGGCTTACAGCGGTAGCGTCAGGACGTAGCTCCTCCTCCCTACGCGTTTCGTCATCAACGGACGTCGTCACGGGGCACGGGCTGCGTCATGACGCACCGCTTTATATACAGACACTAATCCCCAAGCCTCAATGTGAGTCTCTGACTAGGGAACAGCGTCCGCCATTTTGGAAGAGGGAAAGAACACTCTAAACCACATATGGACTGAGGGATCAGTTGGTAATGAATTTGTTCTACACAGTAGTGAGGGCAAATGGTCTGCACCATATCTAACTAGAACAAAGCATTCCTAACAGATTCACATTAAGTGAATGTTAGAAAAAAGATAAAAAATAAAAAATATATAAAATAAAGGTTATGCAGTTACAACCTTGCCAGAAAGGTTTTGTAGGACCAAATTACGTGACAGGAACTGCTCAGATTTAAGGAACTCAAAGGGTCAAGTATGATGTGTTAACCCTCTACGGAATGAGGGAAAATTGTCTATTTGACAAGGTAAATACACATTGATGAACGGAGTTCCGTTATGGACTGGAAAAATGAAAATTGGAATCTTGAAAAGGTAAATACTCATTGATGCACGGAGCTCCATTATGAACTAAAAAAAGGGAAATTGGAATCTTAAAATATTAAGCCCTAAAAAGGAACTCAATATAGAGGGGTACATGGAAAAAGTTCTGATGAAAGTTCCCCTGTTCTAGATTTTAATCATCATTATGTGAGATTAAAATTGAAAAAATTTAAAAATTAAAAATTAAAATAAAATGAAAACTATCAGAGTTTACCATTAGTAGAGATATATATGGGACTAGTTATTGAGCAGACTATATGGTTAATGTGGAGAACGGTCAGGATGAGCTGTTCTTACTGTCGGAGATCCACAATGCTGGCCAGACATATCTAAATGGCAATACCAAATATAGTACTACATGGACATATAATACATTCCGATAAGATGATAAAACAAACCTACATTTTAGGAGTATATAAGTTCTTATGTTAACAATACCCAATATGGTAGTGGGACAAACCCACATAACTGTAATATATAGGCACATATGTCAACAATAACAAATGAAGGAAAAAATTATATTGTCAAAACCTCCCATACACAGGATGTTAATGTTATGTGGACAGCTTGAAGTCCATAAACTATGAATTATCTATGAAACAATTAATGTCAACATCTATGTTGAGTCCGAACGGTGTATAACTTTTGAGTTTATGGACCCATGACATTTCTAGTTTGGAAATACTGTTCACCATATTGCTCCCTCGCCAGTGTGGACTAAATTTATCAATGCCCAAAAATATGGTGTTATTGGGATCCCTATTATGAACTCGAAGGTAGTGCTTAGACACTGAGTGCTTTGTGAAGCCCCGACGTATGTTATTTATATGTTCATTCAATCTGACCTGTAATGGTCTTTTGGTCCGGCCCACATACTGGAGCCCACACGGGCATTGGAGCATGTAGACCACTCCTACTGTAGAGCATGTGATGAACGGCTCTATGTCATACTGTTGGGAGGTGCAAGTGGAAACAAAAGATGTAGTTCTTCTGGCTTTTATTTTGTTAAGTGTGCAAACTTGGCAACGTCTACATTGGTGGTTACCACCAATGTAGACGTTGCCAAGTTTGCACACTTAACAAAATAAAAGCCAGAAGAACTACATCTTTTGTTTCCACTTGCACCTCCCAACAGTATGACATAGAGCCGTTCATCACATGCTCTACAGTAGGAGTGGTCTACATGCTCCAATGCCCGTGTGGGCTCCAGTATGTGGGCCGGACCAAAAGACCATTACAGGTCAGATTGAATGAACATATAAATAACATACGTCGGGGCTTCACAAAGCACTCAGTGTCTAAGCACTACCTTCGAGTTCATAATAGGGATCCCAATAACACCATATTTTTGGGCATTGATAAATTTAGTCCACACTGGCGAGGGAGCAATATGGTGAACAGTATTTCCAAACTAGAAATGTCATGGGTCCATAAACTCAAAAGTTATACACCGTTCGGACTCAACATAGATGTTGACATTAATTGTTTCATAGATAATTCATAGTTTATGGACTTCAAGCTGTCCACATAACATTAACATCCTGTGTATGGGAGGTTTTGACAATATAATTTTTTCCTTCATTTGTTATTGTTGACATATGTGCCTATATATTACAGTTATGTGGGTTTGTCCCACTACCATATTGGGTATTGTTAACATAAGAACTTATATACTCCTAAAATGTAGGTTTGTTTTATCATCTTATCGGAATGTATTATATGTCCATGTAGTACTATATTTGGTATTGCCATTTAGATATGTCTGGCCAGCATTGTGGATCTCCGACAGTAAGAACAGCTCATCCTGACCGTTCTCCACATTAACCATATAGTCTGCTCAATAACTAGTCCCATATATATCTCTACTAATGGTAAACTCTGATAGTTTTCATTTTATTTTAATTTTTAATTTTTAAATTTTTTCAATTTTAATCTCACATAATGATGATTAAAATCTAGAACAGGGGAACTTTCATCAGAACTTTTTCCATGTACCCCTCTATATTGAGTTCCTTTTTAGGGCTTAATATTTTAAGATTCCAATTTCCCTTTTTTTAGTTCATAATGGAGCTCCGTGCATCAATGAGTATTTACCTTTTCAAGATTCCAATTTTCATTTTTCCAGTCCATAACGGAACTCCGTTCATCAATGTGTATTTACCTTGTCAAATAGACAATTTTCCCTCATTCCGTAGAGGGTTAACACATCATACTTGACCCTTTGAGTTCCTTAAATCTGAGCAGTTCCTGTCACGTAATTTGGTCCTACAAAACCTTTCTGGCAAGGTTGTAACTGCATAACCTTTATTTTATATATTTTTTATTTTTTATCTTTTTTCTAACATTCACTTAATGTGAATCTGTTAGGAATGCTTTGTTCTAGTTAGATATGGTGCAGACCATTTGCCCTCACTACTGTGTAGAACAAATTCATTACCAACTGATCCCTCAGTCCATATGTGGTTTAGAGTGTTCTTTCCCTCTTCCAAAATGGCGGACGCTGTTCCCTAGTCAGAGACTCACATTGAGGCTTGGGGATTAGTGTCTGTATATAAAGCGGTGCGTCATGACGCAGCCCGTGCCCCGTGACGACGTCCGTTGATGACGAAACGCGTAGGGAGGAGGAGCTACGTCCTGACGCTACCGCTGTAAGACGTGATCCCATTACCACGGGCTGTATTCGCGAGACCGGCCGGCTCGCTTCATGCCTATCTAATTTTGCTACACTGTAAGTGTTTACTTATTTTTATTTAATAAAATATCGTTGGATTTCACACTATGCGAGCTCTCTTTAATCCCCTTTGGTTCCAACTGCAATTTGGCTACTGAGCTTGATCCTGAGCTGACATCAGAGAAGGACCCTTGGTTGGGAGCTATTCTGGACGAGTCATTCTAATCGGTTGGATACCGGACGTTCCCCCCAGTATACCCCTGGCTAGGGTTGAGAGCCACTTGCGTGAAAGGTCCCCCTAAAAAGGGACCATATTGTTCCGGTAAGGAGACAAGTTTGCCCTATGGTGGAGGTCTTCACATCTTTTCTTGGTGTTATACAAGTCACTTTTATTTCAAGACAGCTGGAGCCTTCACATAGACTGTTTAAAGCACGGAACTTGTTTGCTACATTGTGCATTTCAAGACGCACTTATATATATTTTTTTGTGATATATTTTTTTTTTGTGATTAATTACATTTCTATGGTGAAGCGGCTGTCACACAACCCCTAAAGGATTGTTTTCACTCATTCCCAGGGGATTATACATATATTCGGTCACCATTGCAATTTTTAAGCTCTGTAGGGTGTTTATTGTTTTAATTATTATTGTTTCTTTTTTACATCATTGTCACTAAAGGTTCTCTGGCTATATTCCAGGTTATAGTGTGCACTTAACTTAACAGTTATGGTATCAAGTTGGCATTTATTTTTCAATAGTCAGTAACAGGTATAATATTGCCCTGAATGCCCTGTAGGGTGTTCACTATTTCTTCATCAAGTTGAAATATTGTCCTTTTTCTGGACTATTTTTACCAAGGTTTACTGGCTATAGTCTAAGATATAGTTTGCACACTATTTATAGCATATGATATAAAATTTGTATCCTCTCTTCAATAGTCGATAACAGGTTTTATATATCATTGAATGCTCAGCAGGTTGTTCACTTATTTTCACTAGTTTTTCATCACATGTTAATTTATGCTCTGTAGGTCGTCCTCTGATTTCACCAATCAGCGTATATCCACTTTGCACATTTTTTCACTTCTGCATAAATAGGAAGAGCTCAGCCGGGCTTTTATTAATTTTTTTATTTTTTATTTATACATTTTCTTATGGGATAGTCTGTTAGTACGCAGACTTTGATACTTTTCACGTGAAACGTATAGCTATCTGGGCAATCACTATTCTGTCCTTATCTGGTATAATATTTTATACCATTTATTACATTTTCTTGATATTTTCAATCTTTAGCGCAGCTCCTTTCCACAGCCATTTTGTCCATGTAGTATAACATTTCGAGCAGCAGCTTTACATATCGGGATAGCGCAACTTTTTTCCTTACATTTTATTATGATGTAACAAAAAGTGTTTAGGTACGCTGTGGTTCGTGCGACCTGCCCTAATGGCCGCAAGGTGTTCGTTCACTCTAATCGCAAATGTGCGAATGGTGCGACCGATGTATTGCTTGCCGCAAGGGCAAGTAATAAGGTAAACGATAAATTTAGTATGGCAGGTAACAAAGCTCTTCATTTTGTACTCTTTACCAGTGTGGGTAGATTTAAAGGTTTCACATTTTCTATGGAATGAGTTATTTTTGCAAACGTTACACTTGCGACATGGATAGTGTATCATGAAAAAAGATAGGTTGACTTGGGGGGTCAATGGTATTTGGTGCAATCTTACCTCTTAAAGATGGAGCACCTCTATAAATCATTCCTCCGCGATCGGGGAGAATGGAACTCAATACATGGTCGTTTTTTAGAACCTTCCAATGTTTAAGTATGATGTTTTTAATTTGCCAGTGTTGGACGGAAAAGTTTGTAAGAAACGACCATTTATGTTTATTTTCTTTGGTTGTAGGTGATTTTTCTGTTAATAGGGTCTTACGATCTATCAAGGACACTTTTTGGATCTCATCCTCAATGTGAGCAGGTTCGTATCCCTTATCAAGAAATCTCCCTTTAAGGGTTTCTGCCTGTTCAAAAAAATCAGAAAGTTGTGAACAATTACGTCTGATCCGCATAAGTTGACTGCGGGGAACAGATTTGAGCCATGAAGCGTGGTGGCAGCTATCAACCGGAATGTAACCATTCCGGTCGGTGGCTTTAAAAAAGGTTTTGGTGGAAAACCGACCCTCACAAATACTGATCTCAAGATCAAGAAAATGGATGGTAGAACGACTAGCTTCATACGTAAGCTCAATGCCTATGTTGTTATCATTAACCTCAAGCATGAATCGATCAAGAGATTCGATCGAGCCATTCCATAGGAGGAGGATGTCGTCGATGTATCTGGACCACATCGCTAATTGTGGAGGGTCCAGGGCATAGAAGACATCCTCCTCCCATTTGCCCATAAATATGTTGGCAAGACTAGGGGCGAACTTGGCGCCCATGGCGACACCCTTTGTTTGAAGATAGTATTGACTGTCGTACCAAAAATAATTGTGTTTGGTGGCATATAACAGTAGATCCATAATGTATCTTTTATGTGTGTTGGAAATAGAAACACTCCTACCAAGGAAGGTGTCTACTGCTTTTAGGCCTAGGTCATGGGGGATACAGGTATAAAGTGACGTAACGTCTGCGGTAACCAGTAACATATCTTCGTTGTACATCACCTGTTCTAATTTCGAGATGGTGTGTCTGGTGTCTTTAAGGTAGGAAGGTATAGCCTTCACTAACGGTTGAAGGTAAAAATCGATGTATTTACCTATCCTGCTAGTGATTGAGTCTATCCCGCTAACTATGGGTCTCCCAGGCGGTTGCGTAATACTTTTATGTACCTTTGGTAGGTAGTACATGATGGGAATGCGAGGTGCCGCAGGTATCAAAATTTTTTTTTCTTTTCTATCCAAAATACCAAGGTGGGCACCTGTATCAACTAAGTCAATAAGTGTCCGTTTGAAATCACGTGTGGGATTTTTGGGTAGAAGGCAATAAGTGTCAGTATCGCTCAAAATTCGGGTCATTTCTAAATGGTAGGCTTCTTTGTCCAAAATGACAATTCCCCCTCCCTTGTCAGCGGGCCGGATAATTAAATCTTTACGCTCACACAAGGTTTTTAATCCGGTTTTAATATCGGGATTAGAGTGAATGATTTTATTGGGAAGGGCATCTAGGTCTTTCAGGACCAAGTCTCTAAACACTTTCACCGACGGGGCAACAGGACAGGGGGGGTTGAAAAGGGAGGGATTCGCAAGACCAGAATGTATTGTGTGTCCGGAATCTATGGGGTTCGACAAGATGTACCTTTTGTACGTTTAATTTGCGTATAAACTTATGGACATCAATAAAAGTAGAAAATTTATTGAGTTTTTTTGGGGGGACATATTTAAGTCCCTTGTCCATGACGCTTTGTTCAGCATCGGTCAAGATCACTTTACTCAAATTAAAAATCCCACTATTGGTTAAACGCGTTTCCTTTTTCCTGGACTGCCACCCCCCTCTGGAGCCGCGCTTGGTTCTGGGTTTCGACTGTGATTTTCTGGGTCTCTGTGAAAACCCGATACATTCTATCCATGTCGCAAGTGTAATGTTTGCAAAAATAACTCATTCCATAGAAAATGTGAAACCTTTAAATCTACCCACACTGGTAAAGAGTACAAAATGAAGAGCTTTGTTACCTGCCATACGAAATTTATCGTTTACCTTATTACTTGCCCTTGCGGCAAGCAATACATCGGTCACACCATTCGCACATTTGCGATTAGAGTGAACGAACACCTTGCGGCCATTAGGGCAGGTCGCACGAACCACAGCGTACCTAAACACTTTTTGTTACATCATAATAAAAACCCGATAGGTTCCAAGTTCCAAATCATAGACAAATTCGTGCCTCACTGGAGAGGAGAATCCAGTGTGCGTGGAGTGTCGAAATTAGAAACATTCTGGATACATCAGATGAAGTGTTATGTCCCATTCGGCCTCAATATCGAGTGGGACATAAACGCCTTCATTAATCGCTCTTAGAGCTGTTTTATATGATATTCATTTTACAACCGGACCTCACTTTAATAGCGTGACCACGAATCGCCGTGCCGTTTTTTACCATCTTTTTCACTGTTGGTTTACGTTGTTGTTTTCGTTTTTTATGTTGGTGGAGTTAACCCTAGCCCACCGTTTTGTCATACTTTATATTATGGTTGGAGGTTTTTAGTTTGACCACCCACTAAATCTCCAACTTTTCATGGAAGATTGTTCATCTGCCCAATGTGGTAGCATTCCAGACTTGACGATTTTATCAATGAGCTTTTAGCCATATCAGCTAATTAGCGACTATACTGGAATATTATGTTGATATATTTCTCAATATATAGCCATATTAGTGATTTTACTGCAATATTATGTTGATATATTTATCTGTCAATATTTACATGAACCATTGAGAACAGCCAGACTGAGGTTTCTCCTAGTAATGCGGGCTTAGGTTCCAGCAGTATTGTTTTCATTTGATTTTTATTTTTCTTCTTTTTCTTAATTTTCACGACATTTTTTGTGATTTACATATTTCATAACTGGCTGTTGATGCATAACATTATAGCGGCATCTAGTGCTTACATTCTTTATTGCATTCCATGACTTGGATGTTAGATTGCCCTTGACACTTTCCCCTATTAGTGACTAGAGGAGGCTTACTAAGTCTGTTCCGTCCGCATAGTGGGATACTTAATGCTATTCGCGATATGTTTCCACAATATACATATCACCCATACTCTATACTTTTCACGTTTTACGTTTCTGGTCTAGTTGGTCCCTGATTGGCCAACCGACACACGTGACCCCCGTTGGTGGTGCGCCGTTCGTTGCGTGCGCACTCGAGGGAACTGTTTCTATTGGTGGCACGCTGTTAGTGGGGGGCGCGCTCGATTGGATGACCGCGTTCGTCTCCTTCCCGGCGATTGGCGGGTCTATTGCCAGATGACCGTCATATGCGCATCGCGCTCTGATTGGCTACCACCCTCACATGATATGTCCCGATCACGTTACTCTCTTGAGTCGCGCTGATTGGGTGATTGCTGTTCGCCGCGTCTTCCGGGTGTTGCGGTTATGCTTTCTTTTTTTCTCATTGGCGGTGGTGTCCGTTGCTCATCGTTTGGCGCCGAATACGCACATGGTGATTGGCTATAACCTCACGCTTTCCTTCCTCCTATCACTATCCTCGAATATTTTGGCGCTAAAATCAGCATTAGCAATTGGTAAGTATTCTTGCATTGCTTACTACGTATGGTTTGGCATCACCACTATTCACCCAATCCTATATATCGTTATTTGAATGGTTTCTTTGTATTGGCCGTTTGGTCTGATCACCATGGACTGATGATAGATGATTGGAGTTTCATAATGAGGTTTGATATCCTTGGAAGGTGTTCCATTGCTTATTGGTTGGATTACAGCCAGTCAAAATGAGACTAACCTAACATGTGGCTATACCGGAAGTGGGGCTGTTCCCAATGAGTCCATACAACTAAAGTGGTTCAGTATGTATAAATACAGCGCACAAGCAGTCTATTTGTAATGAGCCCCAGTTGAAGTCGTCATCAGACGAAACGCGTCGGGAGTATCTTGCAGATATACTGCTACCAGTGCGCCTCAATGCTTCAGTTTTGTTTTTTAAATTTTAATTTTACTACGATGTATTACTGATGTTAATACATTTTTTAGTAATAAATTAAGTCCCTTCCTGGACTTTTTTACACGATGAGGAGGTCCTCTCTCTTTTTTTCTTTGCCTACATACCCCCACATGCCATGATGATCTGTTTCCGGCGGTGAAGGTTTGCCTGTTGATCCCTGTCTGGTGATCCCCTGGTGGTCGGTGAGTGTAGAGTGACATCTTCTGCTGAGCTCTACCTTGTATGCAGCGATCCAGTACAACTTCAAGCCTAACAGTTTCAAGCTCGTTTGACCCCTCACCACCGGTCAGTGGGTCCACCGGATGTGGTAAGGGTACCGAATTCATTCCTGTATTTCCGTGTTTGCAACTGAATCCGACATTAAGAGGACACAGTTTTCCAAACTCCATTAAGGGAAATCGTTTGAATTTATCTAAGCTTTGGACACTATTATATCTTTAATTAGTCTCTGAACATTCTTCATTGAGACAGTGTATACAACAATGATATTTTGAAGTGTTTTTTCTTCATTTGCTTGTGCATGATACGAGTTAACATAGGTTTCTCCTCTTGTAACTCAGTTTATCTTTCCATTACCTCGGATGAGGTTGTGAATGTGTTAAAATATACAAAAGGGTACCCCACTCTTTTTCCAACCTAGTCCGTGTCATTAGAACCACATCTAACCAGATTGGATACAGCCGGTTTATTCAGCTTGTATTGTTTTGTATCACATCTCACTAGATTGGATACACATTGTTTATTCTACCTGTATTGTTCTGAGGGGTGGTCCCATATACCACATTGGTGGTTATTGCCATCGTTGCTCACTAGGAGCATACTACTCTCATTTATATTATTTTAGTCTCACATTACTGTCCTATGATTGTTTGCAATTTATGCTTTTAAAGTACACTAGACTACTTGACAGTGGTTACACTATTTTCTTATTACTTATTCCTCGTATGGAGATCGGATGATCACGTTGGCTCTCCAACTGAGGAAAAGTTCCTTTTTTCTCTTTTTTTGACTTAACGAGAAACTTTACACATATTTTTATATATACCACGTGCACATGTTGGTAGTTGTCTGTGATTAGTACACTTTTTCCACAGTGTGCACAAAGGACTGATGTCCAATTTCCATATTAAATTTGAACACTCAATTAATTGGTCGAGATTTTCACGTTTTCGTCCACAATGACTGTTCTCACAAGGTTTATTTAGCGCCACACTTTTTCCCGTCTCTCACGTTATACGCCAGGAAGTTAAATGTAGACATATTTTATAAAAAGTACCATCTGTTTCCTTCTACATTTAATCAGTCCCAGATTGGGGGGTCTATATTCCTGAGGTTCTAGACTGTAGGTTCTTACACCCCCTCCCCCCACCTCCCATCCTCCCTCCCCTCCCCCCCTTGGCCGTACCTCGGCCTCTGTAACACAGACCAGGATACATCCCCGTCCTAGCCACGTACCTCACCCCATGGGGTGAAACTCTCACCACGGCCCCCCTGTGTCCCGCCTCCCCCACCCCCTGAAAAAAAGGGTGGGGGAGGCAGGAATGGGCGCCCAAAAAGAGGTCCGGTGCCACCTCCCCACACCCCAACCCGTCTTTAACCTTACTCTAATATACCAACCAGCAATTCCTCCAAGTTCCCCTACTTCCCTCCCCCACCCACACCCCCCCAGCACCATTTCAAACCCCCCTATTTCCTCTCCTCCTCCCCCCCAGTCCTAATCCCTCTTAATTTCGCTCTTTGCCATATTTCTTCTTCTCTAGTCGTTCCCTCTCCATCTTGTCTTCCTGGGAGGTTTGGGGCTGGGATCCCTAATTTTTTACAGAAGTCCTGTATCTCTTCCATAAATTTTAATTTCAGCATTCTTCCTTCTCTATGGACTACCAAGGCTGCTGGGTACCCCCAGCTATATTTGATATTGGATCCCCTTAATTGTTCCAATAAGGGTTTAAGTTGTCTTCTTCATGCCAATGTCCCTGCCGATTAATCTGTAAACACCTGAAGTGTCACTTGTTCATATTGCAGCGGAGGCCTTCCTCTTAAGTTACTCCATATTCTTGCTTTATCTGTGTACTGATAGAATTTAACAATAACATCTCAGGGTACTTCCTCCCTCAAACCAGGCGGTTTCCTTATCCTATGCATTCTGTCAATTTTTAACTCCTCCCCCTCTCCATGGCCCAGTAGTGGATTGAATATTATTCTAATTTTTTCCTCTAAATGTTCTCCATTTTCTTCTGGTAGAGATCTTATCCTTAAATGTTGATGCCTGTTTTGATTTTCTTGCTCTTCCAGCTTGTAGAAAAAGTCACTCTGGTTTGTTTGCAATTCCTTTACTTGTGATTTTAGTTCTATAATCTCTTGTGCTTGTTTTTCCGTTTTCTCTTCTGCCTCCTCTACTCTCCTCAGCAGATGTCCCAGATCCATCCATACGTTTGTAGTCTCACTTTTAATCAGATTTTCCAACCTCTCAAACATTGCCATCATCTCAGTTTTAGTTGGCATTTGGGATATATTTATCTGCTCTTCGCCTTCAGTTATGTCTATTTCCCTCTCCATTTCCATCCCCTCTCTCATTTTATCTCCTTGTGCCCCCTTTTGTTTAACTGTCTCTTTCTTAGTGCTTTTTGTACTTTGCACTTTTTTTTCCATTCCTGGACTTTTGGGATTTCCTTCTTTAAATATTTTTGTATTGAACTTGCATTTGCGCTGGCATTTAGGCTCTCCCTTGGGGTTTTAGGATCTGTCGCTTTAACACCCTCTGAACTTTCTCTTTCTATTGTCATGCAGGGAGAGGAAAACAAGCAAACACAAAAGAAAAGAAATAAGGCCGAGTGCTCCAGAGCCGCATTCACAGACGAAGAGCTGCAGATGAAAAAAGAAAAGGCCCACCTTGAAGCAGAAAGGGTGAGACAGGAACAAGAGAGAGAGAAGGAAAGAGTACGCATGGAACAAGAGAGAGAGAAGGAAAGAGTACTCATGGAACAAAAGAGAGAGAGAGAAGGAAAGAGTACTAATGGAACAAGAAAAAGAGCAACAAAGAATACGCCTTGAGGTCGAGCTAGCTCAGCAGGAAGCATCTCTGAAATTGCAGCAAGCTATCTTAGAAGCTTGCAGTGGACCGAGATGATGCCGCCGCCATTGCAGAAGCAGAAGCTTTAGAATCAGCCGTCTACGATGAGCCAAGAGTAGGCAGCAGCATACCGGGTCTAGAGGAGGACCAACAAGATTCTTCGCAACGCACGTCAGATTATGTCTACTAGCACTGTGACCCAAGCAGCATCTAACAACAAGAAATTAAACATTAAAAAGTGTGTGGCCTCACAACATAAAAGACTGGGGTAATACTACTATCCAAAGTACCATCATCCGTGAATATATAGAATAGGGATTTGGGGGTAAGGTCCCCAACCAAAACCACCAGTACAAAGGGAGGAGCTAGCGGACTATCACGGTACATTTTGAAAATAATGTTTGAATGAATATTTAGACAGTTATATAAAAATATACATCATTTTATTAATACAAAAAAAGCAGGTACATGTGATGGGGTATTTTGACTAGTTTTGCTATTTGCATAGCTTCTTCAAGAAATACAGAACATATATCCAGAAAAAATATATAATATGTGTAAACATATAATATAATAACAATGATGTTTAGAGAAAACATATATTAAAGCATTGGAAGGGGGGAGAGATAGGTAATAACAATTACATGACATGCAGCTTCTTACCCCATTTCGGTACCGTCAGGGCATAAAGACACGCTAGCAGAGCCTCCCACAGCGACTGGGGGAGGTCTATGTATAGACAGATGGCCATTGTCTGAATAAAGAGGTGATAAAATGAGTTGCCACATTTTGTAGGAGATGAGGGAGCTATACCCTAAATGACACCAGAAATACGAGTGACGAGAACTGTGGGAGAGCCCATGACCCACCAAATGTGATGAGTATAATGGGGGGCTTGAAAAAACCCTCTTGTACATAGGATGTGAGCAATCTAATGACGTGAAAGAGAATTGAATTGAGAAAGGAAAAGGGATGGAGAAGGTAAGAAAGGGATGGGAAAGGGAAGGGAGGGGGAAAAAGGGAGAAAAAGGAAAAAAAAAGAGGAAGAGAGGAGAGAAAGCGGGAGGGAAGGGAATGGGGAGGTAAGGAAAGGGAAAAAGGGGAGGAAAAAAGAAAAAAGGGGGGAGGGGAGAGGGAATGAGTTAGATATGGAAGAGAATGGATAAAGGTGAAGAAAAGGGAGGTTGAAAAATAATTAAATAAGTGCCAAAGACTGCTGACAAACCGCAGCAGAAAAACAAACATATGTGAAGAATCAAAGAAAACCGTGCCTCATAGGTTATAAAGTGAAAGGAGATGTGATTAGGCCATATGGGAGTGAGTAAACAAAGTAAAGCACCTGATTTATGGGAGTCATTGTAAATAAAGCATACCTCTTAAATGATAGTATTGAAATTAACTGTGCCTCTTTGGGACCCGGAGGAGAGGGTCAGTAAAGATATCAGATGGTTAATAGATATCACATAACCCCGCAGCCAGTAACGCAGGGGGCTGATGGCCCAGAAACAGACCACAGCAACAAGAGATACTATAAATGGAAGCCTAGGATGATGATAATACAAAACATTTAATTAGATAAATGAATGGTTTGGTAAATAGGCAATGAATGGTTGTGCAACAACCAGCTATAGAATGGGTAACAGAAACAAGGCAAAGAGCTTACCGTCTGCCGCTGAGTGTGGTATATGTCCTTCGGGTCACTGACAACCTGTCTGACAAGCGGGGGAGCCCGCTTATAAAGACCTCCCAACCCCGTTTGTATGGCGCCGCGTCATTGGTGCACAGCGTCACAGGGTCAAAGGTCCCGCAGAGCGCGCCCGAATAGACCGTCATCTTCACAACTGGCTGGTGCAGCCGGTCCTTCCACTCTACACAGCGTCATCCCCAAGGTTCTTGGGGCGCTTTCCAGTAGTTCTAAGAAATCTTTGATCGATATTGATTTTTTAGACCTAACTATACCAGATCTAAAGAAACAGCAACAGAGCAATTTAGACGCATTTGTTCACAAACCTCCCCCCACTCCCCTACCCAGCAGCTCCAGTCATCACATCTAAACATTATCAATTTGGCATCATGCCCTTTATCCTCAGATGAGAAATCTGTTTTACAATTGGGTTTGGGCTTTTGCCCGCTCAACCCCATACAAGTCACAGAAACTATCAAAGATCTTTATTTATTTGCAAGGAATTTAACTTTTAAATACATATTTGACACAAATCACCAAAATGCCAATTTAGAACGAGTAATTACCGAATGAACAAGACATTTTTCGATGGAGGAATTTCGCGCCTTGCGCGCTTTAATGCTCCTGTTTGATGAGGGCATGACGGGTGACACCGAGGAGTTCACTAACTGAACGGTCGGTGGTCCCCCCTGATGCCCCCATACTCTCAACTATTGCTACTTCTACATCCCGTAAATTTAAGGTCAAGTCACAGAAATTTCCTGATCTGAATACATGCCCAGCTATCTGGGCCTTTCTTCATCAATGTATCAAAGAGTTGAAAACCAAGAACTGGCAGGAATTTACACCCAATCTAACTCCTGACCAACAACGCGCTCTCAAAGGCCTACATAAACGGATGACATAGTCATCAAGCCATCAGATAAAGGTGGGAATATAGTAGTCATGTCACATGCCCAATATCAGACTACGTGCTACGATGTATTGACGAATACAACGTGGTATCAACCCATCTCATCTTCAAGTTTAATGACCTTTGCCAACGAGTTTAGTGAACTGTGTACAGGGGCTTACTGGCAGGATCTAATTGATAGGGATACTCTCAACTTTTTGATCCCCAAACATCCATGCACTCCAACCTTTTATACATTACCCAAGACACACGAAAATCTTGGAAAACCACCAGGGAGACCCATTGTCTCTGGCATTGGGTCCCTGACGGATAATGCAAGCAAATTTGTGGACAGCTTTTTACTTCCTCATGTATCCAGTTTGCCATCACACATTCGGGACACTTCTGATCTCCTTAGGCACATCGAGGGTATTCTGATCCCTCCCGGCTCCCTTCTCGTGGCTATTGATGTCGAGGCACTGTACTAGAGTATCCCCCATGAGAAGGGAGTCACGATGACCAGACTATTCTTGATGGAACAGGAGGACACATCTTGGCCATTGAATGAATTTATCCTCAAACTATTAACGTTTATTCTTACATGCAAAGTCTTTGTGTTTGAAGATCAACACTTCCTACAAACACAAGGCGTTGCCATGGGCACTTCATGTGTGCCATCATACGCAAACCTTTATTTGATAGCATGGGAGAGATACATCTTTTCTAATGACCGATACTCACCTTATCTTGACCATATCCTCTGTTGGTATAGATTTATTGATGACTTGTTCATGGTCTGGACTGGCCCCATTCATTGAGGCCATTAACTCAAATACCATGAACCTACGCTTTACTGTAACTTCAGATAACGCACAGATTCCTTTTCTCAATGTGCTGATTGGTATTAACTCAGATGGCTCTCTGGGTACCGATTTATATCGAAAATCTACGGCCGGCAATACTTTATTGCATGCCTCTAGTGCCCACCCAAAGTCCCTAGTGCACAGTATCCGTTATGCGCAGTACCTGCGACTCCGTCGGAACTGTGTACTAGATGAGGACTTTTATATACAATCTGCTGCCCTCAGGGAACGCCTCCTCTTGAGGGGTTATACTAAAACCAATTTACTTAAGGCCTTTAACAAATCATTGGGCCGCACTAGAAATTTGTTACTTTATCCCTGCCCATGTGTTCCCAACCCCAACACAGTTAAAATCATTACACAGTACTCGGCTCTTCAAGGCCAATTTAGAAACATACTGGCCAAGCATTGGCATCTCCTCACTGATCATCATGTAATAACACACTACATTCGTAATACGCCAGAAGTAGTCTTTTGCAGAGCTGGATCTTTAAGAGACAGCCTTACCAGTAGCCACTATAGAGTGGATAGCACAGATTCATCCAACTGTAGGGGTACATTCCCCTGTGGTCAATGCCCTCTCTGTCCCTGGATTTCAACTAGCGTTAATGTCAGGCTTCCCAATGGAGAGCTTTATACACCTCATTTATCAGCCAATTGTGGCACCACGGGTGTTATCTACTTAATGTTCTGCAGTTGCAGAGCTTTTTACGTGGGCAAGGCGGTCAGGGAGCTCAGACAGGGAGTGGGTGATCACGTGTATCATTCCACAAATGGAAAATTGACCACCATTAGTCGACACATTGGACTCTATCACAGATTTGACCTTCAAGCGGTCAAGTTTGTGGTACAAGAAGTTGTGCCCCCTGATGTCAGAGGAGGCAACCGAGATAAAATACTACTACAAAGGGAAGCGCTTTGGATTGAAAGGCTGGATGCCATGGTGCCACCTGGCCTCAATGAAGTTAACTCTTTTAAACCCTTTCTATAATAACTCACCCAACACCTCTCTGTCTGGGTGGCCTCACCGTCTTGCCCACATTTCCAATTAAATCTGGATTATTTCCTGTTATTTGCTCTGTAATAGATTTGATTTGACATTTCCAATTAAATGTTGTTTTTGATCTTGAGACATCTTTATAGACTGTTAGGTTTATAGGATGCAATTTTTCATCCATGAATGTCTGCCTGTATAAATTGCGCCTTTTGAGGAATTCACAATTCCTTTTGATTGCTACTAAGTAAACGTTTATAGTTATACACGGTATGTAAACAGATTTTGTACAATTTGTATCACTTGTAATCTTATTTAATTATTGTTATATACAATGTATTGTTTTGCCGCTTCGGTTTCCCCATTTCATGGTGCACTCGGTGGCTCCAGACTCCTGACGCCACCTCTGCAGCGACTGGTAGGGTCCATGGGGGACAAGGAGTCCCCGCTCTTGCAATTGGGCGGGACTTCCTCCTTTCTTCCCCCTTGCACATGTCCTGGCTCAGGTATATCCCGGGCCTTGGGGCTTGTGCGCAGGCGCACACGCATTTGCTGCGTGCGCACTGCGGATCCTTATATGCGCAGGCGATCTATTCGCGCGCGCTCTGTGTGACCCTTGACCCCGTGACGCTGTGCGCCGATGACGCAATGCCGGCGCCATACAAACGGGGTTGGGAGGTCTTTATAAGCGGGCTCCCCCACTTGTCAGACAGGTCATCAGTGACCCGGAGGACATATACCACAGTCAGTGGCAGAAGGTAAGCTCTTTGCCTTGTTTCTGTTACCCATTCTATAGCTGGTTGTTGCACAACCATTCATTGCCTACTTACCAAACCATTCATTTATCTAATTGAATGTTTTATATTATCATCATCCTAGGCTTCCATTTATAGTATCTCTTGTTGCTGTGGTCCGTTTGTGGGCCATCAGCCCCCTGCGTTACTGGCTGCGGGGTTATGTGATATCTATTAACCATCTGATATCTTCACTGACCCTCTCCTCTGGGTCCCAAAGAGGCACAGTTAGTATTAATACTATCATTTAAGAGGTATGCTTTATTTACAATGACTCCCATAAATCAGGTGCTTTACTTTCTTTACTCACTCCCATATGGCTTAATCACATCTCCTTTTACTTTATCACCTATGAGGCACGGTTTTCTTTGATTCTTCACATATGTTTGTTTTTCTGCTGCGGTTTGTCAGCAGTCTTTGGCACTTATTTAATTATTTTTCAACCTCACTTCCCTTCACCTTTATCCATTCTCTTCCATATCTAACTCATTCCCTCTCCACCTCCCCCCTTTTTTATTTTTTCCTATTTTCCTCCCCTTCCCCCCCCCCTCCCACCCTCTCTTTCACGTCATTAAGTTGCTCACATCCTATGTATAAGGTTTTTTTTTCAAGCCCCCCATTATACTCATCACATTTCACACAACTGGTGGGTCATGGGTTCTCTCCCACAGTTCTCGTCACTCATATTTCTGGTGTCATTTAGGGTATATCTCCCTCATCTCCTACAAAATGTGGCAACTCATTTTATCACCTCTTTATTTAGACATTGGCCATCTGTCTATAAATATACCTCCCCCAGTCGCCGCGGGAGGCTCTGCTTCGTGTCCTTATGCCCTGGCAGTACCGAAATGGGGTAAGAAGCTACATGTCATGTAATTGTTATTACCGATCTCTCTATCTTGTTGTGAGATGCTGCTTGGGTCACAGTGCTGGTAGACATAATCTGACATGCAAAGAATCTGTTGGTCCTCCTCTAGACCCGGTATGCTGCTGCCTACTCTTGGCTCATCATAGGCGGCTGCTTCTAAAGCTTCTGCTTCTGTAATCATGGCGGCAGCATCTCGGTCCACTGCCAGCATGTCCATGTTAGCTTCTAAGATAGCTTGCTGCAATTTCAGAGATGCTTCCTGCTGAGCTAGCTCGACCTCAAGGCGTATTCTTTGTTGCTCTTTTTCTTGTTCCATGAGTACTCATTCCTTCTCTCTCTCATGTTCCATGTGTACTCTTTCCTTCTCTCTCTCTTGTTCCTGTCTCACCCATTCTGGTTCAAGGTGGGCCTTTTCTTTTTTCATCTGCTGCTCTTGGTCTGTGAATGCGGTTCTGGATCTTGCTGCTTCAGTTTTTGAACAGGCGATAGCTGCTGCATTTGTGGCAGAGGACCTAGATGAGCTTGTTTGTGATCGTGTTTTGTAGGAAGATGTCCCACTATGAGATATGGCTGCGAGGAAGAAGCTGTCTTGCTGTATAGAGACCGTTCAGTGTCGATGCTGCTTGACAGAGCGAGTCTCTGTGTAGCATGGCTGCTTTCTTCGCCTGTCGCAGGCCTGTTTCTTTAAGGCTTCTGACTGTATGGATACTGCGTAGCCCCAGGCTGCACAGACTTCTGAAGTTAGCTTATCTTCCTTCAGAGGTCATCTTAAAAATGTCACTGTTCTGTCTCAAGGACATAGCTAAACCTTCTTGTCCCATAAACTTCAGATACCATATTTCTTTGATCTCAGTTTTATTAGAACAAGCCAGGTAAAACTACAAAATAACAGAAATAGACCTCAATAAGTACACTATTGCATACAATACAGCATACATTACAGAAACAATTATATACAGTACAAGATGAGGTAATAAAAACATACTTTTTAAGTTCTCTAAGGGGTGATGGCGATGGATTAAGAAAGACATGTTTTCCTTGTCTGCAATGTAGAAAATGGTGACTTGTTCACTTCCTGTGAAAATTCTACCCAGAAGTCTCTGCTTATTGACAACTGTCAGGAAAGGGTCCGTCCACTGGTAAGATCCATCATTTGGCGCGCAGTACTGTGGACCACCAGCAGGTGTCTCCTGGCAGTTTGTAACTGTCAGAAGAGACTTTCCCTGCTGGTGTTATGTCATCATTGGGCCGCAGTACTGGCGTTCACCAGCGGATGGATCCTGGCAGTATGGAGTAGACAACACTTCCTGAGCTCAGGTGTTACATGAGGACAATTACTGCAGTCTTATAAATACCCGGCAAGCCCACACATGCTTGCCTTGGTATTGCTGTCTTCCATGCACCCTGACCTGTGACCTGTATCCTGAACTCTGTAACCTGTATCTGAACCTTCACCTGAGCCTGTACCCGACCCCCATCCTGATCATGTCCCTCCTGTGTAGGGATGGGCCCGGTGCTCGATTCGAACCCACGTTCGAATCGAGCACCGGGCGTTCGCTCGCTCGGCGAGCCCAGAACTATTTGGGCCGTTCGCATCACATTCGTGTGATGCGAGCGGCCCGCAATGCATTGCGGCCGGCGCAGTGCATTGCTGGCTGATGATTGGCCAAGCATGCACTGTGACCCTGCATGCTTGGCCAATCACAGCGCCGGAAACTAGGAGAGCAATAATTGGCTACAGGCAGGACGCCTGTAGCCAATTAAAGCTCAGGGGCTTTAGTACACGCCCCACCATTTAAAAGGCCACCACGCCGTCGGTCCCGGTCACATGTGTTCCGGCTTTAGGGAGAGCAGTCTGCTGATTTGCGTCTTTGCTTGATTGCTATTTCTTTGCTAAACCATTGCTACCTGAGTCATTCATCATTACTGAATACTGATAATTCATTGCTGCTGATTGCACAGTGAGTGTGATATTAGCTGCTGCTGGGGATTAGTCTGGTGTGTGCGTGCTGTTAGTACAGCATAGCAGTAGCACCAACCGCAGTGCTGTTAGAACAGCATTGCACCCCAACTTCTGTCCCAACCTTCTGTCCCATCCCAGGCAGGGATTTATAGGAGCCATATTGTGTTTGTGGCAGCACACATAGGACCTATATTTTCTTGTCAGCAGCACACATATAGTACCTATAGTGTGTTTGTGTCACTCAGCACCCATAGGACTTATAGTGTGTTTGTGGCAGCACACATAGGTTCTATATTTTCTTGTCAGCAGCACACAAATAGTACCTATAGTGTGTTTGTGTCAGGACCCATAGGACTTATAGTGTGTTTGTGGCAGCACACATAGGTCCTATATTTTCTTTCCAGCAGCACACATATAGTACCTATAGTGTGTTTGTGTCACTCAGCACCCATAGACCTTTTAGTGTGTTTGTGGCAGCACACATTGGTCCTATATTTTCTTGTCAGCAGCACACATATAGTACCTATAGTGTGTTTGTATCAGGACCCATAGGACTTATAGTGTGTTTTTGGCAGCACACATAGGTCCTATATTTTCTTGTCAGCAGCACACATATAGTACCTATAGTGTGTTTGTGTCACTCAGCACCCATAGGACTTATAGTGTGTTTGTGGCAGCACACATAGGTCCTATATTTTCTTGTCAGCAGCCTACATATAGTACCTATAGTGTGTTTGTGTCAGCACCCATAGGACTTATCGTGTGTTTGTGGCAGCACACATAGGTCCTATATTTTCTTGTCAGCCGCACACATATAGTACCTATAGTGTGTTTGTGTCACTCAGCACCCATAGGACTTATAGTGTGTTTGTGGCAGCACACATAGGTCCTATATTTTCTTGTCAGCAGCACACATATAGTGCCTATAGTGTGTTTGTGTCAGGACCCATAGGACTTATAGTGTGTTTGTGGCAGCACACATAGGTCCTATATTTTCTTGTCAGCAGCCCACATATAGTACCTATAGTGTGTTTGTGTCACTCAGCACCCATAGGACTTATAGTGTGTTTGTGGCAGCACACATAGGTCCTATATTTTCTTGTCAGCAGCACACATATAGTACCTATAGTGTGTTTGTGTCAGCACCCATAGGACTTATCGTGTGTTTGTGGCAGCACACATAGGTCCTATTGTGACAGATCCTGTACTCAAGGTGTCCGCTGTAAATGCTTCCTAAGTCCTGGAACATGAGTCCAATGGATCTGGTTATAGGAACCCCCAAGAATTAGACAGCACTATTTCTTGAGGTACATCAGGAATGCTTTATTTGACATTTCACACACATATATAGCCAGATGACTAAAAGCTAACCTAATTAGCATGAGCTAATTATCTTAATCATTGCCCAGACTAGTTGACTGGCTGAAAAGACTTTTCAGGGTCAGACTTTAAGGCTCCGAGTTAATTGGAATGGCTATTCAACAGACATTAACATAAACATTAACACAGGGCTAATTAGCACAACAACATTGTGTGGAATACACCTTACAAGCCAGACCAGCCTCATTTACACAATAGACAGGTGGCTTGAGTTCATGACATTAGAATGTGACAGCTTGTGTCCCATTCAGTCTATTTCTAATGCAAAATGCATATACAGAGAGTGTGTTTTGGGGGGCCCGTAATCAGCTGGCAGGAGGCTCGCATGTAGTCCTCTCAAAAAGCCTGTGTCCCGGCTAGGTCTGTCACATTTCTCCCCTTTTGGCAGGAGACTAACACAGGAGGGGACCCCAGACGGGTTGACTCCGAAGTTAGTCCATAGTTCCAGTCCTCTAATGCCTGTACCCACACAGTACCCCAAACAAATTGTTTCAAACAGAGCACTCACCCAGCCAACCTCTGCCTCTCTCAAAGAACATATCTGCCGCTGGGGAGAGGCCTGGACTGGCCCTTCTCCCTGGAGTCTTTTCAGCCGCTGGAGAGAAGACAGGGTGACTGGGCTCACTCCATCCTGCTGTTGGATCTGGGCCGACCGCCCAGCATCCCTGGGTTATACTGGTGGAGACTGCATTCCCATCCACCTTTACAGGGAATCTGTCCTGTTTTAGTTGCGGGCAGAGGCCAGCAGCGCTCTGTTCCGTTGCCAGCAGTTCAGCTGGGCGTAGGAGCTTCCCTACATCATCTGCTCCAGCTAACTGTTGGGGAGAGAGGCCGACTGCCCCAGCTCCCTGGAACTCCGCAGCTGTTACCGATGCTGGGCAGAGGTTGGTAGCACTCTGCCCGGTTGCCAGCATTTCTGCTGGTTTTCTGTTAGTGGAGACCACAGGCCCATCCACCGACACCAGATCAAGCTGCAGTTGTGAGGTGCAGATTGCATTCTCTCCTTGAACCCTGATCTGCAACTCGTGATGGACTGCCACCTTCTCACCCTGGGCCTCCAGAATTTCTGCAGGTGTGGGGCACAGGGCTTGGACCCTCTGTTCAGTTACCAGATCTTCAGCTGGAGAAGTTTGTTGTAACTCCATAGATGCTGCTGGTAGGAAATCCCATGTCCCTGTCAGTGTTGTGGGAGAAGGACCGACTACCTCTTCACTCAAGAAGGCCGAAGCCACTGTTGGTGCTGGGCAGAAGTTAGCAGAACTCTGCCCAATTGTCAGTATTGTCGTGTGTTTGTGGCAGCACACATAGGTCCTATATTTTCTTGTCAGCAGCACACATATAGTACCTATAGTGTGTTTGTGTCAGCACCCATAGGACTTATCGTGTGTTTGTGGCAGCACACATAGGTCCTATATTTTCTTGTCAGCCGCACACATATAGTACCTATAGTGTGTTTGTGTCACTCAGCACCCATAGGACTTATAGTGTGTTTGTGGCAGCACACATAGGTCCTATATTTTCTTGTCAGCAGCACACATATAGTGCCTATAGTGTGTTTGTGTCAGGACCCATAGGACTTATAGTGTGTTTGTGGCAGCACACATAGGACCTATATTTTCTTGTCAGCAGCACACATCTAGTACCTATATTGTGTTTGTGTCAGCACACATAGGACTTATAGTGTGTTTGTGGCAGCACACATATGTCCTATATTTCCTTTTCAGCAGCACACATAGTACCTATAGTGTGTTTGTGTCAGCACCCATAGGACTTATAGTGTGTTTGTGGCAGCACACAAAGGTCCTATATTTCCTTGTCAGCAGCACACATAGTACCTATAGTGTGTTTGTGTCAGCACCCATAGGACTTATAGTGTGTTTGTGGCAGCACACATAGGTCCTATATTTTCTTGTCAGCAGCACACATAGTACCTATAGTGTGTTTGCGTCAGCACCCATAGGACTTATAGTGTGTTTGTGGCAGCACACATAGGTCCTATATTTCCTTGTCAGCAGCACACATAGTACCTATAGTGTGTTTGTGTCAGCACCCATAGGACTTATGTGTGCTGCCACAAATACACTATAAGTCCTATGGGTGCTGACACAAACACACTATAGGTACTATGTGTGCTGCTGAAAAGGAAATATAGGACATATGTGTGCTGCCACAAATACACTATATGTCCTATATTTCCTTTTCAGCAGCACACATAGTACCTATAGTGTGTTTGTGTCAGCACCCATAGGACTTATAGTGTGTTTGTGGCAGCACACATAGGTCCTATATTTTCTTGTCAGCAGCACACATAGTACCTATAGTGTGTTTGTGTCAGCACCCATAGGACTTATAGTGTGTTTGTGGCAGCACACATAGGTCCTATATTTTCTTGTCAGCAGCACACATAGTACCTATAGTACTACAATGGCTGGAAGACCTCCAAGGAGAGGCAGACCGTCCCGAGGCAAGAACACAGGGCAAGCAGGCTCTGTTTCTAGAGACAACAGTGCTGGTCGTGGACGTGGTCGTGCATCGTCATCAGCACGTGGCCATGGGACACGCTTGTCTTTGTTTTCGGCAGCTGGACATGTTAAGCCGCATCATGCCGAAGGCTTGGTAGAATGGATGACCAAGCCCTCCTCATCCTCCTCATCCTCTCTCACCCAGGCTCAGATAACAGGCAGAGCAGCTGCCAACGCATACTCAATGGCATCATCAGCCACCCCTTCCCTAGACCCACCATGTCCTCCTGAGGAGTCCCCCGAACTGTTTGAGCACAGTGTTGGGTACATGCTCCAGGAGGATGCCCAACGATTTGAAGGCTCGGATGATGATACCCAGCTTGAGGAAGGCAGTAGTGTGCGCGCAGAGAGAGGGGATGCTGAAGGACAGCAATCTGGCAGTACTGTTCCACCAGCTGCAGCTTACTGCCAGGTTTGCTCTAGTGGTGAATAGGGAGGGGATGATGAGGTCACTGACTCCACGTGGGTGCCTGAAGGGAGAGAGGAGGAGGAGGAGGAGGAGGAGGAGGAGGAGGAGGAAGAAGAGGAGGATGCGGCGTCACATGTCCAACGAGGCAGGATGGCCCCTGGAGGCCAGCTAGAGGCCAGCACACCAACTGTATCACACCGCAGAGCTCCGCCTGTGCAGGGCGCTGCCTCTGCACGTTATCACAAAAGTTCTTTGGTGTGGGCCTTTTTTGAAACGAGTGCATCAGATCGCACCACTGCTATTTGCAATATTTGTCTCAAGCGTATCTCGCGTGGCCAAAACATCAGCCGCTTGGGCACCACAAGCATGAGCAGACATATGTCGACCTGCCATGCAGCTCGTTGGCAAGCACACATAAAAGACCCACACCAAAGAACAAAGCAGACCTCTCCTTGCTCCTCATCAGCTGGGATCTCCAGCCCCACTATATCTTCAGTCCTCTCTGAAAGGTGCTCTGAGAGGACTGAAGGTGTAGAATTAGGTGTGTCACAACCAAGTACTTGCAGTACACCGACGTCCGATTGTAGCAGGCAAATTTCCATGCCCCAGCTGCTGGACCGTCGAAAGAAGTATACTCCCAGCCATCCACATTCCCAGCGGTTGAATGTTAGCTTGGCTACATTGCTAGCACTTCAACTGCTGCCTTTTCAGTTGTTAGACTCGGCCCCCTTCCGTGAGTTTGTTCAATGTGCGGTTCCTCAGTGGCAGGTTCCCAAACGCCACTTTTTCTCACGGAAGGCGATTCCGTCTCTCTACCGGCATGTGGAAGGCAATGTCCATGCCTTGCTGGACAGGGCGGTCAGCGGTAAGGTGCATATTTCCGCTGACTCATGGTCCAGCAGGCATGGACAGGGACGTTATCTTTCTTTCACGGCCCATTGGGTCACTCTATTGGCAGCTGGGAGGGATGCAGGACAAGGTGCAGTAGTGTTGGAGGTTGTTCCGCCACCACGCCTCCAAAATGCTACTACTGGTTGTGACACACCTCTCTCCTCCACCCCCTCCTCTTCTTCTTCCTCCATGTCCTCTTCGAGTGCTCTGTCCTCGGAACCAGCGGTGCTCCGTAGGCGTACAAGGGGCTACGTGAGTACGCAGGCAAAAAGATGCCATGCCGTACTTGCGCTGGTGTGTTTGGGGGACAGGAGCCACACTGGGGCAGAGGTTCTGGCAGCTCTGCAGGGGCAGACCGAGAGGTGGTTGACGCCACGCCAGCTTAAGCCAGGAATGGTGGTTTCTGACAATGGCACCAACCTCCTCTCTGCCCTGCGACAGGGGCAGCTCACCCATGTGCCCTGTATGGCTCACGTCCTCAACCTGGTGGTGCAGCGGTTCTTGGGCAGGTACCCAGGCTTACAGGATGTCCTGAGGCAGGCCAGGAAAGTCTGTGTGCATTTCCGCCGATCTTATAATGCCAGTGCTCGGCTGACTGAGCTGCAAAAGGAGCTGAACCTGCCCAAGAACCGCCTAATATGTGACATGCCCACCAGGTGGAACTCAACGTTGGCCATGCTGCAGCGACTGCACACGCAGCAGAGGGCCATCAATGAGTACCTTTGCGACTACGGCACCAGGACAGGGTCAGAGGAGCTTGGCTTTTTTCCCCACGCCAGTGGACCATGATCAGGGATGCATGCACTGTCCTCTCACCATTTGAGGAGGCCACAAGGATGGTGAGCAGTGACAGTGCATGCATCAGTGACACTGTACCTCTTGTCCACCTGTTGGAGCATACGCTGCGTGGGATAATGGACAGGGCACTTGAGGCAGAACAGAGGCAGGAAGAGGAGGACTTCCTTGCCCCTCAAGGCCCCCTTTATCCAGACAGTGTTCCTTCTGTCCCACCCATCACACAGGAGGAGGAGGAGGAGGAGGAGGATTGTGTGAGCATGGAGGTGGAGCCTGGCACTCAGCATCAGCATCAGCAGCAGCAGCAGTCTTTTAGGGATGATGTACAGTCCCAACAAACCAGTGGACTTGTACGTGGCTGGGAGGAGGTGGCTGGCGATCATGTCGTCCTCAGTGACCCAGAAGACTCCGGACCGAATGCCTCAGCTAACCTACGTTGCATGGCCTCCCTGATCCTGCAAAGCCTGCGGAAGGATCCTCGTATTCTTCGGATCAAGGAGAGGGGCCATTACTGGCTGGCCACTCTCCTTGATCCACGGTACAAGGGTAAGGTTGCGGACCTTATCTTGCCGTCGCAGAGGGAGCAGAGGATGAGACATCTCAGGGAGGCCTTGCAGAAAGGTCTGTGCAACGCGTTCCCAGAAACTGGGAGGTTACAAACTCCTGGTCCTGGATGACGAGTTGCTGAGGCTTCGGTCAGTAGCAGAAGGAGCGGTGGGGAAGGTGGACGTCTGACCGATGCGTTCAGACAATTTTTTAGTCCGCAGCCCCAAGGTATGATCGGTTCCAGCAACCATCGCCAGCGTCTGATATACATGGTGCAGGAATACCTAGGGGCAAGGTCAGACTTGGACACCTTTCCCACCGAAAATCCTCTGGCTTACTGGGTCTTGAGGATGAATCACTGGCCAGAGCTTGCACAGTATGCAATTGAGCTACTGGCCTGTCCTGCAACCAGCGTTCTTTCCGAACGCACATTCAGTGCTGCTGAAAGGTTTTGTCACTGATCACAGGGTGCGCCTGTCCACTGACTCGGTTGATCGACTGACCTTCATAAAAATGAATCAGTCTTGGATCACCACCAGCTACCAGGCACCTGAAGCGGATATAACTGAATAATTTATAATGTCACATCCCTTCAAGACTGCCTATGCTTATGCTGAGTGACTGTCCTGTTATGTTCACTGACTATCCTCTTCCTCCTCCTCAATGATCCATTCCTTGATAGCTTGGAAGAACATTTTTGTTTCTGGGTGCCACCACACCAGTGCCTAAGGCACAATTTTTCAGCCCCTGTATAACAGGGGCGTGTAATTACAATTTTTAAAAAAAATGCTTCGCAACAGGTGTGACTGCTGTGCTCCAAGTACAGTATCTGTGAGGGGTTGCAGTGTTGTGGCACCAGCACCAGTGCCTAAGGCACAATTTTTCAGCCCCTGTTGGGGCGTGTAATTACAATTTTTAGGCAATGCTTTGCAACAGGTCTCATTGCTGTGCTCAGAGTACAGTATCTGTGAGGGGTTGCAGTGTTGTGGCACCAGCACCAATGCCTAAGGCACAATTTTTCAGCCCCTGTTTAACAGGGGCGTGTAATTACAATTTTTTAAGCAATGCTTCGCAACACGTCTGACTGCTGTGCTCCAAGTACAGTATCTGTGAGGGGTTGCAGTGTTGTAGCACCAGTGCCTAAGGCACAATTTTTCAGCCCTGTTCAGCAGGTGCATGCAATTACAAATCTTGATCTAATAACTCACAGCAGGGTCCATTCCTGTGCCCACCAAGAGTAACTGTGAGGGCTTACAGTCTTGTGGCAACACCGTCCACCACCATCATCACCACCAAAGGCCCAATTTTTCTGCCCTGTTCAACAGGTGCATGCAATTACAAATCTTGATCTAATAACTCACAGCAGGGCCCATTCCTGCGCCCACCAAGAGTAACTGTGAGGGCTTACAGTCTTGTGGCAACACCGTCCACCACCACCAAAGGCCCAATTTTTCTGCCCTGTTCAACAGGTGCATGCAATTACAAATCTTGATCTAATAACTCACAGCAGGGTCCATTCCTGTGCCCACCAAGAGTAACTGTGAGGGCCTACAGTCTTGTGGCAACACCGTCCACCACCACACCACCACCAAAGGCCCAATTTTTCTGCCCTGTTCAACAGGTGCATGCAATTACAAATCTTGATCTAATAACTCACAGCAGGGCCCATTCCTGCGCCCACCAAGAGTAACTGTGAGGGCTTACAGTCTTGTGGCAACACCGTCCACCACCACCAAAGGCCCAATTTTTCTGCCCTGTTCAACAGGTGCATGCAATTACAAATCTTGATCTAATAACTCACAGCAGGGTCCATTCCTGTGCCCACCAAGAGTAACTGTGAGGGCTTACAGTCTTGTGGCAACACCGTCCACCACCACCACCACCACCAAAGGCCCAATTTTTCTGCCCTGTTCAACAGGTGCATGCAATTACAAATCTTGATCTAATAACTCACAGCAGGGTCCATTCCTGCGCCCACCAAGAGTAACTGTGAGGGCTTACAGTCCTGTGGCAACACCGTCCACCACCACCACCAAAGGCCCAATTTTTCCTGCCCTGTTCAACAGGTGCATGCAATTACAAATCTTGATCTAATAACTCACAGCAGGACCCATTCCTGAGCCCACCAAGAGTAACTGTGAGGGCTTACAGTCTTGTGGCTACACCAACATCTAATGGGGAAAATTTCTGCTATAGCCATGCCATTTTTCGCAAGGATTTTCAGCCATATGGCCAGGAAAAGACATGACATTAAAGCCGCAAGTGGTTTTAAATGGCTTCTTTTTTTCATTTACAAATGTCATTTTGTGCAGGGACAGTTCTAAACACGGGAAACACATGCCACTTCACAGGCATACTTTAGACACCCCCCAGGTACCATATTTAAATTAAAATTTCACTTTTTTTTTCACTTTATGCATCATTAAAATGACTGCTCCCGAAAAAACGTTAGTTTTTAAAAGTTCTTTTTGCATTGATATATGTCCCCTGGGGCAGGACCCGGGTCCCCAAACCTGTTTTATGACATTAACATGCATATTGGCTGTTGTAATTAGCAATTTTGATTTCAAACGTTCGCGTCCATTGTAACGAATAGGGTTCGAAAATTTGCGCAAACTTTCGGTCCGTTCGAAGGTTCTGGTGCGAACCGAACCCGGGTGTGTTCGGCTCATCCCTACTCCTGTGTTCCTGTTCCCTTGTAAGCCTTTATCCCATCCATTATCTCCCTCTCCTGTCCTGCCCTTGTTCATTTGCTGATCCCCTGTGTATGACCCTGGCCTGGCTGACGTGTTTGATTTTGGTACTTCCCTTCGGCTGTATATATATTATCTGTTGTCTGTGGGTTTCTGTTTGTTGGTTGAGCACTATTTGTATTTGGGGTGTTTACTTATTTATATCACTTATCTTAAATAAACATTATTCCTATTCACTTTACATGTGTTTTGGTTTCCTCTTTGCAGTCCACACAATCTGGTAACACCTGTTCATAACAACATCTTCCTTAACTACACATAGTAATCAAATAAAACAGAACTGAAGCAAACCAAAAAAGAACACTAGATGGTGCCTGTACTCCACATATGATTGTCTTATGTAAATCACAAAACCTTACATGTAAATTTAACACAGGTACAAATAGTCAGTATAAACCTCTGATGGACAGAACAGTGTCCATGAATATGTTTTGATCCAAACAATTCCATTGTAGCTCTGGCCGAATGTTTACAGTCGTTGCCTTGCTGGAAGGTGAACCTTCGCCCCAGTCTCTAGTCTTTTGCAGAGGTCTAACAGGTTTTCTTCTAAGATCGCCCTGTATTTGGCTTCATCCATCTTCCCATCAACTCTGACCAGCTTCCCTGTCCCTGCTGAAAAAAAACATCCCCACAACATGATGCTGCCACCACCATGTTTCACAGTGGGGGTGATGTGTTCAGGGTGATGTGCAGCGCCACACATAGCCTTTGGCTTTTTATCCAAAAAGTTAAATTTTGGTCTTATCTGACCTGAGCACCTTCTTCCACATGTTTGCTGTGTCCCCCACATGGCTTCTCACAAACTGCAAACGGGACTTCTTTTGGCTTTCTCTCAACAATAGCTTTCCTCTTGCCACTCTTCCATAAAGGCCAGATTTGTGGAGTGCACGACTAGTGGTTGTCCTGTGGGCAGATTCTCCCACCTGAGCTGTGGATCTCTGCAGCTCCTCCAGAGTTACCATGGGCCTCTTGGCTGCTTCTCCGATTAATGCTCTCCTTGCCCGGCCTGTCAGTTTAGGTGGACGGCCATGTCTTGGTAGGTTTGCAGTTCTGCCATATTCCTTCCATTATCGGATAATGGATTGAGAAGTGCACCGTTAGATGATCAAAACTTGGGATCTTTTTTTATAACCTAACCCTGCTTTAAACTTCTCCACAACTTTACCCCTAAACTGTCTTGTGTGTTCCTTGGCCTTCATGATGCTGTTTGTTCACCAAGGTTCTCTAAAAAACCTCTGAGGCTTCACAGAACAGCTGTATTTATACTGAGATTTAATTACACACAGGTGGACTCTATTTAATATTTAGGTGACTTCTCAAAGCAATTGATTCCACTAGATTTTAGTTAGGGGGGTCAGAGTAAAGGGGGTTGAATACAAATGCACGCCACACTTTTCAGATATTTATCTGTAAAAAAAAATTGAAAATAATTTTCCTTCCACTTCAGTTATGTGCCACTTTGTGTTAGCCTATGACATAAAATCCCAATAAAATACATTTACATTTTTGGTTGTAACATGACAAAATGTGGAAAAGGTCAAGGGGTACTTTTTTCAAGGCACTGTATATAATGGACATACACTATATTACCAAAAGTATTGGGACGCCTGCCTTTACAAGCACATGAGCTTTAATGGCATCTCAGTCTTCATCCATAGGGTTCCATATTGCGTTGGCCAACCCTTTGCAGCTATAACAGCTTCAATTCTTCTTGGGAGGCTGTCCACAAGGTTTAGGCACTTGTCTATGGGAATGTTTGAACATTCTTCTAGAAGCGCATTTGTGAAGTCAGGCACTGATGTGGACGAGAAGGCCTGCCTCGCAGTCTCTGCTCTAATTAATCCCAAAGGTCTTTTATCGGGTTGAGGTCAGGACCTCAGGCCAGTCAAGTTCCTCCATGGCTATATGGACCTTGTTTATGCACTGGTGTGCAGTCATGTTGAACAGGAAGGGGCCGTCCACAAACTGTTCCCTCAAAGTTGGGAGCAAGATGTCCTGATATGCTGATGCCTTAAGAGTTCCCTTCACTGGAACTAAGGGGCCAAGCCCAACCCCTGAAAAAAAAACCTACACCCCCCTCCACCAAATGATTTGGACCAGTTCACAAAGCAAGGTCCATAAAGACATGGATGAGCAAGCTTGGGGTGGAGGAACTCAACTGGCATGTACAGAGTCCTGACCTCAACCTGATAGAACACCTTTGGGATGAATTAGCCCCGAGACTTGAGCCAGGCCTTCTCGTTCACATCAGTGCCTGACCTCACAAATGTGCTTCTGGAAGAATGGTCAAACATTCGCACAGACAAACGCCTAAACCTTGTGGACAGCCTTCCCAGAGGCATTAAAGCGGTTATAGCTGCAATCTATATTGAACCATATGGACTAAGATTAGGATGCCATTAAACTTCATGTACGTGCAAAGACAGGTGTCCAAAACTTTTGGTAATATAGTGTATCTGCTTATAATTTGTTATAAAGTTGAAAACCCTAAATAAAGAATTTAATAAATAGTTATATTAAAGTGGAGCTCCACCAGTTTGTAAGACATAGATGTAAAATATAATACTCACCTTCCTCGATCCGAAACGGTAGGTATTTTTATTTTTTTACTTACCTTTTGTTGTTTTCTTCTTGCCATCCATCGCTTCCGGTTCTCCTTCCCTCGGATATGGGCGGGGATATTACGGCTATTTCGTAATATCCCCTAGCCCGCACTGTCTCCTGGGAGCTTGTGGCGGCCGATTCTCTGTTCTCTGCTCTCACGGGGCGGGACTTTCGACGTCGCCGCTGTCACACAACAGCCGCCGCTGTTGTGATGGCAACAGGAGCTGCTGACGGCGCTCCTATTGTTGTGGAAATTATATTGTATAAAATGTATGTGGACATTTTATTCTAGGATGTGTGTTTTTATAGATTGTCATCTGTCTCCATGTGTCTGATTTAATCATGTGCAATTCCTTTTGTGAGTGCCCTACCCTTTTACTCCATGTCACTTCCTGTGATGTCATTTTGTATTGTGGGAGTGTCTGCTGTTGGAGGCAGACATTTCCTGTTTGTGAAAGCTTTTGTGATAATAAAAAGGCCATGCTGGGGACTGTGCCATAAAGGATGGCTGGCTGACCAGGCAAAGATGAGGCTGTAAGAATACTTGCTGTTGATGGCTGTTTACTGGGCAATGGGAATCCAGGGGCTTAGATGGAATGCTTGGCTGGTGAGGTTTGGATGCTGATGATGAGAGGATGACGTGAAGCTGCTGGTAATGTCTGTTTTTGGGAGCTGGGGATCCAGGGAGGCATACGATCAGAGGGTGCATTATATCATAAGATTGAAAGGCGCTTATTAGCGCAAGAGTGTGGCGAAATATCCACGACACTATCCTGTACTGCGCATGCGCGAGATTAAAATGAATGGGCGTCAATGAAATCCAGGAAGAGAATGCCTGGAGGTTTCAAATGCCCACAGGCAAGATGGAGAACGAACCAAGGATTTTTTATAAAGTCTTTTTAGAAGATGAAAAAACGAAAGGCACAAGTGATAGAAACAGGACAGGTGAGTTACTCAATTACAAATGAATTTCTTTATTAACCACTTGCCGACCGCCGCACGACAATATACGTCGGCAGAATGGCACGTACAGGCAGGAGGGCGTATATATAAGTCCCTACCTGCCTGCAGGTGGGGGGCCCCATCAGGCCCCCCCCGGTGCCTGCGACGGTCGGCATCGTTGGGGGAGCAATCGGAGATGAGGGGGAGGCCACTCATTCGAGGCCACCCCCTCGCTATCGCTCCCAGCCAATCAAACACTTCCTCTAGCCCCCTCATGTAAACAGGGCTAGAGGAAGTGATGTCATCCCTAACAGCCGCGGGTGGGGGGCCCGATCGGGCCCGCCCCCGTGCCTGTAATTGTCCGGGACATTGGGGGAGGGATCGGAGATGAGGGGGGGGGGGCAGGAATGAGTACCCCCCCCCCTCATCTCGCGATCGCTCCAGGCCAATGGAATGCTTCCTCTGGCTCTGTATTGTGTACAGAGCTAGAGGAAGTGAGGTCATCTCTCCTCGTGGCGGTCTTTTCGAACCGACGCCGAGGAGAGAAGACACGTGAGTTGCACAAAACTACACCTACACTACACTACACTAACAGTAGAACACTCTAGGCACACTTTTTCGCTGTTTTTCACCGAAGATCTCTATAGATCTATTGTGGACCAAACCAATTTGTACACTGGTCAACACATCACCGCTAATCCCCAGTTGTCCACCCTTGCCAGAGATTGGAGACCAATTACGGTCCCCGAATTTAAGCTCTTTCTGGGCCTTTCCCTCATCATGGGCGTAGTTAAAATGGGTACGTTGCGTTCATATTGGTCCACTGAGCCAATGTACCATATGCCCGTGTTCTCTGCCTCCATGTCCAGGGCACTATACGAACAGATTTTGTGGTTCATGCACTTCAACGACAATGAACTCTGTCGTCCTCGTGGAGACCCTGCATGCGATCGGCTCTATAAAATTCGGCCCCTCATAAACCATTTCAACCAACGTTTTGCAGACTTGTTTACTCCCCATCAAGTTGTCTGCGTTGACGAGTCCCTGATTAAGTTTACTGGCCGCTTGCCATTCAAACAATACCTTCCCAGCAAGCGTGCCAGATACGGGGTCAAGATGTATAAGCTCTGTGACAGGGCCACAGGCTATACATGTAGTTTTATGGTTTATGAGGGCAAAGATAGCCACATAGAGCCGACAAACTGCCCTGACTACATAGGGAGCGCTGGCAAGATTGTGTGGGACTTGGTGTCACCCTTATTCGGAAAGGGGTACCACTTGTACGTGGACAATTATTACACGAGCGTGCCACTGTTTAGTCATTTGTTTGATCAGCAGATTGGAGCATGTGGCACTGTGTGACCTAATCGCCGGGGCTTTCCCCAGCGGCTTGTAGATTCCCGTCTTAGGCTGGGGGAGAGAGCCTGCTTGAAGTGTAATAACTTGCTCGCTATGAAGTGGAGGGATAATAAGAATGTTTTCGTTCTTACCTCCCTTCATGCAGACACGACGGTCCAAATTACTACGGCGGCTGGTGTTGTGACGAAACCCCTCTGTGTCCACGAGTACAACCAAAACATGGGAGGGGTGGACCTCAACGACCAGTTGTTGGCGCCGTACCTAGTTGCCCGTAAGGCTAGACGCTGGTACAAAAAAGTGTCTATTTACTTATTCCAATTAGCTTTGCTGAACGCTCATGTGCTATACGGAGCTTCAGGACATACTGGATCCTTCCTTAAATTCCAGGAAGAGATCATCGGAGCCCTTCTGTTTCCAGACGGTGCTCCACCCCACCTTCCCAATCCAAATGCAGTTAGCCGGCTGCATGAGCGGCATTTTATTTATGTCCTCCCGAGTACCCCTACCCAACGAGCCCCCCAAAGAAAATGTTGTGTCTGCAGAAAGCGCGGATTTAGGCGTGACACCCGCTATTATTGTTCCTGCTGTCCTGACAATCCTTGTCTTTGCATCGGTGAATGTTTTGAACGCTACCATACACGCATTTTGAGACCAAAACCGCTGGAACCGTTACAACAGTTCCGTTAGAACTGTTACAGTTACAAACAAAAGTTTAAAAAAAATAAGTAAAAAATAAAAAAACAAAAAAAATATAAAATAAAAATCCAAAAATAGTTGTTGTTTTATTGTTCTCTTTCTCTCTATTCTCTCTCTATTGTTCTCTTTTTTACTGTATTCTATTCTGCAATGTTTTATTGTTAACCATTTTTTTGTTTTCAGGTACGCCATTCAGTTGCAGCGCGGATTTATCTATCTTGACAGCAACAGCGTTTGCTCCCACGATACATATAGCCGTGACTCCAACGCTGTAGGAGGTGATTTCACCACCACAGTTAAAAAAAAGAGCATATATGCCGAAGCATGGGGGCAGCATGGGCGGAGGAGCGATTTGCTCCTAATGCCGCCTACATACGGTCGAAATTCCGACAGAGGCTTGCCCGTGGAAAATTCCCACCGTGTGTACGTGGCATAACTTTTTTGCGGGAGGATGCCCCCATGCTTCGGCATATAAAAGATTACAATATATGCCAAACAAGGGCCAGCAACATACTGGTATGTTGCTGGACTTTGAGTGGTTATACCAGAATGATGCCGGCAGGTTTAGGTATTATCTTGGTATCATTCTTTTCAGCCAGCGGTCGGCTTTCATGTAAAAGCAATCCTAGTGGCTAATTAGTCTCTAGACTGCTTTTACAAGCAGTGGGTGGGAGGGAATGCCCCCCCCCTCCCACCGTCTTCCATGGTTTTCTCTGGCTCTCCTGTCCCAACAGGGAATCTGAGAATGCAGCCGGTGGTTCCGCCAGCTGACCATAGAGCTGATCAGAGACCAGAATGGCTCCAATCATCTCTATGGCCTAAGAAACTGGAAGCTACGAGCATTTCATGACTTATATTTCGCCAGATATAAACAGCGCCATTGGGAAATTGGGAAAGTATTTTATCACACCGATCTTGGTGTGGTCAGATGCTTTGAGGGCAGAGGACAGATCTAGGATCTAATGGACCCCAATTTTTTCAAAAAAGAGTACGTGTCACTACCTATTGCTATCATAGGGGATATTTACATTCCCTGAGATAACAATAAAAATGATAAAAAATATATATAAAATGAAAGGAACAGTTGAAAAATAAAATAAAAAAGCAAAATCAATAATAATAAAAAAAAAAAAAAAAAGCACCCCTGTCCCCCCCTGCTCTCGCGCAAAGGCGAACGCAAGCGTCGGTCTGGCGTCATATGTAAACAGCAATTGCACCATGCATGTGAGGTATCACTGCGAAGGTCAGATCGAGGGCAGTAATTTTAACAGTAGACCTCCTTCGTAAATCTAAAGTGGTAACCTGTAAAGGCGTTTAAATGCTTTTAAAAATGTATGTAGTTTGTCACCGCTGCACGTTTCTGCGCAATTTTAAAGCATGTCGTGTTTGGTATCCATGTACTCGGCCTAAGATCTTCTTTTTTATTTCATCAAATATTTGGGCAAGATAGTGTGTTTTAGTGCATTAAAATTTAAAAAAGTGTGTTTTTTCCAAAAAAAATGCGTTTGAAAAATCGCTTCGCAAATACTGAGTGCACAAAGTTGTCACTAAATGATATATTGCTCAAACATGCCATGGGCATATGTGGAATTACACCCCAAAATACATTCTGCTGCTTCTCCTGAGTACGGGGATACCACATGCATGAGACATTTTGGGAGCCTAGCCACGTACGGGACCCCAAAAACCAAGCACCACCTTCAGGATTTCGAAGGGTGTGAATTTTTGAATTCACTCCTCACTGCCTATCACAGTTTCAGAGGCCATGGAATGCCCAGATGGCACAAAATATCCCCAAATGACCCAATTTTGGAAAGTAGACACCCCCAAGCTATTTGCTGAGAGGTATGGTGAGTATTTTGCAGATCTCGCTTTTTGTCACAAAGTTTTGAAAATTGAAAAAAGGAAAAAAAAAAATTTATTTTCTTTCTTCATTTTCAAAAAAAAATGAGAGCTGCAAAATACTCACCATGCCTCTCAGAAAATAGCTTGGGGTGTCTACTTTCCAAAATGGGGTCATTTGGGGGGGGTTTGTGCCATCTTGGCATTTTATGGCCTTCAAAACTGTGATAGGTAGTGATAGGTAGTGAGGAGTGAAATCAAAAATTTACCCCCTTAGAAATCCTGAAGGCGGTGCTTGGATTTCGGGATCCCGTACACGGATAGGCTCCCAAAAAGTACCACACATGTGGTGTCCCCGTACTCAGGAGAAGCAGCAGAATTTATGTTGGGGTGTAATTCCACATATGCCCATGGCATGTGTGAGAAATATATCATTTAGTGACAACTTTGGGCAAAAAAAAAAAAAAAAAGTTTGTAATTTTTCCCACTACTTGTGGCAAAATATAAAATATTCCATGGACTCAACATGCCACTCAGAAAATAGCTTGGGTGTCTACTTTTCAAAATGGGGTAATTTGGGGGGGTTTTGTGCCATCTTGGCATTTTATGGCCTTCAAAACTGTGATAGGTAGTGATAGGTAGTGAGGAGTGAAATCAAAAATGTACGCCCTTAGAAATCCTGAAGGCGGTGTTTAAATATTCAATGGGCTCAACATGCCTCTTAGCAATTTTCTTAGGGTGTCTACTTTCCAAAGTGGGGTCATTTGGGGGGTTTTGTACTTCCCTGCCATTTTAGCACCTCAGGAAATGAGAAATGAGCAGTCATAAACTAAAAGCTGCATAAATTCCAGAAAATGTACCCTAGTTTGTAGATGCTATAACTTTTGCGCAAACCAATATATATATGCTTATTGACATTTTTTTTTTACCAAAGACATGTGGCTGAATACATTTTGGCTTAAAAGTATGACTAAAATTGAGTTTATTGGATTTTTCTTATAACAAAAATAGAAAATATCATTTTTTTTCCAAATTTTCGGTCTTTTTCCATTTATAGCGCAAAAAATAAAAATTGCAGAGGCAATCAAATACCATCAAAAGAAAGCTCTATTTGTGGGAAAAAAGGGACGCAAATTTTGTTTGGGTACAACATTGCATGACCGCGTAATTTCCAGTTAAACCCGTGCAGTGCAAAATTGTAAAAAGTCCTCTGGTCTTTAGGCTGCATAATGGTCCGGTCTGAAAGTGGTTAATGACCATTAAAAATAAAAACGTCAGGGGCAGTGGAGCCCCGCTTTAATATTTTTTATTAATAAATTACCAATAGATTACATAGAATTTTACATTAAATAAACAATATAGAACAAATTACAAAATCAAGCTTTAAGTAGAAAAGCATAAAAGTGGATAGGACATAGGAGAATGGTTGTATGTGTTACCACATTCACAATGTCACAGCTTTACATTCACTTGGCTAGTTATGATCATAGCAGACAATTATCTTACTGACCCAAGCAGAAACCAAGTAGCCACAAAGGATGAATGAGGAATTCTTACAGTCAATAGCTTTTGTGTTCCAATGAGATAAACTGGTGCCCAAGTGCTCCTCTCTCTCACCTCCTCCCTTTGCAACTGATGACCAAATCATGGATGTACATAGCCTCCCTCTGATGGCTGTAGGTAGCTTTACTTACTTTACTGAAAACATTACAGGGTTTAAGTTTTTCTATCATGACCTGATTGCAAAATGGCTTGATCAGGAGAAATTCATATAAATTAGGTTGCAATAAATAGGGGTTTAGTTGTACAATATTAAATGCTTCAATACATATACATGCAAGCAACTTTTAGTAAAGCTTGAGTTTAGAAAAAAAATGCACATCAATCTTATGCCACCAGGAAGGCAATGGACACATTGCACATGGTCCACAATGCGTTAAAGCCACAAGGGTTTAGTGAATCTGGTCTAAGCCAGTCAGAAAAGGTTGACCCAGCGCACACCACAAAAAAGAGTAGACTGTAGAAAGCCAGTTCTTGATCTGCTTGATAGCAGATGTGGTGATCAAGAGCAGAGACAGGCACCAGGCCTCAGCAATGATAGTAAACATGAATAACTTGTAAAAGGATGGAAGGGAGCAATCAGGGAGATTGTTTTGTCCTGAAGTGTGTTTAATGCCCATTAGAACAGCCCCCTGCCCTGCTTATTTTTTGTCTGAAGACTAACAAGCCCATATATCATGGAATGGGAGGAAATTTTGTCAGGGCCTATTGTCTCGAGCAGCGAGGGGGATGGGATGCTCACAGAAGGTTTAATACAATGGATTCATTACACTGAAATGGCAAGGGGAGCATGAAGCTAACAGCATTCAGGCTTTGTCTTGTAGAGAGCCACTTTAGCTGTGAGTCCAGCCTCAAATAGTCAAATTCAAATTCAAATGCCCTTTTGTTAAATTTTAATGTTTAAATGCTTTTTCGCCTCCCAACGTTGACATAATTTGGCTTGAATGCTACAGACTATTGTTCTTCCCTGTCTTTCTTACTTTAGATACACACATATATATATATATATATATATATATATATATATATATATATATATATATATATATATATATATATATATATATATATATATATATATATATATATATATTTGCCTTTTCAATTTTGAGGCTGTTAAGAATTTTTAAACACAACTTTAATGTGTTTAAATTACTTGTGCAACAATGGAGATTTATTTAGTCCTTTTTTGTTTGCCAAACACTTTTATATTTGAAGGATAAGAAAAGCTGAAGGCCAAATATTTGCAGTGGTGTAATTTTGGAAAGATTTGGAGCCTATAAATAGTTGAGCAATGCAACTTTATACAATTTTTTTTCTTAATTAGAGTAATTATTTAATTTGAAATCAACATCTTGCTTTATAACACTTTGGTCTCTCTGTCAGACAAAATGAAGAACCTCTTTCACAAGGGTGCACTTTAAATGTATTTATTTAATTAATTGGACGATTTCAACTCAACTTAAACACCCACCCTCACAAAAGATGTATATGATTTCCATTGCCTAAAAAAATAGAATAGGAATATGATTTATATTTTACCTATTACATTTATTATGTCTTTGAAAGCAATATGACTTGACTTCCTACAAACAGGTATAAAAATTCAAAAAAACAATATATAACATTCAGCAGGATAACTTGCTATGCAGCTGGATTAGTTCTGCTGAGGATTACACTTACGAAGTTGGATACAGCCCTTGGAGGAATAATATACAAGTTAAAATTATTTATAATGATGCTTAGAAATCAAGCATGTATGAGCCCAATTTTTTTTAGGTTTTGTTCAATTTAGGCCTGGTTAACACTGATGCGACTATCACTCCGACTTTGAAAGCACATGTTGCATGACATGTAAAAATCAGTGTTTCCCTATGAGAGCCGTCTTAACTGGTCCGACTTTAGAAAAGGTTCCTGCACTACTTTGGTCCAACTTCTTTCTGAATGCAGCCCATAGAATTGAATTGAAGTCACATCCAAGTCAGATACTGATCTTTTATTTTAATTTTGTTGGATAACATCTGGCTACAGTTTGGCTTTTTAGCATCTGTATTACCAAGGTGGCGGTGTTTGGCGTCAGGGGTATCCCCTACTTCTTTTTTTTTAATTAATATTCTCTTTTTTTTTTTACCTTTTTTCTTCATTTTTTGCTACTTTAATTTTTCATCCATTATTTATTTTCATTATATCCATCTGTCATATTCATATGGCAGACTTTTCTTGTATAGTTCATTCTGGTTTTATATGTTGGTGAAATTATGTTTTTCCATTTCTGTTTGGGTGCTGGCCATAAAAATTAAGTAAAAAAAAAAAAAATGTCCCTGCAAATAAACAGAACCTGTATAGAGATATAAAAAGGCTACCTCATCTAACAGATAAATCTGACATATAATTTGTGTCTGTTCTGCCTGGAGAATAAATGCACAGCAAATCGCACGTCTGCTACAAACACATCTTTGCTAGCCTGCTCAGAGGGAGCATTTAGGGGACAGTTTTTTTGGAATCACAGGTGCAGCCACTTGTTTATAAGTGACAGAAAAGCCAGAACCCTACAAAAAGGATGGCAGTGGGGGTTGGGCAGCAACAAAGAGGCAGAGGAGGAAGAGACCAGGAGTGGGGAACATCCAAGACAGCTGTAATGAATAAGAATATAATACTGCTGGAACAAAGACTTGCATATGTCTTCAGTGTGCCAATTGTTCTGATGTCATCTGTACTACTACATTGTACTTAAAACCTCAATAGTACTTTGCTACAAGATAGGCCTGGTCTTAATGCTTAATGAGATGAATTCACCTAAAAAACTAAAAAAGGATACCGATCATCAAGGGGATTAGTGAAATTGGGTTTATTGCAGCAAAAATAATTAAATAGACTTTACCATACATCACAACCCATCTAGCTTGTTCAATCATATGGACAATTTTCTAGAATTTGATGTGCCGAGATGTTGATCTGCACTAAATTAAATTAGCTGAATTTGTGTTTATGTACCATCAAGAAACCAGGTAAGTGGAGAGATGAGTATACTGTTGTAGAAAAAGACTGCAATAGACTATATGATTTGAAAATAAATGAAATAAATATGAAAATAAATCAATAAAATTTAAAATGAGGTGGAAATGGTTGAAAACAGTTATGACTGTCTGAAGTCACACACTTGGCTACAAATTACTGCAGACCAGCAGCATGAGGCATGTAGATGAATTTAAAAACCTTTGCTTATGTTATCCTGCACCAATATGATGCGTGCTGATAGGTAAACCCCAGCAAATTGACCCTGCTGATGATTCTGTATCATGAACCCCAAGACTGGATTGGACATTGGACTGATCAATAAAGTGAAAGTGAAGTAAAGTAAAGTAAAGTGAACTAGTAAAGGGGTTGGATTACTAGCTTATCCTGGAGCATGGTATACTTTCCTAAATTACAATAGGGGTCCCACTGTTAATTAGAAATGTTGAGGGCAATGGTTTATGGTGCAGAATATTCAATAAACTGTGATCGAGTAGGCGGAAAAGGAAGCACTACATTGTACTTTCTTTATTATGTTTTTCTATAGTAAGGAAGCATAGTACAACCTACTGAATCATGCACCCTCATAGACCAGTTGGTAGAATGAATGCTTGAAATATATAGTTCAATGATTTATCTGGACACATAAAAATCATCTACTGTATACTATTTTGGTTAAAGTAAAAATGTTTTAAAATCAATACTATACCATATGACCTGAATGCCATATGTTTTCACTCAGCATGCGCTAATATGTTAATTTGTAGTTTGGTTTGAGATTTCCCCATGTACAACGTAATTTGTATTTATAGCAAATAATCACTAAAACTGGCCATGCACCAAGAGATTTCTTTGGTTCAGCCTGCAGGCAATCCAGACAAACTATGTGGATGGATGAAATCACCCTCCCAAGCTATTGTACTCTGACAGCCGCAAGCTCTGGCTGTCAGAATACCTAAACAGTTCCTGCAGCTGATTGGCTGCATACGCTGTTCGGCATCCAACTGCCAATCCAGCTTCTTTGACAAAAGTTGACCAAGTAATTGACTTTTGTTGAGCTAGCAGAGATAACCACTATTAGAATTTCAGTCGATTCTTCTGAATCAAGGGAAATTTAAGTAGTGTGGCCAGTTTTAAATCGAACTTGTCAATGTGAACACAACTTTGTTTTATTTCCTGCAAACACCAATGCTGGCCATACCTGGTTCAAATTCCTGACAATTCCTGTTGAATCACTTGAAATTCAAGTCGCGGGTGGCACTGACAGCACTAGGAAGATTTACCCCTCTATTTGCTCTGGAGGTGAGAAAAACCTCTCCCATTGGAACACCTGTTCCTAAGACAACACTCTATGATGGGAATTCTATTCACTATAGAGAAATATCCACTCATTTTCTGTTCTGTCTTCAGGAACAGGAAGTCAGCTGAACCCGGTAGCAGCAAACAACCTTATAGAGTTTTTACTTGTACTTTACTCCATCTAATCCTAAGAAAAGTTAGATTTACATACACTTTACCCACTTCAAGTCCAGACATTTTTGCCCCCTTCCGGTCCAGGCCATGTTTCAGCTCTCAGCACCGTCACACTTTGAATGGCAATTACTCATAGAACAGAGTACCCAAATTACATTTTTATAATTTTGAGACAGATAGAGCTTTCTTTTGGTGGTATTTAATCACAACTGGGTTTTTTAAATTTTTTGCCCTAAAAAAAAATACAGAACATTTTGAAAAAAATATGTTTTTCTTAGTTTCTGTTAGATTATTTATTTTCAAAATGTTATTTCTTCATAAATGTAGGTCAAAATATATTCTGCTACATGCAAAGGCATAGCCACACAGAGGGGTCCAAAATTCAGAGGACCTTCAGACTTTCTAGGGGCATAAATTACACATCTAATTTCTTTACTATCTGTCACATTGGTCACCAATCCTCAGAGAGGATGAGCTGTAGAGAGTCCAGAGAAGGGCAACAAAGTTAATAAGGGGACTGGAGGACCTCAGTTATAAGTAGAGTTTGGCTGAAACCCCCCCACAGTTCGGCTTGCAAACTCTATTAAAGTCTATGGGACCCGAACTTGAAAAATCAAATGTGCCCATTTTGAAGGCTTATATTTAAGTTACTGGCCAAAAAAAATAGCAAAAAATACAAAAAAGTTGTTCTTAGTTTCTGTAAATTTTTTGTAAATAAATAATTTTTCTCCTTCACTGATGTGCACTGATGAGGCTGCACTGATGAGGAGGCACTAATATGCAGCACTTATGGGCACTGATGGGCGGTACTGAAAGGCAGCACAGACTGGTGTCACTGATGGGTACAGACTGGTGTCACTGATGGGCACAGAGTGGCATCACTAATGGGCACTGCTGGGGCTGTAGTGTATCAAGGCACAGATGATAAGTGCCCTAATTACCTTTTCACATCTTCCCTGTGAGGAGATGCCGCTGATCAGCTCTCCTCTCCTCACACTCTGTCAGTGTGAGGTGAGGAGAGCTGATAAACACCACTTCCTTGTTTACATGTGATTGGCTGTGATTGAACACAACTGATCACATGGGCAGAACTTATGGGCACTGATGGGCGGTACTGAAAGGCAGCAAAGACTGGTGTCACTGATGGGTACAGACTGGTGTCACTGATGGGCACAGAGTGGCATCACTAATGGGCACTGCTGGGGCTGTAGTGTAATCAAGGCACAGATGATCAGTGCCCTAATTACCTTTTCACATCTTCCCTGTGAGGAGATGCTGTTGATCGGCTCTCCTCTCCTCACACTCTGTCAGTGTGAGATGAGGAGAGCTGATAAACACCACTTCCTTGTTTACATGTGATCGGCTGTGATTGGACACAACTGATCACATGGGCAAAGAGCTCTTTGCTGAGTTCAGAGTCTCGCCGTGTCCCAGGAACGCGGCACACCGTGATCACGGCTTAACTGGGTGCCGTCATATGAAGTTACAAGTGTGATAAAATTGGGCTTTGAGTGTTGGTGCCTTCACACCATAACCCTATAGAGGTATTCTTGAAAAAAAATCTGTTTGTTTTTGTATGTTTTGTTAAGAAAAATAATGTCCAACAATATTAATAAAAGAGGAGAAGTTTCAACATAAATTTACAAAACTAATTTGGAAATTACTTTATTCTCTCATCTTGCCATCTTCTTCTTTCTCTTCTACTCCTCATATATACAGTGCCTTGAAAAAGTATACCCCTTGAAATTGTCCACATTTTGTCATGTTACAACCAAAAAACATAAATGTATTTTATTGGGATTTTATGTGATAGACCAACACAAAGTGGCACAAATTGTGAAGTGGAAGGAAAATGATAAATGTTTTTCAAAATCGTTATAATAATTATGTGAAAAGTGTGACGTGCATTTGTATTCAGCCCCCATGAGTCAATATTTTGTAGAACCACCTTTCGCTGCAATTACAGCTGCAAGTTAATTTGGGTATGTCTGTACCAGCTTTGCACATCCAAAGAGTGACATTTTTGCCCATTCTTCTTTGGAAAATAGCTCATGCTCTGTCAGATTGGATAGAATGTGTCTGTGAACAGCAATTTTCAAGTCTTGCCACAGATTCTCAATTGGATTTAGGTCTGGACTTTGACTGGGCCATTTTAACACATGAATATGCTTTGCTCTGAACCATTCCATTGTAGCTCTGGCTGTATGTTTAGGGTCGTTGTCCCGCTAAAAGGTGAACCTCTGCCCCAGTCTCAAGTCTTTTTCAGACTGTAGCAGGTTTTCTTCTAAGATTGCCCTGTATTCGGCTCCATCCATCTTCCCATCAACTCTGACCAGCTTCCCTGTCCCTGCTTAAGAAAAACTTCCCCACAACATGATGCTGCCACCACCATGTTTCACGGTGAGGATGGTGTGTTCAGGGTGATGTGCAGTGTTAGTTTTCCCCCACACATAGCATTTTGCTTTAGGCCAAAAAGTTACATATTGGTCTCACCTGACCTGAGCACCTTCTTCCACATGTTTGCTGTGTCCCCCACTTGGCTTCTCGTAAAACTGCAAACGGGACTTCTTATGGCTTTCTTTCAACAATGTCTTTCTTCTTGCCACTCTTCCATAAAGGGCAGATTTGTGGAGTGCAGGACTAATAGACTCTCCCACCTGAGCTGTGGATCTCTGCATCTCCTCCAGAGTTACTATGAGCCTCTTGGCTGCTTCCCTGATTAATGCTCTCCTTGCCCAGCCTATCAGTTTAGGTGGACGGCCATGTCTTGGTAGGTTTGCAGTTGTGTCATATTCTTTCCATTTTTGGATTATGGGTTGAACAGTGCTCAAAGCTTGGGATATTTTTTATAACCTAACCCTGCTTTAAACTTTCCACAATTTTATCCCTGACCTGTCTGGTGTTTCTTTGGCCTTCATGATGCTGTTTGTCCACTAAGGTTCTCTAACAAACCTCCTGAGGGCTTCACAGAACAGCTGTATTTATACTGAGATTACATTACACACAGGTGCACTCTATTCATTAATTACTGTATTTATTGGCGTATAAAATGCACCTTTTCACCCTGAAAATCAGGTGCAAATAGCGTGTGCGTGTTATACGCCGATACTTCAAATTTTAGCTGCCTTGGAGGGGATACGGAGGGGGTGGGACGAGCACCCTCAGATTGCATACAGTGAGAATCTCCTGTTTGGCGGCCTCTGAAATAGGAAGTCCCGTCTCCTGGGCCGCCATTGGACCACTGTTCTGTCTATCATTGGCAATTCTTGCTGTATGTAATCTGTCGGTGCTCATCCCGCCCCCTCCCTGTCCCCTCTAGGCTGCAGATGGGCATCGACCAGGCTGCACTGATGGCAATGTTGAGGCTGCTGCATTGATGGCAACGGTGAGGCTGCTGCATTGATGACACTTGTAAGGCTGCAGATGGGCATTGATCAGGCTGCATTGATGGCAACAGTGAGGCTGCAGATGGGCACTGACCCTTATTTTGCTTCAAAGTTTCTTATTTAAAATTGTATTTTTTTTCCTGAAACGTCCCTCTTGATGAATGTGTGTGTTATACGCGTGTTATACGCCTGTCCGTGTTATACGCCGATAAATACGGTAAGTGACTTCTGAAGGCAATTGGTTCCACTAGATTTTAGTTAGGGGTATCAGAGTAAATGGGGCTTAAAACAAATGCACACCACACTTTTCACATATTTATCATTTTCCTTCCACTTCACAATTATGTGCCACTTTGTGTTGGTCTATCACATAAAATCCCAATAAAATACATTTACGTTTTTAGTTGTAACATTAAAAAATGTGGAGAATTTCAAGGAGTATGAATACTTTTTCAAGGCACTGTACAATACATTATTACACCTTGTCACGGAACCCCGTCCCACCCCGTTGAGTGCTTCTGTCAGTACACTGCTTCCTCCAGTCTGGACCATCAGATATTACAGCCCATATATTGTAACTTAAGAACAATGCAAGACTAGCTCAGTTACACAGCTCGAACATGTAATGATTTATTGGACAAATATACAGCCTTTTTCCAAGTCATCTTCCAGGATGGCTTACAGAGAGATAGGCTCCTCCCACCTAGCACAGGAAACGCATGATCCACATCATAAAAGCAGCACACATGTATTAGCCCTTCAGTATTTGTGTTTCATCCGGCCAGTCAGGAACTCCAAACAGATGTTTGTTATTTTTTAGGCCTTCGTGCTAGGTGGCAGGGGCCTCCCGACGTCGGTTCCCAGAGCAAACAGGGGTAGTACTCCTGGGGTATGAGTCAGTTTGGGCCACCCAGAGACCTGATAGAGCGGTCTGGGGTGAAAGTAAGGGACCCCCTTAACCTGATTAGTGGTTGTAGCCTCAGTGAGGTACCTGTGAGGAGTGGAGGAGGTGATCCAGTGGGTCCATCCAAAATGGCACAGCAGGGTGTTCTCCTAGTGGAGGCTCAGGCCGCCGCATGGTCTGGCGTTTACAGAGATCTCCATGTTGCAGGGCTTCTCTATCCCCAACATGTGGATCATGCTGATGGCGCAGAGTGATGAGGTAACTTCCAGCACTGGCGACAAGAAGTGACATGACAAGAAGTCCAGCAGGGGCCATCTTGGTACACCCAGACGCCGGGAAGCGAAGCCCTAGCTAGGATATCGGAAGGATAACAGGGCTGTGCCAGAGGGCGGCGTCAGATCCACAACGCCGCCACGGATTCTCCACACCACCTTAAATAGGGGCCTGAATAACAAGATGGCGCCGAAGGCTTCCAGGAGCATGGAGATACCAGGAACCATGGAAGCAGGTCTGGAGGAGTCATCTGTTGATTTAGGCCCTAAGGTGAGAAAATAGGGGGCAGACTGCTCCTTCCCTTTTCTTATCCTCCTGTGGTGGGGGGCACAGGGAGCGTTGTGTTTTTTTCCAGAGCCTGTTTATTGATATGCTTAGGGTGGACAGGTGTCGCACATACTAGCATAGGCTCTGGTGGTGGGTACTTTTGAAAAAGTTCTTAGATTAGAATTTTTGTTAACCACAGGGTGTTTTTGTTAACGGGTATTGTCTTCAGTGGAAGTAATGTGCTGGCATTTGTCATTTGATTCATTTCAGGAAAAAGCCCACAAGCCCAGCGATAGCAAAACAGAGACACCCAGAAAAAGGTGCCCTATGTGCACCAAGAAAATGCCTTATGGTTGGAAGAAAAGTGGATGTCAGAACTGTATAGACAAGCTCATCAAAGGAGAAACGTGCCCTATCCTCAAGGGTTTTATGGATTCAATGAAGAAAGGGATGAAACAGACTTTAAAGTCCTTTAAACCCAGAGAGCAGGAAGCTCTTGCTGAACCTATCCCCTGTACTACCGACACCAGTACTAGTGTTAGTCCAATGGTCCTGACTCAGGCAGGGCCAGCCCACCAGCACGAAGTACTGGAGGAGAGCTCAGAGTCAGCCTCAGAGTCTGAGGAGGGGGACTGTAATGAGGAAAGACCCAGCAAGTTTCAAAGATCCCTTTTTCCTTCAGAGGAAACAGAGGAGCTATTAAAGGCTATATACGATGCCCTGGAGCTGGAGGATCCAGAGGACCAGGAGCTGTCTGTACATGACCTTTTATATGCAGGCCTTCAGCCTAAGCAGGGCAGGACCATTCTGGTACATTTGTCCCTAAAAGAGACAGTACTTTAGGAATGGAGGAGACCAGAGAAGGGAGTCTTCTTCCCTAAAAATTTGAAAAGAAGGTTTCCCTTCAAAGAGGAGTATATAAAGTTGTGGGAAAAGTGCCCCAGAATGGACCCTTCCCTATCTAAAGTTTCAAAAGGTTCAGAGCTTTCCTTTGAGGACTCAAGCACCCTAAAGGAGCCAATGGATAAAAAGGCGGAAGGGTATTTAAAAAAAGCGTGGGAAGCCTGCTCCACTAACTTTCAGCCTGCACTAGCCACTACATGCGTGGCTCGTATGCTTGATTTGTGACTTAAACAGCTCCTCACTCTTCTGAAGTCAGATACTCCCAGGGAAGAGATTTTGGATGCTTCACCAATGCTAAATAAGGCAGTAGCCTATATAGCAGATGCGTCCACGAACTCTGTAATATTCCCAGCCAGGTCTACAGCATTAATTAATGAAGCCAGGAGTGCTATCTGGCTGAAGTCCTGGGGAGGAGACACAGTGTCAAAGGTCAAACTCTGTTCCCTCCCCTTTAATGGAGATTTTCTCTTTGGTAAAGAGCTAGAATCTGTCCTAGAGAGGTCGGCTGTTAAAAAGAAAGGGTTTCCTTTCCCAAAAAAACAGCAAAAAAATTATTTTCGTCACTTCCAGAGATCAGGTGAAAGGAACTATCATCAGAGGGACAAAAGACAGCATAACAAGGGTTTTGCAGCCATGCAAGACCAGAAAAGAGGGTGGCAATACAGGAGGGGAAGGGGCAGAGGTGGCTTCCTTTTTAACCCCCCCCCCCCCCCCAGCCTAAAGGCCCTTCCCAGTGCCTCAGTCAGCCATGTGGGTGGAAGGTTGGGGTCATTCTTCCCACAGTGGCAGACCATTTCCAGCAGCAGCTTTATCCTGGATCTGATAAAATCGGCGTACAGGATGGAGCTCTTGGGCTGCCCACCTCAAAAAATTCACACAACAATTCTCCCGAAAGACGTGGAGAAGGCAACAGAGTATGCTGGAGGAGAAGGTGATAAGCTTCATCCTCCCAACCCTGAGAAAAGGGGGGTTTTATTCTCATGTTTTTTTGATAAAAAAGCCATCAGGAAAATTTCGACTCATTTTGAACCTGAAGCAAGTGAACATGTACGTAAGGTACAAACAATTCAAAATGGAGTCAATTTACACCACCAGAGATTTGTTAACCCCTGGGGTCTTCATGGTCTCATTGGAACTAAGAGACCCCTATCTTCATGTCCCCATTTGAAAGGAGTCCAGGCTGTTTCTCAGGTTTGCAGTGAAGAAGGGGGTTCAAGACCCTCTATTTTCAATTAAATGCTCTTCCCTTCGGATTGGCGTCAGCACCACGCATCTTCACGAAGATTCTGGCAGAAGCTCTGTGAACCCTGAAAGGAGGGAATTCATATAATTACCTATCTGGATGACCTGCTGATCTTTGCAGACTCAGCAGATGAGGTGAAACAGAACCTGAGCAGAACTATGAGACACCTTCAGCAGCTGGGGTGGCTGGTAAATCAGGAGAAGTCACAGTTTGGTACCTACTCAAGTATAGTATAGTATTCCTAGGATACTTAATAGCCTTGACTACGTCCAAAATTTTTCTGACGAAAGAAAAAAGTGGCAACAATAATCGCAGAGGTGAGCAAACTATGCGCATGTACAGAGACCTCAATTCAAGGTATAATGAGGGTTCTTGATTTGATGACAGCAGCCATCCCAGGAGTCCACTGAGCACAATTCCATACTCGAGCACTTCAAGCGTTCATGCTTTCTGTCTGGGATAGAAGGAAGGAATCTCTTCAGAGGCAGACAGAGATCCAGCAGGAAGTAAAACTCTCAATAGAGTGATGGTTGATCCCTGCAAATCGCTCTGCTGGGTGACTTTGGTCCCAACACAGCCCTCTGGCGGTCACCATGGACGCCAGCGGTCAGAGGTGGGGAGCCCATTCAGGCGCACAGATGGCCCAAGGGGTTTGGAACCGGCAGGAAGCCAGCCTCTCCTCCAATGCAAGGGAGCTGAAAGCAGTTCTAAAGGCTCTAGTAGCCTTTGGTCCGACTGAGGGGAAGACACGTGCTGGTCCTTTCGGACAATATTACCACAGTAAGTTACATCAACAAGCAGGGAGGTACAAGAGTCCTAGGTCTTATGAGGATAGCAGAAAAGATCCTTTAATGGGCAGAGGCAACTCTTTTATCCCTGTCTTCAATTCACATAAAAGGGGAATTAAATACTCTGGCAGATGTCCTAAGCAAGGAGATTCTGTCTCAGACAGAATGGCGATTAAATCGAACAGTGTTCGAACAGATAGTGCAGAAGTGGGGAATCCCACAGATAGACCTTTTTGCTACAAGGCAGAACAGGCAGGTGGAACAATTTTTCTCCCTACAGAGAGATTGTCTCAGTCTGGGCCTAGATGCCCTATCCCAGTCCTGGGTGGCAAATCTGGTGTATGCTTTTCCACCTTTTGCCCTCATTCCAAAGATAAGAGTGTCGAGCACGAAGGTTATCCTGATCGCACCAGACTCAGCATCACAGAGCCTTGGAGACTGCCTTACAGGACAGACCTCATATATCAGGGAGAGGTGAATCATCCAGAAGTGAGCTCTCTTTCTCTGACGGCCTGGCTTCTGAGAGGGAGCTGTTAGAGCAGAGAGGGTTATCGGCAAAAGTAATCAATACCATTCTTAGCAGCTGGAAGCCGTCCAATAACGCAATTTACAACAAAATATGGAAAAAATATGGGGCCCGGCGCCTGCTCAATAACAGAGTGTCAGGAGCCATGATCCCAGCGGTCCTGGATTTCCTCCAAGCCGGAGCAGATCTAAATCTGGCAGTCAGTACCCTTAAGGTGCAGGTATCTGTCTAACTTTTTAAATCAAAGACTGTCAGAAGAGCCACTGGTCAAGAGATTTATTGCATCCATCAGCCGTAAGTGGGTCCCCAAGTCAAGAAGGTTCCTTTCCTGGGACTTATCCACTGTGTTGCAAAGTATTTGTAAAACACCGTTTGAGCCAATAGACGAACTTCCCATAAAGCTCTTAATCTTGAAAACAGTGGTTTTGGTGGCCCTAGTCTCCGCTAGGAGGGTTGGTGAGATACAGGTGCTTTCAGTGATTGAGCTCTTCTGCATCATCTTGCAAGACAAGATTATCCTCTCACTGGAGCCAGCATTTCTCCCCATAGTACCGCCTAACTTCCATTGGTCGGAAGAGATCGTGATACCATAATTTTGCGGAAATCCTAAAAACGACAAGGAGGCAGGATTTAATAAGATATATGTCATGAGATGCTTGATCATGTACATAGAGGGCACCAAGGAATGGCAACGTTCCACCAGCCTGTTTGTGTTGATTGCAGGTTCAAAAAGGGGTAAAAGGGCATCTAAAAATACCATTGCAAGGTGGATGAAGTCGGCCATCGCGGTGGCATACAAAGCAGCATCCCGGACACCTTCGTTAGAAATAAATTCTTATTCCACAAGAGCGGTTTCTACTTCTTGGGCTGAAAGGGCAGGAGCATCTCCCCTCCAGATTTGCAAGGCTGCAACCTGGTCCAGGTTCCAGACGTTTGTAAAGCATTACAGACTGGATCTGCTTGCCAGCCAAGATCAGTCTTTCGGCAGGAAAGTGCTGCAGGCTGTGGTACTGCCATGATCAGGTAGTCCTATTTTGTCCTCTCTGTAAGCTGTCCTGGAAGATAACTTAGAAAAACAGTGTTATGACCTGTTATATACAGGGTTTATTCCTCTTTGGGGACTTTAAAGGGAGAGAACGCTTGCTTGAGTATAAAAAATTATTTTATTTGACATGAAGAGAAAGGGTAATTTGTGTGGAAAAAACAGATCCACGTGGGTAAATATAAACAACGTATACATATAAAAAAATATTGGACAGGATGCAATGACATAAGCATAAATCTATGACACAGATATGACACAAATACAATTATGTGCATTTTATCCGACGCGTTTCGAGTTTGGCTCTTCTTCAGGGATATTTAGGATCAGCACGTGTATTAACAATCTAGAAAGAAAAGATACAATGAAAAAACAGAAACAGGTATATATATACTAACGATCATGATCAATAAGACTGTAAGTACTGGTTTCTGAAATACTGGATATTTTATATATATACTGACCCTATCCTGTGTCTTGATATCTTATGATGGCATCCGTAATAAAAAAGGGGGAAGGAGGTAGTGTGAAACCCTTGGTTCAGTAAGCAAGGGTGTTTTTGCTGCCTTTGAGTCCCGCCAGCGTCCCAGGGTTTGGGGGCCAACGTTCGCCAGTCTCCCCCCCCCAAAAAGAGAGGGAAAAACGCACACACACACACACACACAACCGCAAGGGGATCCCTACCGGAAATTTGTCAGCAACATCCCCAAAGAGGAATATACCCCGTATATACTATACCTTCTGGGATGTGGGTTAGACCTGCTCCAGACCAACTCCAGCACCACCCCCCCATCTTAGTGTTATGACCTGTTAAAGTGGTTGTATACCCTTAAATTCAACTTGCACCTACAGGAAATGTCATGAACAGGTGAGACCAGATTGTGTGGACTGCAAGGAGAAACCCAAGACGCAAGTAAAAGTAAATAAGATTAACGTTTATTGAGATAAGTGATATAAATATATAAATAAGCAAACACCCCAAAATACAACAGTGCTCAGCCACAAACAGAAACCCACAGACAACAGATAAATATATACAGGCACAGGGAAGTACCGAAATCAACACGTCAGCCAGGCCAGGGTCATACATGGAAAGATCAAGGGATAACAAGGGCAGTCCAGAATCAAACGATTAGCCAAGCCAGGGTCATGCACGGGAGATCAGCAGATGAACAAGGGCAGGATGGGAGAGGGAACTAAGGATGGGAAAGGCAACAAGGAGCAGGAACACAGGATCAGGATGGGAAGGGTACAGGTCTCAGGGTACAGGTCTCAGGTTACAGGTCTCAGGTTACAGGTCTCAGGTCACAGGTTCAGGGCACATGGAAGAGAGATACCAAGGCAAGTGTGTGAGGGCTGGCCGGGTATTTATAATCTGCCAGTGATTGGCCTCATGTGACAGCTGAGCGCAGAAAGAGCTGTCTGCTCCACACTGCCAGGATCCATCCACTGGTGGACGCCAGTACTGCGGCCCAAAGATGATATCCCAGCAGGGAAGGCCTCTCCTGACAGTTATAAACTGCCAGGAGACACCTGCTGGTGGACCACAGTACTGCACGCCAAATGATGGGTCTTACCAGCGGACGGATCCATTCCTGACAGTACCCCCCCTCAAAGGAGCGGCCTCCGGACGCTCCAACTAGCTGCTGCTGGGACAAGTCCATGGCATCGAGGTGGGCAGCGGGCACTTTAAGCTGGGCAGCAGGCACTTCAAGCTGGGCAGCAGGCACTTCAAGCTGGGCAGCAGGCACTTCAAGCTGGGCAGTAGGCACTTCAAGCTGGGCAGCAGGCACTTCAAGCTGGGCAGCAGGCACGGGCACATCAGGCTGGGCAGCAGGCACGGGCACATCAGGCTGGGCAGCAGGCATGGGCACATCAAGCTGGGCAGCAGGTACGGGCACTTTAGGCTGGGCAGCGGGAACAGGCACATCAGGCTGGGCAGCAGGAACAGGCACATCAAGCTGGGCAGCAGGAACAGGCACATCAAGCTGGGCAGCAGGAACAGGCACATCAAGCTGGGCAGCAGGAACAGGCACATCAAGCTGGGCAGCAGGAACAGGCACATCAAGCTGGGCAGCAGGAACAGGCACATCAAGCTGGGCAGCAGGAACAGTCACATCAAGCTGGGCAGCAGGAACAGTCACATCAAGCTGGGCAGCAGGAACAGTCACATCAAGCTGGGCAGCAGGAACAGTCACTTCAGGCTGGGCAGCAGACAGGAACACTTCGGGCTGGGCAGCAGACAGGAACACTTCGGGCTGGGCAGCAGACAGGAACTCATCAGACTGGGAAGCAGACAGGAGCTCATCGGGCTGGGCAGCAGACAGGAACTCATCAGACTGGGCAGCAGACAGGAACTCATCAGACTGGGCAGCAGACAGGAACTCATCAGACTGGGCGGCAGACAGGAACTCATCAGGCTGAGCAGCAGACAGGAACTCAGACTGGGCGGCAGACAGGAACTCATCAGACTGGGCAGCAGACAGGAACTCATCAGACTGGGCGGCAGACAGGAACTCATCAGACTGGGCGGCAGACAGGAACTCATCAGACTGGGCGGCAGACAGGAACTCATCAGACTGGGGAGCTGGCAGCGGGTCATCAGACTGGGGAACTGGCAGCGGGTCATCAGACTGGAAGGCCGGAACCAGGACATCAGACTGGAAGGCCGGGACATCAAACTGGAAGGCCGGGACATAAAAAGAAAAGGCAGGCAGCGGGTCATCAGACTGGAAGGCCGGCACCGGGACATCAGGCTGGAAGGCCGGAACCGGGACATCAGGCTGGAAGGCCGGCACCGGGACATCAGGCTGGAAGGCCGGCACCGGGACATCAGGCTGGAAGGCCGGCACATCAGGCTGGAAGGCCGGCACCGGGACATCAGGCTGGAAGACCGGGACATCAGGCTGGAAGACCGGGACATCAGGCTGGAAGGCAGGCAGTGGGACATCAAAGTGGAAGGCTGGAACGTCAGGCTGGAAAGCCGGCAGCGGGTTAGACTGGAAGGCTGGGACATCAAGCTGGAAGGCTGGAACATCAAGCTGGGGGGCTGGCACCAGGACATCAGGCTGGAAGGCTGGGGCGTCAGGCTGGAAGGCCGGCAACGGGACATCAGACTGGAAGGCTGGGACGTCAAGCTGGAAGGCTGGAACATCAAGCTGGGGGGCTGGAACCAGGACATCAGGCTGGAAAGCTGGGGCATCCGGCTGGAAGGCTGGGGCATCAGGCTGGAAGGCCGGCAACGGGACATCAGACTGGAAGGCTGGGACGTCAAGCTGGAAGGCTGGCACCAGGACATCAGACTGGAAGGCTGGGACATCAGGCTGGGAGGCTGGGCCGTCAGGCTGGAAGACTGGAGCGTCAGACTGGGTGGCAGGCACTGGAGCGTCAGACTGGGTGGCAGGCACTGGAGCGTCAGACTGGGTGGCAGGCACTGGAGCGTCAGACTGGGTGGCAGGATTGTGTGGGTCGGAAAGTACTTTCGCTTCTTTTTTGGTTTAGCCACTGCAGCTTTGTACGTAGGTGCAGGGCTGTAGGAAAAGAACGTATCTGGGCAAAATGAAGACCAGGGAACTATGGCTGGAGGAGGGTTTTGTGGGCTTGTTACAGGTAGAGGAGAAGAGGCAGGTGGGTTAAAGGCAGGATAGGTGCAGGGAGTAGAAACAGGGTATTGATACTTTGTGGGGAGCAGGGTATATTGGACGGTAGCTGAAGTTGCCTGGGGTGATGGGAGAAAGGACGCCTGAGCTGGCAGGTGTTTAGTAATGGGTCTGGGTTGAGGAGAGCTGACAGAAGCTGGGCATAACAGGTCTGACCATGCCTGAAGTATAGGCAACACAAAAGTGAGCTCACATACCCTCTGTCTGACCAGGGACTGCACTTCAGCTATACAATCCTCCAACAACTGTTTGGGACAAACTGAATAGTGCTCCACAAAGGATGCAGCGTCATCCTCCAATAGCCATACCAAGGACGCAACCTGGTTAATGCTGAAGGGGGGAGAAAAGTCATCACGACCCTTTGGGATACAAGGCAGAGCCAGCTCTGTACACATTCTAATCAAAGGCTGAACATCCTCCAACAATATACTGCCCTGATCGACCACAGTGTGAGCTAAACGGATAATCTCCAGCAGCTGATCACTGGACCATCCTTTCAAAGTCTGCCAGAGGTAGTCAGAACTCTTTGTTGCCAGCAGAACATAATAGGCAATTATATCTGAATCCATTCCAAAAATGGGAAACAGTACCGAGATGGTTCCCCTGTGCAGCCTCTTCTGGTCAGAGATGGCCTTGGTATACTGTCATGAACAGGTGAGACCAGATTGTGTGGACTGCAAGGAGAAACCCAAGACGCAAGTAAAAGTAAATAAGATTAACGTTTATTGAGATAAGTGATATAAATATATAAATAAGCAAACACCCCAAAATACAACAGTGCAAAGCCACAAACAGAAACCCACAGACAACAGATAAATATATACAGGCACAGGGAAGTACCGAAATCAACACATCAGCCAGGCCAGGGTCATACACGGAAAGATCAAGGGATAACAAGGGCAGTCCAGAATCACAAACGATTAGCCAAGCCAGGGTCATGCACGGGAGATCAGCAGATGAACAAGGGCAGGATGGGAGAGGGAACTAAGGATGGGAAAGGCAACAAGGAGCAGGAACTCAGGAACACAGGATCAGGATGGGAAGGGTACAGGTCACAGGTCACAGGTCACAGGTCACATGGAAGAGAGATACCAAGGCAAGTGTGTGAGGGCTGGCCGGGTATTTATAATCTGCCAGTGATTGGCCTCATGTGCAGTGATGTAAGTAACTGAGTTAAAATAAACTGAGTTACGTAACTCAGTTACTTTAGAGGGTAACTAGTAATCTAACTGATTACTTTTCCCCTCATGGTAACTCAGTTCCCATTACTTTGGCTTAGTTAACCCAATTACATCTACCGTCACTAGATGGCAGTAGTGTAATTTCGGTGTCCTGCCAAAAAAGTTCCCCGCCGGATAAGGACCCCCTGTACTGCGCAGGCGCAGCGCTTGCGCAGTACGAAGGACTACGGAGCTTCCGAAAATTGCCGAACCTAAACAGCTCTGAGTGAACTCTACACAGCGCAGGCGCAGTTAACATGTAATTGTATGAGGCGATGCCGCACCCTCATGATGCTCGTGCTACTCTGCAAGGGGCGTCTATCGTGTAACTAAGGGGCGGGTCTAGTATTACTGTAACCAAGGGGCGCATTTATTATTATTGTTATATATCGAGCTCTGCCCATTAATTTAACATTCGTCCTCTTCTGTAGAAATCCACCCCTTACACGATATAATAATAATAGACCCGCCCCTTGCTTACACGCTATAACAGATCTGCCCCTTGGTTAGAGTAATAATAGAGCAGCCCCTTGGTTACACGATATATAACAATAATAAATGCGCCCCTTGGTTACAGTAATACTAGACCCGCCCCTTAGTTACACGTATAGAATATTTAAAAAAAAAAGTCAGTTACTTTGCTGCGTAACTAATTACTTTTCCAATGTAGTAACTGAGTTACTAACGCAATTACTTTTTGGGAGAAGTAATTTGTAACTTAACTAAATTACTTTTTTAAAGTAAGATGACCAACACTGTATGTCACACATCACCCACTCTTCCAACCACTTGAAGACAAAGCCCTTTCTGACACTTTTTGTTTACATGAAAACATATTTTTTTTAAGAAAATTATGTTGAACCCTAACTATATATATTTTGTTAAAGCAAAGGCCCTACAGATTAAAATGGTGGGTGTTGCATTTTTTTTTCCACACAGTATTTGCGCAGCGATTTTTCAAACACATTTTTTTGGGAAAAAATAACCTTTTTTTATTTTAATGCACTAAAACACACTATATTGGCCAAATTTTTGATGAAATAAAAAAGATGATCTTAGGCCGAGTACATGGATACCAAACACGACATGCTTTAAAATTGCGCACAAACGCGCAGTGGCGACAAACTACATACATTTTTAAATGCCTTTTAAAGCCTTTACAGGTTACCACATTAGATTTACGGAGGAGGTCTACTGCTAAAATTACTGCACTCGATCTGACCTTCGCGGTGGTACCTCACATGCATGGTGTAATTGCTGTTTATTTATGACGCCAGACCGATGCTTGTGTTCGCCTTTGCGCAAGAGAAGGGGGACAGGGGTGCTTTTTTTTTTAATTATTATTTATTTAGCTTTTTTATTTTATTTTTAAACCTGTTCCTTCCATTTTTTTTTTTTTTTTTTATCATTTTTATTGTTATCTCAGGGAATGTAAATATCCCCTATGATAGCAATAGGTAGTGACAGTTACTCTTTTTTTGAAAAAATTGGGTTCTATTAGACCCTAGATCTTTCCTCTGCCCTCAAAGCATCTGACCACACCAAGATCGGTGTGATAAAACGCTTTCCCAATTTCCCAATGGCGCTGTTTATATCCGGGAGGGGGGACATTCCCTCCCACTGCTTGTAAAAGCAGTCTAGAGGCTAATTAGCCGCTAGAATTCCTTTTACATGAAAGCCGATCACTGGCTGAAAAGAATTATACCAAGATGATACCTAAACCTGCAGGCATCATTCTGGTATAACCATTCAAAGTCCAGCAACATACTGAACCTATATTGAAATCTTTTTTTTTCATGCAGCCTCTTGGCTGAACAAAAAAAAGAGATTGATCGGTGGGTATGCCCACCATTAGAATACCTCCTTTCATCCACCCACTTCTAATGATGGGCATACATACACCATTTATATATGCCGAAGCATGGGGGCATTCTCCCGCAAAAAAGTTATGCCGCGTACACACGGTCGGACTTTTCCACGGGCAAGCCTCTGTCGGAATTTCGACCGTATTTACGCGGCATTAGGAGCCAATCTCTCCTCCGCCCCTGCTGCCCCCATGCTTCGGCATATATGCTCTTTTTTTAAACTGTGGTGGTGAAATCACCTCCTACAGCACTGGAGTCACGGCTTTATGTATCGTGGGAGCAAACGCTGTTGCTGTCAAGATAAATAAATCCACTCTGCAGCTGAATGGCGCACCTGGAAACAAAAAAATGGTTAACAATAAAACAAAGGTTTTTTTTTTTTACTTTTTTTTTGTAACTGTAATTTTAACAACTGTAACGGTTTGGGTATCAAAATGCGATGGCATCTTGGGAGACCCTGTGTAAGTGTATCCTAGCCTGTGAAATGCTGTACCCTACGCTAAAACTTCACTAGTGTGTGTTGGCGTTGCATTCACCAATGCAAAGGCCAGGATTGTCAGGACAGCGTGGACAATAACGGGTGTCACGCCTATATCCGCGCTTGCTACAGACACAACATATTTTTTGGAGGGCTCGTTGGGTAGGGGTACTCGGGAGGACATAAGGAAAATGCCTCTCATGCAGCTGGCTAATTGCATTTGGTTGGGAATGGTGAGGTGCAGAACCGTCTGGATACAGAAGGTCTGTGACAATCTCTTCTTGGAATGCAAGGAAGGATGAAGTCCCGCCTGAAGCTCTGTATAGCACATGAGCATTCAGCAAAGCCAATTGGAATAAGTAAACAGACACTTTTTTGTACCAGCGTCTGGCCTTACGGGCAACTAGATACGGCGCCAACAACTGGTCGATGAGGTCCACCCCTCCCATATTTTGGTTATATTCGTGGATACAGAGGGGTTTCTCCACAACACCAGCCGCCGTACGAATTTGGACTGTCGTGTCTGCATGAAGGGAGGTAAGAACGGAAACATTCTTATTATCCCTCCACTTCATAGAGAGCAAGTAATTACACTGCAAGCAGGCTCTCTCCCCCAGCCCAAGACGGGAATCTAGAAGCCGATGGGGAAAGCCCCGGCGATTAGGTCGCACGGTGCCACATGCTCCAATCTGATGGCACGCTCGTGTAATAATTGTCCACGTACAAGTGGTACCCCTTTCCAAATAAGGGTGACACCAAGTTTCACACTATCTTGCCAGCGCTCCCTATGTAATCTGGGCAGTTCTCCGGCTCTACGTAACTATCTTTTCCCTCATAAACCGTAAAGCTTCATACATAGCCTGTTGCCCTGTCACAGAACTTATAGAGCTTGACCCCGTATGTGGCACGCTTGCTGGGAAGGTACTGTTTGAAAGACAAGCGGCCAGAAAATTTAATCAGGGACTCATCAACGCAGACAACTTGATTGGGAGTAAACAAGGCTGTAAAACGTTGGTTGAAATGGTTTATGAGGGGCCAAATTTTGTAGAGCCAATCGTATTCAGTTCATTGTCATTAAAGTGCATGAACCGCAAGATCTGCTCCTATCGTTTCCTGGACATGGAGGCAGAGAACACGGGCATATGGTCGACTGGGCGGGTGGACCAATAAGTCTGCAGCGTTGTGAATTTATGTGTGCCCATGTTGAGGGAAAGGCCCAGAAAGGTCTTAAATTCGGAAACTGTAATTGGTTTCCAATCTCTGGCAAGGGAAGGCAACTGGGGATTAGCAGCGATGTGATGACCAGCATATAAATTACTTTGGTCCACAATAGATCTATAGAAATCTGCCGCGAAAAACCGCCTTGCTGATGTATGGAGGGAACTCAACCCCTCAAAGAGGGACTTCACCCACTTCTCCCCACCTCACCAGTCATACGCGAGGATCGACCATATCCTAACCCCTGCTTCACTCCTACCTCATGTCTCTAAAGCATATATCAAAGACACAGTCGTTTCCGACCATTCCCTGGTAATCGTGACAATCCTCGCGAAGACTAGGAGAGGCCCCATCAGACACTGGAGACTTAATGAGTCTTTGCTTTCAGATCCTACTACAGTTTTAGAAATTGAAAAGGCCTTACAAGAGTACTTTACTCTTAATACATCAGAGGATATCTCCCCGGAAACGCTTTGGGCAGCACGCAAAGCTTTCATTAGGGGCAAGATCATCCAGATCGCCTCACGCATCAAACGGGAAAGACTAGCAGAAGTTTCCAAGCTAGACAAGGAATACTCCTTCCTTAAGGCTTTGCACAAAAAAGATCCCACCCAAGTCCCCACCGCCCTTCTTGACAAGACCAGATTGGAACTCAACCTAGCCCTAACCGCCAAAGCTGAAAAATCTAATCGCTGGTCTGGTCATAAATTTTACGCTCAGGCGAACAAAATATGCCCTCTTTTAGCCAATAGACTTTCTCCCAGGGTCAGACTCCATACGTTGCCCAAACTCAGAATCTCAGGACAACCGCCCACGACGAAAGTCCTTGGTGCTTTTCAGGATTTGTACTCCTCTTTATATAGCAGTCCAACTATTCCCACCGATAAACTCATTCCTCAGTTCTTGGAGGGTCTCCCAATACCTTCACTGTCTGCTACCCATAAACAAAAGATGGAAACACCCGTAACAGTTGAGGAGGTATTGGAGGTCATTAAGGATCTCAAAAAGGGATCAGCCCTGGGCCCTGATGGTTTATCAATACCATATTATAAAGCATTCTCGAACACCCTAGCTCCACACTTAACTCGCTTTTGCAACTTTAAGATCAATGGTGACCCCCTAGATCCCCATCTCAATACGGCTTTCATCACAGTTTTACTCAAACCTGACAAAAACTTGGAAGATGTCAGTAATTACAGGCCAATCTCACTCCTCAACAATGATATAAAAATTCTAACCAAAATAATGGCCAATAGGCTGGCTTCCTTCATTGACCAGTACGTCCAAAAAGATCAAGTCGGGTTCATACCCGGAAGGCAGGGACCTGACCAAATCAGACGGGCAATAGATATCATCTCGATCCTACAATCTAATTGGGAGGGGGGTCCTAAACAATCTGGCTTTCTCCTATCCCTAGACATTCAGAAGGCCTTTGATACGGTCTCCTGGCAATACATCTTCCACCTTTTTAAACATTGGGGCTTTGGGGCTCGCTTCCTTGGTCTTCTCCATGCGCTTTATTCCCAACCTAAGGCCCTTCCTCGCCGCCAAGGCTATTACTCACAACCCATATCCATTACAAGGGGCACCAGACAAGGGTGTCCTTTATTCCCCCTCATCTTCGCTATAGTCATCGAAACCCTTGCCATCGCCATACGCCATAATCCTGATATTAAAGGACTAAAATGTGGTGACATCCTACTGTTCCTAACTTCCCCCATCACTACACTCCCCAACCTCTACCAAGTACTAGAAGATTTTGCCAAAATCTTGGGGATCCGAGTAAATTTTTCCAAATCTTATGCCCTAAATATATCCCTGCCTCCCCACACTGTCTCCTCCCTTAAACATTCTTTTCCATTTATATGGAGTGACACCTCCATTAGTTATCTGGGCATCTCCTTGACAGCCAAGTCGGAAGCCCTTTATGCACATAATTATCCCAAACTCTTTAAGAAACTGGAGGCTGATCTTACACTATGGTCCAAACATGAATTATCCTGGCTTGGCCGGATCAATTCCATAAAAATTACCCTTCTCCCCAAAATACTCTACTACTTCCGCGCTCTTCCTATCCCTGTCAGAAAAGACCACCTACGTTCGCTCCAAAGTAGCATCCTGAAGTACATATGGGGTAAAAAGGGCTACCGCATCCCACAAAACACACTCTTCCTTCATAGACGGAGGGGTGGATTAGGCCTTCCGAACTTACATAAATACTATTTAGCAGCTCGACTGGCCCAGCTATCCACAATATATTCCAGAAGTGAAAAACCGGATTGGATAGCTATAGAACGTCAGGCCACCCCCACTTTCACTTTAGATTTCTTACTATGGTGCCCCCCTAAAACTAGGCCCCCCATTCTTTCACCCACTCTGTCCCACTCGTGTTCTCTATGGGACACCCTTCGCCTACTACCGACATTGGTTTCCGCGGGTCGCCCTCTAGCACACCTCTTCATAACCCCGATTTCCCTCCCGGTCTGGACATCTCAGCCTTTAAATGGTGGCTTGATAAGGGGCTATACCGGATAGGGTGTAGATTCTAAAATAAGTGTCTACCGGCGCAAATTAAAATAATATTATAATCAAACCATCCAAATTTGTGAAGATGTGTGAATTTATGTGGTTTGTTGCAGTCAAATAAGGTTCTACTAAATTTAAAACCTGTAAAAAAGTATAAAAAAAAAATATATATATATGTGTTGACTGCGCTACCCCTTGTATTATGTATTTTTAAAGTGCTTCAAGCAAAGTATGCATTTAAATATACCACAATAAATTTATAAGTTTGTATACATTAGTGATAATAGAAGTAATAATAGTATTAATAAAAATCAATATTTTCGACCAATATTCATCAATCTTTGGACATGTCCAGAAGATATGAAATAAGGTGCCTCGCTCTTCCTGACATCTCCAGCAGCTATCTGCTACCTCTGGGAAGATCTTATTAAGTACCGACGGTGTACGATACCACCGTGTTAACAATTTATAATTCATCTCTTGGGTACGTGTACAAATTGATGTATTCAATGAGAGATATATGATATTGATATATGATATGATATTATGGTACTCATCGATAGTAAATGTCCTATTCAGGTCTTTATTTTTATTTTTATTCATGTTTATTTAGTTGTTTATATAAATCCTTTTAATTTACCTTCAATCATTAATATTTTATAATATTTTTTTAATAAAATAATTTCAGCAACCTTAAAAGGATAAATGTATAATGTAGACCAATGCAAGTATTCAAAAGCTCTAAATGTGACATGCAGCAAAGGGAAAAGATCGCAAATATATATATATATAAAGAATTTTTTTTTTAAATATATTTTTTATAATTTTTATGTCTAATAAAGTTTCCAACACTGTAAAAACTTCTGCAGGCGCTTGAATGGGGCTACCCTAACAAACGTAATGGGGAAGTTAAATGTAAACTAATAAGGGGATAAATTACATAGCTAAATATGGGACAGAGGTGGACTATTCCAACAGTTAAAATGGCGGCCCAACAACTTCCGGAAATGGCCGGAAGTTGACAGTAGTTAAAATGGCGGACAGCCCACTTCCGGTCGCACGGAATGAATGGGCAGAGGACACCAGCAGTCAAAATGGCGGACCGCTCACTTCCGGTATCGCGGAATGAGCGATCCGGAACCAATTAGATAGGATTACAAGCATTAGGGTATAAATAGAGTGACACAGCAACATTTAGCAGCTTCCTGAGGACACAAGAGTGTTTGCGAAATGCATAGAGGCTGCTAAAATACGGACTACGTCACTTCCAGTTAAACAAAAGGAGGCTTGGGACGCACTCTGACATAGGAGAGACAGGCAATACCCTCAACCATCTATACCCATTCAAACGGCTGGATAAGTTTAGTGCCAACTGATAGGCACTTAAAAATGTGAGTGAATCCATTTGTTTTTACCTTTTTATAAATAAAAGCACAGACATACTGCGCAATGATCGTTGTTCATTTTTTATGAGGCTGGACATTGGTAAATCTGTATATTGGAAACAGCATAGACCTGAGAGGAGTGGAGTGGTTATCCCTACTAATGAACCAAAGGCATTCATTATATTAACATCTGGTGAGTGGCCAATTCTTATGGTGGTGGTGGTGTCGTCACTATAGTGGTGGATAAAGGAAGCACGGACACAAGAATTAGGAGGATTGAAACACTTTTTTATGCTGAAGACTGCTTTTTTAGCACCAGCAGAAATTACTACGGACATTTATTGTTTTTGGTTTCGTTTGGTTTGTTTTGCCTAAATTCATTTGTTTTTTTTTGGCACGTAATAATCAATATTGGAAGTCACGGGTGAACAGCAGAAGAAATTATTGATTTTTATTAATACTATTATTACTTCTATTATCACTAATGTATACAAACTTATACATTTATTGTGGTATATTTAAATGCATACTTTGCTTGAAGCACTTTAAAAACACATAATACAAGGGGTAGCGCAGTCAACACATATATATATAGGTTGAGAATGCGGGGGTAGGAGTAAGGTATTTTTAATTGATCCCAAATATGTAGCGTAGTAGAAAAGTAAATTCATATATATACATGTAGTAGTCACAGGGTGTAGACATGATAATACAGGGGTATAAATAAATGAACACATGATTCAAGATGAATACATAGTAAAGAATGGAAATAAATAAGACAATGATGTGGTTCCCAAGTCCCACGGATGGCATGCCCGGTATCTCTGTTCATAATCATATTCATGATCACATTATAAGGTATAATCATATTAAATAAAAACTTGATAAAATCATCAGGACGTAATAAGTATCACTGTAGCATCGATACCTCCTACCCACTATGTGCCGTTCATTGCGTGCCGCACTCACCGCCAGGCTTGGTAAGTGCGTTTGGCAAGTTTTTCCTATATATTTTTTTACCACTCATTATAGAGTGTGGCTCATTATATCTATATCTATACATTTCACAGGAATCTGTCGCATCAGCTGCTGATGAGTGGAGATGCATCCACGAAACGCGTCGAGCTACAATCGATGCTACAGTGATACTTTTTACATCCTGATGATTTTATCAAGTTTTTATTTAATATGATTATACCTTATAATGTGATCATGAATATGATTATGAACAGAGATACCGGGCATGCCATCCGTGGGACTTGGGAACCACATCATTGTCTTATTTATTTCCATTCTTTACTATGTATTCATCTTGAATCATGTGTTCATTTATTTATACCCCTGTATTATCATGTCTACACCCTGTGACTACTACATGTATATATATGAATTTACTTTTCTACTACGCTACATATTTGGGATCAATTAAAAATACCTTACTCCTACCCCCGCATTCTCAACCGTTTCATTTAAAGTCCCAAACTTCCTTTTGATTGTACCTAATATAGGGATGGAGGCGCCTTACCGTGCCTCATTTAAAGTCCCAAAATTCCCCCCCCCCTTGTTCTATAGATTATCGGGATGGAAACGGTTGGGAAATTGGATTAGCAGTGTTCCCCTGCTATCCACGCGTGAGGTTAATCCCCAGGTGTATGCATGTCCCGTTCTGGGATGTATACACCTGAGTTAGTTAATACTAATATTATACTTTGTAATACGGTGTATGCTTTTACCAGTTGTAATGAATGACATACAACATATGACATTCCCGGTATATTTCTATGGCCTTATTTGACCATCTATGCCTACTAATTCCTGCGTGCCTACCCCTCTGGCGGTGTTTGGCGTCCTGCGGTGTTATGAGCCATCTGTGGTTTTTGGGGGGTTTGTTTCTTCACTGCGGGAGCTGCGACGCGCATTGAGGGTTCCCTCCCTTCCTCCCCACAAAACAATTTTTGGGGGGGTCGGGTGGACGGCCCCCTGCGCGTCGGCGCCACGGTCCCCACGCCGTGCGCATGATGTCGGCCTTGACGTCATTGCACTGACGCCGGGAACAACAATTACGTGGTTTCCATGGAGAGGGATGGTTGGCGCCAATCACTGAGCGGCTTGTCAGCTCGGGTGCGACGCCCCTCCCCCTCACGGGCCCACGCACGTGGCGTTGGCGGCGTCATACTACATATTTCCCAGTTGGAGCGGGCTGTCTATTCGGCCTGTCTCTTCCTGGGATCCCTGCACACCAGCTGTTTCTCTGCTGGGTGTTGCAAGGCATGCAGCAACTTGGGTTAGTGTTCCTTGATTAGGGGTTGTTTTTGTTTGTAGGTTCATTTGACTGCACACACTATGTTTTCATTTAATTATATATTTTGTATCTATTTTACTTTCACTTTTTAGTTTAACATTTGCACATATCTAGGTCATCATTGTCCTTTATCCTACACAATTTATTTTATTACACACACACCTTATATTATCTAAATCACACCTCCTATTATCACTTTATACGCAGATACACTGGGTCCTAGGTGTACATATTACCTCTAAAATTCATTACTACTTTAATATATACACCATATATTACAGACTACGATATCATATATATGTGTATGTGTATATATATATATACATATATGCAATACTCTTTAAGTTACTATTACTTCAAATATATATATATAAGTTACTATTACTCCAAATACATATATACTCAATGGGTTACCCCAAATTTATCTATATACATATATATGTGTGTGTATATACATATACATATATGCAATACTCTTTAAGTTACTATTACTTCAAACATATATATATAAGTTACCATTACTCCCAATACATATATACTTAATGGGTTACCCCAAATTTATCTATATACATATATACTTTATTTTCAGAATATCCGTTTCTTGTACCTAGACACTAGCACTGCTGTCACATGCAAACCACCCCCATCTCCAGGTGCCTTCTAACATCACCCAATGCTGCTACTGTAGGTCACGCCGCCTCAGCTCCGGCGGGGGAGTCGATACCTCCTACCCACTATGTGCCGTTCATTGCGTGCCGCACTCACCGCCAGGCTTGGTAAGTGCGTTTGGCAAGTTTTTCCTATATATTTTTTTACCACTCATTATAGAGTGTGGCTCATTATATCTATATCTATACATTTCACAGGAATCTGTCGCATCAGCTGCTGATGAGTGGAGATGCATCCACGAAACGCGTTGAGCTACAATCGATGCTACAGTAATACTTATTACGTCCTGATGATTTTATCAAGTTTTTATTTAATATGATTATACCTTATAATGTGATCATGAATATGATTATGAACAGAGATACCGGGCATGCCATCCGTGGGACTTGGGAACCACATCATTGTCTTATTTATTTCCATTCTTTACTATGTATTCATCTTGAATCATGTGTTCATTTATTTATACCCCTGTATTATCATGTCTACACCCTGTGACTACTACATGTATATATATGAATTTACTTTTCTACTACGCTACATATTTGGGATCAATTAAAAATACCTTACTCCTACCCCCGCATTCTCAACCGTTTCATTTAAAGTCCCAAACTTCCTTTTGATTGTATATATATATATATATATATATATATATATATATATATATATATATATTTTTTTTTTTTACCGGATAGGGCACTATTTTACTTCCAAGGGTCCACTTACCCTTCATTACTGCACCCAACATCTTGATCTCCCTGACCATGAAAGATTTCGCTTCCACCAAATCTCCCATTTTCTTCACTCGATATGGAAGGAAAAAACTCTTCCTCCCAAATTTACTGGATATGAGATGTGGTGCGGACAAGCTATGGAACAGAGGGGAGGCATCTCGGTAATATACTCAGCCCTCACTTGTCCAACGGATAAGTCCTTCTACATGACAGCTTGGGAGGCGGACTTCAAACTAAACCAGTGTGGAGACCTGGCAAACGGCTCTCAACAAATCATTTCAGGGAATTCAAAATACATCCCTCATGGAGGCCAGTGTTAAACTACTAACCAGATGGTATCTCACCCCTACCAAATTGGCCTCTATCTATCCGACTGTGAACCCACTGTGCTTCAGGGGATGCCAGCATTTGGGATCTATGGCCCACATTTGGTGGGAATGTCCTAGGATCCGCTCCTTTTGGAGAAAAGTCTTCATCATGATATACAAGGTAACAGATTGCCAGGTACCCAGATCTCCAGAGGTTGCTTTACTCAATTCTCAAATCCCTAACCTACCCAAAGCAGCTCAGAGATTAATCCACTTCATGTTCTTAAGCACTAAAATCTCAATTGCTACTGCATGGAAAAAAACAATGCCCTCATTTCATGCGGTCAAGAGGAAGATATCTAGGATCATGTTCCAGGAAAAACTTTCCAGTATCTTGACGGACACCTCAGCTAGATTCCAAAGGGTCTGGGAGCCTTGGGCCCGATATGTGGGAGTTTCCCTCATAACGGGAGTTCGAGATCACTCTTCCTCTTGACCGTATAACCTAAAATATTCCTGTCCATATACCGCCCGGCACATCTTTAATCTCCCCACCACTCATCCCTATCCTTCTGCAGCTCCTTTCCCTTCCCCTCTTCTCGATTTTCCTTCTTCCTTTCCTTACTCTTCTCTATCTATCTCTCTTATTGCATATGATGTATACAGGTGACTGTTTTTTTTTTCAGCATCTACTAAGTGTAAACTTAGCTCCTGCGAGGAGAGCCTTTATACTTTTGAATCTTAGTTTTAGCCAGTTTGGGTACTGCCCGGGGGTTGTGGGGGTCTTCCTTCTCTTCTGACACAGCCAGATCCCGTTAGGGGTGTCAGGAGGGAGGAAGCCTCTTCTCCCCCGTAGCTGTCCCACCAGTTTGTTTTTTGATCGATACTCAGGAATTCTATATCTCTTGTTGGCTCACATAGAGATTTCTACCCTCTGGGTCTCAGATACATTTATACTTTCGATTGTAGTACTTGTAGACCATGGAATGTATTTCTACCCGCAGGAGGCCTTCCCTTCTGCAATATGTACAATGTTCAGTTTTCATGTTTGTTAATGACTTTTCATAATAAAAACAGATTAAAAGGAAAATCAGCTGTTTCCACCTGAATACTGGGTTGGCCAGTGAATGGGGGAAGTACGGGTTCTGCAGAAGTGGTGGGCACCCAATCAGGATTGGCGAATTCTGCAGGAACGACACTATGGGCACGACAGGCCTGCCTTTGTCTTCTTGGTGGCAGCGGGACACTACTTGTGCTTGCCACCTCGCCAGCTTGAACTGCACTTATGGGACTCGCCACGTCACCAAGTGTTACTGCAGTGCTGGATGTACGTCCAGGGTGTACTAGGCCGCTGGTGCTTGCCAGTTCACCAGAAGGAATAGTGGCGCTAATACTTCTCTGCTCCATACGAGGGACCTGCGGTTCTTGCATCTCAACAGCAGCAGAAGATTGGGATCGGGTACGCCTGACCTTAGCAGGGACCTCACCTCTGTCGTCAGAGCTATCTGTCATGGAGCCGCTGTCCTCTACAGGATCACGTATTCTGAGCCAGATTCTGGCAGATATCGTATTCTGAGCCGGATTCTGACAGATGAGTGACCTCTTCACTATCTGTCATGCTCAGAAACAGTTAGGCCTCTTCACTAGTGTACTTTCGATTTGCCATTTTGGCCTCTAAATTTAGTGGTACACTAGTGAGACTCGCAGGTAAAAAATCTCCTAGGCTGTCAGCGACTGTATCAAAACGCTTATAAATGTACAATAAATAACAAGTGTCACGGAATGAATAATTAATTAAATGAATCAATTACATGCATCCAACCTGTACCAATATTGTAGCAGCGCTTAGGTATCAGAAAAAAATGATCAGGTGGAAAGAGTATCACTTAATTAATAAATAAATAAATAGATCAATAACTAGATCTGGATGTATGTATCAATAAATAAATAAATAAATAGATCAATAAATAGATCTGGATATATGTATAAATAAATATAAGGTGCGGTAGTATGAATAGATCAAACAGTCCAATCCTGATAAGTGAATCGGTGAGTAATAATCATTCAGTGATTAAATAGTCCAGCTTTCTCCAAAAATGATTCAGTGTGCCACATATCTGTTAAGTCCATCCACCAGTACACTCCACCGCGTGATAGGAAGATTCCCCTTTGGGGATGCACTCACCAGAAAAAAATATAATAATGGCATATACACTGTCTCATCTAGGTGCTGCTTTAATCCTCTTTCGATTCTCCAAATATTCCTCCTCCGCCTCTGATTCAATAGCTCCCCAGACAGGTCATATATTGAAAAAGAATTCACCACATAGCGTGATACTGCATAAACAATTTATTTTACCCCCCTACTAGAATCAAGCAAAAAAGATCCCCTTTGTATAATAAGCGTACCAGATCAGATGTAAATATTAGCATTAGGATAAATGTAGGTCTGTGCACTATGCCTGAAAGGTGCCTTCCGGTCGCGCTCTTGCCGATTCCCGCTGTATGGAGCGGTGTATCCAGCGTTCCGAGGGCTTCCTGGTCGAATGGCACGCAGGCTGGGGCGCACACGTCACTTCCTGTGTTCTCTGGTCTCCGTCCCTATACGACTTCCTTTTTAAGCAGCTGCTACTGGTGCACCAATTCTGGGTTGCACATGTAACCAAGTATATATATATTCATTTATTAATATACTGTAGAAATCTACCCAAACATACACTAAGACAGTTTATCCTTTTGAGCGCAGAGAGTTGTTTGATAGAGGCGGGCCGAAATACCAAACAACCTTATTCACAAGTATCAAAACGCTACCAAAAAAAACTGTTAGCGATCGCAGGGATCAGGCCTGACTCTGCGAACGCTGCAGTTATGTGTTTAGTGTTTTGTAAGTGACAGTGATCGATCAATACTGCACTTGGGTGGGCTGGGCTGGGCAGAGGGGGAAAATGCAGGTGCTAGCAGGTATCTGGGCTGATCCCGCTAACAATGTGTTTTTTGGAACCCTAAACTGCTGGAACGCTAGTATAGATCTGATCAGATCAGATATTGATCTGTTCAGATACTATACCACTAAGGGAGGTGTATGCTTTGCGTGTGTGGGCGATCAGGGGGTTAAACCTTTATTGGGTAATAAATGGCGGGTGCCCTGACACTATAAAAAACAAACCAACTAACCAGCGTCACCCGTAACAGTTATATGGGGATCACTGGTGAAAGGGTTAACTAGGGGCAATCGGGGGGTTAAAACCTTTATTAGGTAATATATGGGGGTACTTGACGCTATATAAAAACCTGACGGGGAACCTAAATAACTAAATAACTAACTGGCTAACCAGCGTCACCAGTGACACTTATACAGTGATCGCTGGTGAATGAGTTAACTCTAAAGGCAATCAGGGGGTTAAAACCTTTATTTAGGTTGTATATGGGGGTACCTGACCTATAAACCTATTTATAAACCTATATAAACCTGGCGATTAACCTAAAAAAATAACTGGCTACCTAGCGGCACCATTGACACTAATGCAGCGATCAGAAAAACGATCGCTTAGTGACACTGGCAATAGGGGGTGAAAGGGTTACCTGGGGGGCAATCAAGGGGTTAAACCTTTATTAGGGGGGGGGGTAGGGGGCTACCTTGGACCTAAAGCTAACTGCCCTGACACTTTTTACAGTCACAAATGACACTAAATGCAGTGATCAGTAAATAAATGACCACTGCAATCAGTGACACTGATCTGGGGGGTGATCTGGGGGTGCTGGGGGGTGAAAAGTGTGCCTATGTGTACCTGGTGTCAGTGTACTGTTGGTGCACTTACTTGATGTCTTCACTCGCTCGCGTCCCGGTCAGAAAGACCGCCACGAGGAGTGTGACATCGCTTCCTTCTGCCTGTGTTTACAGTTCACAGGCAGGGGAAGCCTCTCATTCGCCAGGAGCGATCGCGAGGGGGTGGCCAGAAATCAATGGCCGCCCCCTCATCTCGGATCGCTCCTGAAGCGAAACCGACCGTCTCTGCCAGCGGTGGGGGGGGGGGGTTCTGATCGAACCCCCCACCCGCTGGAGGGCAGGCACGTACAGGTACGTGGATGTGCCTGTACGTGCCATTCTGACGACGTTTATGTACAGGAGGCGGTCGGCAAGTGGTTAAGGTATGATATGCCTTGCCTAATATTTTATACACCTTGAGCCGGGGAATGCCCAGGGGCTCTGTTATGTCATTTTTATTTTTTTGAAATAAATAAAAAGAATAAAAAAAAAAAAAAGCAGAGGAGCATGCCATAAGAAAATCCACATTGCCACACACATAAGCACAACATAAGGAATTGTCTGAAGAAGATGACGTGGAACAATTGCAGGAAGTTGAAGAAGCACTGCCACCGGCATCCACATCTAAGCAGCCAGTTTTTCAGTTTCTTTCTAAATGCCGCAGATGACCCAGGCAGAGGATCTTCTCAAACAGCATAGAGCAGCAGATCATAAAATATAAGGAAGAGCTTTGCACCAAGTTGCCACCATCAGTGAGGAGTAGGGATGAGCCGAACACCCCCGGGTTCGGTTCGCACCAGAACCTTCGAACCGACCGAAAGTTTGCGCGAATTTTCGAACCCTATACGTTATAATGGACGCGAACGTTCGAAATCAAAAGTGCTAATTACAACGGCCAATATGCATGTTAATGTCATAAAACAGGTTTGGGGACCCGGGTCCTGCCCCAGGGGACATATATCAATGCAAAAAGAACTTTTAAAAACTAACATTTTTTCGGGAGCAGTCATTTTAATGATGCATAAAGTGAAAAAAAAAAAGTGAAATTTTCCTTTAAATATGGTACCTGGGGGGTGTCTAAAGTATGCCTGTGAAGTGGTATGCGTTTCCCGTGTTTAGAACTGTCCTTGCACAAAATGACATTTGTAAAGGAAAAAAAGAAGCCATTTAAAACCACTTGCGGCTTTAATGTCATGTCTTGTCCTGGCCGCCATATGGCTGAAAATCCTTGAGAAAAATGGCATGGCTACCCCATCACCCCCCCCCCCCCCCCCCAGCCCCTTTGGGTCTTGTATGGATATTAAGGGGGACCCCGCACCCAAAATAAAACCCTATACCTACAACCCTATATACTCTGAACAGCAGTATATAGGTGGTGCAAACAAGACACGGACTGTAGGTTTGTTCTTAAGGAGAATCTGAACAGGTACATTATGAAGTGTAGCTCCATCCCAAAAAAATCAATTTTTAAGCTTTTTGGAGAACATAGGGAGGGGTTATCACCCCTGTAACATTTTCTGTCTTTGCACATCTGTTCAGAACATGTCACCTCACGCTCCGTCCCAATGACAAATGTTTTTGGAAAAGTGGGGTTTTAATTGAAACAAGGATTGGTGATAAAGCATCAGTAGAGAGGAGATACCTTTTTCCCAAATTAAATCTAACATGATAGAATTTCCCTTCCTAGGGGTAGATTTCCTCTCACTTCCTGTTTTCTCTTTCCGTTTGCAAGTAGGAGTCGTTTGTAAGTTGGATGTTTGAAAGTAGGGGCCTGCCGTATATACTCTGCAGAAATTTGCCCTATTAGATGTTGGTGTAGCCACAAGACTGGTGGGCACAGGAATGGGCCCTGCTGTGAGTTAATAGATCAAGATTTGTACTTGCATGCACCTGTTGAACCGGGCAGAAAAATTGGGCCTTTGGTGGTGGTGGTGGTGGTGGTGGTGGACGGTGTTGCCACAAGACTGTAAGCCCTCACAGTTACTCTTGGTGGGCGCAGGAATGGGCCCTGCTGTGAGTTATTAGATCAAGATTTGTAATTGCATGCACCTGTTGAACAGGGCAGAAAAATTGGGCCTTTGGTGGTGGTGGTGGTGGTGGTGGTGGACGGTGTTGCCACAAGACTGTAAGCCCTCACAGTTACTCTTGGTGGGCGCAGGAATGGGCCCTGCTGTGAGTTATTAGATCAAGATTTGTAATTGCATGCACCTGTTGAACAGGGCAGAAAAATTGGGCCTTTGGCGGTGGTGGTGGACGGTGTTGCCACAAGACTGTAGGCCCTCATAGTTACTCTTGGTGGGCGCAGGAATGGGCCCTGCTGTGAACTATTAGATCAAGATTTGTAATTACACGCCCCTGTTAAACAGGGGCTGAAAAATTGTGCCTTAGGCATTGGTGCTGGTGCCACAACACTGCAACCCCTCACAGATACTGTACTCTTAGCACAGAAATGAGACCTGTTGCAAAGCAGTGCCTAAAAATTGTAATTACACGCCCCAACAGGGGCTGAAAAATTGTGCCTTAGGCACTGGTGCCACAACACTGCAACCCCTCACAGATACTGTACTTGGAGCACAGCAGTCACACCTGTTGCGAAGCATCTTTTTAAAAAAATTGTAATTACATGCCCCTGTTAAACAGGGGCTGAAAAATTGTGCCTTAGGCATTGGTGCTGGTGCCACAACACTGCAACCCCTCACAGATACTGTACTTGGAGCACAGCAGTCACACCTGTTGCAAAGCATCTTTTTAAAAAATTGTAATTACACGCCCCTGTTAAACAGGGGCTGAAAAATTGTGCCTTAGGCATTGGTGCTGGTGCCACAACACTGCAACCCCTCACAGACACTGTACTCTTAGCACAGCAATGAGACCTGTTGCAAAGCATTGCCTAAAAATTTTAATTACACGCCCCAACAGGGGCTGAAAAATTGTGCCTTAGGCACTGGTGCTGGTGCCACAACACTGCAACCCCTCACAGATACTGTACTTGGAGCACAGCAGTCACACCTGTTGCGAAGCATTTTTTTAAAAAATTGTAATTACATGCCCCTGTTAAACAGGGGCTGAAAAATTGTGCCTTAGGCATTGGTGCTGGTGCCACAACACTGCAACCCCTCACAGATACTGTACTTGGAGCACAGCAGTCACACGTGTTGCGAAGCATTTTTTTAAAAAATTGTAAGTACACGCCCCTGTTATACAGGGGCTGAAAAATTGTGCCTTAGGCACTGGTGTGGTGGCATGGATCATTGAGGAGGAGGAAGAGGATAGTCAGTGAACATAACAGGACAGTCACTCAGCATCAGCATAGGCAGTCTTGAAGGGATGTGACATTATAAATTATTCCGCTATATCCGCTTCAGGTGCCTGGTAGCTGGTGGTGATCCAAGACTGATTCATTTTGATGAAGGTCAGTCGATCAACCGAGTCGGTGGACAGGCGCACCCTATGATCGGTGACAAATCCTCCAGCAGCACTGAATGTGCGTTCGGAAAGAACGCTGGAGGCAGGACAGGCCAGAAGCTCAATTGCATACTGTGCAAGCTCTGGCCAGTGATCCATCCTCAGGACCCAGTAAGCCAGAGGATTTTCGGTGGGAAAGGTGTCCAAGTCTGACCTTGCCCCAAGGTATTCCTGCACCATGTATATCAGACGCTGGCGATGGTTGCTGGAACCGATCATACCTTGGGGCTGCGGACTAAAAAATTGTCTGAACGCATCGGTCAGACGTCCACCTTCCCCACCGCTCCTTCTGCTACTGACCGAAGCCTCAGCAACTCGTTGTCCAGGACCAGGAGTTTGTAACCTCCCAGTTTCTGGGAACGCGTTGCACAGACCTTTCTGCAAGGCCTCCCTGAGATGTCTCATCCTCTGCTCCCTCTGCGACGGCAAGATAAGGTCCGCAACCTTACCCTTGTACCGTGGATCAAGGAGAGTGGCCAGCCAGTAATGGTCCCTCTCCTTGATCCGAAGAACACGAGGATCCTTCCGCAGGCTTTTCAGGATCAGGGAGGCCATGCAGCGTAGGTTTGCTGAGGCATTCGGTCCGGAGTCTTCTGGGTTACTGAGGATGACATGATCGCCAGCCACCTCCTCCCAGTCACGTACAAGTCCACTGGTTTGTTGGGACTGTACATCATCCCTAAAAGACTGCTGCTGCTGATGCTGAGTGCCAGGCTCCACCTCCATGCTCACACAATCCTCCTCCTCCTCCTCCTCATCCTCTTCCTGTGTGATGGGTGGGACAGAAGGAACACTGTCCAGATAAAGGGGGCCTTGAGAGGCAAGGAAGTCCTCCTCTTCCTGCCTCTGTTCTGCCTCAAGTGCCCTGTCCATTATCCCACGCAGTGTATGCTCCAACAGGTGGACAAGAGGTACAGTGTCACTGATGCATGCACTGTCACTGCTCACCATCCTCGTGGCCTCCTCAAATGGTGAGAGGACAGTGCATGCATCCCTGATCATGCTCCACTGACGTGGGGAAAAAAAACCAAGCTCCCCTGACCCTGTCCTGGTGCCGTAGTCGCAAAGGTACTCATTGATGGCCCTCTGCTGCGTGTGCAGTCGCTGCAGCATGGCCAACGTTGAGTTCCACCTGGTGGGCATGTCACATATTAGGCAGTTCTTGGGCAGGTTCAGCTCCTTTTGCAGCTCAGTCAGCCGAGCACTGGCATTATAATATAATTATAAGATCGGCGGAAATGCACACAGCCTTTCCTGGCCTGCCTCAGGACATCCTGTAAGCCTGGGAACCTGCCCAAGAACCGCTGCACCACCAGGTTGAGGACGTGAGCCATACAGGGCACATGGGTGAGCTGCCCCTGTCGCAGGGCGGAGAGGAGGTTGGTGCCATTGTCAGAAACGACCATTCCTGGCTTAAGCTGGCGTGGCGTCAACCACCTCTCGGCCTGCCCCTGCAGAGCTGCCAGAACCTCTGGCCCAGTGTGGCTCCTGTCCCCCAAACACACCAGCGCAAGCACGGCATGGCATCTTTTTGCCTGCGTACTTGCGTAGCCCCTTGTACGCCTACGGAGCACCGCTGGTTCCGAGGACAGAGCACTGGAGGAAGAAGAAGAGGAGGGGGTGGAGGAGAGAGGTGTGTCACAACCAGTAGCAGTAGTAGCATTTTGGAGGCGTGGTGGCGGAACAACCTCCAACACTACTGCACCTTGTCCTGCATCCCTCCCAGCTGCCAATAGAGTGACCCAATGGGCCGTGAAAGAAAGGTAACGTCCCTGTCCATGCCTGCTGGACCATGAGTCAGCGGTAATATGCACCTTACCGCTGACCGCCCTGTCCAGCGAGGCATGGACATTGCCTTCCACATGCCGGTAGAGAGACGGAATCGCCTTCCGTGAGAAAAAGTGGCGTTTGGGAACCTGCCACTGAGGAACTGCACATTGAACAAACTCACGGAAGGGGGCCGAGTCTACCAACTGAAAAGGCAGCAGTTGAAGTGCTAGCAATTTAGCCAAGCTAGCATTCAACCGCTGGGCATGTGGATGGCTGGGAGTGTACTTCTTTCGACGGTCCAGCAGCTGGGGCAGGGAAATTTGCCTGGTAGAATCGGACGTCGGTGTACTGCAAGTACTTGGTTGTGACACACCTAATTCTACACCTTCAGTCCTCTCAGAGCAGCTTTCAGAGAGGACTGAAGATGTAGTGGGGAGGGAGATCCCAGCTGATGAGGAGCAAGGAGAGGTCCGCTTAGTTCTTTGGTGTGGGTCTTTTATGTGTGCTTGCCAACGAGCTGCATGGCAGGTCGACATATGTCTGCTCATGCTTGTGGTGCCCAAGCGGCTGATGTTTTGGCCACGCGAGATACGCTTGAGACAAATATTGCAAATAGCAGTGGTGCGATCTGATGCACTCGTCTCAAAAAAGGCCCACACCAAAGAACTTTTCTGATAACGTGCAGAGGCAGCGCCCTGCACAGGCGGAGCTCTGCGGTGTTGTACAGTTGCTGTGCTGGCCTCTAGCTGGCCTCCAGGGGGCATCCTGCCTCGTTGGACATGTGACGCCGCATCCTCCTCCTCCTCGTCCTCTCTCCCTTCAGGCACCCACGTGGAGTCAGTGACCTCATCATCCCCTCCCTCTTCACCACTAGAGCAAACCTGGCAGTAAGCTGCAGCTGGTGGAACAGTACTGCCAGATTGCTGTCCTTCAGCATCCCCTCTCTCTGCGCGCACACTACTGACTCCCTCAAGCTGGGTATCATCATCCGAGCCTTCGAATCGTTGGGCATCCTCCTGGAGCATGTACCCAACACTGTGCTCAAAGAGTTTGGGGGACTCCTCAGGAGGACATGGTGGGTCTAGGGAAGGGGTGGCTGATGATGCCATTGAGTACGCGTTGGCAGCTGCTCTGCCAGTACCCTGAGCCTGGGTGAGAGAGGATAAGGAGGATGAGGAGGGCTTGGTCATCCATTCTACCAAGCCTTCAGCATGATGCAGCTCCACATGTCCAGCTGCCGAAAACAAAGACGCACGTGTCCCATGGCCACGTGCTGATGACGATGCACGACCACGTCCACGGCCACAACCACGTCCACTAGAAACAGAGCCTGCCTGCCCTGTGTTCTTGCCTCTGCACGCTCTGCCTCCCCTTGGCGGTCTTCCAGCCATTGTAGTCGGTAGTCCTGTGGGTGCTGCTGAGAAGAAAATATAGGAGCTCTGTGTGATGCCACTAACACACTAGAAGTCCTATGGGTGCTTCTGCAAAGAAAATATAGGAGCTCTGTTTGATGCCACTAACACACTAGAAGTCCTGTGGGTGCTGCTGAGAAGAAAATATAGGAGCTCTGTGTGATGCCACTAACACACTAGAAGTCCTGTGGGTGCTGCTGAGAAGAAAATATAGGAGCTCTGTGTGATGCCACTAACACACTAGAAGTCCTATGGGTGCTTCTGCAAAGAAAATATAGGAACTCTGTGTGATGCCACTAACACACTAGAAGTCCTGTGGGTGCTGCTGAGAAGAAAATATAGGAGCTCTGTGTGATGCCACTAACACACTAGAAGTCCTGTGGGTGCTGCTGAGAAGAAAATATAGGAGCTCTGTGTGATGCCACTAACACACTAGAAGTCCTGTGGGTGCTGCTGAGAAGAAAATATAGGAGCTCTGTGTGATGCCACTAACACACTAGAAGTCCTATGGGTGCTTCTGCAAAGAAAATATAGGAGCTCTGTGTGATGCCACTAACACACTAGAAGTCCTGTGGGTGCTGCTGAGAAGAAAATATAGGAGCTCTGTGTGATGCCACTAACACACAATTGAAGTCCTATGGGTGCTTCTGCAAAGAAAATATAGGAGCTCTGTGTGATGCCACTAACACACTAGAAGTCCTGTGGGTGCTGCTGAGAAGAAAATATAGGAGCTCTGTGTGATGCCACTAACACACTAGAAGTCCTATGGGTGCTTCTGCAAAGAAAATATAGGAGCTCTGTGTGATGCCACTAACACACTAGAAGTCCTGTGGGTGCTGCTGAGAAGAAAATATAGGAGCTCTGTGTGATGCCACTAACACACTAGAAGTCCTATGGGTGCTTCTGCAAAGAAAATATAGGAGCTCTGTGTGATGCCACTAACACACTAGAAGTCCTGTGGTTGCTGCTGAGAAGAAAATATAGGAGCTCTGTGTGATGCCACTAACACACTAGAAGTCCTGTGGGTGCTGCTGAGAAGAAAATATAGGAGCTCTGTGTGATGCCACTAACACACTAGAAGTCCTGTGGGTGCTGCTGAGAAGAAAATATAGGAGCTCTGTGTGATGCCACTAACACACTAGAAGTCCTGTGGGTGCTGCTGAGAAGAAAATATAGGAGCTCTGTGTGATGCCACTAACACACTAGAAGTCCTATGGGTGCTTCTGCAAAGAAAATATAGGAGCTCTGTGTGATGCCACTAACACACTAGAAGTCCTGTGGGTGCTGCTGAGAAGAAAATATAGGAGCTCTGTGTGATGCCACTAACACACAATTGAAGTCCTATGGGTGCTTCTGCAAAGAAAATATAGGAGCTCTGTGTGATGCCACTAACACACTAGAAGTCCTGTGGGTGCTGCTGAGAAGAAAATATAGGAGCTCTGTGTGATGCCACTAACACACTAGAAGTCCTGTGGGTGCTGCTGAGAAGAAAATATAGGAGCTCTGTGTGATGCCACTAACACACTAGAAGTCCTGTGGGTGCTGCTGAGAAGAAAATATAGGAGCTCTGTGTGATGCCACTAACACACTAGAAGTCCTATGGGTGCTTCTGGGAAGAAAATATAGGAACTCTGTGTGATGCCACTAACACACTACAAGTCCTATGGGTGCTTCTGGGAAGAAAATATAGGAACTCTGTGTGATGCCACTAACACACTAGAAGTCCTATGGGTGCTTCTGGGAAGAAAATATAGGAACTCTGTGTGATGCCACTAACACACTAGAAGTCCTATGGGTGCTTCTGGGAAGAAAATATAGGAACTCTGTGTAATGCCACTAACACAGTAGAAGTCCTATGGGTGCTTCTGGGAAGAAAATGTGGGAGCTCTGTGTGATGCCACTAACACACTAGAAGTCCTATGGGTGCTTCTGGGAAGAAAATATAGGAACTCTGTGTGATGCCACTAACACAGTAGAAGTCTTATGGGTGCTTCTGGGAAGAAAATATGGGAGCTCTGTGTGATGCCACTAACACACTAGAAGTCCTATGGGTGCTTCTGGGAAGAAAATATGGGAGCTCTGTGTGATGCCACTAACACACTAGAAGTCCTATGGGTGCTTCTGGGAAGAAAATATAGGAACTCTGTGTGATGCCACTAACACAGTACAAGTCCTATGGGTGCTTCTGGGAAGAAAATATAGGAACTCTGTGTGATGCCACTAACACACTAGAAGTCCTATGGGTGCTTCTGGGAAGAAAATATAGGAACTCTGTGTGATGCCACTAACACACTAGAAGTCCTATGGGTGCTTCTGGGAAGAAAATATAGGAACTCTGTGTGATGCCACTAACACAGTACAAGTCATATGGGTGCTTCTGGGAAGAAAATATAGGAACTCTGTGTGATGCCACTAACACAGTACAAGTCCTATGGGTGCTTCTGGGAAGAAAATACAGGAACTCTGTGTGATGCCACTAACACACTAGAAGTCCTATGGGTGCTTCTGGGAAGAAAATATAGGAACTCTGTGTGATGCCACTAACACAGTACAAGTCCTATGGGTGCTTCTGGGAATAAAATATAGGAACTCTGTGTGATGCCACTAACACAGTACAAGTCCTATGGGTGCTTCTGGGAAGAAAATATAGGAACTCTGTGTGATGCCACTAACACACTAGAAGTCCTATGGGTGCTTCTGGGAAGAAAATATAGGAACTCTGTGTGTTGCCACTAACACACTAGAAGTCCTATGGGTGCTTCTGGGAAGAAAATATAGGAACTCTGTGTGATGCCACTAACACAGTAGAAGTCCTATGGGTGCTTCTGGGAAGAAAATATGGGAGCTCTGTGTGATGCCACTAACACACTAGAAGTCCTATGGGTGCTTCTGGGAAGAAAATATAGGAACTCTGTGTGATGCCACTAACACAGTAGAAGTCCTATGGGTGCTTCTGGGAAGAAAATATGGGAGCTCTGTGTGATGCCACTAACACACTAGAAGTCCTATGGGTGCTTCTGGGAAGAAAATATGGGAGCTCTGTGTGATGCCACTAACACACTAGAAGTCCTATGGGTGCTTCTGGGAAGAAAATATAGGAACTCTGTGTGATGCCACTAACACAGTACAAGTCCTATGGGTGCTTCTGGGAAGAAAATATAGGAACTCTGTGTGATGCCACTAACACACTAGAAGTCCTATGGGTGCTTCTGGGAAGAAAATATAGGAACTCTGTGTGATGCCACTAACACAGTACAAGTCCTATGGGTGCTTCTGGGAATAAAATATAGGAACTCTGTGTGATGCCACTAACACAGTACAAGTCCTATGGGTGCTTCTGGGGAGAAAATATAGGAACTCTGTGTGATGCCACTAACACACTAGAAGTCCTATGGGTGCTTCTGGGAAGAAAATATAGGAACTCTGTGTGATGCCACTAAAACAGTACAAGTCCTATGGGTGCTTCTGGGAAGAAAATATAGGAACTCTGTGTGATGCCACTAACACACTAGAAGTCCTATGGGTGCTTCTGGGAAGAAAATATAGGAACTCTGTGTGATGCCACTAACACAGTACAAGTCCTATGGGTGCTTCTGGGAAGAAAATATAGGAACTCTGTGTGATGCCACTAACACAGTACAAGTCCTATGGGTGCTTCTGGGAAGAAAATATAGGAACTCTGTGTGATGCCACTAACACACTAGAAGTCCTATGGGTGCTTCTGGGAAGAAAATATAGGAACTCTGTGTGATGCCACTAACACAGTACAAGTCCTATGGGTGCTTCTGGGAAGAAAATATAGGAACTCTGTGTGATGCCACTAACACAGTACAAGTCCTATGGGTGCTTCTGGGAAGAAAATATAGGAACTCTGTGTGATGCCACTAACACAGTACAAGTCCTATGGGTGCTTCTGGGAAGAAAATATAGGAACTCTGTGTGATGCCACTAACACACTAGAAGTCCTATGGGTGCTTCTGGGAAGAAAATATAGGAACTCTGTGTGATGCCACTAACACAGTACAAGTCCTATGGGTGCTTCTGGGAAGAAAATATAGGAACTCTGTGTGATGCCACTAACACACTAGAAGTCCTATGGGTGCTTCTGGGAAGAAAATATAGGAACTCTGTGTGATGCCACTAACACAGTACAAGTCCTATGGGTGCTTCTGGGAAGAAAATATAGGAACTCTGTGTGATGCCACTAACACACTAGAAGTCCTATGGGTGCTTCTGGGAAGAAAATATAGGAACTCTGTGTGATGCCACTAACACAGTACAAGTCCTATGGGTGCTTCTGGGAAGAAAATATAGGAACTCTGTGTGATGCCACTAACACACTAGAAGTCCTATGGGTGCTTCTGGGAAGAAAATATAGGAACTCTGTGTGATGCCACTAACACAGTAGAAGTCCTATGGGTGCTTCTGGGAAGAAAATATAGGAACTCTGTTTGCTGCCACTAACACACTAGAAGTCCTATGGGTGCTTTTGGGGTGCAATGCTGTGCTAACAGCACTGCGGTTGGTACTACTGAAATACTGTACTAACAGTAAAACACGCACCAGACTAATCCCCAGCAGCAGCTAAAAACACACTAACCAGCAGCAATGGACGATCAATGACAGGTAGCAATGGTTTAGCAAATAAATAGCCAATGGTTTAGCAAAGTAGAGCAAATCTTTCTATATGAATGAATCAAGCAAAGACAGAATCAGCCTGATCTCTCCTAAAGCCGGAACTCATGTGACCGGCGCCGACGGCGTGGCGGCCTTTTAAATGGTGGGGCGTGTACTAAAGCCCCTGAGCTGTAATTGGCTACAGGCGTCCTGCCTGTAGCCAATTATGTCTCTCCGAGTTTCCGGCGCTGTGATTGGCCAAGCATGCGGGGTCACAGTGCATGCTTGGCCAATCATCAGCCAGCAATGCACTGGGCCGGCCGCGCCGGCCGCAATGCATTGCGGGGCCGCTCGCATCACACGAATGTGATGCGAGCGGCCAAAATAGTTCTGGGCTCGCCGAGCGAGCGAACGCCCGGTGCTCGATGCGAACATGGGTTCGCATCGAGCACCGGGCCCATCCCTAGTGAGGAGGACACCGCAACAGATTTTTGTCTGTCAAAGAATCACACTGTATATGACCAGCTAAATCCTTTTGCATTAGACCTGCTGGCTATGCCAGCTTCTTAAGCCTTTGCAGAGAGGGTATTCAGTGTCACAGGTGACCTCTCTAGAGGCTGGCAGAATAGAGCAAGGGTCATGTTGGCACAAAGTGCTTTCCTTAAAATGAAAAAAATAAAGTGTTTTATTCTCCAGGTATTTCCATTTCTAACATAAGAAGCATATCTAATACATGTGGGTTGTGCTTATTGTGATAGGAAGAATCAATAGTTCAACAACAGTTTTAATTGTCAAATTCATAAGAAAAACAGGCTAGGGCTACAAATGCCATTAGCATGTGGAACAATAACCACCACCTTTTTTTCAACTACTCTCTTTTACAGTGGCGGTGCGTACATAGAGGGGGCAGGAGCGCCGCCCCCTCTCTCCTGCACTGCTCTATCACCAATAGATAGATTCATGCATTGCATGAATCTATCTATTGTCACCGCTGCCGCCCCCTATTCAGGTGTCAGGCCCCTTGTCGGGCGCCGGGCATCTGAATTACAGCGGGGGGGGGGGTGATTTTGGAAGCGCCCTATTAGAGCTGTAAGCTCTAATAGGGGACCTGATTAGAGAGGTGTGCTCTAATAGGCTTCAATAAGTGTAAACAGCGGGCGCAATGCTGTGCGTTCGCTGTTTACACAGTATTGTGTTAGAGAAGCGAATACATCGCTTCCCTAACACAGACCCGCCTCTCAGCCAATCAGGTTGCCGGGTCTGTGTTACCGGTCACCTGATTGGCTGAAGTCACAGGCGCTGTGATTGGACGACTAGGCGTCCAATCATTGCAGAAGACAGGAGGAGCGCAGGAGAAGATGTCGGGTCGATGAGGAGACACCGCTCGCCGCCTGAAGCCGTCACCAGCTGCACACCAAGACA